>NW_004624747.1:16744145-16780466 GCF_000247695.1 Heterocephalus glaber
TTTATTTTATTTATTTAGTTTTTGGTACCGGGGATCGAACTCAGGTCCTTGTGCTTGCACAGCAGGCAGCGAAACCGAGTTTTATTTTATTTTTGATACTGGGGATTGAACTCAGGGCCTTGTGAATGCTAGGCAAATGCTCTACCACAGAGCATTTTACCCCAGCTCTTTTGTAAATTTTTATATTTAATGTGTTTTGTGGATGTATTTATTTATTTTGCAGTGCTGGAGATTGAACCCAGGGTCTCAAGCCCACTAGGGAGGTACTCTATCACTGAGCGACATCTCCAGCCCTTTTTGATTTGGAGTTAGGGTCTCACTAAGTTGCCTAGGCTAGCCTCGAATTTGCGATCCTCCTGCCTCAGCCTCCTGAGTAGCTGGGATTACAGGCATACACTGCCACACTCGACTTATTCTGTCTCTTAACGTACTTCACTCTTGTTGCCTGTGTGTCATGACTGTGTGTGTCTAGAACCCCATTCAGTCCCTGTCCCTAGCACGGTGCTGGACACATGGTTGGTACTGATGAAGGAGACCCACCCCAAGAGATCAGGGAAGCCTGGTGTCGGGGGTCCAAGTAGAGCCATAGTAGCAAAATCCTGCTCTGCTTCCTGGGGCCGCAGGAACCCAGAAGAGAGGGGGCTACAAGATGCTGGGGTCCTGGGCTGGGCCAAGTGTTAAGCCAAACAGTGAAGGGTGGGAGGGCAGAGCTATTCTGAGCTGTGGCTTAGGAAGTCAAGTGAGCCCCATTGTCCGAGAGGAACCCCAAGGTCACAGCCAGTGGTGTGCAATTACAAATCAAGCTGGGGTGAGCATACATCTTAGAGCCAAGATATCGAGCAGATAGGAGAGTAGGAACAAAGGCCAGGCTAGCTGGGTCAAGGTGAATGGTCCAGGACAAAGACTATGAATGAAATGACAGAGGTTTGTGTGTATTGAAAACTGGCTGTGTGTCGGGGTTTAAAGGCACATGGCTGAGCCAGGCCCCATCAGTGTCCAAATATTGGAACAAGACCAAAAACCAACCACCCCAGGCCTCAGATCCCATCCCACAGGGCCAAGTATCCCCACCTGGACTGGACGCTTGGGATACTTTCCAGGGAAAGAAAGACGGTAGATCAAAGTCCACCTGAGCCCCAAACCCTCTAGAAGGGCAGTCAGTGGAGATCTAGGTGTGTAAATGTACAGGAATCAGTGAGCCGCCGGGATGCAGCCCAGGGGCAGAGTGCTTGCCTCATGTGCCCAGGGCTCTGGGTTTTGTCCCCCACACTGTGAAACAACAGAACAGTAAATATTGCCACAGAATGGAAATTCGAGGTTGAGAACCTATTGTGTAGAGAGTTTGTCTACCTGTCCACCCAACCATTCATTCATTCATTCATTCATTCTTTCTTTTATGCATTGAGCAGGCAGAGGGACACTGCCCTTTCTCTGTATCTGAGCACCTAGCCCGAGTCACTTCCTGGCATCGGACTCCTGCGCCTCAACACGACCAGGAGGAGCTCATACCTGGATCTTCGAAGCCATTTTATTCTCTAAACAGGAAAGGGCCAGATCCCAAAGTCTGGCCAGGACTAAGCCGGTGGGTGGGGTTTTATTGAATTCAGTCCCACGGATTGGTTCCTGAAGAAGCAGGAAACCAAACCAAAGCGCCCAGGTGTGAGTCTGGGAGCCTTAGCAAGTCAGATGTCAGATCCTGGCAAAGAAGCCGGGACTGGTGCACAGGAGGGCAGACTCTCCTTCGCTAAGTTGCAGCATGGCTTAGAAAAAAGGCACACACATGCACACATGCATGCACACACACGTGCGCATGCACACACACCTACCCCGTGCTTCAGAACACCCATCTGGCTCCCTTCCCAACTGAGATGCCTCTGACCCCCATGCATGGATTATCCACCTGATGATCTCAACACCCAGCTGGTGTCCCCCACCACCCCTCAATCTGTGCTAATTAATTTCTGTGTTAGCCGGAGAAGAATGTAATTAGGAAGGTAAATTTGCAAAATTCAAACAACAGAATGCATTTGAAGGCCAAGCAGAAATGCTTACGGATTAGCACGGAGATCGAGGGACGGGATCCACAGGATCAGCCCGCTCAGGCATTCAGCTTCTCTCAGCAAATGTTCGTGCTCAGAGCACGTGGGCAGGAGAAGGGACCCAGCTCCTTGGAGCTTTTATTCTGCTGCCCTCTCAGCTCTCTGACTTGTCCTGAGCAGCAGGTAGACAGAGGGAGAAGGCAATCAAAATAAGAGCTCATGGGACATAATCAGAGGAGCAAGATGTCACAGCCTGTTGAGGAAGAAGAAGGGCAGGGCGTGACGGCACCGCGTGTGCGTGCGTGTGTGTGTGTGTGTGTGTGTGAAAGAGAGCAGTGGCGTGGGTTCTGCCTTCTTTTGCTTGTGGGTGGGCGCAGGCTGCCCCAGATAAACTTGTATGGCTGTATCTCGCTTTTTATTGGCCTCCACGAGTTTTGAGTGTGTAGCTTCCCGTTCCTGGTCACACCCCCTGCAGTTGCCTTTCTTGTCTCTATTTTTCCAATGCTCAAACTGGAACCCAGAAAGTGGGCTCCACCCGGCAGCGCAGAGACTCGAAGAGCTCAGTCTGTGTCGTGGCTGAGAGTTTTGGGGACAGCGTGGGAGCCCGGCAAGGCTCTGGTGTGACATCACAGCGAAGGAAAGCCAGCTGTCCCCTTGCAGAGGACACGGGCACCCTCCTGCTTACTCGGGGCTCCCAGTCCCCCGCCGAGAAAACCCTGGCTTCCCTCCTTCGGGAAGCTCTGGGGCTGCGTCTTTTCCCGACTCACCTTTCCTGCGAAGCCCTGCATTGGATGTGGAAACAGTGCTTGGGGCTTAGTAGCTTCCAGTGACTTGGTTTTCATTGGTCCATATTTTTTTCAGTACTGAAATTGAACCCAGGGCCTTCACCCTGAGCTATATGCCCAGCCCTTTTGAAGAGAGCTTTTTTTGTTTTAATTTTGAGACAGGGACTCACTAAGTCGCTAAGGTGCCCAGGTTGGGCATGATCTTGGGATCCTCCTGCCTCAGCCTCCCAGAATGTTGGGATTACAGGTGTTGTTATTGTTAATTGGGAACCAAGCCAGGCCCTGGCACACTTTAGCCTGTCTAATCCTTCCACATGTTACCTTTTAGTGAGTCAAGGTGACAGATTGCAATGGGAGAAGGAGGCAGGGGGATGAAGACTCGGGCTGGAGAGGAAGGGAGTGATGAGGAAGGGGTTTTCAAGGGTGAGGCTGAAGGAGGCCTGCAAGCTAAGGATGGAGCAAGTCAGGAAACAGAAGTTCAGAGATTGAGGAAAACTGCAGTGGACTGGAGGCCAAGCAATAAGCAAACAGCCAAGCCAACTGGCTTTTGTCAGGCCAGGGCTCTGGGTCACCTATGAGGCTTCTGCTGCCTGATACTTGTTTTTATTTCCTTGCTTGGTTAATTATTGTAGTGGTGTCTGATAAGGCACGGCCCTCCTGCCCAGAAGGGCAGGGTTATCTGCCGTTTTATGGCCCTGTCATGCCGTCATGAAGCAGATAAACTACGAGGTGGTAGCTGTTGGGACGATAATTAAACTCTGCTGAGAAATATGAGCGCGGGGTGGGGATACGCAAGGCAGAGAGAACTGAACAGGCGCGGGGCGGAGGTGGCGCTTGGAGAAGGTCCTGCTCCTGGCAGAGCAGCCCACGCCCTGGGACATGAGCAACCCAAGGTGGGCTTCCTGCAGAGAGGTCGGCTCACAGCTTCTCCAACAGCTCCAAGTGCCTGGCCTTAGCCGATCTCGCGGCACAGGAAACAGCTCCCAAGAGCCACTGGGCCCCTGTTTAGGCCAACTCTGTCTCTGGTCGCCGTCTCCCTGAGCACTTCCCATGATTGGACGCTCCTCGGCTGTAACTGGGACGCCATGGAATTTCCACCCATCACAAAATGTTTTTCCCCCTTAGCTTGTGGCCTATGCAAAAACAAGCAGCAAAAAATATCCAGCAGCAGCTGGGCATAGTGGTGCATGCCTGTAGTCTCAGCGCTCTTAGAGGCCGAGGCAGGAGGACTGCAAGTTTGAGGCCACCAGGAGGAAGTGAATGACTTAGCAAAACCCGATCTCAGAAAAAAAAAAATTCTAATGAAAAATCTTAAAACCCTAGAAGTTAAAAATAAACAAAAACAGCCACTACCTGTTTGTGTATAGCCCAGAAGCTAAGGATTATTTTTACACTTATAAATTGTTGGGAGGAAAATAATTTTTTTTTTTTGGTACCGGAGATCAAACTCAGGACCTTGTGCTTTCGAGGCAGGCACGGTGCCACTGGGCTAAATCCCTGACCCAGGAAAATATTTTTTAAAAGAATAAGATTGTGGGCCAGGGATTTAGCTCAGTGGTTCCGCCACCTGCCTCACAAGCACAAGGTCCAGAGTTCAATCCCGGTACAAAAAAAAAAAAAAAAAATTGTGTGATACATTAAAATTACACAAAATTCAAGTCTCAATATCTGCAAATAAAGTTTTTTAAATAGTTTGAAATACAATTTATAGACTATAAAGTTTTGCTGAAAGTGTCCAATTCAATGATTTTTGGTTATCTAAGGGTGCCCAAAAAAACTCAGTAGCGGGATAAATAATATTTTAATGCAAAATTTTAAAAACAAAAAAACCTGTGTCAAAACCTCATGATAAACAAATATCAGCATTTTAAACAGAGAATCAGGGCTGGGGTGTGGCTCAGTGGTGGAGCACTTGCCTAGTGTGTGAGCCCTGGGTTCCACCCTTAACACCCCGAAAACAAGGGTGAGAGAGAGAGAGAGACAGACAGACAGACAGACAGAGAATAAACCAGTAATAAGGCTATGGCAAGGCATATTGGAGACTAAGGAAAAGATGGTTAATACCAATCTTGTCTATATTTAAAATTCTAATATTCTGTTCATCATAGATTTATTTTTTACCATCAATTTTGACTTTAAAAATATGACAGAGCACTTGTCTAAAAGTACACAAGACCTTGGGTTCAATTCTCAGTATCAGGAAAAAAAGAAAAGCACTAAAATATTAATTGTGATTACTGGTGGGGGACATTAAATCTGATACCCAAAGCCACTGCCTTGTCCTCTGTCCCTCTCATCTTAGTCCCCAAACCTGCTTCTGGGATCTTAGGCTGCAGAAGGTGGCCTGAGGGTCACGCTCTGTGAAAGAGCAGCCTGAACCCGGCCAGGGACAGCAAATCCCTAGCATCTTGGCCACCTTATAAATCACACTTTTTTTTTGTTCTTGTAGTACTGGGCATGGAGCACCAGGCTTTCACACTGAGCTGTATTCCCAGTTATTTTAAAAAGTTTTTTCCTTTGAAATAGGGTCTCACTCACTCACTAAATAGCACAAGCTGGTCTCAAATCTGCAATCCTCCTGCTTTAGCTTCCTAGATTTCTGGGAGGCATGCACCACCACACCCAGCCTACCAGATTTTTTTATATTATAAAATACATTTTAATAATTTTACAGAAGTTTCTGTGAAAATATTTTTCTTTCTGATTCAATAAATAATAAATTGGGCTGGAGGCATGGGTCATTATTAGAGTGTTTGCCTGATATATGCAAGGCCCTGGGTTGATCGTTGGCACAGAAAAACATGAAAAATAAAATGAAATAATAAATAGTCACTGAGAAAAATATAAGGCATCAAATAGTGAGAGGAAAATAAAATTCACTTCAAATCCCCATCCCTTGGAGATAATTGCTGTAAATATATTCTACGTCTGCTGTTCCTGATTATTCTCTATGCATTACATAGGGATGGATTGGTACTCAATTTATACACAAAACCACACTGAGCGTGCTGTTTATCATGTGCATCTTTCCATCTAGGAAAATAGAGTCCCATAGTATCATTTTTAATGGTTGCATACTATTCTACCACAAGGATACTGTGTTTCCTTAACAAACTCCCAGCCTATGAGCTTCTGGGTTCTTTCTGAGATGAAGGATTTATGTGTGCGTGTGTGTGTGTATGTGTGTGTGTGTGTGTGGTCTGGGGATTGAACTTGGGGCCTCAGGCATGCTAGGGAAGCACTCTACTACCATACCACATCCCCAGCCCAAAAAGAAATTCTTCTAAGAAAAATAATTTCTTCAAATCACTGTCAAACCACTGATTTCCTTTTGGCCCTTTCTGTCTATCTGTGGGCATATGACACAGTCTTACATGGCTGACAATACAGGGAACATTCCAGGGGTCAACACGCTTCATATGTTCTTTCTTTGCCCTTGTTTGTTTATTTTAATGATGTGTTAAGAACACTTTAACAAAACAAAAAGCATTCTTGGCTTGCTGACCATACAAAACCCAGGCTGCTGGCTGAACCTGGCCCAGGGATTTACCTCCCCACAGGCTATTTGCCACCCGTCTGTATGCTGCAAGGAAGGTCTCTATATATACAGCTTTTTCCTTCTTTTAAACCACTTATTTCCCTTGGATAATTTCCCAGGAAGGAGACTCCTGGATCAATGGGCAGCTGGGTTTTTAAGGAACCCTTATATGTATTGTTATATTAGAAAATTGTAGCAACCAGCAACTTCTGAATGCATAGGATTCCTACAAACCTCACCAGCAGTTGGTGGGAGCAGTTTTAATTTTATCCTAATGTACCAGGTACAACAGGATATCTTGTTTTCATTTCCATCTCTGATTGTTCTCAAAATAGGAGATTTTTTTTTCCTGTGTCCAGTTGCTTTGTTGAACAATTTTACAGAAAATTGATCTTAGAATCAGCTGAAAAGAAGCCATCCCAAAACCATCCCTCCAGCGCAAAGGTGAGCTTTGGGTTCAAGTGCAACTTTGCATGCAACCTCTCAGCCAAGATCTGTGGCACTAATGTGATCGAGAGAAGCCCGGGGAGGCTGGATCACTTAGTGGAAGCTACAAAGGACTGGAAATAGGTCAAGGAATTAATCCTGCCAGTTCCAGTAATGAGAGTAGACAAAGGGTTCGAAAGTTCAGGCTGAGCCTGGGCTGCAGCCCCAGTGGCTCACAGTGGCCCCTGCCCTTGCCCTCTCTGGTTCAGCAGAAATGCTGGCCTCTCCTCCCACAGGAAGGCAGATGGTCCCGAAGTGGGTATGAGTCCTCTGAGAAACTTTTCCCTTCTAAAGACAAATCGGGCTCGTGTTCCTCCTCACCCCAGTGACAGGTGAGACGTGAGACGCCATGGTTCCCCTTCCCTGTGGGAGCCCAACATGCCTCGAGAAGATGCCTTTACTCCCAGCGCGGGTTTGCACACAACGTTTTTTTTCCTCTAGTACTAGGGATTGCACCCAGGGCCTTTGCACTGAGCATTTTTATTTTTATTTTTATTTTGAGACTGGGATTTGCTGTCACTAAGTTGCCCAGGCTGGACTGGAACTTGTGACCCTCGTTCCTGCCTCGGCTTCCAAAGTGCTGGGATGATAGGTGTGCTCCACCACACCCAGCTTGCACATTCAATGCATTGAAATGGGGATCAGAGGGAAATACGGTGAGGCTGAGGCAGGAGGACTCCCGAGGAAAGATTTAGAGGGTGACATCAAGGTTGAACAGAATGACAGAGCCTTTCTGGCCTTTCTTCCTTTCTTTTCCACATAAAGCACAAATGACAATCGGCTACAGGATTAGACTACTGTATTAGAATGTGACTGAGTGAAAGAAGCCATAGGGTGTACGACAGGGAGCGATGAGAACTATAGCAAATAGAAAAGTGCATTTTTACCCCAAAAGCATTTTTCCTTTGTTGTTGTTGTTGTTGTTGTTGTTGATATACATTTGCAACACATAATATTTACATTCATTTGGGGAACTGGCACGTACATGTATCTATCTTGATCACTTTCATTCCCCCTTTCCCTTCTCTTTCCCCCTTTCTCATCCCCTTTCCCTTCTCCAAAAAGTCTGCCCCCCTTTGCTATCATTCCTCCTTTACGGCACTCACTCTTTATACTTTGTTTCTCCTATGAGAGAAGCCATGTGATTTTTAACTTTCTGTGTCCAACTTATTTCACTTAACACTGAGCTCAAGATCCTTCTATTTTCCTGAAAATGACATGAATTCACTCTCCTTTATGACTGAATGAGATTTCATTCTGTAAATATTTACTTTTTTTATTCATCCGTTCATCTATTGATGGGCATCTAGGCTGTTTCCAGAGCTTAACTATCAGGAATTGTGCTGCTATAGACGTGGGTATACATGTGTAATTTGATGATTTTAACTCTTTCTGGAATATGCCCAGAAGGTACAACTGGATCAAATGTAATTTCTACTTTTAGTTTTTGAGGAATCGCTACATTGATTTCCACACTGGTTGTGCTTGTTCACATTCCCACCAACAATGCAGAGGTATTCCTTTTCCCCACAGCCTTAACATTAGTTGTCTTTTGTGTTCTTGATGCCAGCCATTCTACCTGGGATAAGAAGGAATCTCAGAATTGTTTTCTTTTTTTGGTATCGGGGATTGAACTCGGGTCCTTGCGCTTGCACAGCAGGTGGCAAAATCACTGAGCTAAATCCCAGGCCCTCAGAATTGTTTTCATTTGCATTTCCCTAATGGCTAAAGATACTAAACATTTTGTTCACGTACTTATTGACCATTTGAATTTCTTCTTTGGAGAAGTGTTTATTCAATTCATTTGCCCATTTTGTGATTGGGTCCTTTGTTTACATCCCTCCCCCAAGCATTAATACTCAACATTTTTAGCTCATGAAAACACATGCGCAAAGCTGACCATGGCCCCCAAGATGCGAGCTTGTGGGTTCTGGAAGAGCCATCTACATCTTCCCTGTCTTCGCAGCCTCCAACTCCATGTTCCCATCCCTCCGCTTCCCCACCATCACCTGGGTCCTCTCTGCAAGGGTCACCAGGAATCACCATGGAAAGAGCCCAGCTCCTCCTGAAGGGTCCTCCTGGGGCTGGTGGGCAGCTCTTCTCTGAGTAACAGCACACACTCATCTCCACCAGCCGACAGCTTGGGCAAAGCTGAGGGCAGGTGGTCTGGTTTGAACCTCTTAGGTCAGAAGGAATAGGGATCCACCTGGATCTGCTCAAACAAGACAGGATTTAGTAGAAGGACCCAAGTTTCTCAGAAACCCAGGACAGGAAGTAGATGAAGAACTGGGAGGCCTCCAGAGAAGCAGCATGAATGGGAGTGAGGACTGGAGCCACTCCGGGCTGAGAATTGGGCCGCTTCTCATAGAGCAGACCTGTGGGCAGAGAGGCACCCAACCTGCTTCACAGGATTTAGGAACAGATACATCACTGGGTTTAACAAGTTGGTAATTTTTTGCTGTTTTAGACCAAGCATCCAAGGAGTGCCCACCCAGAATACAATCTACTGCTGAGAACCACAAGAAAACACTCATCTGTTTTCCCAACCTGCGTGTAGATTCCCACCTTCCACCAAGGCATCAGAAATGAGTCGATAAAGACTCATTAATTAAGCTTAACAAGCTGTGTGGCCACCAATTAAGAAATGCAGAAGGATTTCTGCTTCCATGATACTGAATCGGAACCCCATATAATGAGCCTGGGGAGCAAGATATGGAGGAAACTCACCTTGTTTGCGTATTTAGGGGGTTCAGGTTGGGTCCAGGCTGTGTTTGGTGCAGTGTCGGAGCTGGGAGGGGCTAAAGCGACCCTCGGAGTGTTAATGCCTTGGTCCCCAGCTTAGTGCTATTTAGACCTTTCAGTGGTGGGCCTGGTGGGAGACATTAGGTCACTGGGCACATGCCCTCGAAGGAGACTGTGGATCTCTTCCTCTCCATTTCCTCTCTGGCCATTATGTGAATGGATCCACCATGTGGTCCCACTGGGTGCTCCCACCGTGATGCATCTCCATAGGCCCAAAGCAACAGAGCCACTGGATCATGGACTGCGGCCTCCATAACTGTGAGTCAAAGTACCATTTTCTCTTCATAAGTTATCTCAGGTATTTGTTACAGTAATGGAAAACTGACCAGCACAGCAAGTACAACACCCCAGTAGCTAAGAGTGGAGTGATCCAGAAGTGAGCACAAGGCTGAGTCCTTTGGGAGGTGGCTGCTCAGGAACAGTGAAGCTGAGTTGGGCCAGCAAGTCCAAGTGGAAGAGAGCACCATAGAAACAGGAGTCTAAGCAGAAAGGGCTGCAGTAAGGGAAACTGGGAATAGAACTAGGTCGTGCTAACCTTCTTTCAGTTCCTTAACAAATGCCAAGCGCCTCCTGGTTCAGATAATTGAGCATGTGGTTCCCTGACCTGGAAGACTCTTCACCTGATTCTCCGCATGGCTGACTGTGCTCCATGCTTGAGGCCTCGATGTTACTGTCGCTTTCACAGTAAGTCCTTCAACAGTGGATTCCATCACTTTCGCCTCTCAGCCCTGTTTTTCCTATAGAGCCATTTTTCATGTTATCTGTCCACACTGCTGCAGTAACAAATAACTCCACATTTGGTGGCTTCCAACCACAAACATTCATTTTATGCTTGTTACATTTTAGCTGTTGTAGCTCTGCTCCACACATCATGCCTCATTCTGGGGCACAAGCTGAAAGAGGAACCCCTAACTTGGGACATGCTGCCTTATGGTCCTGGGGAAATAGCAAGTGGTAAAACCCAATGTACAATCTCTCTTAAGGCTTTCGGTCAGAAGAGTTGGCCTTTGTGTTATCTACTGACAGTTCATTGATCCAAACAAGTCAGGTATCAGGGGTGGGCAAGGATATATACAATCCTGTTCTGGGGAGAGAACAGTAATCACAAGCTACTGCAATTACCTGAAAATATGCTTTGCCTCCAGTAACAGAAGAGCACCTCATAAACAATGACTTTAAAAAAGAAGAGGACGCAGGGACACACCCCGGGTGTGTCTCAGAGATAGAGCATGTGCTTCATAGGCACAAGGCCCCAGCTTCCATCCCCAGCACTATAAAAAATAAAGAGGGTTTTTTTTTTAATCAAAAGTTTGTTTTTCTTTAAAAATCTGGCTTGGGCAATTCCAGAATTGGTACAGCAACACAGCAATGTCAGAGTGCAAATCTCTGAGGTTCTCTTGGGGTTTCTCTCAAGGCAGTAAGAAGGCTGATGGCTGCCTTTCCAGTCTTCATATTGATGTTCAAAAGGGGAGAAAGTGGGAAGCCAGGGAGCCTGCAGTATCCATCCCTTTTACTCAAAAACAAAAGCCTTTCCCAGAACACCTCCCTCCAACCCAGCAGCACATTACATTGGCCAGATCTATGATCTGTAGGCACACCATGCTGCAAGGGAGGCTGGGAAGGCAAGGAGTTCTTTTGTCCTGGCTTTGACAATGGAAGTAAGCAGAGGAGGAAGTGAAAATGCACAATGGTCTGGGCAGCCAAAGCCTCTCTGTTTTCCTCCCCCTATTCTATGTACTCTTGGATCAACTGTCAATCAAGTTTCCTCCCCTTCCCTGCCTTCCATCCCAAAGAGAAGAGTCCTGACCTAAATGAACCCAGAACAGGAGGAAATGGTTGGCTTTGATACATTCTATACATGAGACCCTAAAGACACTCTTCTCATTCTTGCTCCCAATTCCTAGAATTTCCCTAGTTCCTGCCCTTCCTTCATCTCGTCCAGTTTTTCCATTGCTTCTGTGAGTCTCTCACATCTTTCCAATAATCTTTTACCATCATTTTCTGTTGCTTACAACCACAGAACCCTGGCTGATATACCTGCCCTGACCGCCTTATTAAAATAGAGTCTTCCCTGCTATTTTCTGCTTGGGTACCTTGTTTACTTTTTAAGCACCTAGAATTTTTAAATGCTTTGCTGTTTACAAGTGTAATGTCTTTTTCTGACACCAGATTGTAAGCTCCAGGCAGACAGGGCACATGACTGACTAGGTTACTATTTTATGCCCTGGGCCCAATACATGCACGATATATTTGCATCTTAATGAATGTTACATGAAGGAAGAAAGTTATAGGCATTTTGAGGTCAGGTTCATGTTATTTATGCATGCTAGTTATCTTAAGTGTGCTGTGTGGGTAACGTACTGTGATTCAAGAGCAGCTGTATACGTCAAGGAAATTAAAGTGGGGGGAGAAGCACCATGGAAGTGGGATTTGTGAATTTCCAACCCCTAGAATAGTGGTTCTCAAATTCTTTTGACCTTCAGTTTACTTAGGCACAGCCAAAAACCATTCATCCTATCTACAGCCACCAGCTCCTTCTTTTTGACTGGTACAGTAGGAGTTTTATAGTGTTGGCAAATCATACAGGAGCCAGGCTTCCAAAACACTGCAGCTGAGTTCTTGGTAAACCCTAGTAACATACTAATTTTAGTTATGACTAGTGTATTGTAGTAACTCACTTAGTAGGTTCCTAGAAAGTGACACTTAGTCATGCAGAAAGCTGGAAACCCATACATACATGCGTAACTTGCTCAGAAGAACCAGAGGAGGAGTCTGGCCTTTGAGGATCCATTTATAGCCTTTAGAAGGGAGCTTAGACCCATTTGGTGGACTGTAGGGTGTCTACCAAGAACTGCTCTATAGGGGTGGGCTTTAGAGAGTCAGCTAGCAAGAGTCTGTAGACCCATGATGCAGCTGCAATTGTCCATAGAATGAATAAACAATACTTCCCACTCAGAGGCATATGACTAATTTTTTAGCACTAATGCTATTTGAAAAAAAAGAAACAGATTCTTTTCAAAGCATGTAATTCTGAGTGACTTTTTGTTGTTATGTCCTTTCTCCAACAACATATTCATGTGAAGGTTGGTGAGTTTGCGTGGGTGGGTGGGGATTAAATAGGGCATCCTGGTACTGAGCCTTGGGATAAGGCTGGGAAAGCCACCCTGGCGAGAAGGATGCTGGGTGTTCTGCTTCTCCCAGTTACAGAAGCCCCTGAGGGACAATTTCAGTCCTCACTGGTTGAGATGACACCTTTCACCTGGTTCTGGGCCTTCTAAGGATTCCTCCTTATCAAGATAAGCAGTTGGGTTGGATTTGCATATGTGAAATGTGTGTCTGGTGTAACCTCATGGTAATAAGTTGTTAATGTTGTTGTTTTAAAGTTGCATTACATCAATTTGAAAAGTCACCCAGAGTCACTTCCTGTCCACCTCTCTGCTCTGCCTTCTTTGGTCAGACCTCCTTTGCAGGCAGGGCCTCCCACAGATGGCTGCTAACAACTCCACACTCACATTCTACCAGCTTAGCGGACCTACGGAGAAAAGAAAGCCTCTCTCCCCATGGCTTCAGCCAAAAAATAGCTGCCATTCAAGGCGTGTGTGTGCTAAGGCAAGCCCCCTCCTGGGCGCATTCCAGGATCCTCTCATTTATGCCTCTCACTCGCTAACTGATGGAGTTGCTATTATTATTCCCCTTGAAAGCCAGGAGTCTGAGGTTACATAAACTTGCCCAAGATCACCAGGCTACCAAATGACAGAGCTGGAGCCCATGCTCTTAGATGCTCTTAATCCTTGCCCTGCACACCCGCTGCCTCCTCAGACTTGCCTACAGTTATGTCCCCAATCTCTGCGACTGGGCAGGGCCCGGATTTAACACCAGCTACTCAGTATCAGTTCTATTCCAGCTGCTTTATGGGTTTGTCTCATTGTCATCCCCATTTCTCAGATACAGGAACTCGGGCTAAGAGAGGTTAATTGACTTTCCCAAACTCACACGACAGAAGGTAGAGAATTAGAGATTAGAACCTCAATTTACTGGTTTCCAAAGCCCCACACATAGGGCTTTTGCTTTGGTGGCCCTTTACCTGAACACACTTTCTCCAGATAATGGGGTGACTCACACTCAGCTCAGTCCTTTCTTCCTTCCAATCTCCCCTCAGTGTGGTTGCTCCTGATTAGCTCATTTACAGTTGCAACCTGCCCTCTCTTCTTCCTAATCTTCCTTACCTGGCTCTGCTTTTCTTCCAGAGCACTAACAACTGTCTAACACCCAGATGATTCAGTAATTTATTGTGCTTTGAGACTTATGCTTTCAATTTCTCCACCTATAAGGACGTGAGCACAGTGAGAGCAGGGATTTGAATTTCCCCACCTTTGTAGAGCAGAGCCATGCACAAAGTAGCTGCTCAATAAATATTTGAGGGAATGAACGAACAGATGGCAGGTAAAGAAATCACCCCAACGCTGTTGCCTAAATTCTATAGTGAGTCCAACTAGAGTAGGCAAGGATACAGAGAAGAGCCAAGGACAGGTGGACCCACACATTAGATGGTCTTGTGGAGGTCAAGTTGCCCCAAAGGGGTTAGGGCATTAGAAAACAGCATGGAGGAGCTTCGTCTCATAGTTGTCAATCAGCCAAGTTCAACAGAAAGTCAGGAAAAGCCCCCCAAAGCCTCTGAGTGATGCTGGTAAGGGATCCAGGCAAGGCCCTGAGTCAGTTTTCTCCTCTGCCAATGGCAAATGAATGACTTACAAAGATCGGTATCTAGATGGGGGTCTATGAAGGCAAAGAGCTGAAAGAGAAAAGATTTGTTGGCAGGTTGTGGGATGGCTATGGAATTGAAGATAAGATGAGCCACAAGCTTGAGGAAGGGGCTGACCCAGGACACCACACCCACAGCCCTCATGCAGGGACTCCCCACCTGCCCACCAGATGACTTCGGACACCCGCACCATAGCTGTACACCTCCACCCCAGGCTCAGACTCTGGGCAGAATCGGTCCCTGGCTTACCGAGGTGAGGCCTCATGGACCAGTCAGTTGAGACAAGTTCTCTCGGCCCCAGCCATATCCCAGGGTCAGTTCTAGGACCTGATGTAGCTGTGAGGAAGACAGAGAAGGTCTCACCTGAGGAGCCTGCTGGTGCAAGGAGGGACCAATTCACATCATCAGTCAAGGAAGGGAAACGTGAGTTCCTAACTGTGATTAGAAGAAAACAGCCCAGGAATATCAGGAAAAAGTCCTTGGAGGAGGTGGCACTGGAGATGGGCCTTGTACAGTTGCCATACAAAGAGATGGAAAGAGGAATCCGCTAGTGTTATGGTGGAGATCTCAAGCATCTTCCAAAGGCTCGTGCGTTACAGGCTTTGTCCCTAGCTGGTAGGACTACTGGAAACTGGCAGGACCTTGAACTGGTGGAGTCAAGTAAGTCACCTGGGGATATGACCTTGAAGGGGATATGGCCCTCTCCCTTCCAGCCAGCATGAGGTGAGCAGCTCTGTTCTGCCACACCCTTCCACCATGGGACCCAAAACAATGGAGCCATGCGACCATGGACTGAAACCTCCAAAATCATAAGCCAAAATAAACCTTTCCTCCTTTAAGTATGTTGGTTTTCTAAGGTATTTTGTCACAGCAACAGAAAGTTGACCCACATAGCTAAGTTTGAGAAATAGTGAAGTCAGTGGAGATGGAACAGAAAGTTCAGGGCACATCCAGGGAATGGCAACGAGCCACAGAGGACTATAGGTAGAGAAGCAGAAAAGGGAGCCACACATGGAGAGCCCCAAGAGCTGAGGCTTCATGTCACTCTGTATTCAGGCGGTCAGAGTGGACAGTGTCAACGCCCGTGGAGCAGACCCCTTTCCCATTTCTTACAGAACCTGCCTTCCTCCTGCTAGAATTATAATGACAACTTCCCTGGTTAAAACTCATTCTAGGCAGGTAAAGAAAGGAATAGGGTGTGCTGCCAGAAACAGGAAGTGTGCTGGACAGAGTAGAAAGAGAGAGGCCCTTTGGAACCCAATCTAACCACTCACTCACTCGGCCACAAATGCTCATTGAGTAACTATGATGCTCCAAGCCTGGGCTTGACATAGAACCCAGGGTCCCAAACTACAGAATCTTCTCAGGATGTTTCCCTCCCCACTATTAGACTCAGCTCTTTTCTTCTTGGCCTCAATCATTTCAACTCCTTGAGCTCAAATTTCTGAAAGAAGACCAATGTTCTTGTTTTGAGTCCAGCTACACTATAGGCCAGTGGCCAGCACAATCAGCATCAACTCTGGCTCCCAAATCAGCCAACAACAGCTCCCCAAAGCAGGGGGCTGTAGGCAGGTGGTTTCCAGGCAGAGGGAAGTTGGGTATGACAGGCCCCATGTCACCCTAGCCGCTCAGAGTCCTAAGTGAGGATCATTATAGCAGTTGACTGTGTCACTATCTATACTGAACTCAACACATCACTCACCCCAAGCAACGGACCTGTTCACAGAGCTGTGTTGATGTCACTGGCAACAGTCCTGTACCCTGTGACAAGGGTGGAGATGTAAATGATCATGGAACTACTTTTTTACCACTGCATTTGCATGAAGCCATTTGAATGCTATTAAATGATATATACTTTGAAAGGGTCCCAATTCCCCATTGCAGGAGAAGGGAGACATGATTAGCTCATGATTAGTCATCTCCGAGGAGGAGGAGGCATAAGGGGACTGAATGGGAAAGTGGGAATTCATACATTGCTGAGGGATTGCACATGGGGACTGCCTTTCTGAAGAATTTGGCAGTAGATATGAAACCTTTAAAATACACAATCCTTTTGATCCAGGAATTCCGGGAATTTATACTAAGACCGTAAACAGAGATACATGGAAAATGGCTCATTGTACCTTTGATGCCATACTAAAATGGGGGTTTAACTAAGTATATAACGTCACATCTATGTGACTCAATGCAACCTCCCCAAATAGAACCATATTCATTCAATAGAAGCATGAAAAAAAATGTGGTATCTTAAAGAAGCAAGCAACAAAGCCTCATGAACAATAGGTCATATTTTGTAAGGCTGATTCTGGAAATCTTTAAATGATAGGGTAGAGTGGAGAAATAATGGAGAGCAATGGAGTTGTCCATGAGGAGGATTTTGAGGTCTGAGATATATGAGTCCAATTCTCAGCTCCACCTTGCATCAGCTGGTACCTTGTTAACCTCAGGTTCTCCATCTGTGAAATGCGGGAAGCTCAGAATCTGGACAGTAGCAAAGCACGGTACTCACTAAGTAAATGTTCCCAACAAGAATGACAGGCCTGACTATCTGTGTATACTTGTGTGTGTGTGTGTGTGTGTGTGTGAAAGTGTGCTTTCTGCACATGCTTTTTCTATGCATTCAATTCTCTCTGCATTAGGCAGGTATTGCTTTTGTAATTAGGAACAAAGTCATTACCATAAAAAAGGCATAATAGGTTAGAGAGGAACCCTGAGCATATGATTGAACATCAGAAGTGTCACCAGGACAGAAGGAATGTCAAATGCGTGTTAATTTGCCATCTCTGTCTGCTCTCAAAGTCATCTGTCTGTTTCGAATCATTCTGTGGCATTTCAGTTCCTCTTCTTCTTAAGGACTTGTTCCAAGAAGTTAAAAAAAAATTTTTATTAAAAGAAAGAAAAAATTTTTAAAACCTCAAACTTCAAACCATGTGGGTGAGTACAATTTGCAGAAAATATTTCTGCAATGTTGTACCCAACACAGGCCATGTTTTAAACCTCAGATATCTAAGCAAATATCTGAGTTATGCTTGTAAACCACACGGAGCCCCTCTGTTAGTAACACCTTCCTTTCTGGAAAGGGTTTGGAGGGAAAGTTTCAGAAACATTCAATGGTCTTGCCTGTCCAGCCTTTATCCTCCCTCCCTGCTCTCTCCCTCACCATCTGGCTTCACAACCTAGTTATTTCCCTGAAACCTGCCAACTTCCCACCTATAGCCAAGGTCGTGTGCACCTGCCCGTGCCTTGGTCTCAAATGTAGATGTGTTCCAGTGGAAGCCAAGAAAAGCAGTGCATTATTTTGCCCACCAGGACTGGCTCAAGGATGGACATGTGATCTCAGGCTAAGCCAATCAGAGCCAAGGAATCAGCTTGAGTTTTTTTGTTTTTGTTTTTGTTTTCCTTATTTTCTGGAGCTATTCAGTCAGTACTCATTCCGCTGGGGTGCTAGCTGATAGACTGCAAGACTAAAATGGCTAAAAACAGCTTGAACACCAGTTAAAGAAAGCCTGCTTGAGAACGGATGGAACACAAAGGAATACAAGCCAAGAAATGGACAAAGTCAGATTCCTGCTGACATCGGTTAAGCACAGAAATACACCCAGACCTAATGCTTGCAAACATTCCTTTCTGTTTAAACCAATTTGTGTTGGTTTTCTGTTGCTTACAACTGACTGCAGCAGATCAGTCTGAAGTGTCGCTAACATTAATTCCACTATATGTTCTAAGAGTCAACAGTGTTTATAGTATTCCAGGTGCTAATGATTCTTCAGTGTTTCTTAAGTAGAGCTCCTCCAAGACTGGCTTCGGAGAACACCTAAGGGCCTTTTCTAATTAGCTCATTAAAGGAACCCGGGCAAAGTGGTTGTCAACTTGCTTGAAAACAGTCGCCTTGTGTTAGGAAGCTAAGCCTCTCTCTGCTTTTGAAAAAACGACTGGGTCTGGCAAAGCCTTTTCTGAGTTACGAGAAACATAACCCTGTGCCCGACCCCTGGCCCAGTTAATAGAAGTCTCACTGAAATGTTAACTCTTTATTTGTAATCCTTTCACACCAACAGGAACAGTAACACAAACAAAACTTTGCAAAGAGGTGGTATTTTGAGAGAAAGACCAGCCACTGTTATCTTCATACGCAGTATGTTTTACAGATCATGGAGAGGCTATTTATATTTCATTTTATCACCTTGTTTCGACTCCTTTGGTGTATTTACCAACCTACAGATTGCCTCTAAATGTGGAGTTCCTGGATAGTTGTTCTTTTTCCTTTGTCCAAATGTTTGAAAGAATAGTTAACAATCTAAGAGGTGGATTCAAGTTGAAGTGAGTCCTTACTGAATCTGAAACCTTGGTAGGACAGGGCCATTCTACAGAAGATGGGCAGATGAGCAATCCTAATCCAAGTCTCCTGCGTCACTGTCCGGTTTGGGGAGAGGGTAAAAAGGTGGTTTAGGAGCCAGGCGTAGTGGTGCACTTCTGTAATCCCACCCCTGGGAGGCTGAAGCAAGAGGATCTATGACTTTTTTTTTTGGTACCAGGAATCGAACTCAGGTCCTCCTTGCGCTTGCGCAGCAGGCAGCGAAACCACTGAGCTAAATCCCCGGCCCCTGAGGATCTGTTTCAAAAAAACAACTAGAGAGAGAGAGAGAGAGAAAGAGAGAGAGAGAGGAACTGTGGCTTAGTAGCTGTGTGTGGAAATTCACATCTGTAATCCCAGCACACCTGGTTTTCGTCTCAAGTCTTGATTCTGATACTTTCTAGCCAGGTCCTTGGGGAAATGCCTGAATTTCTCTGGGCCTCAGTTTCTTCATCTATGAAATGGGGATGATGATGATGATGATGATGGTACCCACCTAACAGGCGTGTTATGATGATTACATGAGTCAGAATCAATGTCATAGAACAATACTGTATCCTGCACTCAAAAAAAAAGTCAAAGTTGTCTTTCTTGGTTTCATTCATGTCTTTGTAGATCTCTGGCAAGAAGTCTGATTTTGATGTCTCCCTAACACTTTTCAAGTATACCTTGGGATCAAAAATCAGCACGTAGGGGCCAGGGATTTAGCTCAGAGGTTCCGCTGCCTGCCTTGAAAGCGCAAGGACCCGAGTTTGATCCCTGGTACAAAAAAAAAAAAAAAAAAAATCAGCATGTAAAAGACAGCTCATAGAAAACAGGGAAACCAATCTTGTGCAAATGGCAAGGAGACCAACAGATGGAGGGAGGGAGGAGGAAGAGGAAAGAAAGGAGGAGGTAGAAAGCATTAAGATGTGTTATGTACATGTACCAATGCCCCATGAGGAAAACATGACTAATAAAAATAAAAATTAGAATAAACTATAGCAATCTTTATTTTGCTAAATAAGACATAACTATAACTAAATATAATTGGGAATTGTTCCTGAAAAAAAATATGAGCGTGTTTGGCGATAGTCGTGTATTCCCAGATTGCCTATACTTATAGCATGGTTCTCTCTTTTGTGTCACGAATATCCGTGACTGAATCCATATGTATTGAAAGTTCACAGGAGGTGATTTCTCTGTATTTAACTTTCCTTAATACTAAGACAGTCTAGAGATGGGAGATATCCAGACCTAGTCTAGCATCTGAGCTTCCCAGCCCACCTTTACCTGGTGTGACTGTTAGTCCTGATGCATCAACTTGATTGGATTATGAAAAACCTAGCTGATTTTGGAAGCATACTTCTCGGTGTGTCTGGTGGGTCTTGGAGGTCTGACTTTGGGTATCATACTGGATCCCTGGCCCCTTTCCTCTCTGGTGCTCTTCCCCTACTCTCCTTCCATACACTATAAACTAATCAGATTTGTTTTGCCATGCCCTTCTGCCATGCTGTTTCTACATTGGAGCAGCCAACCATGGACAGAACTCCCTGAAACTGTGAGCCATATTACACCTCTCCTCCTTTAAATTGTGGGTGTAGCACATTGTGTCCCTCTGAAGGGAAAGCTGACCAATACACGTGGGAAGCCCTTCCTTCATGTAAAAGCATAGATCTGGAGTTCAAAGCCTGAGGCTTGAGTATGAAGGTGACCTTGGCCAGTCAGTTTACTGGGAGGTGACTGGCTGGTCACTTCATCTTCTACAGCTTCAGTCTCTTCTGACAAAAAAGAGGATCCTGGCAGGCATGGTGGTGCATGCCTTTAATCCCAGCACTCGGAAGGCTGAGGCAGGAGGATCACTGTAAACTCGAGGCCAGCTTAGGCTACATAGTGAGATATCTGTCTGAAAAAAAAAAAGCAACAAAGAAACAAAGAAAAGGATCTCAAAATATTCACCACCTACAGCTATGAGCGAATAGAGATCAAGTCTGTGTGTTTGGTTAAAAAGTACGTTCCTGCATTATTTACTCACACAACAAATTTAGCATGTTATCGAGGTCCAGTGAGAATGAGTAAGTCCCTGACCTCAAGAAACACCCATTTATGTGGAGATGTGGCCACAGAAGTAACAATGACACCCTGATGTGGGAAATGTGGCCACGATTATTTTACAGTACCTGCCAATACTCCAGGCTTTTTGTCGTTCCAAATAAAGCGATCTGTTTTGTTTTGACAGTTACTTAATGCGGGCCTCTCGGCGGCTTCTGTTTGGTAGTTTGGAAGAGAAACATGATTTGAGGTGTATATATCCTGAATATCCAAATCCTTGCTAGCCATGATTTGGGAGGATTGGCCAATGCAATCAGTCTTTTTGATTCAGGGAAATAATTTTTGAATAACTGTTCATGATCAAATTAGACAGATTTGTTTTCCCCTAGTAAATAGTAGCTAACAGTGATTGAATGCACGCTGTGTGTATTTTCTGTTGGAAAGCAGCACAACTTGGCATTAGATGGCCCGTACCATTTCCTAGCTGTGTGATCTAGGATGAGTTCTTTACTCCTCCTGAGGCTCAGCGTCCCCTGGGAAATGGGGCAGCAGCAGGGCCTACCTCACAGTGCCCAGACGAGGACCCAGTTGGCTGGCTCGGTGCCATGAAGAGTGTCCGGTGATGCTGATAATAGCACTAGGTGGAAGAAGTACGGAGGCGAGATTCTGTGCTGGCTCTTCAGGAAAGCTGGCTGTGTGGCACGCACCTATGACCCCAACTACTCGGAAGGCTGAGGAACGAGAAGGATCTCAAGTTTGAGACCAGCCTGGACAGCTTAGCAAGATCTTGTCTCAAAACAAAAACAAAAATAAATTGAAGAAAGAAGTTAGCAAGTAAAGCAAAAATAGATGGGATCAAATTACCCTTGAAAATTCCCTGCCCATCAAGTAGGATGTACATGGTATTTTACAGAGAGCTCTCAGGTTCAAAGAGCGCTGAGTCAGGCCTGGGAGAAGGGATCAAAGGAATGTTTACCCATAGCTGCCTGGGCATTCAAACATTTTATCTGCAAAGAAGTGGATTTGTAACTGGGGACGATTTTGTATACCCCCGCCCTGAACATTTGGAAGTGTCTAGACACATTGTTGGTGTCATAACTAGTGAGGAACGCTACTGGCATCTGACGAGTAGAGTTTGGGGTGCTGCGAAACACCCTACAATGTTTAGTTGTTTGGTTTTTTTTGGTACCGGGGATTGAACTCAGGTCTCTGCGCTTGCGTAGCAGGCGGCGAAACCACTGAGCTAAATCCCCGGCCCAACTAATTTCTCTTTGTTATGGTTTTTTTTGGTACCGGGGATCGAACTCGGGACCTTGCACTTTCAAGACAGGTGCCGGAACCATTGAGCTAAATCCCCGGCCCCCTACAATGCACCATACAGGACCCAACAACAAAGAATTATGCAGCTCAAATCCCAGTGGTGCTGAGATTGAGACACCCTGGTTAAGGCCACTATCAGACCCCACTCAGGAACAAGAGATGGCACTGGGGTGTCTCTGATAGTCACAGGGTTCAGTTAGAAGCCAGATGCAAGAGCCCTGAGCACAGACTCTGGAACACAGCAGGTGTTTAATAATTATTTGCAGGGGTGACGTTAAATCTTGTCCAATGGGGCTCACCACATATACTTTGTTTTTGAAATGAAGTGCAAAAGATCAGAGCCACCTGTTTCCTGTCTTTCCAAGCTGGCACTTCCTGTTGCTCCGTGCATCAGTGATCCATCTCCCAGCGGTATTTTAAGGGAGTGTGAGATTCTGAGGCCAGCACCAAATTCAGATCTTTCTCTCTCTCTCTCTCTCTCTCTCTCTCTCTCGCTTGCTTTTTGTCTTTTTCATTTTCCAGATGTGATTCTGCTGTCACTTGTACCCAAACTTTCTAATTTGAGTTTAAAATTAATGACTTTTCAACTCTTATGTGGAAAACCTTCCCTTGCAGCCAGATGATTTCTAAAAAAGAAGTCTCAAGAACACCAACTCTGTTGCCCCCTCACAGGCTGGATCTGAAACAGGAGTTAGGAGACCAGGCAAGGGCGGGGGAGGTGGCTGGCACTTACAACCTAGGAAACTGTCAGGGACCACAAAGACAAGAAAATTGCCGCTCAATGAAGGAAGAATTTCTATTTCATTTCAACCCCTAACGGATCACACAACTCTAATGTCACTCCTGGTCCAACTGAAATAGTTGAATCCCCAAAATGTTTAAATCGTTGGGACTGTCTTCAAATGTGAATAAATCTCTTTAATCATCCTTCTCCTGATTTTTGAAAAAAAAAAAAAAAAAGAGACTAATATTGAATGTTAAGAGTCTCCTTGTGAATTTTTTTCCACTTTAAGATGTTTCTTTTTTCATGAGGTTGGTGACTGTTGCTTTCTTATCATTTACTTGTCCATCACTGTCTTGAAGACCCTAAACTTGTCTTAATGCATTTTTAATTTTTCATTTATTTATATATTGTGGACAGCAAGCAGATTGAATAATGACTCTTTGGACTTACTATGTCTTAGCCAGGCATGATGGTGCACACCTGTAATCCTAGGAGTCTGGGAAGCTGAGGGAGGAGAGTCAGAAGTCTGAGTCTACCTTGGGCAACTTAGCAAGACAGCGTCTCAATTATTTTTTTAAATGTAAAAGAGCCTGGGATAGATCTTGGTGCAAAGGTCTGAGTTCAATCCCCTGTCCTGGAAAAAAAAAAAGTCTTATGAAAAGGCCTTTTCATCACCTCCTCCCTAAGAGGGGGATGTGCTGTTTGGACCACATTTGGTTTCACAGCAAAAGAGTCCAATGTAGGGTCTCTTGGTGGAGGGATGAGCTAGCCATATTGACCCTGAGAGGGAGTCACAGTACAACAGCCCATTCAGACACACCTGGAAGGAAGGGGGCTTTCCCCTAATGGAGTGTTTTGGGTCACATCTGCTGGGGTGGGGGTGGGGGGTTCTTGAACTGAAACACTGACTTATCTGCATGAAATGGAGTGAGACAGGCTATGTTCAGATGTGCAGAACCTTCTCTTTGGTGTTCTCCTTTGGCAAAGGACACCTTCTCTAGAGAAGAAGAGTACAGCAAGATCCAGGAATGGCAAATCCACAGCACATCCACCTCTCTCCACCCTGCCGCTCATGACAGACATTATCAGTCGATTGTAGCACTCTTCCCTTCCTACACACAGAGGCCAGGCTTAAATTCACAATTTCTACTGAAAGTTGCGCACACAGCCACTATCAATTGATTGCAAAGAAGGGATGCAAAATAAAAATTATTTTCTACCTCTACTAGGCAAAAAAGAATGTACTTAGAGGCACTGAAAGATAATCATCTCCATATCCTTTTCCAGACTCTGCTTCAGTGCACCACATACTAATAAATTACCACAGCAATGGAGAATTCAACCTGCCCATTTGCCCAAAGTTGTGGAAGGGAAGAGGGAGAAGTCAGCTTTGCTTTGTACATAGCAGTTTGGTTTGAAAACTTGTCTCAGAGTTTCTGAGTGTGTGGAAAAAAGCAAATTGAGTGAATTACATTCTTTTACAGACAGAACCCAAAACTAGTTCTTAAGCAATGTGAGGATTTTTTTTTTTTTTTGTAATTTTCCTCTGGAAACCATGGAAGATACCTCCTGGCTTAGATTGTTTTCTGCTGCTATAACAAAATATCAAAGCCTGGGGAAGCTCACTCAGAGAACAAAGCCATTCCCAAGACAACACCATTAATCCATTCCTGTGAGTGAAGTCGTGGTGATCCGCTCACCTTTAAATGTTCCATCTCCCCATACTGTCACCATGGCAATTAAATTTCAACTCAAGGTTTGGAGGACACATTGAAACTCTCGCACCCCCACTAAAAAGAAAGTACTGTTTTTCCTCCTTGAATTCCCAGTTCGATTAATTATTCATTTTTTTCCCAAAGAAGCCCCTGATACTACTTTCTCTGTGAGATGGAGTTTAAACAATCTAGAACCAAAATTAATTCTACCATCTTATAATTTTTGCAGTAAGATGGGGGAAAATAGTATATGATTTTTAAGTACTTTCTACACTTGAGACTAAAAACAGCAGGCTTGTTTTTCTCTCTAAGCAAATGCAATTCTCTGGGTACTTACTGTAAGACGATTTTAGTGATTGGAGACATTTTCTTAAAAAAAGACCTCAAGTGAGAATCTTTCTTCACATTTTTCTCCTTCCAAAGGGATATTTACTCTGGAAAAATGCTACATTTAGAAAAATTGTGCTTTGGATGACAACTAGCCCACTAAGTTTTGCTGTTTTTGGTGGGGGAGTGGGGTAGATGAGGTTGGGGGCTGTGTGAAAGGAATTTTACTTACCCACCAGCCAAATATGACTTTGGAGTTCATTTTCATTTATTCATTCTCTCATTCATTTATTCAGTCAATCAACAAACACATAATGAAGGTCTGCCATACACTGAGAACTATGCCAGACAGTGGCATTCTAGTCAAACAAAACTCTCTTACGCCTCCTAAGCCTTCTAAACCCAGTACCGCCTGAGAATGAGACCCCAATGTCATAAAGCCTACTTCTCAACAGGGGGCGCTGTTTTGCACCAGGAAACTTGGACAAGGTCTGGAGACATTTTTGGTTGTCACAACGAAGGGATGATGGTACTGGCATCCCTGATACAAAGAGGTCAGGGATACTGCTAATTATCCTACAGTGCACAGGACACCTACCCACTGTCCTTGGGGAAACGGAGAAAATAGTAGCTCAACTCACTTTCTGCCAGGCTTTATTCTTCCCCAGAACTGTGACTGAGAAAGGTCAGTGCTATTGCTCCGTAGAACATGGCCTGTAGAACTCTCAGACCCAGCCTCCCCTGGAGCTGGTTAGAAATGCAGAGTGTCAGGCCGCTCCCTGGACCTGCTGACTCTGAACTTGCATTTTAACAAACCCAAGGGATTCGTGCCCACAGGTATAGTCTCAGGAGCACTGGCCCCATATGACATAAACAGAAGTTTGAAGTGACAATTTTGATAAATGCCACAGTGGGAGCCAGTCCCTGGGGTCAGGGAAGATTTCCATGAAAATCAGGCTAAAGCCGGATGTGGCGGTTCACACCTATAATCCCAGCACTCTCAGAGGCTGAGGAAGGAGGATCACAAGTTCAGGGCCAGCCTGGGCAACCTAGGGAGACCCTGTCTCACCATTTAAAAATTTTTTATAAAAAGTGCTGAGGATGTAGTTCAGTGTAAAGGCCCTGGGTTGAATACCCAGTAGCTCCACCCCAAAAAAGAAAAATCAGCCTATAAATTGAGTACTGAATGAGGAGCTGGAAGTAGCCAAGAGAGAGAGGGGCTCCTGGGAGAGGGAATAGTATGAACGGAAGCTTAGAGGCAGGAGGGAATGTGGTCCATTGGAAGGTCTGGAAAATGAGCTGGGTCCAGAGCCCTGTGAGGGTGGACTAATCAGATCTGAGCACCACAAGGCCAGCAGGACATGGGGGACTTTATTCCAGCAGCAGATGGGAACAATTGGTCTGAGTTTGATCCCTAAGCCTTTGTCTGGTATAGCCCAGGTAGGGATGCCATCTGTCACTACAGGACAGGGTGAGGCTGCCTCCTCAGCCCTTTGACATCATGTTCTAAGCAGCTGAGCAAACTGGTCCAACCAGGCTTGGAATCCCGCGAATGATAATTGTCCCAGGTGACCCGAAAGGACAACAATCCGGACAGGGATGACGGAGGGCTCCCCCACCCCTCCGACTGAAGGCTCCAGAGCCATTATGTCAATATATTTTTGTACAAATTTTGTAGTTTATGACGCATTCTGGCAACACTGAGATTCGATTTCAATGAGCCAGAATGTAGTACTATAAACCTAAAACTGGATATCCCTTAAAGCTGTTAGGATCTGGCAGGAGACCTGCTCCCAATTACAAGCACAGTTTCCAACTTCACTGTTCCAGTCCTCAAAGCAAGCACTGAAAACAAAATCCATTTTTAATGAGGGACAACCGAACACTTCACATTCTATGAATGTCCCCGTTGGGCTCACAGGCCCCGGTGTACCTGACAAGCAAGAAATGACCTCCGCTAACTGATTAGACTGGGGCATGGGTTGTCCTGCAGCACAGGGATTGTCGCCAGCACAAGAAAGGCAGCTGAATGAATGGGAATGAAGACATTTTGTTCTCACCCTTCTTGATTCCTATCAGCACGTGTGTGGATGGCCCATCGGGCAGAGGGGATTTGATCGCTTCAGTAGTGTGTGCCTGGCCACCCGGCTCCTTGTCCCTGCCTTATTACTTATCCCACAAACTGTCCATTATCCATTCAGCAACTGGGAAATGTGAACTTGGCCAACGTCAAGGCAGAGCGACGAGATCCAAGCCAGAAGAAGTGGGAGAAAGAGAGAAAGTACAAAGATGAGCCAGACGGCTCTCCAACCTGTAACAACATGTTGTATTTACCAGGCCTCGCACAAAAGCCAAACTCTGTGCTCCTTGTTTGTCCTCTGCTCGGGGCCTGGGTTATGTTTGGTGCAGCCAGGACAGTGCAGCACCTCGCTTCCATCTCTGTGATTGGTGTATTGTTTAGAGATGGTGAGGGATGATCTTAGGCTCTGGAGGAAGCTGGCGAGAAAGCTGAATTCTATAAAAAGAAATGCGCGGTCAGGATACGGTTTCCTATTCTGAGTCAAAGCGAAGGAGAGAGTCAGAAATTCCAACCCAGAGGGTCAGGATGGGCTCCAGGACCTCTTGAATCACATGTGAAGCCTGTTCCCCAAACTCCTCCTCCCTCCTCGTTGTTCTTACAACTGGCCAACTGGGATTACACAACCCACACTAATTTTATTCCGCACGCGGCTGTTTCTCATTAGAAGCCAGAAACTTATTTGTTCCTGCCCCATGCCATCCCCTTTTGATTCAGGTGAGTAATTCCCCCTCCGAAAAGGCCGATTCTGTTCTCACTCTTGGCTGGACTCAGAAAGTACACATGCTTTTTTGAAAGTGGGAACCTTTAGGTTTTTAGCCTTGTAATCTTCCAATTCTCTGCCAGATTCTCGATTTCCCCATTCTGAAGAGCCGGTGGAAAAGCAAACTTTTTTAGTCAACCGGCGTGATATTTTTAGTCACTCAATACACAACAACTGTTTCTAGAGGCCTTTGTTTTCTACCCCACTGGACTGGCACAGTTTTTAAAACTGAATTCACCAGATGTTTTGGCAGTGCGTAAAACCTGGCTTTCCTGTCTGCCAAGGGGGTGAAATTGGATCCAATCACAGCATGTTGCCTCAGCTCCACCGACCAAGTCCTTGGTGATTCTGGAGACAAATGTAAAGATGGAGTTCGGTTTTCCTTTAGGTGTTGGGACTACTGGATCCAGGCATTGGCGTTCAAGGCCTGGAGATGTTTCCAGGTCAACCCTAGATTCATGTATGAGTACGTTTTCCTGATGATACCTTTTTCCTTCCCTTTTGTTTTCCTGGCTGCATATCAGAAACTGCAAACCTGTGCCCCAGACCCTCTCCCGGTAGGATGAAGCGCAGGAATGGCAGGCACGTGACTCCACTGCATCTGGAGAGAAACTGCCAAGCAGCTCTCCTCTTGGCTTTGCAAGCCCAGGCCCCCTGAGCCTAAGGAGAAGCAGGCCTCTTCCATCTCCCCAATGCCTCTCCGCCCCATGCCCCATTTTACTTAGAACGAGCCCGAGCACGCATGCCACCTTGCCAGGCTTTGCCAGAATCTCCCAATAGTACAGCGCGCACATTACACAGATGGAATGCAACATACATGTAAAGAAATAAGAGCCCTGCCAGGAAAGTTGGCAGTGGCTCTGGAATGCTTTAAACAGTGTGCATGTGGGGAGAAAGAGTGAGCCCAGAGTCGGGGAGGCTGCCTCACTCCCAAGAGCTGTTTCTTTTACAGCCATGACCTGTTTTGCCAGTCAAAATAAATACGATGTTAAATGCCCCCTTTTACAGGCTTCTGATACCATGGCACTGCAGTTTGAAATATGACCTGCTCTTCTTGGGAAAATGTCATTTTAACTGAGTGGAGAGGATGTGCCCCTTCTACCCAGTAAGTAGGAGAGTCACGGACGGCAGAGTCTCCTCAACACAGACCTACTTGGGAAGGGGGAGAAGGAGGGGCCATGCAGTCAGCACAGCTTCTTGAGAAGTCGCTGCCTTGAGAAGGTTGGAGAAATGCCTTGGGAGCCTGGAGCCCAGATCCAGTTTTCTGTCCCTGTTGGCTTTCCCGAGAACAATAAAGCAGCCACCAGCAGGCCTGGCTATGTCACAAGACACGGGGCCTTTCCTGCCACCCAGGCATGGCCACGGATTGAACCCATGCGGGCCACTGTGCTGCTGTCATCCCCCCACCCCCACCCCCTTGGCCACGGCACCCTCTGTAGTCACAGCGGCAGCTTGTCACGAGCTAAATGGATTTGCCCAGAGGGTTTGCCATCACCCAGCCAATCATTAAGTAATCACTGCATACCAGGAGCATCACATGTCTTCTGAATCATCCCATTCTCTCCCAAGGGAAGTATGGTTCCACCTTTGCTTTACCTATGAGGAAACAGAGGCTGGGAGAGTCTGAGACACTTGCTCAGGATCTCATAGCTATGGAAAGGGAAGCCAGAATTTGGACCCAAGTCTGCTCCTACAGATCGAGCAGTTAGGGCCCCATGCTGGCTTCTACCAAAATATCTCCAGGCAAGAATTCTGCAGAGTTTTCTTCATCCTCAGAAATGCCCCAGGGTAGGCAAGGGATTGCATTCCCCACGGAAGATCCCACAGCGTGTGTGACTTTCCTGGGGCTGCTGTGTACAAATGATCACCAACTAGATGGCTTAGAACAACAGAAGTGGTGATTGGAGATGCAGCTCAGTGGCTGAGCATGTCTTGAGTTGGTAAAGCTCTGGGCTCAATCCTCAGTCTGGATTCATGGTGTGGGATGGGGTGTTCTCCCTCCAAAGGCTCCAGAGAAAACCTTTCCCTGTCTCTTCCAGCTTCTGGTGACTTCCCTTACTTAGGGCTACATTCTTCTGGTCTCTGCCTGCCTTCAGATAACCTCCGGTGTCTGTCCTCGACCCTTCTCTCTTCGAGGACATTTGTCACTGGGTTGAGAGCCGATCTTAATTCAAGATGATGTCACCTCAGGTCCTTAACTTAATTACACCTGCAAAATTCTTCCTCCAAATAAAACCACATGTCCAGATTCCAGGGATTTGACCCTAGATTGCTTGGGGAGGAGGGGTGTCCATTTTTCAGCCATTCACACAGAAAGATATGAATGACACATGAGGTACTTTATCCAACAAAGATCTTTACAATTTTGCAGATCTGCATGGTTGATTATATCATTTTTGTCATATTTTCAGCATCCTATTTCCTCTTTTGAAAACAATGAGTTTGCCGGGCATGGTGGCACACGCCTGTAATCCCAGCACTCGGGAGGCTGAGGCAGGAGGATCACCGCAAGTTCGAGGCCAGCCTGGGCTATGAAGGGAGACCCTGCCTCAAAAAAACCAAAAAATACAAAATAAAAAATAAACAACAAATAAACAAACAAAAAACCAATGAGTTTAATAACATTGCCTATCAAATTCTACCACTCAAAAAATGTCAGGCAGTCTTCACAGATACCTTATAACACAGACACTATTGTTTCCTTGCTGGACAGGGGAGGAAAAGAAAATTGAGTAGTTAAGAGCCTTTTCCAAGATTTCATGGCCAGGAACTAGCCAAATGGATTAAAACTTTATCTGTCTGGAGTCAAAGTTCTTAGCAGGCAAAAATTGCCTTTGCTTAGGATTTCAGGCTTGGGAAAGTATAGTTTGGAAGACGGCAGAGGTAGGGGTGATGGGACACTTTATGCCATGTTTAGTCAAAAAACTATTCTTGGGCAGAACATCCAGGAAGGTGGAAGTCCTGCCTTTTGATTGTGAAGGCAAATGATGAGGTGGTTTATATGACAAGGCACAGGATCACTAACCTGTCTCATGGCTATAGCTGGTGACCTCCTGTAGAGACACAGGAAGTTGGAGGCAAATGAGAAATTCTTTTCATTGTCTTCCAGATTTCGATCCAGTGTCATCTGCCAGTGGTTATATTCATATTGCAGGGAACTTTTCCTTTTTGTTGTGTAACCATCTAATCCAGTAGATCATGGAAGACAAAACCAGAGCTGTTCCCCTGCGAATGGCAGGTGATTTCTTTCCCTGTTGCCTGGTGGCCACATCCACCAAATTCAGGCTCCCTGGTGAACAAGATCCAGCTTCGGTCACTGTTGTTGCTGCTGGTGGCTGCGCACTTTGCAAGCATTGTTTCATTTGAGCTTCTTGGGAACCCTGAAAAGCCAGGTCGATAATTCCTAATCTGATGCTCAGGGAGGTCAAGTTTCTCGGCCAAATCTGACATTTGACAAGTGCTAGGGACCACCCCCCCCATCAAGTTGCCTGAGTCCAGAGTCTGAGATCTCAGTTGCTGCAATACTCTCTCTCTTTAAATCCACGTGTGGAGAATTCCCAGCACCTGGAAGGAAATATGGCTCTGGTAAAGAGGAAATGCACCCATCCATCCATCCATCCATCCATCCACACCTATGCTTCTGTGTTTGTGATCTATGCTAGGAAAACCTGTAAAGCGATCCCTGCATTCATGGGCAGGGTCTGTGTGTGCCTGGCACCCTCGGGGACTCTGAGAACAGGAGATGGGAAATACTACACAACCCATCAGTTCACCTAGGCCAGTGTGGCAAATTCTATTAGAGAGATGTGGGAGGAGACAAGAGGCGGTCAGCCGGGCTTCCTGAAGGAGAATGAAAGGAGGAAGACGGTGTCTTGCTGAGGAGAAAAGGCAGCCCCACATTTATGCGGGGCTTTGAGGGGCAGGAGGAATGTGCCAATTTGACAGTGATGGGCAAACCAGCAGACGCCTCTGGATTGAGGGAGCTGGAGTCGGTGTTCTGAGGCCTCTCCTGGGACTCCGTCCCTTACCTGTGATGTAGAAGCTAGAGGGTTAACCCAGGGCCCAGCAGGGAGCTCCAGGGCTCTGCTCCTTTCTCCTGCTTTAGTCTTTCCTGTTGGTGCTGGTGCCACACTGGGTGCTCCATATTCAGCATGGCTGGACAATAGGGAGCCACGGAGGTGCTGGAGGTGAGGTTGGAAAATGAAGACCGAGCTGGGGAAGGACCTTGTGTGACTTGTGACAGCAAAGAGACTTAGAAGATAAAGAGTGCCTTTGGGGACTTCTAAGACATGCTATTTTTTTTTTTATTGTTGTGTAATTATTCACAGTTTAATGCATTCCTCTTAAGTCTATAGTTCAATGTTTGATGGACTTTGACAAATACACAACTGGTCTGACTACCACCCCTCTATAGACACGAAGAGTTACATTTGCACTGGGAAAGGGTTTTTCCTGCTCTTTTTTTTTTTTGAGACATGGTCTCACTATGTAGCTCAAGCTGGTTTCAAACTCATGGTGATCCTCCTGCCTCAGCCTCCCAAGTGCTGGGATTACAGGCATCCACCACCACATCTGGCCTTTTGCTCATTTCTTGAACCCTCACCCATGTGTGCTGAGCACTGCTCTGGCTGTAGAGGTACAGGACCCACAGACTACCTGTACAGGCTACCAGGAGGAGACCCCCCCTTGGGGGAAAGCCCAAAGGCAGCCAATGGTATGTGGCTTTGGGTTAAAGCTTTGCTGTCATCATGTGGAATGCATAACAATGCATAACACTTCTTATGTTTTTATTTTGTGCTGGTCCCTGTGAACAACACAGCCAGGCCTGATGGTACAAAGGAAATTAACAGAAGCCATGAGAGAGAGGATATGGAGAGTTTCAAAGAAAAGACCCTGTGAGGGCTAGGCATGGTGGCACATGTCTGTAATTCCAGGATTCTGGGAAGCTGAGGCAGGAGGATCACAAGTTCCAGCCCTGAACAGGTAACCTGATGACTTAATGAGATCTTGTCTCAAAATAAAAAATACAAAGGGCTGGGGATATAGCTCAATGTGAAGGCCCTGCATTCACTTCCCAGTATTACAAATAATTACATACATACATACAATTTTTTTTAAAAAAGAAAAAGAACAGGGCTGGGGATTTAGCTCTGTGGTTCCCCTGCCTGCCTTGTAAGCACAAGGTCCAGAGTTCAATCCCCGTTACAAAAAAAAAAAAAAAAAAATGTCACCAGAAAAAGAACAAAGACCTGAGAGGAAAGAAGCCAGCTAGGTGGAGCATGAGGGTCCCAAAGACCAGTTCCCCCAAGTTTTCTTTCTAGGGATGCACAGAAAGTGGTGGAGACATTTCAAATCTTGGCTCTTCCTGCAACTCTGCCCAGAGCACCAGTAAATGTGTATGGGCTCAATTAATTACAATGAGAAACACATTTGACAAGCCAAATATTAGTTCGCAAGAACAGACTACACTCATAAGTATTAAGTACAGATACAAAGAATTAACAATAAGTTTGCTGGTGTTATTATCTTCTAATTAACTGTAAAAAAAGAAAAAAAGAAATCAAACTTTAATCCAGAGCAAAATGAAAATGGCAGGAAAGCAAGACCTCTGTCGGCTTCAGGAATGGAGGGGCATCACCAGCAGGGTGTGGTGGGTTTCCATGGGTGCTGATTAATTGCACCAGCCTCGCTTTGCTGACCTCAAAACCCAAATAAGTACTGTGGTCCCTACTTCTCCCTGCTGAGGCCAGATGTCCAAAGGAAAGAGTTCAGCAGCGGGCTGACAGGAGGCCTAATTACCAGGGGTGGGAGGAGTGAAGTTGGCATTCCCTTGCCAAAATCCATCTCCAGCATCCTTGGGCTGACCTCTTGTCTCTGGAATTTGGAGCCAAGGGAAGGAGTATAGAAAAGAATCCAGTTGTCTCTTGGCCATTGGTTTTTCTCCCTCAAAGGGATTCCAGGGTTGGCAGTTTAACTGAACACCTCCAAATACCTGGGCTGCAGCGAAATTGCCAGTAAATATTTCCAGAGCCAGGGAATCTAGAAACAAATATTTTCCTGACTGATATATTTTCCATACACTACAAGAAAGAAGCTTTTGCAGTTACGTGAAGAACTTGGCCAGGAGATGGCTATTTGGGTCTAAATCATGTGGGTTCTGAAGCCCTTGTCTCCGTTGTGTCAAAGCCTCGTTCCCTTTGGTGGCCTTCATTATTCGCTCAAACCAACAGGGAAGCTTGATAGCTTTTCTCCTGCTCACTTCCCTTTTCTCTCCTGATCGGCTCCCGGGGAAGCACACTGTACCCATCTTGTTGATAATCACGGCCACCATTATTCCACCCTAACTGCATTCAGCGTGGTGCTGAGAGCCAGGCCTGCCTTGTCTTACTTAATCCTCCCCCTAGGAACTGGTGTGGGCTCTGCCTTTAGAATGTACTCAGAACCTGGCCACTGCTCACCAACTCCATCTGCCTCGCTGGTCCCAGCCCCAATCTTCCTTCACCTGAATTATTGAACTAGGTTCCAAACTGGGCTCCCCGATGCTGCCCTTGTCTGTCTCTGGTCTGTTTTCAACACTGCAGACTGAATGATTTGTTGGCTACACAAGACAGCTGAGGACACAAAACTCCGAGGGCTCCCCCATCTCACTGCGAGCAAAATCCAAAGTCCTCACTGTGGTCCACAGGATCAGCTCCTTCTATTCTGGTCCAGGCACACCAGGCTCCTTTCCTTTCCAAGAGCAGAAAGAGCTCCATCCTCAGGGCCTTTGCACTACCTATGCTTCTTCCCCCAAGATGTCCATAGGACGTGTCCCTCTCTTCCTTCAAGTCTGTTCAAATGTCACCCTCTTAGAGGACCTTCTGTCTACACCATTTAAATTCAGCCCTCCTGTTATATATTTTCTCCCATAACTAATCACCATCTATCTTGTAATTATGGTATTTGTTTTGTTTTACTGTTCATCTCTCTTCACAAGGACAGGGATTCTGGCCATTTTTGGCACCATGAATTGTATGCAGCATACCACAGGTGTACAATAAGCATTTATCGAATGAATGAATGAATGAATGAGTGAGTGACTCACCAACTGTGACCTATAATTGGTCCTAAATTTTAGAGGAGGAAACTGAGGGACCCAGAAAGTTTGGGTAACTTTTTCAAGGTAAATGAGTTAATCCCATTTGGGACCTCAATCCAGGTCCTGCCAACCCAAAGCAACTTAACTACTATGTTTACAGCATGTGTTAAGCTAACCCCCCTTACCATAGGCGGATGATCTCAGCCTACCATTCAGCAAACACCCATCTCAAGGGCCAGCTCACGTATATGCCACTTGACCAACTCAGGGTTAGTCAGAATTGTCAAATTTCGACAATGCACTAGATCAGGAAACTTACATGAGCAATCCCAAAATAACCACATAATTAATGTATTATGAGTAACAGTTCTAAGAGAAGTGGGATCTTAGAAGTGGGGCTTTTTAAGTATAGATAAGGAAATTACATAGTAATTATCTTCATCTCAGGGGACAAAATAGAGGAGTTCAGGGGACGTTTTCTCTACTCATGGCTCATCATCCTCTATGTTCAGGAATCTAACCTTCTGGGATTTTAAATGCAAATCATAGCAAAATAAACATAAAATCACTATATGACCTTATAATTTCACTCCAACATATATATCCCAAGGAACTGAAAATGTGTTCAAGTACAAATATATATACAAATGTTCATTGTAACATTATTCATAATATTTAAAAAATAAACACATTCAAAGAGTCCATCACTCAATGAGTGAATAAACAAACTGTAGTATCCCCACACAATGGAACATTATTAGCCAAAAAAAAGAATGAAGTACTGAGATATGTGGCAACATGGATGAGCCTTGAAATTATTATGCTTGTTGAAAGAAGCCAGACACCAAAGGTCGTATGTGATATGATTCTATTTACTTCTATGAATGTCTGAAACAGGCAAATTGTCTTAGTTACTTTCTCATTGCTAGGACAAAATACTCAACACTCACAAGTAAAAGGAGGAGAGGTTTATTTTAGCTCATTATTTTAGTTTATTTTTAGTTTATTGTAGAGGTTTCAGTCCATAGTTGGCTGTATCCAAGGCTGGGCAGCACGGCAGAGAGGCATGGCAAAGAAGAAACAGTCCATTGCAGGGCAGGCAGGAAGCAGTGGCCTACCTTCCACTTTCCCTTTTTTATCCTATTCAGGCTACAAGCCTATTGGTTGGTGCCGCTCACACCCCAGGTGGATCTTCCCTCTTCAGCAAATCCATTCAGTTTTATCCAGAACTATGCAAACCTATCAGTGGACTAATCCAGCATTACCCACCCATAATCCAGTATCACAAACCTATGATCTAGTCACTTCCAAAAGCCCCACCTATGAGGGCATGAAGTTTTGAGGGGACATCTAGATACAACCATAACACAAACCTACAGAGATAGAAGGCAAATTAGTAATTTCCAGGGACTAGAGAAAGAGGATGGGGAGTGACTACCTTTCTTCTTCCTTCTCTTCCTTTTCCCCTTCTCTTTCCCCTCCTCTTTCTCCTTCTCCTCCTCCTCCTTTTTTTTTTTTTTTTT
>NW_004624747.1:16780609-16809975 GCF_000247695.1 Heterocephalus glaber
CCCCCCTCCTCCTCCACCTCCTCCTCCTCCTTCTCCTTCTCCTTCTTCTCCTCCTCCTCCTCCTCTTCCTCCTTCTTGTTCATTTCTGCTTTGTGGGGAGAAGACTGAACCCAGGGCCTTTTCATTGAGCTACATCCCCAGCCCTTTTTATTTTTCATTTTGAGACAAGGTCTCAAAATTGCTCAAACTAGGCTTGAATTTATAATCCTCCTGCTTCAACTTCCCAGAGTGCTGGGATTACAGGCATACACCACCCCACCTGGCAACAATGGCTACTTAATAGGTATGAGGTTTCCATCTGAGGTGATGAAAATGTTCTGGAACTAGATAGTGCAGATGGCTACTCAACACTGTGAAGGTACTCAATGGCACTGAATCATACACTTTATTTTTTTATTTTTTGGTGCCAGAGATCGAACTCAGGACCTCACACTTGCCAGGCAGGAGCTGTGCCACTGAGCTAAATGCCAGCCCTGAATCATACACTTTAAACGGTACATTTTATGTTCATGTATTTCATAAAAGTTTTTTTCTCTAAGTAAATCTTTAAATCCTGGTCTTGGCACCAGGGTGTTTTGGACTGGTTCTGATTTGGTAGCCAGATAGCTACAGACCGAGTCTCTTTGTGACGAGTGTTAACTAGGAAGAACTATTCAAGCCATGTAGCTGACTTGCATCAGTGGCTAGATTGGCTTGTTAGCACCATGGAATTCAGGTCTAATCCTTGATATCCTCAAAAAATGGTTAGCACAGTGCTATTCTGACAAGTTGGAAAGTTAATTTCTTTTAGTTAATTTTTCAGTACCTATGCTACATAACCTAATAAAAAAAAAATCTAAGCAGCATAGAAGCGATGTCTCTCCTCTGACCTGGGTTTATTTTATTTTATTAAAGGCAGCAAAGTTGCATGTTTATTAGAGGTAGGAAAAGAAACAGGCTCTGCAGAGTGAATTTGGGCCAAGTAAAAGTCAGAAAAAAAACACACTCTCCCGGGTGAAGGTGAACCACTGTGAAAGAACACAGTAGCAGAGAGCTCAGTGCGGACTGACTTCTTGTATCTCCCACTCCTCAGGCTGACGTCTGACCTGTGTTTAGCCACCACTATCTACAACCTGGTGTACACCCTTTCAGACCTTTCTCTACTCATGTACAAACATCTACACATTAAAAGTGCCTATTACTGTTGAAGGGGTTTTTTTGTTGTTGTTATTGCTTTTTATGAAAAATGCACTCATGCTGAACATATTGGTCTGCAATTTGCTGGGGTTTTTTCCCACTCAATACCGTATCACAAAAATCTTTCTGTACACGCACAAGCTTATCTCTTTCCTCTAATGGCTACAGATCATGGCTCTATCTCCATTCATTTAACCAGTCCCTTCTTGACAGATAATCATCTTGCCTCCAATTTTTTGCCATCACAGACCAGGCAATGAGGAACACCCTGTTCATAGATTCATGCATATTCATGGGAGTTTTTCTGTGGGAGAGATTCCTAGAAGTGAAATGGAAGTAAAATTCTCTCTGTTCTGTGACTTTTTCACAGCACGTCAATTCAGGACACAAATGTATACTGTCTTTGGCCTCAGGACAAAAAAGCTAGAACTTAGAGCTGGCGATCAGGGTTTACTTAGCTCCGCATCCCCCTTGCATCCTGCAAGCAAAGCTATTTTCATTCATTTTATAGGCTCACTGTCTCCAGATTGACTCCAGCAGAGGGAAAAGAAATCAGGTCCTTCTGTGTCATTCTTCAAACATTTAGAGGAAATTGATTTTCCACATGGGCTATAGCCAAGGGAGGGATGTGCCGGCACAGAAGGCCCTGTGAAAGGCTATTACTACTCGCACTTGCAACAATTAGACTCTACCCAACTCGAGATATTTTATTAGCAAGTGTAATTCCTCATCAGGCTAATATTGCAAATTGCCAAAAGCGGCAGTAATTCTAAAATGGGATTTCCTTCCTAATCCCTTTCAAAGGGACGACCTTGTGGAGCCTGGAAATGTCTGGAGAAAGAAAGATTTTGTTCTCTAAGCAAGGACAAAAGGCAGTTGGTTCAAAAAGGCAATGGCTTGCTTTGCCTCCTCTCTCATATGTGTTTTTCCCCCTCCTGTAGGGCTGGAGATTGAACCCAGGGCCTCATGCATGCAAAGCAAGTGCTCTACCACCGAGCCACCTCCCAGCCCTGTGCTCTTATCTTTTTACCACACTTTCTCAAGCCATCAGCTGGGAGCCTTTCACTGGCAAAGGACAGAAATGCAGCCTCAAGTGGCTTCAATAACAATGCCATGTGCTTCTTAAACCCGGGTGGCTGTAAGGCTGGGAGACTCAGCATCTCAACATACACACTGGAGACTGAGGGTCTTTTTCACTGTGGCTGACTGCATGGGTTCCAGAGCCAGATGGATCCTGAATCTCAAGGTCACCTCTTACCAGCTGTGTGGCTTTGGACAAATTTCTTATCCTCTCTGAACCTTTGTTTTCTCATATGTGAAAAACAGGGTAACAGTATACCGGTTTAAAGGGTTGTGAACACTTTAGCAAGGATGGGCTAACCTTCTCCATTCAGGGCCAGAGAGAAAATATTTTAGGTTTTGTGGGCCATGTGTTCTTGGTCCCACTACTTAGCTCTGCTGTTACAGCAGGGACAACAGGCCAATGAGTGAGCATGGCTGTGTTCCAATAAAACTTTATTTATAGCTGCGGATTTAGCTCAGTGGTTCCACCACCTGCCTCACAAGCGCAAGGACCTGAGTTCGATCCCCGGTACCAAAAAACAAAAACAAAACCAAAAAAAACTTTATTTGTAGACACCAAGAGTTGATTCTCATATAATTTTCACATATCATGAAATGCTGTTATTCTTTTGTTTTTCTTCTTTCCTGTACTGGGGATCGAACTCAGGACCTTGCGCTTATGAGACAGGCACAGCACCACTGAGCTAAATCTCCAGCTCATTCTTTGTTTTTATTCAAGCACTTAAAAATGTGAAAACCATTCTTAACTAGTGGTTCTTGAAAACAAGGAGGGCCTTCCTCTTGAGCAAAAATATATACACAGACCATCTATGACTGATGATAGCACAACTTCTCATTTTTTGTTTTTTGGGGGTTTTTGTTGTTGTTTTTCTGCTTCTCTGGACTTCTGAAGTTTTAGCCTTACAGTGCTTGTGAAAGCATACCCATTCAATCATTCTGCTACTCACTTTCAGTACAATTGCAAATAAATTCCACAAGATTTCCAGCTCATTATTATAAAATGGACTTGTGTTACATGGTTTTGCCCAAGTGTAGACAAATTTGAGTGTTTGGAACATGTTTAAGGTAGGCTAGGCTAAGCTATGACATTTTGGTAGGTTAGGTATAGTAAATGCATTGAAGGGGGAATAGAACTCAGGACCTTGTGCTTGAGAGGCAGGCGGCAGCACCACTGAGCTAAATCCCTGGCCCCTGTGAATGCATTTTTAACTTACAGATATTTTCAATTTAGGATGGAAATTTAAGGAACATCTGTAAATTGAGGAACATCTTTAATACATTTAGCTAGTACCTGAAACACTCTAAATGCTCAATAAATGTTTGATGCTGTCGTTGTTATTAACATACTATCCTCCTCTCTCTGATCTTCCGTTCTCCGCATTGGCTTCATCTCTGGTCTCATGGCGCAATGACTGTAGCACTCCCAGCAATGGTATCCAGAGGGAGCAGAAAACCCACCCTTCCAAGTTAACTTTGTTAGCAGCTAGGACATCTTTCCCCATGTGCCTTACGCAGCCCAGAGATCTCAGTGGCCAGACTGGGTCACACACACACTGTTCAACCAATCACCAGCAAGGGGAGGGGTTACCTTTTGACCAATCAGGTTCACCTCTGAAGCTAAGGGGGAAGTCAGCTTGCCCAAATCACATTCTGAATGGGGGCCTTTCTCAAACGGCATCTCTTTTAGGATGAGGAGAAGTGGGGCATGGATCCTGGGTCAGCCACCAGCAAGGCCAGCTACACCCACTCTCTTACTCTCATGAATTTATCCCAAGCAGAGAATCTGCCAGTCCCGCTCATCTTGTAATAAGAGCAAGTCTTTTGAAGATTTGGGCAAGAGACCATTGGCTCAGTTGACCTTTTAAGTCTTTTTTAAACAACCACTGCAACACTGTTGATGGTAAGAATTCCAAACAACTTCACGAAGCTTCCGGGTTTACTGCACACCCTCCCTGCCGGATCCTTCACTTGACTTTCACCGTTCTCTGAGACCAGGACGATCATTCTCATTCTGCAGGGAAGATAAAGAGGAGCTTGCCCAAGGGCTTGTAGTTAGGTCCTTGAACCGCAATTCCTGACCTCCAAAGTCTGAGCTCCTTTCTATTCTACCTCCTGGTTGCAAAGGAAGTAACGGTGTCAGCAGCTGAATTGTGGGAAGAGCTGGTAGCCAGGAAGATGCAGGTAACAAAGAAACCAGGGGGATCTTGCTGAGAGTAAAAGCAGCCTTAAAACCTGTGCTTTGGGTGAAAACATTTAGGTATAATAACAATTTCTCATTGAATATCTGCAGTTTTCAAAAATAGTCATGCACTGCAATGTTTTGGTCAAGAAAGAACCACAGATATGTCAGAATATGCCATGCTCTGTAGCTGTGCAGTAGGCTAATCCATGAAGGTTTGTGTAAGGACACTCTGTGACATTCACACAACGCCAAAAATCACCGAACAATGCATTTCTTAGAACACTGTACAATTAGTTTCACGGTACAATGAAATCTCAGGGAATAAAAAACAGCAATAGTTATTCTGATGAAATGCTGAGCATGGTGGCACACACCTATGATCCCAGCACTGTGGGAGGCTGAGGCAGGAGGATCACAAGTTCAAGCCTAGCCTGGGCAACTCAGCGACTTAATGAGACTCTGTCTAATAATAAAAAAATAGAAAGGGGCTGAGGATGTCAAAACAAAACAACAAAACATGCCTTTTTCTGATTTTAAAAGGGAAACATAATTGTCCATGAATCTCTTTATATTTAAGTCACAGTTGTGTAGGTGCCTTACTGACTTGGAAGGTGAGAAAAGGGAATCCTCAAATGAGAGAAATTTGGCTGATTAAACTGTGTGTAACCAAGTGAAGGAATATTACACAACCACGAGCTTTAATGCTTATGAAGAATTTCTACTGCCATGAGAATACTCTCAGGTACAACATTAAGGTATAGAAGTTGGACAGACGATTATATACAAAGACCATCCCAGACAGTGGAGAACAAGAGTGGCAGTAAAGAAACCAAAATGTGAGGTCGGGCATGGTGGCACACATCTATAATCCTAGCACTTGGGAGGCTGAGGTAAGAGGATCGCTGCAAGCATGAGGCCAGCCTGGACTACATGGTGATTTCCAGGCAGAACTGGACTACATAGTGAGAGCCTGGAAAGAAGGGAAGGAAGAAAGGGAGGGAAGGAAAATCCAAGGGAGATCGGGGAGTGTTACAGGCCAGTTTCTGATTATATAGACAGATTGTGGCAATAAAAGACCAAGTAAAGCAAATCAGGGCTGTTTACAAAATGAAAGGGTGAAAACCGCAGCTTGTGGGCTATTCCTCCGCATAGCTGGCTGAGGTGAGCACGCAGACGGAATCCTTTGGTTACTTACTAGGAAACTCGCAAGCTGTGTGACTCTGAGCAAGTGAATCACTCTGACCTTCAGTTTCTTCATCTGTTATGTGGGATAACAATGCCTAATATGCAAGGTTGATCAAAGTTCCTGCTCTCTTGTTTATTTCATTCTAGCCGATAGCTGAGTTGCTTAATGAAGCAACGGCAGGTGCAAATGCCTCGGGGCAGACAAAAGTTTGGCACTTTATGCCACAGAGAGGCCTCTGTGCCTGGAGCTTGGTGAGCAGGGGGAGCATAGGAGCAGGAGGGGAAGAGGAGGCAGAGGACAAGCCTTGCAGGCCAGGGCAAGGAGCTTTGATTTCACTCTAAGTACAGTGCAAAGCCACTTAGAGGTTTCAGCCACAGACTAGCATGATCTGATTTAGAGTTTATGTCTCTTTAAAAAGGCCACTCTGGCTGCCGTGCTGAGAATGGATTGTAGGCCTGTGTGAGACGATCAATACACAAAAGCACTTAACACTGGGTCTGGCACAAAGTGAGTATCTTAATAAGTGGTAACTGTTTTTCATTATTATCCTCATTATCCTTATTATTATTACTATTCTTTTGTCTGTTGAGAGCTGGTTTCATGATTCTGGGACATTTCGCTTCCCACAGTATCGACAAAGCATTCCGGTGAGCCAGTGAATTTTTCAGATTTGTTTTCCAGGTATTTTCACGTCCTCGGAGAGGTGACGGGGAAAGCCAAACACAAGCTGATACTTTCAGCCAAAAGGAACAACGGGCACCTTCTGGAAGCCAGTACTACTTCATCCTTTGGGGTGAGCGCGGGTTATCATGCAGCTCAGCAAAGACCCTGGGTGTTGATTAAAGGTTTCAGTCTCCACCAAAGTACTGGCTCAGCACAAGCCCTGTTGTGAAATCCAACACATTTGGGCATATTTAAAAATACCTCCCCCCTTGCCGGCCCCTCCTTCCTCCAGACTGGGCTCTGAGATGACTTTCTCTGGGAAGCCTCTGGGGCCCCCTCCCAAGCCCTCACCCTGCACCAAGGCTGTGTCCTCCTCTCTGCGCCCCTGGGTCTGGGCCAGAGCCACAGTGTGACACTTAACTACTGTGATTAATGTGAATTGAGTCCCTTAGCGTTGTGCTGGGTAAAGCAGTGGCACTAGCCATGTGCAGCTATTTAAATCTATATTGAAATGAATGCAAATGAAATGCAATCTAAAATTCAGTTCCTCTGCCACACTAGCCACATTTCGTCTGCAGTAGCCGTTAGTGGGTGTCGGATATGGACTCCAGCGATAGCTGCAGAATGTTCCAGAATGTTCTACGGGACAGTGCTGCGGGGCCAGGGCCAGGAGCCACACTACCCCTTAGTTCTGCATGAGCAGGGTGCTTGAGAGGGAGGGAGACTGAGAAGCAGAGAGATCCCAGTTCAAATCCCAGCTCCTGAACTTAGGAGCTGTCTGAGTTGGCTTGGTGTCCCAACGGGTGCTGGGGCAGGTGCTATCGTTAAGCACACCTTTTTCACAGAGCAAGGACACCAAAGCTGAGATGTGAAGAAGTTGCTCCCACGAGAGCCGGAGTTTGAACTGCACTCCTCAGCCTTGGTGGAAAATGTTCTTGTTTCTCGACCACTGGGGTCCGCGATGGCATCCAGAAGCAAACTCCCCGTTCCCAGCTCTCCGCGGTTCTCCTCAGGGAGGGGAGGAGGGCTTGGGGACAAACACAGCCAGGGGCGGTGACGCCCAGCCCTTGCATGACCCCAGGGAAGGGTCGTGGCCCGCCCTCCTGGGCACACACCTGGACCGGAGAGCCGCCTCCTCCTCGGCTTTCTTTCCTGTTCGCAGAAAGACTTGTGACCCTGGTTCCTGGGATTCTTTTCTTTCCCCTCCATCCCCAGGGCCCGGGCCCTCTCATGTGCCGGCCCTCCCCACCTCCCCGCGCACTTCTCAGAGCCATGGCCGAGCTATAGACAAGGCCGTCTTTCTTCAAAGTGGCTCGGCTTCATCTCATAAATTCTCCGGTCCGGCTTGATTGGCTGCGAGGAAAGTGAGCTGGGCCCCCGCTCCACTCCCCACATACAAAGTGAGTTGTGTGCTGTCTGCCCACGTGAGGTCACTCACGGGGGACTGAGCCTCCCAGAAATCCCACAGGACGAAATGCCAATGAGCTGCTCACAGGATCAAAATTATCTAGGGCAAGACAAAGGAAAGTAGATAGCTACGAAAGAGACAATGAAGAGGCGATGTGAAGGAGATCACCAGTCATTCCTAACCTGACAACTTGAAGGACTTGTATGGAACCCTTTCCCCCAACCTGGCAGTTTCTGCCCAAATAGTCCGAGGACTGGGGCGCGCCCACAGCCTGGGGGAAGCGTCCTCAATCCCGCCCAATCCTGGTGGTTCCTTCCACCCCTTTCAAGAGCTTGCGTTTCCCATGGAGCATTATTCCAATGTTTCCAATTTTTAGGCACTAAAATTAGTCCAACTGTGCCTTCTAATTCTGTAGACACCACCCAGCTTGTGCAAATGTCCCTCTCTTCCATTTCTGGGTGCATTTTTGCATATTTCAGACTGCCAACTTTGTTGAGTGTTCTTGGGGGAAGATGGAAGTTTAAAATCATCTAACTGCTTACCGAGAAACAAATGCTGTGAGCCCAAAGTTCTGATTTAGAGAGGATGCTGCACATGGCACCTTCATGGAAAGAAAAACACAGACAAATGTTCTACAGGCATCACTGCTGCATGCAGTGTAAGAATATGAACTGTTCCAGGGCACCATGGCACACTCCTGTAATCCCAGCTACTCAGGAGGCTGAGGCAGGAGGATCACAACTTCGAGGACAGCCCGGGCAATTTAGCAAGACCTTGTCTCAAAATAAAAAGGGCTAAGGATGGAGTTCAGCCGTAAGGTGCTTGCCTAGCATTTCCAAGGCCCTGCATTCAATCTCCAGTACCACAGAACAAAATAAAACATGAACTGTCATTTACTGAGCACTTACTATGGACCTAAGTATCCCCCAAGCTTTTCTTTATTTGATAGAATTTTATTCACTCCCCACGGCAACACTTCTCTACAGCAGATAAAAATTTTATCTTCATTTTACAGATGAGGAAACTCCTGCTCCCAAAAGATTAAATAACTTGCCCAGAGAGGCAGCTAAAAATGAACTGAGTGAGTATTTGAACCTAGAACCAACTGATTGTAAGAGGTAAATTTTTCACCTCACTGCTTACTATGTGGGAGTCAATATTGTTACTGTCATAAAACGCAATGCATTACTTGGAACAATGTGAAAGTGCTCAAAACTCCAAAGTGTAAATTCAGGCAACCAAACTGCCTGTAAACAGAATGTAGTGATGCATCCCTGTAAACCTAGCTACTTGGGAGGCTGAGGCAGGGGGATCGAAACTTTGGGTAACACAGTGAGACCATGTCTCAAAGGGTAAGGGGCAGGCTGGGAAGGTGGCAATTTCTTGTGAATCAGTTGTTGTTTTGTTTTTTTTGTACCGAGGATAAGTGGCAATTTCTTCACATGTATGAGGTTTTAGGTTCAATCCGAAGTGCTGCAATAAAAAAAAAAAATTGCATGTAGTCTGTGATACTATTTTAAAAAGATACATCGATGATGGATGGAGGAAAACTACTAGAGCAATCTTTGCCAAAAGACTGAGTGATTCTCTCTTGTGAGTTTTTGCGTTCCACTCCCTTTCCTTGGTGCTTTTTATTGCTTCCCAAGTATTCCTTATGAAGCATGTGTACCTTTTGCCATTAAGAAAAACGTGTGGGGCTGCGGCCTGCGTCGCAAGCGCAAGGTCCTGAGTTCCATCCCCGGTACCAAAAAGCAAAAAAGAAAAACGTGTGTGAGCCGGGTATGGTGGAGCATTCTGGGAGGCTGAGGCAGCACGATTGAAAGTTCCAGCCTCACCTGAGCAATTTAGTGAACTCTTGTCTCAAAATAAAACATTAAAAAAAGGGCTGGGGATTTAGCTCAGTGGTTCCGGCGCCTGCCTTGCAAGAGCAAGGTCCCGAGTTCAATCCCCGGTGCCAAAAAAAATAAAAATAAAAAAGGAGCGTGTAGCTCAGAGCAAAGGCCCTCGGTTGAGTCCCCAATACCACATTAGGAAAAGAAAGGAAGGCAGGAATAGGTGTGCGCTGTGTGTTGGCCAGGAAGCTGGAATCTCAGTTATTTAAATCCTGTCCAAAGCTGCAGTTCGGGGAGTTCAAAGTCATCCCAAGTCCTGTCGAATTGAAAGTCTGAAGCCATTTGCCCTGCTCCCTGGTCCAAGTGCAGTGAGGGAGAGACCTTTTCGCCATGCCCCGAGGGGATGCTGCCAGGGGAGGACGCAGGTGGGACTGGCAAAGCTGGCTCACCCAAGCCAAAATGAAGGTTTCCTTCCGGCGGCCGTCCTCGCGCATGCGCACACGCGTGGGCTGCCAGCATTCTGGTCGCCCTGGCAGGAGTCGGGGAAGAAGGGGCCGAAAACTTCAGCCTGGCCCCCAAGACAAACCCCATTGCCTCTGGCGAGAGGCAGCCTTGCTGATTCCAGGCCTATACTTTTCATTTCTTGTTTTAACAGCCATAAACGCCTTCCGATGCCAAAGCAGAACATGACTTTAATCCAGATAAAATAAAATTCCTAAACCCTGAAAACTATACAGAGATTTACAAGCCAATTTTAAAAATCGAGAGCCTCAGTCCATTCCAAGAGTCACACTTTCCTCAGAGCCTGAGCTGGGCGCTGCCCCTGGCCAGGCCCTGCCTTGAGGAGACGGACGGGTCGCTCAGCCCGCAAATCCGCAGTCCCTTGGCAGAGAGGTCCAGGCCTGGATTCCTGGGCTCCGGGGTCTCTCGTCTTCCACGAGTCCTAATATGTTCCAGCTCCCCTCTCTCTCTTGGCCTCCCCCCGCTGTTGCTGAAAACCAGTCAACCTCCTCTTGCTCAGGCAGCAGCCAAGTTTTCTCTAAGTAAACATGGCATGCGGGAGATCAGCTCTGCTCCATCCCAGCACTGTGGGCCGAGTTGGCCGGCCTGGTACCAACCTGAGAGTCCTCACTTTGTGCCCTGAGTCATGGGCGTGGCCTGACGTGGGCCTGTAGGCCAGGTCCTCTCCGCCCTGCGGTCTTCGCGTTCGCTGTCCGGGTGCTCTGAGTGAGCTCCCAAGCCCTCTGACTTATGGGTGGGTTTGTCCAAGAAGAGGCATTAGCAGATCGGAGGAAGAAACACTGGGGACGTTTATTCCCCTGGGCTCCTCCCACTGCATTGCTGGGGGCTGGCTATGCCTTTCCCAAAAGTCACCTTAAAATGTTACCTCTTGTCTGTCTATTTACCTATTTATCCATCAACATCTACTTATCCTTTTGTTAAGGTATAATTGACCTGCAATAATCTGCGTATGTTTGAAATGTACAATTTTATTTTGTAGCATTGGGGATTGAACACAATCATTGACAGTAAGCTACATTCCTTGCCTATTTACTTTTGTTTTGGGGTTTTTTTTGGTACCGGGTATCGAACTTGGGACCTTGCCCTTGGGAGACAGGCGGCGGCACCACTGAACTAAATCCCCAACTCTATTTTTGAGCCAGGATCTTACTAAGTTGTCCAGACTGGGCTGGAGCTTGAGATTCTCCTGCCTTAGCCTCCCAGAATGGTGGGATTCTATGCATGCCCCCTCGTGCCCAGCTCTGAAGTGTACAGTATGATACATTTAGCGCAGGTATTATCACCACAATCAAAATAATGAATAGATTATCACTCTCAAGAGTGTCTTATGCCCCTTTGTCATGCCTCCCTAATGCCTCATTTTCTGGTGTCCAGGTAGCTTCTGACTTGTTTTCTGTCTAGGTTTTTTTTTTTTTTTTTAACGGTAGCAAAGTTTATTTGAAAAAGTAAAAGTGAAGAGTGAGGGAGAAACTGGTTCTGCAGAGAGATCTTGGGCCTAGTAAAAGAGAAAAAGCAAGGTGAAAGTACACCCTGGAGGACACAGGGCAAGCTATTGTGAAGAAAATCAGGATAGCATCTGTCTAGATTTTATAAAAGTAGAAATATACAGAAGTCTGGCATCTCTTACTGGACATAATTAATCTTAAATTCATCCATGGTGTGTATTGATATTTTGTTTTCGTTTGGAGTAGTTCTTTTATATGGATATATAAAATTCTCTCTCTCCCTCTCCTCTTTCTCCTTCTCTCTTTCTCCATCCCTCCCTTCCCTTGTCTCTCTCCACTTCCTTTCTTTCATCTATCACTCATCTACCTATTTATGTATTTCTTCAGGCGTTATATTAGGCTACTTTCTGTCACTGTGACAAAAATGCCTCATAAAATCAGCTTTAAAAAAGAGGTTTATTTTGGCTCACCTTTCAGGAGTTTCAGTCCATGGTAAGCCACTTTCATTACTTTAGGCCCGAGGTGAAGCAGAAACATCGTAGCAGAAGGACCCGCTGTAGGAACGCTGCTCTCATCATGGCTGCCAGGAAGGAGAGAGCATGAGAGATACCAAACTAGTGGGCAACCTCCTTTTGCTGCTTTTATTCCATCTAGGCCCCACCCTATTAGAAGGTGCCTCCTACATTCAAGGCAGATCTCCCCTCTTAGTTGGCTGTGGAACATGCCAATCATCTCTGGAAACACCCTCAGGGAACGTCCAGAATGTGCTCAACTCATTTCCTAGGTGTTTCTCAATCTAATCAAACTGATAATGTAGATGAACCATCACAAGCAAACCCACTTGGGAAGATGTTCATCCACCACAGTGAAGTACTCTGAACAACCTGCATCTCTGCCCAGAGGGAAGGGGTGAAGCTTGGTGTCCCCACACGATGGAACACAGTGAAGCCACCAAAAGAATGAGGTGGTTCTGCCTGGTGTCAGACTGTACCTGGCCACATTGTGCCCAGGTTTAACATGGCGCCACATTCTAAACAGTTGTCAGTCCTGAGCCCTAGAGTACTAGGGGGGATGTGGTCATCTTCACTGAAGTCTCTTTGAGAACCAAATGCTCCTCACTCCTCCCTGACCTCAGCCTGGGGTCCCCTCTCACCTCAGGCATTCACTTCCTCCTTAATCCTTCCTCTCCCTTTTTAATCTGCTCTGCTCCACCTCAAGGGCCTTCCAGTCTTTCTTGGTGCAAATCAACATCTTAGTTTTCTCTGCTCCTTGGTGAGTCTAAGAGGATAAGATAGACAAAATGATGGTGAATACTTAGTAATAGTTTTATCCTGGAGACACACACACACACACACACACACACTCACACACACACTTCTCAGGAGTTGCCTGTGACATGTGGTTGGGTACAAAAACCACTACAAAAACCACTCATCACACTTGTAACAATTCATTTAATTTGTTTCCTCTAGTAGAGTCTGAAGTCCCTAAGGACAGAGATTGTAACTGTGATGTTTTTGTTTTTGTTTTTGCAGTAGTAGGGATTGGACCTACAGCCTTGTGCATGCTAGGCAAGTGCTCTACCACTGGGTTACATAGTCTATAACTATTTTCTTCTGGGCCAGGGATTTAGCTCAGTGGTTTCACCTCCTGCTGCGCAAGCGCAAGAACCTGAGTTCGATCCTTGATACCAAAAAAAAAAAGTTCCAAACTATTTTCTTCTCTAGATCTCTATGCCTGGTGCATGGCTAGTCTTTAAATATACTGTTTTCATTGCTTAATCAGATATTTACAAATGTGTTAGAGGATATGGCTGAATGATGGAGTTATAGGTCATATTTATTTGCTCATTAATATTCTTCTATATTGTTTAAATTTTTATGAAGAGCTTATCTTTCTTTTCCTCTCTCTCTCGTTTTAGCATATTAATTTATTTACTTGCTTTTTGGTATTACTTTTATAAGCCAATAAGGGAAAGAGCTTTTTGAATGTTTTGCAAATGTGGATGGAAAGGAAGGAATTTGAGGCATTTCTTACTAGCAGGGAGGAAAGATTTTGGGACTTGTGGCACTCATTAAATGTCATGCACTGGATGATACTGTGGTAGGTAAACCAAACACATCACACTTCCTGAAGTTAGCAGGACCTCTGCATTCACTGGGAACTCACAACTGCCTTGCCCCTTTTCTTTTCTTTTCTTTTCTTCCTTCCTTCTTTCTTTCTTTCTTCCTTTCTTTCTTCTTCTTTTTTTTTTTTTTTTTTGAGACAGGGTCTTGCTATGTAGTTCATCCTGGCCTTGAACTCACTATGTAGCCCAAGCTGGTCTTGAACTCGGGGCAATCCTCCTGCCTCTCCCTCCCAGGTGCTGGGATTATAGGCCTGTGCCACCACACCCTGCTCACCCTATCCCCTTTTCCATTTCTTTGCAGATTGGATCAAGCAGGTTGGATCTAGCTGGCTTGAGCTACTCCCTAAGCCTTGGACTCACTGATTGGATCTGTTTGATCTCCTCTCCTTAGCTCCCTACTGACTTGGGAGCTGAAGAAACAAGGCCAGTGTGAAATCCTCAGCTGGCTTGCTGCGATCATCGTAAGGATGTGCCAGTTTACTTTAGTAGGCCCTGTCACAATCTTGATTGGATTGCAAACTGTAGAAATGAAGAAAGAAATCACTCACGTATACCTGGATAGCATATCCAAAGATTCTTTGCTTTGGATACATCTATCTGCCCATCCATCCTCCATGTATTCATCCATTTATTCATTCAGCCATTATCCATCCATCTTCATTTATTATCTATCTATTCATCTGTCACATTTCTTTATACCTATTTTCCTCCTTTTCCTTTGATCATTTCTTACCTGTCCATTAATGCTAAGGAGTCTAAAAGATGTTGGTATCCTCCTTTAGGCTGGGCATGGTGGCACATGCCTGTAATCTCAGAGCTCAGAAGCCTGAGGCAGGAGAATTGCCCTGAGTTCAAGGTTAGCTTGAACTATGTAGGGAGACCCTGTCTCAAACACAACAACAACAACAAGTCTTCTTTTGGCTGGGAGAAGATACATATTACTTTCTTTCTTTTCTTTCTTTCTTTCTTTTTTTTTTTTGGCAGTACGGGGATCAAACTCGGGACCTTACACTTTCGAGGCAGGTGGAAGCACCACTGAGCTAAATCCCCAGCCCAATACATAATTACTTTCTTAGCCAATATGACCATCCACCAAGAACCCAGTGGTTACCAGGCATACACACACACAAAGAAATCAGAAAGTACTTAGCACACAGCCTGACACATACAAGGAGGGAAAAACAAAACATTATTTGGAGTTCACTCCTTTGTTAGTGGTTGTAATTACAGATCTTTGGTACTACTTCAATAAAACCTCATTCATTCATAACAGTTGGTATGAAGGGCAAGTTAAGAGGTCCATCTGTGTCAAAGAGACTATTTAGAATCCTTAACATGAACCTTTCTTTCTTTGGAGTACAGAGGAGAACTTAACAAAGAAAGGGTTCCCAAGTAGTAGTATTTCCCTCCTGCCCTAATCAGCATTTAAAACTCATCTGGACTTGGCAGGAATTTATTTAGGCAAGGACAAAGTGCTAAAAGCCTTAAGACAATTTATTCTCTTAAAGACACAAAACATGCCCCTTGCAGTCTTCTGACCTGGCTACTCTGGTCAATCTGTCTTAGAAGTAATCCAAAGGTAAACTGTAGCTTAGGCCAGGTTGAATTATAACAAATTCCATTATTAGCACAGTTCAAATTAATGAGATTTTCCTTTACTTCAGTTTCAAGAGGCTAAAAGCCATTTAGTAATTTGATACCTCTTGTGAGTCTCATTACTGGAACAGTTTTTAAAAACACAGTTTGGTCTTTGGTTACCATAGGAAATTAAAAAGGCCCAATGATTCTGTCCCATTTGGGATCCAAGTTTTATGTCAGGCAATTCATTTCAGCTTGGATGATGTTTTAATTTTAAAAATTCCCCACCTATACTTAAAAAAAAAATTCTGTTAACACACAGTGAACACATAAAAGTGACAGTGACCAGCCAAATCAGTAGAAGAGAAGGGACATGACCAGTTGTGTGTCTGAGTTCTGTGCAAAAAAAGAAGAAAGAAAACAAAACAAAACTTTCAAACTTTAAAGTATTTCTCTCTAAACCACAGATGCAAGAGTTTGTGTTTTTTTTCTCCCTTGTCTTCTTTGTCTGACAACCTCTTAAATTAAGTTGGATTTGTCCCAAGGACCAAATAACAAAATTAATTCATGAACCTTGGGCCTTCCAGAATGCTTGGTCCCTTAATTTTGTTTAGTCACTTTTATAGTCCTTTCCTTCTTCGAAGTAATTTGGATTTGATTACTTCTTCGTGAAATTCTAATGTCAAGACTGTGTCTAATTTCTGTTTTATGAAGAAATCTGGAAACTATACAAAAGAATGAATCGAGATGCAGAGTCAAATAAAATCTGCAATGTGATAACTCTATCAACTCTGCCTGGAAAGATACTGTATTTCAATTAGATCCTGAGACATGTTCTTACATAAACTGACAGCAGCTGATTGACAGTGCTCATCTTCCTGGAAAACACAATTTACAAGGACAAGGTGGTGAGCCCGTTTTCGGGTTGTGAAGGTGCATTGGGTTTCTTGTCTCATCAAAGTACACAGTAACGACAGGCTGGCTTCCACATTAAATGCGAATTGCCAGCACATTAAAAATTCCCACCAAAAAAAAGGGGGGAATTTAAAATTTAAAATAATAATAATAATACTTAGCATTTAAACAGTACTTTACATCTTCAAAGCCCTCCATAAACATTGGTTCCAATTCTCCAGGCGTGCAGTAGTCTTTGATGTGGAGAAGAGTTCCATGCACAGTGGGGGAGATACAGCTACATCCAGAAGAACTGGGCCCAATTAGCTAATTGTAACACTTTCATTTCTTCCCCCTGTTCGGTTTCATTTTTTTCCCAACTACCTTTTGTTCTCATTTGGAGCCCTTATAGGGTCACCTACGCAGGCCTGCTAGCAGGAGCTAGGCTCCCATCCAATTCCATCCTTGCACAAGGCCCACACTGCATTCCCCCACCCCATTCAGAGTGGAATTTAAAAAGGGAAAGTCCAAGTGTATTACAATTAGATTTATTTTATTCTCAGACTTTGCCTTTCTAGCTTTTGAATGGAGTGAAATGTTCTTTCGTTTATAAGATGGTAGGAGGAACTGATCTCGCTTTGTAGCAAGATCTGTTTTTGTTTTCACTTGGGGCTCTTACTTAGCAAACAAGTTAGCAATCCATTGTCAGTTTCCATGCATCTTTCTGCAGACTGAAGCCAGGTATGAAAGTAGGGGCAGCACTGATCTTGCTGAGCCTCAGACCCCCAGGACTGTGGGGTTGAGATTGCCCCACGTTGATAATATTCAGTGCAGGCGAGCCTGAGGCAAAGCAGGGAGTCTTCCAGTGCAAGAACCTCCTCTGTCTTTGATGGAAATATAAATCGGTATCATCTTTTGCAAAAATGTATAAAAGTTGCTATCTTTCATATGCATTGAGCTGGCTGCTCCATTGCTATGAGCTTGTTTTAAGAAAAACTCAGGACTTGCAAATAAATATGCAAGGTTGGTAGGGTTCATTCATCCAACATCCAATTTCCAGTTTCATCCATCTTATTTCCTAGGTACCTACTACGTGCCGGGTTCTGTTCTAGGCACAGTGAGTACACTGAGGGCCAGACATGGTAGCACATATCTATAATCCCAGCACTATGGGAGGCTGAGACAGGAGGATCTCAAGCTTGAGCTCAGCTGGGCTACTGAGTGACTTAGTGAGATCCTCTTTCAAAATAAATAATGAAAGGGCTGGAGATGTAGCTCGATACTAAAGTGCTGGTTTCAATCCCCAGTACTGAAGTGGGGCAGGAGAGCACACGTTGGGAAATGAAAGACAAAGTTTCCATACATTTCATATTCTAGTGGGAAAGTATTTCACAAATAAACACATTTTATCAGGTAATAACGTATCTTAAAGTTAAAAAGGGGGAAAAAAAGCAAAATGTAAGGAAAAGCTGTTTTGGAATATGTTTGGCAATTTCGTATAAATATATACTTACTATATTTACTCAGAAATTCCATGCCTGGGTAATTACCCAAGATAAATGAATAATATACTCACCCCAAAACCTGCACGTGAATGTTCATAGTAGCTGTGTTTGTAATTGCCCCCAGCTGAAACTACCATAATGATCTGGGTAAATGGATAAACAAACTGTGGTACATCTACACGATGAAATATTATATAGATATAAAAAAGAATGAACCACTGATTCAAGGATGTAACTTGAATAAACCTCAAATGCATTATGTCGAGGGAAAAATAACTAGATGCAAAAGACTATGTCTTATGATTCCATTTATATGACATTCTGGAAAAGGCAAATAGTAGGAACAAAGTATAGATTAGTCATTGCCGGGAACTAAGGGGATCAATTACAAAAGGAGCAAGGAGAGATTTGTGGAGGCTGGGAAGTGTTGATAGAACTGTTCTGCACCATACCTGTGTGTTTTTTTATGGAAGTCATAGAATTCTACACTAAAAATTGTAGATTTGGGCCAGGGATTAGCTCAATGGCGCTACACCTGCCTCGCAAGCTCGAGGACCTGAGATCCATGCCTGGTACCGAAATAAACCAAAACAAAATTTTTTAAATGGTGGATTTTACTATATGTAAATTATGCCTCAATAAACCCAGTTAAGCAGCTGGGCATGGTAGTGCACTCTGGGCAATCCCAGCACTCTGGGATGCTGAAGCAGAAGGATCATAAGTTCAAGCACAACCTGGGTAATTTAGCAACATAGTGAGACTTTTCGCAGAATAAAAAATGAAAAAAGGGCTGGGAATTTAGCTCAGTGGTTCTGCCACCTGCCTCGCAAGTGCAAGGTCCCAAGTTCAATCCCCGGTATCAAATAAATAAATTAATTAATTAATTAAAATTTAAAAAAAAAGATTGGGGGTGTAGCTCAGTATGAAAGCCCTGTGTTCAATCCGCAGTACTACACACACACACACACACACACTGATTAAAAACAACACAGTATAAAAAATAAAATATATTCCTATTTTTGTGAATAATAACAATAGTAACATATGATAGAATATGCTTAGAAGAAAATCTAGGTATCAGTGCGCCACCTTGCAAACAGGTGTTATCTACTTTGAGGAAAGAGGTGTTTTGTTTTCTAATTAGGCATTTCTTTGATGTTTGAATATTTTATAGTGCATGTATTGCTTTAAAAATCAGAAGGCAAATCAGATTCTTATACACAATTTAATCCCCAGTGTTTGGCAAGCTGCTGTGGACTTTTTAGAAAGACTCAGGCCAGGATTCGGCCCTAACTGTGCTACTGGAAGGCTCTTGTCCTCTCTTGCTGTTGAAAATGTGGTGTCAGTTCCCAGACTCCCCTGTAGAGCACCCTGGAAATCTCCTTGGGGACTGGGAGGACCCCCTCCCTCCCCCATTCCTGGCTGGTGAGGAAGAGCTGCTGTCCCCTCTCCACTGCTGCTGGGGAGAGCCGGCCCTTCAGGTCCCAGAAAGGGATTTTTCTGGAGCAGGGCAGAGCGGGGCTTGGAGCTGACAGGGCCCCAGCCTCCCGCCAAGGGAAAGAGCTGCCTGTGGCTGGCAGTGGTTTAACACCTCTGATGGTAGCAGCTCCCAGTTCATCGTCACTTGCTCTGCACCACACCCTGGCGAGGGGTTACACTGAGTATTTTTTATCCCTTTCTTCCACAAATGTTCAGTAAACACCAACAAGTTCTAGGCACCGAGGGGATTGCAAAGAACATTCAGGAGAAAGGGGAATAAAACCCAATGCCCTGTCCTTAAGGGGCTTGTATTCTAATGGGGGAAGCAATGCACAAGTACATAAAAATAAATGTATTTGACTTCAGGTGACTCTAGATGCTAAGAGAAAACTAAATAGCTTTAAGGATGTGAGGAGAAGTGTGATGGCTCAGGAGCATGGCCCTAAAGGGCCTTTCGGGCACAGGGACATCTGACACAAGGGACAAGGAGAGGTAGGGATTTGCAGGGGGAAGAGGACTCGACAAAGACCAGGTCCAGAGACCTGTGTGTGAAGAGAACCTGGGGAAGGGCAGTGCACAGCTGGCAAGGAATAGACCCGTGGGTCACAGCAGAAGATCAGTTTCCGTGGGACCTGCAGGCCATGGTGAAGAGTCAGGATCCTGCTTTGAGAGTTTGGGCACCATGGCAGAGTATGGAGCAGGGGAGTGATACAATCAGCTTTAGGTTTGACCGAGATCCTTCTGGCTGCCACGCGGAGAGAAGAACGCAGCAGGGCCAAAGCAGAATGAGCAAGGGCAGCAAAGGGATAGTGGCTTAGGTTCAAGCGGTGGCACATTCCATTTTGTCCTTCATTTGACCCATCTGGAATACAATAATGGTACAGTACCTCCCTCGTAGGGTTATGGGGAGGATTCAACAAGATCGAGGTACTGAGAGCTCAATAAATAGGCCCACCCTTGTTACTATTGCTGTTATTATTGCTGTCTTCCCGTGAGACCAGGTAACTGTCCCCACACTGCAGGTGAGAAGACTAAGGCTCCAAGAAGCCAGGCCATCAAGGGCAGGTGGCTGCAAAGTGGCAGAACTGTGTGGCACCAGGACACCGGAGGACATCTGAGGGAGGCACGTTTGGCAAAAGATGGGAAACTCAGAACAAGGAGGCGAGGTTGCCTGATGCTTGAGGGGAGCTCTAGGACTCATCGCAGTACAGGAGGCTGCAGTGGCTGGAATTCAAATCCTGCCTTGAGTTTCCAAGCTTTGTGACCTCAGGCAAGGAAGTCACCACACTGAGCCTCAGTTGTCTCAGCTGTAAAATGGGGACCTAGGCAGGACCTGCCTTATGAGATGTGAAGGATGGGCACCTGGCATAAAATGAGCCCCTCCCAAAACACACACTGAGATGGTGAACAGATGGTACCATAAGGACAGGGGGTCACCATGTGTGTGGCTGGCGTTGTGTCTTAGTCGGCTTGATCTGCTAGGAAGTGGGAGAAGAAAGCCTTTCTTCTGGTTGGAATTTCGAGTACTGACTGATTAGATTATAATGAGCAGGCTCCTCGGGATGCACATGTTATGCAAACAGTGACCTCTTCCCAAAACCACAAAGCGGGAACAATGCTAAATGTGCTTCGAGTTATTGCATGCTTAACATGAAATATAGTCTGCTCCTTGGAAAATCATTTTAAGAATCTGCGTTTTTCTTAAGTGAGGGGAATGTTTACTGAAGCTTTTTTTTTTTGGTGGAATAAAGAAGGGGCTTCTCTATTCAGTAACCATTGTGAAATGCTACTAGCAAATCCCCATAATACAACTCGCTAACATTTACAGAAACTGTTGTGATTAAGTGGGAAGCAAGCTACTGCAAAATCTACAACAAGAAGTCAGCAAAGTAAGATCAAGAGACTATAAAGTAAACAATATATAGAGGATGAAATGTAATTTATTTCCTGGGGGAAGCGATCTGAACTGACTGTAGCAACAGTGACTGTTCCGACTCCATTTCCATCCACAGTAGACTATCGCAGTCAGCGCATTTGAAAACTGAGAAATTGTGTATGCAATTTACAAAACCGATTGATAATAGCTCACCAGCGTCCTGAGAGGTTGGCAGTCCATTTTAGACAGAAAAACTGAGACCTGAGCCGGGGAGATGAGCTCCTTGTTCACCCTGGCTGAAAACTTACAGAACACAGGTGAAGGGGGGAAACCGGGTGAGCCTGTCACAGGGGCCAGCAGGAAGACAAAAGGATGACTTGAGTTTCACTTGTGGCATTTAATGGCTTCTAAATTGTTTCCTTGGATAAGGGCTTTGTTCCTTTCAAGAGTTGCTTTTACATAAAAATGATCTGTTGGCAGAAAGCAAGATCTTGCCCCGGGGCAGGACCTGGACAGCACACCTGTGCCTGGAAACAGGAAATGTTCTCAGGCCTGGGCACTTAGGGTGCCCGACAGTGTGGAGGGAACAGATAGGGTCCCTGGAGGATGGCGGCCTTTGTGTGACATGCTTGGGCTTGGAGGTCAACTCTCCTGGGGCAGTGTCACCCCGGTGAGGTGGTGGGATCAGTTACCTTCTCCCCTATTCCGACCTGGGCTGAAGTCCCTGGTTTAGGCCACTGGTGAAAAGGCATTCATCTTCCTTACAAAAACCCTTCCAGGAGCCTGGATGCTTTCGCTTGGACCTGGCTGGGAGCACAGAAAACAAAAAGGCCGAGGTGTGCTGGCAGAGTGGCCGGAGAAGTTGGCATCGCCCTTCCCTGAGTGCAGCCTGGCTCTGGGCCACCTGGGCAGGCCCTTCCTTTCAAGAGCCTTGAATTCACGCTGGCACAGCCCTGGGAGGAGAATCTCTAGGCTATTTTGTGAACACTCTCTTTTATTTTATTTGTTTTTTTGATCAATTGTGGTAGGTGAGTGCTCTACAATACACCCTGCCCTTGCTCTCTTCTTCCTCTTCCTCTTCCTCATCTCCTCCTCCTCCTCTTCTTTTTCCTTCTTGTTTATTTTTTTTTGAGACAGGATCTCACTATGTAGCTCAAGCTGGCTGTGAACTCTATGTGAGCCTCCTGCCTCAGCCTCCCGAGTCCGGGAGTATAGCCATGCACCACCATACCCAGCTCCCTCACACTCTTCTTTTAAAAGTGATTCTGTTCACAAGCTGGCCACTGCACCCTGAGGCCCTTCAGGTTTCTGAGTAGCAGGTGTCCTCTGTGTCCAGAGGAAGCAGAATTTAGTTCCTGTTGACACATTTTCCACACCTGCCATGATGATAGCCTACAATATGTAGGAAACTTAGTGGAGGCTGAAAAATTATGCATATAGTCACCTTTCTTGGGTCTAGCGGTGTTGTCAAAGAAAACTATCTACACCTGGCTTTATTCCTTGTTGTTGGCTGTTTGGAAGCAATTAATTTTGTGCTACTAAAATTAGCATTGAGTATGTGTGGTAGCACAAGCCTGTAATATTGGCACTCAGGAGGCTGAGGCAGGAGGACTGCCACAGCTTCAAGGCCAGCCTGGGCTCCACATATTGAGTTCAAGGCCATCCTGAATTACACAGGGAAACCTTGTCTCAAATCAGTCAATCGATCAGCAGAGCCTGGGACCTAGGGGCAAAACTCAGTGGTAAAACCCGTGATTAGCCTGAACAAGGCCCGAGGTTCAAGCCCCAACACTAAAAGTAAAGTAAAATAAGTCAGCATTATCTAAACTAAAGATTAAAGAGCTTTTTTTTTTTTTTTAACCTGGGTCTTCCACACTGTGCTACAGCCCCAGCCCCCTATTTTTTCTTTTGGTACTGGGGATCGAACTTGGGTCCTTGTGCTTGTGAGGCAGGCAGGGAAACCACTGAGCTAAATCCCCGGTCCCCCAGCCCTTTTTTATCTGTTATTTGAGACAGTGTCTTGTAAAGGCACTAAATTGCTTAGGCTGGGCTCAAATTTGCAATCCTCCTGGCTCAGCCTCCTAGGGTGCTGGGATTACAAGCATGTGTCATCATGCCTGGCCTGAAGAATCTTTTGTATTTGTTTATAAAAGATGTAGGGAAAACATTACTGAATTCAGATAATTTAAATGCACTGGAATTTTTTAACAGTTGGAATTATTTCTTTGGTGAGTTTCTTAGAGTTCAGTGCCCCAGGTCATTTTTTTTGGTACTGGGGAGTGAACTCAGGTCCTTGCGTTTGTGCAGCAGGTCGAGAAACCACCGAGCTAAATCTCTGGCCCCGCCCCAGGTCTTAATAATAACAGCTGGCATTTATTGAGCACCTAGTACATGTTAGCCAGGTACTGACTGCTCTGGGTGTAGTAACTCACAGAATGTTAGCAATAGCTCTCAAAGGCGCATGTCCTTGGTTTAGCTAAGAATGAGGAAACTGAGGAACAGAGTGGTTAAATTATAGCCCAGGGTGATTAGAAGGGTAGATGGCAGACCTGGGATTTGAGCCAGGTCTTAACTAACTCTATAGTTCTTGCCCTCACCCTCACGCCAACCATGGACTTGCAGTTCTGCCACTCCATGCCAGCAACCACTGCTGCTGTTTTTACTCTTTCCTCCGTATTGTCTTGGAGGAGAGGTTGGAACAATTAGGAAATCTTTAGTGGTTATGAGCAAAGCTGTTATTGCCCAAGGCTGTGCAGCCTGATTGGTCTAAAACCATTCTCTTGGAAGGACCTTAAAATATCAACTTAAAAAATTGAACTGTGAAAGTAAAGCAATGAACAGCATAAGTCTGCCTCATGGAGGTGTCCAGAGAATCGTATGGAACTGTGGGATGCATCACCTTCTTCATGCCAGATGAGAGTGACCCAAGACCAGTGTTTGTCATCATTGTGCAGGGTCCTTATTGGTCTCATCTCACTGGAACTGCATTTGGTTCTCTTTTGTTCTAAGCTGCTGGCTCAAATAGCAAACAACTCGAGGAAATGTAAATGGTCAAGACAGCAAAGAGTAGATCAGCTTCACTGGAGTTCCAGGAAAGCACATTTGAACAACAATGATGCCTTTTTTCACCCATGAGGGTAGCAAAAATCAACAAAGATTGGCAACATCCAAATGCTGACGGGAAGGTGAGGAAGTGGACGTTCTTCCCGTATTGTTTCCGGGAGTGTGAATTGCTGCAACTTTTGGGGAAAGTCTTCTGGTTGTATTACTTTTTTTTATTTGCCTTTTTTTCTTTTTGCAATGCTGAGGATTGAACCCAGGACTTCAAGGATGGTTAGGGAAGCATTCTACCACTGAGACACACCCCTAGCCCTGATTGTATTTATTAACAATAAAAATACACACTTATTAACAATAAAAAAGCAATCCTATATTGGGGACTTTATGCTACAGAAATAAAAGTGTCAGTACATAAGGATATATGGACAGGGAAATTTACTGCACCCTTATTTTGAGGAGGAAAAAACTGGAAACCACCTGAATGTTCAGGAATAGGGGAATAATTGGATAAAATATGATGCAGGTGTTCTATGAAACATTACACAACTAATAAAACAATGAGTTAGGTGCAGATACATAGGCCTGGAGGTGTATTTGTGATAAATGGTTAAGTGAAAAATGCAGAAAGCAAAGTAATATACGTGACATGATTCCATTTTCATAAAAAGTCCCCCAAAATTCCTTTAGCAATGTGTCAAGTAGTGTTGGTCAGCATGTGCACAGAGGGAGAAGTGTAATCCATAACAGTGTGTTTACTTCACTTGTCCCAGTGGGGTACAGACATGAGCGTTCCCTTTTTTGGGTGGGCTACTTCTGTACCGTTGGGCTCGCCATGGCTGGCATTCTGTGCTTTATTAGTTGCATCAAAATGAATCTAATAAAGTTATGTTAAAGGGAGATGACCTTCAAGGGATGTGACAAGGTGATATTTTCCCTTGTACAAGGATGGACAAGTGACTTGTGACTGTTGTAATTTATCAATTGCTGCCTCTGGGTCCAGGCACTGTGCTGGGAACGTTCCTTGAGTTACCACTCTGGGAGGTCAATGTGTAGGAAGAAATTTGGGTCACAGGGGTTAAATGACCTGCTCTAGGCTGCACAGTGAGGCCTCAGCAGAGCAGGGATTGGAGCCCAGGTGTGTAGCACTCAGAAATGATATTCTTAACTCCTACAAAATGCTCCCGCCCTGCAGCTGTGGCGGCTTCCTGTGGTCTTTCTAATAGATGGTTCCTCCTTGGTCATATTTTTGCTTCCATTTTCTGTCTGCCATTACATTTAGTAACCATGAAAGGGAACTAACCCGTCATTCTTAGAACAAGACGCAAGACCTGTGCAGAGTGGAACTTTTGTTTTCTGCCTGGGCAGCAAGCATTCTCCTAAATGGGGTAACTAAGTCAGGAGGATGTCTATGCGGTGCCTCCTACGAGGGGAATCAACTCAGAAGTCCTCCTTCGAGGTGCCTGGCTGCTTCCTATAGTCAGTTGATGGCTTGTGTTGTGTTTTGTGTTAATCTTATCTCTTGAGGTTTTCTATTAACTCCCTTTGCTTTCCCGATTGAGTAAGAGCTCCACCGGTCTTTATCATTCATCTCAACTGTGCAGAGACTCAAACGAGGTCACCTGGGTCCAACCTGAAGGAGCACCCAGGTTGCTGTTTTCACACAGGAGGAAAGTGAGGCCCAGAGAGGCTGAGTGGCTTGCACAATACAGCAGGGTGTTCAGCAGTGCATCGCAGACCAGACCCCACTCCCCTGGGTTCTCATTCTGTATTCCTGTTGCCAGCACAACCACTCGCAGGGCTTCTAGTCTTTCCTCTTCCACTTTGGGGCCTTGGCTTTGACAGCTAAGGAAATCTTGAAGATTTTTTCTTTTTTCCTCTTATTTTGTTTATTTACTTTCGAATTTATGGCACTATTTGACCACTCTGTTTTCAATGTCATTTAGTCAATGTGTGTTGGTAACATATGCATGCATTTGATATTTTTTTTAAAAAGAAAATGCAAACTGTACAGCAAAAAGTAATTCCTCTCTCTAACTCCTAGTCCCCCAGTTTCCCTCCCCAGGGGCAACTAATGTTACTCTGTGTGTCTTGTTAACCTTCCTGAGATATCGCAATTAATAATCTATATTGGAGATTATTCTCTGTTCCTACATACGGTGCTAACTCATTATACAATGGCTGCATGGGATGATGATGGTAATTATTATTATTATTTGGTGGTACTGGAGATTGAACTCCGGGCCTTCACACTGAGCTCTGTTCCCAGTCCTTTTTTATTTTTTGAGATATGGTTTCACTAAGTTGCTAAGTTGCCTAGGCTGGGCTCAAATTTGCAATCCTCCTGGCTCAGCCTCCCAGAATGCTAAGATGACAGGTATGTGCCACCATTCCTGGCTCATTTTGTTAACTATTCTCCAAATGACACAAATGGAAGCTGTTTCCAGTTTTTGCCCTACAAACAATACTATGAAGTTTATATCCTTACCCTTTATGTCTTTATACATTTTACAAATACTTCTATAAGATAAACTTTTTGAGATAGGATTGATAGGTCAAAGGTCATGTGCACTGTAAATGCTGATGCTTGTGAATGGACATCCAAAGCTACAATGCTAATTTACATTCCCACTGACAGTAGGTGAGGGTGCTCCTGCCAATACTCATATCGCTTTAATTTGGGTTTAAGATGAGTATGTTAAGTCTGCTGTAGTTGTGCTGACAAATTACTATAGACCAGGTGGCTTAAATAACAGAAATTTATTTCCCAGAATTTTGGAAGATGGAAAGTCCAAGATCAAGGTGCTGGCCCATTTGGTTCCTGGTGAAGTCCTCTACCTGTTAGGTTTTCCTTAGGGGAGAGGGGATGTGAGAATCAAGCTCTCTCACCTCTCTTCCTATAAGGGCACTAATTCGGTCAGGAGGACTCCACCCTCATGCTAATTACCTTCCAAAACAATCACCTCCAAATACCATTACAATGGCAATTAAGATTTCAACATATGAATTTTAGACAGATACTGTACAGACATTTAGTCCTTAGCAAAACTGAAGTTGAGCATTATTTTTTGTTTCTTTGTTTTGAGACAGGGTCTTGCTATGTAGTTCAGGTTGGCCTTGAATTCCCTATGTAACCTAGCCAGGCAGTGATCCTCCTGCTTCAGCCTCTGCAGTGCTGGGATTTCAGGCATGTACCACCACACCCCATGAGGCTGAACATCTTTCAGAAGCTGGTCTTTCCTGTTCTGTAAACTGTCCAAGTTCTTTGTTCATTTTTCTGTTAGGTTTTGCTCTGGGACTTTTGTTTTTTCAACTCCAGCTTGCTGAAGAAAGAGAACCTGGTGACCAGCATGTGGGATGAATCTCCCCACCAGGGATGTAATTTATGGAGTCTGGGTGCGATGGGTCATCAAACTTTCTGATTGCTCAAGTCCAGGTAACACCACATGCTGATAAAGTGTCCCAACTTATCTTCTTTTCCTAAACACTTTTATCAAAAGTATCTTAATAGAAATTCATGATAGTGGCCTGAGGTCAGTGGGCCAGCAGTTAGGGTTCCTTTTTGACAGATCAGGAAATGAGGCTCTAGTTAAACTATGTTGGTTGGGTATCATGACCAGAGATGGCAAAGCCACCTAACTAGCAGCAGGATCCTACTCAGCCTCCTGAATTCACACCTGGGCCATGCAGTCAGATAGACCTTGGCTTGGGCCACGGAATTAACTGTGAGAGCTTGGAGATGTCGCTGCACACCTCTGAGCTTAGCCTTATTATATTCTAAGGATAATGACAGTATCTATGTGGTTGATCTAAGGATTATGTGAAACAATGCAAGCACACTTACTCTAACATAACATAGTGTCCACCTTGACACTATTAGGCTCGTGTTCTGCTTCAGCAGCATTTGTGGTAGTTTCCAAATTCAACTGACATGTCTAATAAGATTTCTCTACTTTTATTACACTCCCATGTCCTGATTTCTACTCGTCCTCTCTTTTTACTGGAATTTTTCTACTTCCTGCCTTTTCCGGAAGAGCACTTCTCTAGGATTCCCAAGCCAAATACTCTGAGTATGTTGGTTATTGAATGAATGGAGCTAATAGGATGGGACACCCCCCCCCCCCGCCCTCGCCATTAAGGAAAACAACAACAACAACAACAAAAACTCTAACACAGTGCCTGGCAGTTAGTTATAGCAGATTCTGGAGCAGGGAACATTTATGCAATGGATGAATGAATGCACACAGTAGGAGTCAAGGGTTCAAAAACCATTTCCGTACTAAGCTTACATCGTCTGGTACAGGGTAAGCGCAGCTTCCCGGGTGAGAAGTATATAACCTAGCACCAGAGCCGTGCACGGGCACACGGGTTCGAATCCCGCGATCGCGGGCAAGTGACTTAATCTCTTTGTGCTTCAGTTTTCTTCTCGGTAAAAGGCGGACGAAGGCTGGAGGTTTCCATAAGACACTCCCTGGAGCTCTCGGACCTGCTGCCCGGCCCACCGCGAGCCCTTGCTGCGCCGGCCGGCCCGGGCGATCCGGGGCAGCAGCGAGGGCCCTGCGGTCGCCCCGGAAGGCTCAGACTTAGAGTGTCGTGCCAGGCGAAGATCCGAGCCCCGCAAGGGGACGGGGCGCCCACGGCACCCCCGGGCCGGCCACCTGGCCGCTCGCCCGCCCGCTGGGAAGCCGGGCCGCCCTGACTTCTTTCTCTCCCTCGCCACCTCCCTCCCTCCCTCCTTCTTCCCGGCTCGAGGATCCGGCCGCTCTCGGCTCAGCAGCGCCTCCCGCGAACCTTCGCCGCCGCCGCTCACGGCCCCTCCCCCGCCGCCACCCGCAGCCCCCCCGCGCGGCCGGCGCCCGTCACGTGACGCGACGCCCGCCAATGGCGGGCCGAGCCGCGGTCGGCGGCCGCCATTGCTGTCAGAACGAGCAAGCCCGGGGAGGGAGGAGAAGCGAGGCTGACTGGGGAGGAGGGGGGGGTGGGGGAGGAAGAGGAAGGAGGGGACGTCGCTCGGCTGCCGGGGTCGCCCGCTGGCTTCGTCCGCACCCCCCCCTTCGCGAGTTCGCGCTCCGCGGCGGCGGCGGCTCCGAGGCGGCGGCGGCTGTGGGGCTCGCTCCCTTCACGCGCCGGCGGGGGCCGAGGGGGAGTCGGTGGCTGGAGATAAACAAGGCGGCGGCGGCGGCGACGACTGAGGAACAGGGAAGGCGGAGGCGGCGGCCGGCCCGCAGCGCCGGCCCGGCAGGCAGCGGGCGGCCCTGAGAGGCGGGGAGGGCGCCGGGCCGCGCATGCTCAGAGCGGGACACTGAGCGCTCGCTTGGGAGCCCAGGGCACGAAGAGGAGAGCGTGCTAAGC
>NW_004624747.1:16810075-16879850 GCF_000247695.1 Heterocephalus glaber
CCCCCGGCGCGGCGTCGCCGAGGCGTCTCCCGCCGGCCTCCCGCCCTCTCCCGGCGGCGGCGGCGGCCCGGCCCGGCCTCGCCTCGGACGCCTCGCTCCGACATGCCCCGCTCTGGCGGCCGGGCTCGCGGAGGATCATGACTGCGGCAGCGAACTGGGTGGCGAACGGGGCGAGCCTGGAGGATTGTCACTCCAACCTCTTCTCGCTGGTGAGTAGCCGGGCCGTGGGGCGGGGGGCTGTGCCGGGGGGGGGGCATGTCGCCGACCTCCGCCGCCGACCAACTTTCTCCTCCCGCCGCCCGGACTTCGCCCCTCCCGCGCCGTTCGCCTCGCCGATTCTGCCCCTTTTGGATCGTCTCTCTCTCTCGCCTTGGATCCCATCCAGTGTTTATTTGGCTCTTTAAAAATCATTTGTGAGCGCGGCGCTCGGCGTGGAATTTGCATGTGGAAGTCTCAAAGCTGCGGATTCCGGGTCGCACTTCGAACGCCCACCCTCTGTTGCAATCACACCCCCTTCCCCTCCCCTTCTCCCCCCCTTTTTCCCCCTAAATGTGGAAGGCTTTGCCTTGTGCTGCCCGCGCCTGCGAGCCGAAAGCCTTGTCCCCCTAGTCGGATCGGCTGCCCGCTTGCTCGCCTTTTGAATTCTTTTTTTAATTCCATAATGACACCTGCAATTTCGTCCGAAAGCAGTTGATTGAGTGCGATTGTGTCAGTAAAGAACTCTTGCACCCCAAGCTCCCGCGATTGTAAACATCGACGGTCGCCTGCCTCTCGGGGCTTACTACGCTGGAGAGCCGTAAAGCCATTGCACCGAGCCGACGGAAGATGGAGAAAGCTTTTTCTTCTTTCTCTTCTCCTGTGTCTTTTAAAAACTGTTTTCTCTATCCTAACAACGAATCCACACACACACACACAAAAGCAACAAGCTGGGCGGTTTGATAACATCGCTTTTATCTGCCTTCGCCCCTCTCCCGCTCTCTTCTCTCTTGATTATTGACAACTTTTCCTTCGGATTTGCATCGCCTGCCTTAATCTTGAAGCAGTTAGGGTGTCAATTGTTCTCCTGGAAGCCTGGCACCCGACGAGGGCGTCTAGATTCATCGAAATTAAAAATGTGTAGGTCTCCAGCAACTCTTTACTGGCGGTGGCAGTGACATTTGGTGGTAAATGCCATCTTTGCTTTTTATTGGGTAGTATTACCTAGTTCTGAAAACATTCACGTTGTTAAACCTGGCGTTTAGACTAATAGTTATATTGCGTGGTCTTTAAATATGTGCTTTGTGCATGAGTTACTGTATGTATAGCTATGTGCCCGGGAGAGTACGAATTTGTTTAAATATTGAGCAAAGGTTTGTAAACAGATGTAAGGCAATTATGTTTCAAGCATAGAATATAATTGGAAAATTGGCTGAACGGTTTATTTAATTTAGCCTTAAAAAAACCCAACTTATTTTAAGTTGTGTACCCTATTTTTTGGGAGGGGTGTTGGCTTTTGGAGAGCATGTACTTTGGAGATTATTTTCTGTAACCTCTGCTGTAGATAGAAGCATTATTTTCTCTTAATCCTTGTTTACACTGGATAAATAATTTAGTGTTCAAATTGTAATTAGTTACATTTAATTATGGGTGCCATAGATGCTTTTTTTTTCTTTGAGACTAGTGGAGAAATATAAATGCTTGCCGACTTTTTAAGTGGAAGTATTATTTTATTAAATATGTTACAGTATTTATTCAGATAAAATCAGCTCCTGATTTTTATCTACAGAGACTGAATGACATAGTATCATTGCTCCCACTATAGTAACATAAGGCTAATTAAAACAAATCAAACATTTTAATCCAGATATTTAATTTTAAAATTCAATTATGAGTTGCAGTTCTTTTCAGTACTATGATAATTTTCCCTAGATCTTTTGATATGTGGGAATAAAACTCCTTTGGCCTCTTTTTTCTCCCTCAGTCTGTCATTTGGTATTAGGTTCAGGGACTTTCATAGATCAGCAAACATATTGATTAAGGGCTATTTAAAATGGTTTTTGTTTGGCGGCTGGTGACCACATTGACACTTTTACAGGTAATTAAAATACCAAGTAAACCCATATTAGTGAGGCTAGAGCTCCTAAATTACCATATATCAAGTTGAGTAATAATGACTTGTATATACGTGGCTAATTTATATACAGCAAATTTTGTAGACAAATGAAACTATATGTATTGGTAATTTCATCTCATTTTAAAAGCTGAAGAATGGTAATGGTATACAGATAAGATGCATGGAATTCTTTTGTAGAAACAGTTTTATAGGAGAGGTTTCTGTACTTGACTTTTGACCTACTAAAGGTTCGTGTTTGGGATATTTTCCCCCTACTCCTCTTTAAACCAAGGAATTGATTTTTTCATATTAAAAAAAATACAGTTATTCTTTAGGTAGCAACTTTGAAATGCAGAACTACCGAAATACTTAGGTTGATTTTTTAAAGGACTATAGAATGTTCATGTTGTCTTGTACAAGGAGAGTAAATAAGTGCTAATTTTTGAAAAATTTGAATCAGTAAATTTGATTCCAAAATTGAGGATTTTTTTGTGAAAATCATCTCCAGCAGCAAACTAGAATATTAAAAGTATGTTGCCTAAAGTACATTGTATAGAAGAGATATTTTCCAAAGGAGATATGATTATCACTTCTTCAAAATAATGCATGTCTTATATAGTTAATGCATGTTTTATGTACTTAATAGTGTGCAGACATGTGTGCGTGTGTGCGCACGCGCGCGTGCGCACACACACACACACATTTTGGCCTGCAGTTTTTTTGTTTGGTTTTTGAGCAAAGTATTTCAAGAGAATTTACCTAGATACTCATACTGGCGTATCATATCGAAGCAGAAACTAGAGATTAAAGTTCTGTCCCACAGTAATGATCCTCTCATTTTCTGCTACTGTGAGGTGGTCATTGTGGCTTAGCAAAAGTTGGCTGTGCAGTCAGGTCCCTTAAGATTTTTGCTTGTCCTCTTTTTTGAGATTTATTTTTATTTTTTATTTTGTTTGTTGTCTTTTGTTTTATGATTTTCTACTGCATGGCATCAAATTTCTTAAATTGTCTTTACAACCTCCACCCCTTTTCTAACCTGTGAAAAATACCATTGTGTACATATTATGTGGGTCACTGTATGTGTTTCTTATTCTCACTGCTGTGAGATTTATACTTACTGCATTAAATACACGCCTGGCTGTGCCTTTGTCACTAAAACTTTTCTCATGCTGTCCATCACATTTCTGGGTGACACTTGTTATATATTCATTCAGTTATAATTCATTTAAGTGTGTTAAATTTGCTTTTTTGGAAGGTGTAACAATGCACCCTCTGGTATGTGAACTCACCCTTGTGGGAAGATGTTATAATTTCCAGATGTTAAGTATATCTTTATTTCTGTTTCTCTATTGATATAAAATGGAAAAAGTGATCTTGTGCCCTTAGCTAGGTTTAAATATGCACTCTTTGACTTGAGGGAGTGATCTCTAAATCTTAGATGTTGGCTCCACATTCATTTGTTTCATTTGCTTAGAATCTTCCTGACTATGGATAATTTGGGGAGGACCTCAAATTCTTGCTGAATTAAAACGCTTGTACACTTGTTAGTACATAATTCCTACTGAGGACCATTACTTTTTATCTTTGAAGTTTTTCAGGTGATCTGTTGTTGACCTAATTTCTTGTCTTAAAGAGTTTCTTTTTTCAGAAAGGGAAGATAATTCTAAGTGTAGAAATTGGAATCTGTTCTTTTGAGCTAGAACCAAAAGGAGAGGACTGTAGAATGAAAATGAGGGGAAGTGCATTTCTCTAATCTTCTAAAGTGCAAAATACTATACACAGTGATTTTTCATCCCAGTTTGCAATTTTAACATTTACATATAAAGCATCTTTTTCATAATTCATTTTCTTTAATGAAAATATTTATACTTTTTAAATGTGTGTTTTCTGTTTAGCATTTGTTGTTAGTAGCGCATGGTTTTACAGTATTTATATATTTTTAATAGCAATAATTGCCACCTGGTAATAGTTGCCATATTAACCTCCAATTGCTAGTAAATATTTTTAAGTACATAATAGACAGCAATTTAAGGCATAGTGTAGCAGTTTACTGGACCGTTTTTTTAGAGAGCCATTTGTACGTGTGATGAGTTCATAATTTTGAAGAGAAAATGATGTACCTAAAACCTATATGCTACAGATACTGTGCTGTGTTACTGCTTGAAGTGCTCTTTGGGAAGAAGTTAGATTGGGTCTGTGCTTTTCCTCTGTGAGAAGAATGGGCAGGGGTTGCATTTAGGACAACAAATATTTATTCAGTTTATGCCAGGTACTTATATGTAACTTATAACTTTCTTTGGAATGTAGTTTAATTTTTTCATGAATATATTAGATACTTATTTGGAAAAAATCTCTTAAGGCATTCTTTTAAATAACATTAAGGTAGAGTAGTGGATAATATTAATTATAGAAAAATTGATCTGTTTTGTTCACTGGCTTATTTTGCCTAGTTAATTATGAGTCAATTGTATTCATCAAACACTTTCAGAGACTTCTGCTCAGAGATTAATAAGACAAAATAGAAATGAGCAATGAGATTGTTTATGGGGATTTATTCATTCATTTATTTAACGGTACTGGGGATTAAACCCAAGGCGTTGTATATGCCAGGTAAAAGGGCTCTACCACTAAGCTACATCCCTAGCCCTTTTTCTGTTTTACAGGATCTCCCCAGGTTGCTCTGGGTGCTCTCAAACTTGTGATCTTTCTGCCTCAGCCTCCTGAGTAGCTGAAATTACATGTGTGCGAGATTGCACCTGGGTGAATTTTTTTTAATGAGCAGTTATTTCAGCTGTCTCTCAAAATTTGATTCAAACGCAGGATAGTTATTTCTGAGATATTTGACTTATTTTCAAGAGAAGTAAATAATAATTATGTTCCCCTTCTTTAATAGTGAGAGTGCCCATTTGTTTTTTTCTGAAGGAAAACGATAGATTTATTCATAGGAGCTAACCGGTGAGAGATGTAGACAAAGCTTATGAAAATTAGTAATATGCTCGAATGTAAGGTATTATTAGTGAACTATGCTCTGCATCCATTTATTAGAAATGTAAAGAAAAGGGTTCTGCAACATTGCTATTTATTTAAGATGTGTTACTGTATATGTACATCTGCTTTTTATAAACTGTGTGCTGTGTAGTATGGTGTACCAGAATTTCTATTTTGTCATTTTATAAACATTTCTATTTCAAGAAATTAACATTTAATGCATCCAAAGTAAGGTAATTAGTGTTAAAGATCTGTCTGTGGGTATAGTAGAAACAAAGCAACAACATCCCCTCCCCGCAAGAAATCATAACATCAAGACATACACATTTGTTTTATAGGACTTGCTGGTTAAGTTTTAGAATTAGTGAAACAGTATTGGTAATGTATTCTTGGAATTTAGAACTTTTTTCTCTCTCTTTTGAGTTAATCAACTTCTCTGATTCTGTTTAATTTTCCTTTATAGTACATACTTTCATTGTTTATTTGAAAGATTTGAAGGTATTAGCTTTGTTCTGTTGGGGGAATTCACTTCATTACATAGGGAGATGATATTCCATTAATCCTGGCAAATATTAACATAAATGAGGAATTGTAAATTCAGACTCATTTGCATGAATAAAATGTGTATGCTTGCCCAGTTTTGTTTAGTGTAGTTACTTATGTACATCAGCATAGTTTTCTATCCTTGCTGTGGTTGATAAAAAATAGTTCTAAAGTCTGTTAAAATGTTGTGATGTTTAGTTCAGAGACAGTTCCCCATCCTACTATTTTGTTTTTGTTATTTAACTTTTAAGATTATCTATAGTGTAGAATAGATTTTAGCTTCATATATTGCTATAATAGCCCACCTTTAGGAACACCTGTTTTACTTGTATTTATATTAGCATAGTTTAGTTTACATTTGTAGTGGAGTTTTCCTTTTTTAAGCTAATAAAATGTCTTTCGGAGTATATTTGGACTTTGATCTGGAAAAAAGATGACTTTTTCTAGATAAAAATTAGGAGTATCTGTTGTATCTGAAAGAAAAGTTATTCTGTTATTCTCTGGGTTTTTTAATGTATGTATATATGTATGTATGTATGTTTGTTTGTTTGCAGTACTGGGGATTAAGCCTAGGGCCTCACATATGCTAGAAGTAAACTCCCTAGCACTGAGCTACATCCCAGGTCCTACTATATATATTTCTGAATTTTTAAAAAATTCTAGATGAATTGTGGTAAATCTTATTAAAACTGTATTTCCACTACTGTGAAATAGCACAGATCCCTGACTGACAGCTTTCCACAGTTTTGTGCTTTTTTCTGTATAGTGAAATTCCATTACTGTTAAAAGGAACCTTCTGGGTTGATTATATTAAAGTCTCATTTGTGTCTTTATTTTGTACAGTTTATTTATTTACTTTGAGGCACTAGAGATTGAACCTAGGGTCTTTGCACTGGGTTTAAATCCCTAGCCCTTTTTTAATTTCATAAGAATAAAATCTCAGGGTCTGGCTGAGCTGCCCAGGCTGGGCTCCCGCTTGCCTTCTTTCTACCTCATGGTCCCAGAGTGCTTGGGGCTGCAGGCCTGTGCCACCACACCCTGCTACTTTGTTTAGTTTAAATTTGTAGCTTTAATTTAACAGATGGATAGAAGATGAACTTGTAGGTAAATGTCTTTTTAAATCTTCATTTGAGTCTTTTTGCTGTGATAATTAATATGTATTAAGTCACTGCATTTATTGGCTATATTTGGCATTTAATATTAAAATTAAATTTGAGAAAAATGTTTCAAATAAGATACATAATTGTGAACAGTTTTTATAATAGTGGAAATTTCAAAAATTGGTACTCTTAACAGGTTATTTATGATGGCATATTTTTGAGTAAGATACATGAAGCATCTTCATTTTTTTCTGATGATTTCATTAAATACAAAAGATGTTTTAATAAAGTATTCAAAAGAGTAAAATTATACAATTAAACACTTTGAGTCAGGCTGGGGATTTAGCTCAGTGATGCCGCTGCCTGCCTCGTAAGCACAAGGTCCTGAGTTCGATCTCCAGTACCAAAAAAAAAAACAACCACTTTGTGTTGACTATTGTCATGATTGAATTTTAATTTTCTGGAGAGAAATAAGGAAAAAAATATACGAACATCTAACTCTGGAACCCCTGGAACCAGCTCCTAGTTTTTGTGCATATATAGATCTATATAGATATATCTATGCCTGGCACAGTCCTACTTATTTTTCAAAATAGTTCACACATCACCTCCTCATTGAAGCTTCCCTGACTTCTGCAGCAGCGCTAGTCATACCAGGCTCCTGGTGTATACCTCTTCCTATATAGCTCTGATGAGGAGTTGGGCTTCAGTAGGGCAGTGAGTCTGTCAGAAGCTAGGTGCTTATTAACTGTTTGTTAAACGAGTATCTAGTCTCTTCCCCATTCCCCAAGGGAATTCTCAGTGGCCATAGTAGATGCTGATCATAAGTAAAATAAGATTATTTTAATTTATTTAGATGGTTAGCTCTATGCTTGAATAATATATATTGTCTGGGCTGAATGTATTATAGCTTGGTAATAACACTAGATCACTTTTTGATAATCTGTATTAAAAAGAATGCCACCTTATTATGAAATGTATTCTTATAATACCTCAAAGAAATAGGAATTCAGTTGATATTCGATTTTCTGTGGTAGGCAAACTCCATGGTTTTATGGAGTTTGGAACCGTTTGGGAAGTTTTGTTTGGGCCTTGATCCAGAATTCACTTTCATCCTGTAAGCTGTACAGGAGGGCTTTTGCTCAACCTTTAGTTATGAGAAAACTTTCCATGAGCCCAGTAAAATGAGCAGTGAACTAGTAATAGAGAAACTTGAGTTATATTGAAAATTTCTGCTAGTTTTTGTTTTTGTTTTTGCTTTTTTGCGACAAGGTTTTGCTATGCAATTCAGACTGGCCTTGAACTCACTATGTAGCCCCAGGCCGGCCTTAAGTTTAGAGCAGTATTCCTGCCTTAGCCAGCCTGAGTGCTGGGATTACTGGCACACCCGGGTCAGAATTTCTACTAGTAACTAGCCAAACCTCAGTTTCTCCTGGGAACTTGGTGGAAATAGAGAAGCATGAGATGTGAAGAAATCATTGTGAGTACCATTTAAAGAAAGCAGTTCAGATAACTAGATAATATGCTTTCAGGGGAAAAGACCTTGACTAAATTACAACTGAAGTTATAAAGTAGTCCTCAGCAGCTGACCAGGAAGTTGGAGTGGTAAAGTGACATGTTTTAATTATAGCAGTTTATGTTGTAATTGTACTCTTTGTATTTTTTGTACTTTTTTTGAGGGAGCAGAAGATTGTTTTTCTGGTCTTTCCTCATGAATAGGCCAAGATTGAGAAGAGAGACTTGAAATTTATCTTTAGATGTTGTAACTCTTGTTTGTGTGTATTATTTGCAGTTGTGTGGTATGTCTTTAAGGTGTGGGAATGTTCTGCTGTACCAACTTTTGAGCTGTAGCTGGCTGAGACTAGGAACTGAGCTGAGGTCTTGTTTGCTACTTTAAGCTATTAATTCCTTGGCAGCTCTAAAGTGCTCTTTGAACTTTAAATAGCAGTTCTATTAACATTTTGAGATTTGTCTCAGGGAATGTCAGAAATAGTACTTAATAAATATATTTTTCTTCTAAAGACCAAATCACGTTTTCGTGTGACCTGCATGTCACAACCCTTACTATGTTTTGAACAGAAAAAGTGAACTACTGGCTAATTTCTATTTTCCGTTTAATAATGTGGCAGTATCTAAAATATTTAACCCTTATTGAAGGAAGGAAAACCTTCCTACAAATCTGTAGTTTTTCTGTTAGTCATGTTGACTTTGAATAGTGTCTTAAGTTTTAGGCAGAGGTTTAGAATTTTACATGTAGGTGGTCTCCAAATTCTAAAATATTAGAAAAAGTTAATTTGTAAATTTGTTTTTGTGAAAATCTGTCCTTGACGTTTGTTGCTGTAAATGATAGCTATCTTCCTATATTATACTTAATGGTGTTATACAATTCAGTTAATTTTGGCAGCATTTTTGGGGGACCGGCTTATGCGTGGAGTGTCAGGCGCAGAGCAGCTCTCCTCTGTACAGCCTGGGGAGTCACACAGGAACTCCTGACACTCCTGACTTCTCTCAGCTGGGGAGAGGAGTGGATGGTCCCCATCTTTTCCTGACTTCTGGGCCCTCTTCTAGTCTAGGTTGCTCTCCGAAAGAGGCCTGAAGAGAGTGTGGAGAGGCTAGAATGGCTCCCCATAGGGTGAGCTGCAGGTCTGGAGTGTGAGACTGAAGGCGGATTGCCTTCCTCTCCTGCAGGGACCAGTGCTGCTTTCTCTTTGTTGGTACCCATTCATTAAAATGTTGGGAACAGTGGCAGTTTCTGTGATGTCATCAGGAAAAAGATTCTGTGTTTCTTTGCCTTTTAGCTCTTCCCTTTCCTTCTTCTGGTACCCTTAGATATTCTGCTTGCTATTTTGTGTGGTTAGTGAGGACTTCTGAAACCTAGTGAGATGAGAAAGGGAATTGGAGTAAAATTGAATGGGGTAGCCAATAAACTAATATTTAGAAGTGTTAAATTTTTATATGATGTTTGAGAAATTTAGGACATGTATAATTCATTGAGGAATAATGTGCATGAGAAATGATTAAATCTCACTTGGGCTTATAATAGGGCTATATGTCTGACGTATGTAGAAAAGACCTACATATGCAACTTAAATTCTAAGATGCTGCATGTCAGGAGCAGGGGATGTGCTCCATGGACTGACTGCACAGTAACTTATAGCCCAGAAGACCCAGCAGGAAAGTTTTCAGCTGGACTTTGAAGGCATGTGACTTGCCAGAGAGGAATGAGAAGGACATTTGTTGGAAGCTGTGTTGGCAACTCTGAATCTCAATTTTTGAGAATCTTTACTGAAGTGGGTAGGAGAGCACTTCTAATTTATGGTCCTGGTTCTTGGCTTCCTTTTAAAAACAATACAAAAACTTACTGAGATTGAATTTTTATTAGGTGGAAAATTTGAAGTGTGGGCAGGCCAAGTTAGATTAAGAAATGGTGAAGTTAAAATAATATTCAGTTTTCTAAAATAATTCAGTTCTGAACTTTAAAAAAACCAGTGGTATATTATGCAAAATGCTAATGACTAAAGTGACAAATATTTCAGAAACTGGACAGACATGAATCTTAAATGAGCAGATGGGATATGAAACTAAAATGGGAGATAATCCAAGATGATATAGAAACTTATGAGAAATGAATTGAGGAAAAACAAGTGTGTTAAATGGGATTACATTTAATAACATGTTTAAAAGCCTTTGTAGGATTGCTCTCTTAGACAAATTAGAGTTCTTGAACTTGGTAACCCATCATACTTCAAATTCTCTGCATTTAAAACAAATTAGATTTTGGTTCAGGATTACATCCCATGAAGCCTAGACTTTTAAGTCATGAATGTGTATCTTACATGTGTTTTAAGAAGACAATATATTTTGTGTTCTCTGACAAAAATAAAGGGAGTGATCATTGTTTTTCACAGACAATTTTGGTAGACCTTGAAGAGGAGAGGTAAGGAGTGAAAAATAAGCTTTGCTATTTGGGCAGCCTGGCAGTTAGGAGAAATCATTACAATTTATAGCTGAGGGTAGAATCTGGATTCTAGTGGGTTAAGGAAAGAATGAATGAATGAATGGCAAGATGAGAAAGCGTAGATACTTTTCAGTTGGGGAGATTGATTCTGAAGCAAGCAGGGATGAAAGAGTGAGGAGGGTATGAACCTGAAAAAGATTTGTGTTTGTAGACTTACAACAACAAATAGTGAGAGACAGAAAGACAGATGGAAGCCGGGGATTTAGCTCAATGGTTGCGCTGCCTGCCCTGCAAGTGTAAGGACTTGAGTTCAATCCCCGGTACCAAAAAAAAAAAAAAAGAAAGACAGATGGAAGATGTAAGAAAAGTTGATAATTGATGAAACAAATCTGGCTGGTTAGAAAAAAACTTAGGTGATAGGGTCAGTAAGATACCTTCTCCAAATAAAAGATGTGAGGGTATAAGAAAGGGATAAAGGTGAAAGAAGTAGAGACAGTTACAGCTTGAGTGCTTTTTGGTTCAGAGATTGAGGGTGCTGAGTTTGAGTCTGAATAAATAAAATCATTTAAAATGATTTCATTTTGATTTGATTGCGATGAGCACTTTATTTATTTTCTTTAATAAGTGACTTAGACTTCCGATGGGAGTCTTACAGATGATGAGCAGAAATCCCAAGAAGAGCTATGCTTGGGATAGATACTTTGGCATACATACTTCATGGATGTATGCCAAGGATTCCAGCCTTGCTTGAACCTTTGCTTCTCAGGTTCTCAGTTTAGTGGTTCACTGTACTTTATTTTCATGAACAGTTTCAGTGGAGGTGGAGTTAGTGGTCCTTTGATTGGTAAGACTAGATAGACACTGAGACCAGTTAAGAGGAGGTGGCAGTTTTGCTTTCTGGAAATTAAGGCAAATTACCATTAAGGGAGAGTGGAATTATAAATTGTGCCCCATTTATGTAAGTTTTGCCCTTTCTAGCAAGCATCAGATATCATCCTGATGGCCATTTGTGGTGAGATTGAAGCAGTCTTTAAGAACAGCCTTGGGATAAATAAAGAAATGTATCCTCGTGAGATAATCCCTTAAGGTTTTAACTGAAAGTTTGGTTTATATGATACTAGAGTTCTCACCTTTGCCCACCTAGTGTTGCTTTACACATCTGAGACTGCCTATTGAACCATCTAGTATGCTGCACATGTTCTTTCAGTAATTTCTTCTTTAGTTGAGGGAGATTAGCGCAATAGCACTTAGATGCATTTAGGATTTTTCCTTATGATAGTCTGTCAGAGTAGTTAGTATGCGGGGCAGTGCAGGGATGCTTTACATAGAGTAGGGTTGTGTCTACTTGTTATTTAGATTACAAGTTGCAGTGGTATAGTTTTCTGCTTTTAATTTTAATTTTAATTTTTTGGTATCAGGGATCAAACTTGGCACCTTGAGCTTGCAAGGGAGGTGGCGGAACCACTGAGCTAAATCCCTGGCCCTCTGCTTTTAATTTAAGAGTATGAGATTTTTAAACATTTTCTTAGTCAGCTTTACTATTTGTGCTCTTCAGATGGTTTTATATATAGTTCTCTATTTTTAGCACTTTTCATATTAAAAAAGGGAATTGAAATCGTACCAGAGATGGTTATGATATAATACTATAGTTAAAATATTTTAGGAAAATTTAGTTACACAATAATTATTCTAAACAAATGATAGGTACTCAAAAATTTTTAAGTTTTTTATAACACCCAGGCAGTTTAGCATTTAGAATTTATGCCAGAGCATAGATCTACATCTTAGGTACTAAAGAGTATAAATAGCCTCTGAAATACAAGATCTTAACTAAAGTTACTCAAAATAAAATATTCAAAGTATATTGGTTTAAAGAGTATTCACCTGCATAGATTGAATCAAATGTCAAGATCCTGAATGCAGTCAGTTCATTAGCGGTCTATAAATTACTTGCAGAGATATGTATGAAAATGATATTTTGTTGCTGTTTAGTGATATGATAGTGAGATTGAGCTTTGCAATCTGGACAGATGGTGCTATTTTTGAATCTGTCTGCAAGACCTTATAACATTTAATTAAATAGTGGAATGATTCTCAGGAGAACCCATACTTTGGTATGTATAAGCTAATACACTGGCTTCTTTAATAAATTTTATAAATTTGAAATGAAATAGAAGCATTTATTTGTATAGAGGAAACTTTTCTAATGAATCTATTATGATGAATAGCTTGTGTTGGTAGTTTATATGGTAATCTCCAGAATATTCCAGATGGAAAAATTACTGGGACTCACTAAGGTAAGCATTTATCTTCTAAATTAACTGATTCTGTTGCCAAATGGTCTCGTATGGTAGGTGTGATACACTGCTAAGAAACCAAAGAGCTGACTCTGACAATTTCCAGAAAGCTGTGAGGAATTTAGTGATATATGTTAGCACCCATTTTAGAAAGTAGCTGTTGGTTTAGATTCTTTGTCCTGTAATCCACTTTATATTTTAATATGAGAATTGGAAATAGAAATGTTTTAAATAGTCCAGTATGATTTTAATGTTACATGGATGAATGTAACTTTGTTTAGTTGTTTTGTAAAATTTTGAGTTTGGTAACAATATTTTATAGTTGAGATTAGTGCATTTGTCAGTTACATAAATAATCATATCAATAATTATAGGAAATAAAATAGCACTTCTAGATCTCCTTGAATATAATTTATTTACCTTTTATTTAATACTTTTTACTAGCTGGGAGACAAGACTGAAAGGTGATGATTGATGCCATATTGGATAACATGAAGGATTTAGAAGTTAATTCTGAGTGCAGAGAGGAAGCCTGAAGGGTTTTAAGGAGGATAACAACATGATCAGACTTCAGTGTTAGAGAGAAAGCTCATGTGGGCTCTGTAGAGTATGGGCTGTGATGGGGGGGAAATCAAAGGCAGGGGAAGGCTCATAGATGAGTCCAGGTGTGAGAAATAATGCAGGGCCAGTAAGGAGTGAAGAGAAGGAAATGGATTTAAGTAATATTTTTGGAAGTAGTATTGATCAGAGTTGGTGACCAATTAAATAGGAATGAAATGGTAAACAGATATGCTTGGTTTTATGGCATTTTCATCCTTGTTCCAGGAGGAACAGTTGACAACACCTATGTAGTTAGGCAGCAGATTATGGCTTTGATCATAGTTGTGTATATAGGAAAGTATTCACTGAGCTTGAGTTCTTGTTGAGTTAAGCCCCACAGAACCCCAACAAAGTTTTAGGCAGGGAATAGTGAGAAGAAAGCAAAAACAAACATTAATGTTTATAACCCGCCTATTTCCAGAAAAGACTTGGAGCAGTAAGATTTATAAGGGGAGGGAGGGGCAGGGAAGAAAGGTGGGGAAGGAAGGAGAATGCCTCACTGGTGAGCTGGGTAGAGTAGCATTTTTGGCAGCTGGTGGGTGCATTGGAAATGTGAATCAGATTATTTTGGCAGGGGAAGAGCTCATGAAATTTAGGTGATCAAAAATGGGGATAATAGAAAGAAAGCAGAGGAGGGGTGCCCTCTCTCAGTCTTTGTTACATAGAGCTGCTGCTTTATTAGCGGTGAGCTCAAAGCAGATGCATCATTCCTCTGCAAATCAGCTTAGGGCTTTTTTATTAGTTTTTATATACAGACATTTTGTTTATATTATTTTCAGGTCAATGATGCCTTTGATAGGAAGATGAAATATACTTTCCTTTTTTCTTTCATGGCTTTGTGAAAATGGCAAGATTTTTGGAAGCAGTGGGTAGAATAGAGAGGGCATTTGTAAAGACCACATTCCTTGTTCTGTTTTTGGGTCGGTTAAAATTTTCATTCCCATCATTCTATTCTTTGTTCTCTTAGCACTTAGTTTTCTGATTGTACAATATTTTTGTAGTAATTGAGTGTAATTATTATGCCATGTCATTTTTGCCACACATACTGGGAAGAATTTCCCTCCCTCTCTCTCTTCCCCTATTCTCCCTCTCGCTTTTTCCTTTTTTTTTTTTTTAGCATATTCCTGGGCCCGTGTGCTCTGGAGCCTTCCCTGCCACTGCTGCACTTTTACTTGGCAGCACCACTTCTCGATTAAGCACTAAAATGTACATATGCACTTCAGAACCTTTTGATGTAATCTCCTTGGTGTGGTGGGGACCCTCTCCAGTTGTTTTGAGTGCACTTACTGGCACAGCGTGTTCTATCCATTGTGGATTGGCTGTAAATTCATTCAGCTTTCCCATGTGGGGAGATTTTTCACTTGGTTACCCTGAAGCTAGAGAGTTGGCTTTCCTACGGTTGTCATTTTTCTTTAATTTCTCTCCATGTGAGGTGGTAGGATTGAAATACAAAATATTTTCATGAAATAAAACTTCCAAGAAATTGAATCTATAAAAAAATTACCCACATTCCAGCCACTCCATTAGATCGGATTTACCCCCATACTTATGTTCTTGTTAATGTGCACTTTTTTGTACATAGATGTAATCACAGTGTAAATGAATTCTTTATTCAGCTATACTCACTAACATTTTCCATGTGGTTACAATATTCATAATTGTAATTTTAATGGAAAAATAATTTCTTTTATAAGTTTAATAAAATTACATAATTAGTCTCAGATTCAGGCAGTGTTTAAGTGTCTAAAAAAATATGAAGGTTCATCTCCCCCATAGGAAGGTATTGCTCCAGGTTTTTTTTCCCCTTTGCTTTTACACATGGCTGTGTGCATATATAAATTTAAAAATGTTTTACTAGGCATTGAATAGATAAAATAGTATTTATCTATCATTCATTCTTTCTTTTTTTTTGGTACCAGGGACTGAACTCGGGACCTTGCGCTTGTGAGGCAGGCGGTAGCACCACTGAGCTAAATCCCTGGCTAGTATTTATCTATCAAACAGAAGGTAGAATGAGTCATGATACAAAGAACACCTATGTATTTAATACTCAGTTTAAGAAAAAGAACATTTTTACCATTTATGGAGTCCTGGCATCTATTTTTCCCTTATTCTTTGTACTCCTTTCCAAGTAACTCCTAATCTTAAATTTTACATTTATCATTATGTCATTTTTTTTTTTTTTTTTTTTTGGTACCAGGGATTGAACTTGGGACCTTGCACTTGTGAGGCAGGCGGTGGAACCACTGCACTAAGTCCCTGGCCCAGTGAACAGTTATAATTCACTTGAAAGCCAGTTTTTTTATGGATTATGTTGATGATGGACAGATTTTTAAAAATTATAGATAGAGGATAATTTGTGACCTTTTACTCCAACATACTTTTCTGCTTAACATTATTTAAAAATTAATCCTTTTTCCTTTTTTTTTTTTTTTTCGTTGGTACTGGGGATTGAATTCACACAGAGCTATATCCCCAGCCCTTTATATTTTTTATTTTGAGACAGGGGCTAAGTTATGAAAGCTGGGTTTAAACTTGGCAGTCCTTCTGCCTCAGTCTCCCACCATGCTGAGATTACAGGCCCATACCACCATGCCTGGTTTTACTTCTTTTTTTTTTTTTCTTTTAACAATATAATTGTATCCTGTTTCCTAAGATGGATGTTTTATTGTTTGTTTAACCATCACCTGTGAGGAATGTTAAGGTCTTTCAATATTTTTGCTGTAATATTAGGTATGATTTGTTTTGTATTTACACTCATAGACTCTGTAAAAAAAATAATGTGTCAGTTTACATTTCTTTGGGTAACAGATAATTCCAGTGTCTTCTATCCTTCCCGGTAATGGAACTTATTTTAGTTTTTTGCTACTCTGAACAAAAAACCCCCCATCTTTTGATTTTCAATTTCTTTATTTCCGCTGAGATTATGGTCATCTCTCATGTATATGTGTATTTTCTTCTGTGAGTTTTCTTATTTTTCAGAAGTGTTTAATTTCTACAGAGCCGTTTTTCTTTTTTTTAAAAGAAAAAGTCCTTGCTAGTTAGGAATCTGTATTTCAAGGCAGACCTTAACCTGCTATAACACATCCTCCCCTCGTATCTTTCGCTGTTTATTTATTTATTTATTTTTTTGCTATACTGAGGATTGAACCCATGGCCTCACACAATGCTAGGCAAGTGCTCTACCACTGAAGTACATCCCCAGCCCCCTACTTCCCTTTTTTGAGACAATGTCTCTTTGTATCCCAGATGTATATGCCAAGCTGACCCCAAACTCGAAACCCTGGGGCCTCAGCCTTATGGGTCCTGGAGTTACAGTCATGCACCACTGTATCTGGTGGAGCTTTTGCTTTTTCCGACTGCTTTACTGCAAGCCTGGCACAGCCTAACTGCTTATCAGCTGCATGCATTCTTCATTTATTGCTTACAAGGTCCTCAGGCAGACGCTACTGTTCCCATTTTTCAGAGGAGAAAAATGAAGCAAGAAATGTAAGTAACTTGCCTAAAGTCACACAGGAGCCAGATCTCTTGATTTAGGGACTGAATTTTAACCAGTCCATGGTGTTGTCTGCTTGCCTTTTCCTGTCTTAGTCCAGTATGTGGTATCATTGTTTGCTCTCTCTTTCTCCTGCTCCTGTCTAAATTCTTTGAGGACTTTAGTGAAGCTCCTCCTTGCTATTGCAGACATTGTTGGTCTCTTTCTTTCCTGAGTCTTTTAAAAGTTAACTGTGTAGACCGTATAATTTAGTGTACATATGGAGGTAGAACTCACTGGAGCGTATAGATTAACCTGAGATTAGTGAGTGATAATACAGTTTACATTTTTAAAAGTTTCATCAGAGATTAACGGAGTAATAACGCAGCTTAAAATTTCTTCCCACAGATAAGGCAATAGATTTTTTTTTTTGCTTAGACTACTTTTTTTCTAAAGTGAGGTGTTTAAGAAATGAAAAATTAGGATACTTTATTGTTTTGATGACTGCAGCCAGGTTAAAAACCTACATAATTGCATAATATAAAAAGATCACTACACTAAAACAATCTTGTAGTTTTAAAAAAAGTTTTAAAAGTTTTTGAAATACTCAAATGATTTATTAATATTTATGTCCTTTTAAAAAACAGACAAATACCTTAAAGATGATTGAAATTAATTTCTGTTTTATATACAAGAAGTATGAAAGCAGGCATTTTAGAGCTGGTATGGTCATCAAGGGACCTGGACCCTTTCTATTTTGTTACTTCATCATCTTTAGGTCATTACTAGTAGCACATAGTCCCAGATGACTGTTCATATAGGTAGGGAGGAGGAGGAAATGTGCCAAAGACATTCCTTTTCAGGAAATTTCTAGACCACTCCTCAAATACTTTCAGCCACACTTAACTCCAAGGCTATACATTCATGAGGGATGGTGGGGAAATGTTCTTTAAGTGGGTTTATTGTTGTTCCCAGCAGTGTGGAGTATGTGTAGGAAGGAGCCCTTCATATTTTTGTAGACAGTGTCTGCTACACAAAGAAAATAATGCCACTTCTGTTTATGGCCTGTTACAAAACTGAGAAATAAACCATGCTAGTGGCACTAGTGAACTTCACTAAAAGCTAAATTCCCAGAAATTTCACAATTACTCTCTTTTAGTTGGGTTTAATAAATATGTCATTAACTAGTGTTCTAGTTAATATGGCTAGGCATGAGAATACTTTATTTAAAAAAGCCATATACTTTTTAAAAGATTCTCAGTTATCTTGGAAATGTGCAAGATTTAACTTTTAAGATATAACTTTGGAGCCGGATGTGGTGGTGCATGCCTGTAAGCCCAGCACTCGGGAGGCTGAGGCGGGAGGATTGAAGCGTGTTCAAGGCTGGCCCTGGCTACATTAATGAATTTGAGGCCAGCCTGAACTACGTAGCAAAACTCTGTCTCCAAAAAAAAAAAAAAAAAGATATAACTTGGTTCATAGCTCTTCAAGACTGTTTAAATAGATTCTTGGATTAATACATAATTTTTGATTATATTTGTTGAGATATATATACTATAAATATGCACATTTTAAATGTACCCTTTCATGAGTTTTGATAAATTTACACATCTGTGAAACTACCACATGGTTTTAAATGTACATTTGGACAATTATATACTATGTGTAATAAAATAGGGAACATTATCATGATGCAAAAAAGTTCCTACCACTTTGCAGACTGTTCCTGTTTCCCCAAGCTTTCTCCCTATTCTAAACAATCACTAATCTGCTATTACTATAGAATAATTTTTGCCTTTTCTACAATTTTTTAACAAATAGAATTCTTTAATAAATAGAATTTTTAAATAAATAGAATTATACAGCATATAGTCTTTGTGTCTGGCTTCACATTATTTAAGTAGGTCATTTTTATTGCTAAATGATAGTTTCCTGTATGGGTTTGGGTGTGGCATAACTTGCTTATCCATTTGTTGGTGGCTATGCAAGTTAATATACTGGTTTTTATGTGGGACATCTGTTTTTAATTTTGTAAATTACTAGAAGTTTCAAACTATCACACTTAAAAAAAAATGGTTATACAGTTTTACAGCCCACCATTCTAGTTGATTGGTACGCCTGTAATGTGCAGTATAATCAGTTTTTAAAAAACTTGAGCTGTTCTACAGGTATGTAATAATAACTGATTTTAATTTATAATTCTGTAACTAATGAAGCTTAACATGCTTTCATGTGTGCATTAAATTATTTGTATATCTTCAGTGAGTTTTCTTAGCCCAGCTTAAAAACTATGTTATTCTTATAAATTGTAAGAATTCTTGAAATATCTTGGAAACAAGTCCATTGGTAGATTTTTTTTTTTTTTTTGCAGGTACTTCCTACCAACTGTGGTTCCTTTTTCATTTTCTCAGCTGTGTTCTTTGAAGAACAATTTTTTTTTTTAGTGTGGTTCTGGGGATTGAACCCGGGCCCTCTTCTGTCTCTCTTGGACAGAAAGTGAGTTGCCCACTGACCCTGCTTCTCAAGGGTGTTTTATTGAGCAGAGCCCCGAGGTGAGGTGGGTTCAAGGTGGGACAAAACTATAGTTTGTTTTTTTTTTTGGTACCGGGGATTGAACTTGGGACCTTGTGCTTGCGAGGCGGGTGGCGGCACCACTGAGCTAAATCCCCCGACAAAACTATAGTTAACTAATAAGATTATCGTCACAGAGTAAAGTTTTTTTTAATGATTTCTTCCAGAAGTGCTGTGAATTAATTAGCATATTTAGACTTGTGATCCAGTAAACCATTTTGTGCTCATTTGTATGGTATGAAGTAAGGATTGAAGGTCTGGTATTTTGGCAGAGGTGGGGGGGATGTGAATATCTACATCTTTACTGTCATTTGCTGAAGACTTTTTTTGGCATGTTTGTCAGAGCCGAATATGTGTGTGTATGTGTGTGCATGGGGTGTTCCTGGACTCTATTCCTTTGACCTACCTGTCCCACACTATGATGATTACTGAAATTGGATAGTGTATCTTGAAATCAGTTTCTGTAGGACAAATTTTCAAACTTTCTGTTTGAAAACTGTTTTAGCTCTTTTGGGTGCTTTACAGTTCAGTGTGAGTTTTTTTATTAAGTAAAACTTTTTGGTTTGGAGTGCTTGTGTGTGCTAAGCAAGCACTCTACTACTGACCTACACCCCCAGGTATTCAATGTAAGTTTTAGGCTCAGCCTGTCAATTTGGAAAGAGTCTTGTGAGGATTTGGTTGGGATTATGATGAATCTGTAGGTCAGACTGGAGAGAATCGATGTGTTAATAATTGTGAGACTTCCAGGCCACAATCATGGTCTCCAGTTTTGTTTTTTTTTTGGGTGGTGGTGGTGCTGAGAATTGAGGCCAGAGCCTTAAGCGTGCTAGGCAAGTGCAGTACCATTAAGCTGTACCCCCAGGTGTCTCCTTTGCTTTAGATCTTTAATTTCTCTCAACACGGTTTCCTAGTTTTGGGATATAGATCTGAAACATATTTTTATCAAATATTATTTAAGTTGTCCATCTTTTTCAGTGCTGTTTTTATTTATTTATTTTATTTTACTTTATTTTATTTTTATTTTTGGGTGCCGGGGATCGAACTCAGGTTCTTGCACGTGCGCAGCAGGCGGCGAAACCACTGAGCTAAATCCCCGGCCCTTCAGTGCTCTTTTTAAATGTTACTGTTTTAAAATGTTTTCTGTGTGTTTACTGCTGTATATGTTCCTTCTCCTTTTCTTCCTCTTCTGCTGCTGCCAACTCTTCCTCCTCCTTTGTACTGGGGTTTGAACCTACAGCCTTGCACTGAGCTACATCCACAGCACCCCCCTTTTAAAAAATAATTTTGATTTTAAATTTTTAGACAGGGTCTTGCTAAATCACTGAGATGCCCAGGCTGGGCTTCAGTTTGTAATCCTCCCTGCCTCAGCCATCCAGAATTCTGGGACTACAGGTGTGCACTAACCATGCCCGGCCACTGCTAGTATATAGAAATGCAGTTTTTAGAAGATCTTGAATACTATGACTTTCTTAAACTTTATTAATTATTGTAGCTTTTTTGTAGAGTTTTTGGATCTTTGTAAATGTGAGTGATAATGTCTGAAAATAAAGGCCATCTTCAGTCTTTTCCAATCTGTATTTCTTTTTTCTTGCCTTAACTGCATTAGGATCTATGGTGTAGCACTAATACAAGTGGTAAGAATACACATCCTTGCTTTGTTCCTCTTCTTAGGTAGAAAGTGTTGAGTCTTTCAACATTATGATGTTAACTCTGGGCTTTTTTTTTTTTGGTACTGGGGATTGAACTTGGGACCTTGTGCTTGCAAGGCAGGCGGTGGAACCACTGAGCTAAATCCCCGGCCCAACTCTGGACTTTTGAACATCCCCTTTAATACGTTTTGTTTTGTTTTGTTTTGTTTTATTATGTTTTTGGAGACCAGATCTTGCTGTGTAGTCCAGGCAGGCCTTGAACTCAGAGAAATCCTCCTGCCTCAGCCTCCCAAGTGCTGGAATTAGAGGTATGTGCCACCATGCCCAGTCACAGCTTTCCCTTTAATTCTTTTTTTTTTTTTTTTTTTTTGGTATTGGGGATCAAACTTGGGTCCTTGCATTTGTGGAGCAGGCGGTGCAGGCGGCGGAACCTCTGAGCTAAATCCCCAGCCCTATCCCTTTAATTCTTAATTTGCTCAGTTTTTATAAAAGCTGTGGATGAGTGTTTAGTTTTGTTAATTTTTCTTGTGCATCCATTGAGATGACCATAGGTTTTCTTCTGTTAATACAGTGAATTACTAATGTATGTTGAATTCCCAAGATAAGCCCTAGCTAGGTTCATACAGTGTTATCATTTCAATATATTGTTAAATTTGATTTGCTGATATTTTGCTGATGACTTTTATGTCTGTGTTCATGAAGGGTATTGGCATGTAGATTTCTCATAATGTCTTTAGTGTTGGTATCACAGTTATGCCGATTTTATGGTGCTGATTTAGGAAACAGACCCTGCTCCACTCTCTGAGAGAGTTTGTGTAGGGTGTTGGACAGAATTCACCAGGGGAACTATTTTGCCTTGGAGATCTCATTGTAGTTTGATTTGAAACTGTGGTTTTCATGTCTTTAATAGGTATATGGCTGCCCAGCTTTTCTTTGTTGTATGTTTGGTAATTTTTTTCAAGAAATTTGTCTAAGTAGTATTTATTGACAAAAAGTTATTTGTAATGATTTCTGTTGTTTCAGTGTTTTCAGGATGTGTAGTAAAGCTTCTTTCCTTTCTGACATTGGTATCTTCTCTTTTTTTTCTCCATTAGTCTAGTGAGAATTTCTCAATTTCATTAATCTTTTTAAAGAACCAGATTTTTTTCCTAGTGGTTTTCTCTCTATGGTTAGTTTTTCATTTATTCCCTTTTGTACATCATTTCCATTTACTTTTGGTTTAACTTACCCTTCCTTTTATAACTTTTGTTGGTAAAAGCTTAGAGCAGTGCTTTTTGTAACTATAATATAAACATTTAAAGTTATAGATTTGTCTTTGGATTGTTTTGTGTCCTATTCATTTTGATATATGTATTTTGTTTTTGTGATCGGTTAGCTCAAAATATTTTCTAATTTCCTCTGTGGTTTGATCTTTGCCTCATGTGTTATTTAAACATATTACTTAATTTCCAGATTTTACAGAGAGTAGTAGAGTTCTAGTTTTTTTTTTTGTACCAGGGATTGAACTTGGGACCTTGTGCTTGTGAGGCAGGTGGTGGAATCACTGAGCTAAATCCCCAGAGGGTAGATTTTTGTTAGTTTCTAATTTAATATTATTCAGAGATTTCAGTTAATAAAAATATACTGATACTTTTTTTTATGGTTTAAACATACTTTATTTGTATTTATAAAATGCTCTGTGTAGTTGACCCCAACATTGTTCACACTGACTTCAAGAGTTCCATTTTCCATGTTCAAGTTGCTTAGTTGCTGCTGTTGGTTTGTTTTCTTTCAGGATCAATGTGGGTGCTTTCATATAAAATCTTATTTTTTATTCCTTCTCTGGCAGTTCTTTGCTGGATTCTTTCCTTTGCATAATGGTACCTGCAATGGAACCAACATCCTAAAGTCACCACGATAAATCCTCCTGCACCAACATCACATGATCTTCTAATTCTGCCTTCCCCTTCCCGGCTTCGCGGGGCTCCGGCGCGGCGGCCATGACCAGAAGTCGGCGATTCCTGCGCCCGTAGTGTCCACCCGGCCACAGGGCGGAAGCTGCGGCGGCCCCCCTATTGATACTTTTTAATAGCTTGGCATATGGTTTCTTTGGTGAATGTTCCAGGTGTATTTAAAAAATGTATTCTGCTGTTGGTGATGTGTAATGTTTTATAAATGTCAGTTTGGCTTCATTGGTTGACAGTGTTCATGTTTTCTATATCGTTATTGATTTTCTGTCTACTTGTTCTATTACTGAGAGGAGACCTGTTGAAATCTCCAATTATAATTCTGGATTTTCTCTTTCTCCATTTAGATATATCTGTTTTTGCTTCATGTATTTTGAAATTTTGTTATTAGGTGCCTGTTCATTTGAAATTATTTTTATACCTTGAAGGACTGCCTTTTTTGGGTGGGGACAGGGTCTTAATATAGCTCAGATTGGCCTCCAGCTTCTTGTGTAGCCCATGCTGGCCTCAACATTAGGATCCTCTCACCTCAGCCTCTTGAATTCTGGGATTGCAGGCATGTGACACCCCTGACTAACTATCATTACAAAATTTCCCTCTTTATTTCTACTATTAGCCATTCTCTTGGGTTCAGCTTTGTTAATCTAGGTACTTCAGCTCTCTTCTAATTAGTATTTATATGATGTATCTTTTTCTATCACTTTACTTTCATCCTAAGTGTGTCTTTATAGGTAAAGTGCATTCTTTGTAGGCAACATTGAGATAGATCTTACTTAAAAAAACTGAATATCTCTGCCTTTTAATTATAATAGATTATTTATATTTAATATAATCACATCAGTATGGTTGTGTTTAAGTCCATTATCTTGTTTTTTCGTATGTGTTTCATCTGTTATTTGTTTTTCTCCTCCCCTCCCCTTACCACCTGTTTTCCTACCTGCTTTTAAAAAAAATTTGTGATGATGAGAATTGAACCCAGAACCTTTCATATGCTAAGCATGCATTCTGCCACTGAGCTACATTCTCAGCCTCAGTAATTTTTTTATGATTCACCCCATCCCCTCCTTTCTTTCTTTCATGGCAGTGGGAATTGAGCCCAGGGTCTTCGCCCAGGTCTTCTCACTGAGCTACATCCCCAAACTGACCCCCTCCTGCCTTTTTCCCCCAAATATTGCCCAGTCTGGGCTGGAACTATTAATCTTCCTGTCTCAGCCTCCTGGAGTGCTGAGATTATAGGCATGTACCACCACACCCAACCTATATTAAGTTTTTAAAAAATGTAGTATCATTTTCCTTGCACTTGAAGAACTTTAAAAAGAAATTTATTGTAGTACAGGTCTATTGGCTTTTGTCCATCTAAAGATTAAGTTCTTTTTGTGTTGCTAGGGACTGAATCAGTGTCTTACACATGCTACACAAGCATTCTGCCACAGAGCCACATCCTAGCTCTGGCTTACATATTTTCTGTGGCTGATAGTTTCTTTGTTTTCTCTAACATAACATCTTTCTTTCTTTGATCACTTTTAAGACTATTACTGCTTGTTTTCAAAATTTTTATATTTATATGTTTTGATCTGGTTTTCTTTGTTTATGCTGCCAGGAGTTCACTGACCTCCTTGGATCAGAGATTGTATCTTGAAATTTGGGGACAGTTTGGCTATTACTCAGAAACTTTTTGTGCCCCTCCCCAAACCATTCCAGGCTCTTTTTTTTTATTCTTTAAGATTATTGGTACATTTTAGGTATACAATATGATAACACTCATCATTGGGAATTTGTACCTGTACCTAATGTGCCTTGGTTCTTATTTTTTTCCCCTTCCCCTGCCCTCCCTTCAACCCCTCTCTCCCCCTCCCTGTTTACAAAGACTTTGTTTCTGTTTTTTCCTTTTCTCACATTTTTTCTGTTCCCTTCTTTCCTTTTCCGCACCGCCCCCCCCTTCCCCTTCCCCTTCCCCTTCCCCTTCCCCTTTTGGACCTTTTCTTCCTATTTCACATTATCTACATTTTGGTCCTCATTTACACTTTCAGTTTCTTACACCAAAGAAACTATTCAGTATTTACACGTGTGTCCTGTTTATTTCACTTAAGAGTATGACCTCAACATGCATCTATTTAGCTATAAATGTCTCTAGTTTCTCATTCTTTATGGCTGAGTAGTACTTAATTTTAGAAAAGAAAACACATCTTTATCTAGTCACCAGTTGATGGGCATTTGGGCTGTTTCCAAGATTTAGCTATTACAAACTGTGCCGCTATAAACATGGGTGCACATATATCACTGTGGTATTATGCTTTTAATTTTTGGGGGAAGATACCCGGCAGGGGAATAGCTTGGTCAAATGGGACCTCTAATCCTAGTTTTTTGAGAAATCTCCACACTGATTTTCACAGTAGTTGTACCAGTCTACACTCCGACCACCAGTGGAGAAGGTGCCTTTTCCCCCACAACCCTACTAGCATTTGTTATTGGTTGATTTCTTTTTTTTTTTCCTTCGGTGCTGGGGATCAAACTTGGGTCCTTGCACTTGTGCAGCAGGTGGCAAAACCACTGAGCTAAATCCCCGGCCCTATTGGTTGATTTCTTGATAGCAGCCACTCTTTCTGGAGTGAGATGGACTTCTCAGCATTGTTTGCATTTGCATCTCTTGGATGACCAGTGCTGTTGAACATTTTTTCATGTTTATTTGTTGTTTCTACTTCTTTGAGAAATGTCTGTTCATTTCAGATGCCATTTTTGGATTGGGTCTTTAAATTTGGGAGGTCTGATTTTTAAGTTCTTTATATATTCTAGATAGTAGTCCTTTGTCTGAGGTACAGCTGTTAAAATTTTTTTTCCCAGATTGTGGGTTTTCTCTTCACTCTATTGGTGGTTTCTCTTGTCATCCTGGGATCTTAATTGCAAATATGTTAGATTGGTTGGTATTACTCTGACTGCAGAAGTCACTTTGGCTTTGCTTATTATTTTTCCAGAGTCTCTGTTCTTCAGTTTATATAGTATTTATTGTATGTCTTCAAGTGTCTGGTTTTCTTTCTGACAATGCCTAATGTGTTCTTAAACCCATTCTGTGAGTTTTTCATTTCAGATTTTGCATTTGTGTGTGTGTTTGTATTTTGTATCTAACCACCACTTCTGTCTCTAATATGTTTATATTTTTATTTAAATTCTTGATGTTTATAATAGCTGTTTTAAAGTGCTGGTCTGGTCCATTATTACTCTCATTTTTGTCTCTGTGTCTGTTCAGTGAAATGTTTTTCATGGTCATGGATTCTGTTTTCCTGCTTCTTTGAATGTCTGGTATTTTTTTATTGGTTGCTAGACATTGTGAATATTGTGTTGCTGCATGTCTGGGTTTTCTTTCTTTTTTTTTAAAAAAGTTGAATTTTGTGTTGGCTGGCAGTTAATAAGATCAACTTATTATCATTACTTTTATTTTGAAGCTTGATTATGAAAATAGATAAGTGTAGTCTTTATGTTAAGGCTAGTTTCCTTTTTGTGAAGTATGACCTTCTATGGTCTCTTCAGTATTCAAGGTGTTTAACAATGTTTTTTTCACTCTGGCTGTTTAAGACTTGACTATCTCCCAGCTCTTGGAATATCTCTGTAGTAATTCCTTGTTTGGCCTTGAATTTTACTGTTTAAATGTCCAGCTTAGTATTTAGGAAAAGTTTCAGAACCACCCTGTCAGATCCCTGGGATTTTCTTTTTCCTTGCATAATTCTCTTCTTTCTGGAGATGTACTCTCCACAGATTTCAGCTGCCTCAACTTTTGTGGTCCATCTCATTTATTTTCTTTTTCTCAGGGATCCTAGCTATGTACTGTCTGTTGTACAATGCCTCCAAAAGAGTAACTTCATATTTTTGGTCTTTTTTTTTTTTTATAGTGGGAGGACAATTCTGGTGCTTATTCTTGTATTTTATTTTTTATTTATTATTGTTTTTTGAGACAGGATCTTGCCTATGTAGTTCAAGGTGGCCTTGAGCTCACTATGTAGCCCAGGCTGGCCTCAAACTTCAGAGATCCTCCTGCCTCAGCTTCCCTTGCGCTTGTATTACAGGTGTGCATCCACCACATCAATTCTTACTTGTACAGTATTTTAAATGTCATAGTATTTGCCTGTGTATGTTACCCTAATTCAGAGGTCAGCAAACCAAAGTATAATTATTTCAGGTTGTAGGGCATTCAGTCTCAGTTGTAACACTGTGGTTGTAGTGTGAAAGCAGCCATGGAAAATATGTAAATAGGCACAGTCGTGTATTAATAAAACTTAATTTACAAAAACAAATGATTAAACCCACAGGCCAAGGATGTCCAACCAGCTCTTTGTTTTTTTTTTTGGTACCCGGGATTGAACTTGGGACCTTGCACTTTCGAGGCAGGCAGCAGAACCACTGAGCTAAATCCCCGGCCCTCCAACTAGCTCTTGATATTTGAAGTCATTCTGCAGCATCCTCGCTTAGAATTGACCAACTTCTCTTTAACCTCCCATACCTATGATTAACTTCAAAGTCTTCTTTTTACTTGAGGGAGCTTTCCTTATGGTTTTAATCTTTTTTTTTTCCCCCCCTGTATTGGGGATGGAACTCATGACCTTGTGCTTAAAGGTGGGCACAGTGCTACTGAGCTAAATCCCCAGTCCTTTTAATCAGTTTTTTACATTTGGTTCTGTTACCACTTTGGATGGTGCTGAGCAGATCTAATTAATTTTCTGCATATCAATTTTTGATATAATAAAAGAGTTTTCAAGAACTTCACAATCTTAACTACTCAATAAGTTCATTCAACTGTGCTTTTGAAACCATACTGTATTCTTCTGTTACATTTTTGCTGCCATGTTAATTTGTTTGAAAGAATTACACTTGATTTCACATAGCTGGTAGCCATATGTAATGTTTAGGTTTCCTCAGTCCTTCACCCTTCGTTTGTTTTTTGGTACCGGGGATTGGAACTTGGGTCCTTGCGCTTGTGAGGCAGGCGGCAGAACCACTGAGCTAAATCCCCGGCCCTGTCCTTCACCTTTTGATTTGTTCATTTTATCTTGGTTTCTCTCAATGTGTGGAGCTAGGAGCTGAAAGCAGCAGTGACTTGTGGCTTGAGTTAGATCTGTTATATAGGATCTAGATACTGTAGTTTTATTAGTGTAGTTTTTAATATGCCAACTTTTAAAATTAGCAACTTCATGTTGTATTAAACTTACTGTCAAAGAAAACCTCAAACCTTTTCACTCATATTTCTGCTAAACTAGCTTCCTTATTAATCTTAATATTTTTGAACTAATATTGGCAAACACTTAAGAAAAGTTAGGAATCATCTGTGTTACATACATGTTAGAAAGCATTTTTATGTCCAGTCTGTATCACATTGCATTTCTCATGACATGGAAATAACTGGTCAGATGTGTGAGCCCAATGTCTTGTTGACAGTTCCTCTGTGGAGAGCTTTCCTGGCCCGCAGCACAGCTCTGTAACTCGGAGAGTCTGAACATGGCCAGCTGGGAGGGAGCGTGCAGCTGGAAGTGTGTCTTTGCCCAGCTGGAGTTTTAATAGCACAATGGAGAAGGGAAACAGACAGCAACAACAACACTGTTATTTTAACACATGACAAATAACCTTTTGGCTTTTGCCACGCAATTTATGGGACACTAAATTGTTATAAGCATAGGAATTATCCAGAGTAAGTTTGTAAAACGATGTATATGAATTCCGAATTTATTAATTTTATATTAAATAGATTCTTACTGCATTTTAATTTTGTTTAAATTTTATCTTCTCCCTGCCCCCAGTTAAACTTTTACATAGATAAAGAATCAAATAGTTCTACAAGGTTTATAAGAATTATATTCTTTGCTTCTGGGCAAACCTTCAGAGACAAACACTTTCACTCTCTTTTGCTATCTTAGTTCTTTGGTTCTTACTTAAATGTTGCTAAATACTAAGCTAATAGTTACTTTTAGGTTTTTAATTCTAGATCTTCGACTATTGAAGGTGAGAATTTAGCTCATTCTGTCTGCTTCTTACAAAGCAGTAAACCCCTTTCATCTGTTTTGCCAAAATAAATAGTAAATTTGATTAGATTAATATTTATTGCTAACATTGATTTGATCATGTTAATACATGGCTGAGCTGTCTAATGTACCAAACTCTGATTGCCTTTACTTTTCCATCACTTGAAGATAGTAATTATTATTTTTCCTAAACATTTCATTTTCTATGTATTTTAATGAACTCATTTGCAAACTTTCTGCCTTTTGCCCAAAACTCTTTAAGGCTCTCAGTTATGTCAAGTATTTTATCAGTTTCTTCTTCCTGTAGGAGTCTTTCCTGGAGCCATCTGACCTGTTAAAATCTAGAGTGTTGCATATTTGACAACCTGGAATCATCATTCATTGTAATCTATGGGTTTCATTTACTCCCTCCCTGTTGGTTCTTTTTCTCAAATCTCATAACTTCTTATTTGATTTATTGCCTCTGCTGCTGTTTTTCTTGAGAACTTGCATGTTTAAAGTTGTGTTTATTTTACTTCTGAACAGTATTTGATAGTACAGACTACCATATTTAGTTTGGAAATATTCTTTAGGATTTTGGGATTGCTGCACCTTTCTTTGCCTCTTGATTTTGGTATTGCTGTTGAGAAGTCAAAAATCCTGGTGATTTTACTGCTGGGAGAAAATAAAGCCTCCTTACACTTTTTGTATGTGACTTCTTTTTACTATATAGAAACTGGAAGAATCTTCTCTTTGTCTGCCTTGTGCTAAAAACTTACAATGATATACTTTCTCTAATTTTCTTTTAATAAGTTGGTGTTTGGGTACCCAGAGAGCTCTTTTAATCTGTAAATTCAAATTCTTTTCCTGGACAGTTTTCATGAATTATTTTATTGGTCATTTCCTCATCATTTTCTGCATTTTCTCTTTCTGAGAGCTGTTTGTGTGTGTGTGTGTGGGGGGGTGCTATGCATGTTAGAGATAGAATCCAGCGCCCTGCACATGTTGGGCAAGTGATCTAACACACAGCTGCAGCCCCAATCCTCTCTGTGCACTTCCTTTCAGATTTTAACTTTCTGGGTTGACCCTCTAATTTAATACACCTGCCCCCAATTTTGATTTCTGCTTATTTGCTTTATTTTCTGCAGGATTTCCTAAAGTTTATCTTCCACACATTTTACTAGATTTTATAATTTTGGGTGTCATTATTTAAGAGTTTCCCAGAGCTTTCTTTTGATTGTCTCTCCTGGCATAGTATTCTGTTCTTTTTTTTAATGGTTGCACTTAAAAAAAAAGTCTAAGAGTATTAATGATAGGTGTTACAGAAATTTGTTCTCCAATGTAGTCTGTTTCCTCTAAGTCACTTCTATTTGTTTTTGTCTCTAATTGCTCAATGGTTTTTGTTAACTATTTAGTAGTTCTTGATAATGTTTAGGAATAGTTGATTAAAAAAAAGCTTAAGTTCTGAGTATGGGAATTAGATTTGTTTCCTGTGCATGTTATTTGGAGAGCATCTCATGCCAGTGTTCTAAGGTCTTTCTCTATAGCTGTTAAGATTTTCCCGGAAGACTTTTTCAGGCTATTTTCTACAAGGTGAAGGATCTGCTACTGGCATTCTGGGAGCTTAGAGGGCAATGGTGGGGAAAGGATGGTTCTTGCCTTCCATTCTCTACATGTTCACCTAATCCTCTGTTTTCACTCTGGTTCCTTGCTTTCAGTCTCACCCTCCCTTCGAAGTCCACATACCCTTTGTTTTCTTGTCTCCGGAGAATACTCCTCCAATTATTTGCTGGGCTGCAGAAGGCATAGTAGCTCAGCTCTGTGTATTGGGAGGTACCTGAGCATCTCAGTGCCTTTTAAACAGGCTTTAACAAGTTTTCTTTATTTTATCTCCCCTCTGCCTTTCAACTCTACCACCAAAGGTAAAATGTATCTGAAATTCCTGAGGCTGAGGGAAACTGTGTCATTTGGGATGTATTTCCACTTTCTCTGTGTCTGGTGTTCTGTTTTCTTAAATATTACGGATTTCTTCTTTAGCATCTGCTTCTTAGCTTTTAAAATTTTGATGCTATTTCCTCTCGTGTTCTATGTACTATTATGGTTTTATAATTAAAAAACAAAAAAGAAACTTCTTCACTGATGTTTTAGAGGGATTTGAGAGAGCAAAAGCAGATGTGTGTGTTTACTCTGCCATCTTTACCTGGAGTAGATTAGTTATGTTTTAACAGACGTTTTCCATTACATATGACACTTTTTTCCCTTCCTGTGATTCCAGTTGAGAGGTGACTGAATACGTTTACTGTTTTCTTGATCTGTTCAAGCAGTAACCCTATCACAGAAGGAAGTGAGGGTAGGCAGAATTGGAATCTCCTAGGGCATTTATGTCAGATGCAAATGATCACAGGTGCCTTTTCTGCACACCATTCTAGAATCCTGCCCAGGATTGATGTTAACTATAATTGTACTGTAGTTTGAAGACATTTTCTTTCAGTTGTTCCTTAAAATTCTGAATTTCTTCTGGCAGTTCTTCTCATTTCAAGACGTCTAATAAGGGTTTCCTCTCATTTACAAGTTGGCTTTGTGAGTGGGATGTAATTAGGTTGGGCCAGGAGACTTGATCTCATTTATAGTATCTAGGTCAGCCCTATCACTTTACAGCTCCTGAAGCTGAGGCACCCTGAGGTGGAGTAGATTTCCTAACGTCATGTAGGTAAATTGTTGAAAAACCAGGCCCAGAACCTGTATCTTTTGATCTCTGGCCTGTTTTCTTTCCGTGATATGACATTCTGGGTTCATTTTTCGAAGTACATCTGTTAATTTTATTCTGTTTCTTGATGTCTGAACATAGTTTTAATTCTGAGAAGTCATATTCCAAGTACATTTTGTTGGTTATGAGGAATCTAGTTTTGATTGGTCACTGTAAATAAATGTGTTCTATTGGGAAAATTTATAAGCCAATAAGCTTCTCTCCTATGTTTTGTACCTAAAGAACAGAACACTAAGAAACAGTATAAATTTTCTTTAAATTACATTTATGTTGTTAGGAAGTGAATTTACCCTGATTTTGTTGTAATCTATTTGATTAGAATCATTCTGAACTGACTGTAGTGGCCTTCTGTTTATGCCAGCAGTGTCTCTGCCAGTTCAGTTCAATTTTCAGAGAACCTTGACTGGCTGTATAAGAGATGCTAGCCATTTCTCAGCAAGTTTTCCTCTAGCATCTCTTGCTATTAGAATAGTTATTTTCTTGGTTTGTCTATACATATCCGCTAGCAAGTAGGTTGTGTAGATAGTGTCTTATAGTGATAACATTTAGAATTATCTGAGTGAAGTTTCTTCTATTCATGGGCTAGTGTGTGGGCACTCAATCTAGTTTTCTTAATACCTCAGGAAGACTAAGGAAAGATTCATGAACTTTCTTAAATTAGAAAGTATGGCCATGAGCAGCTCTAGTCATTGCTAAATTGAGTTGATGACAGTTTCTTTGTACTATTTTATAATCCTCTAGGGCTAATTTTTACCATTAGTCCTATTAAGCAGTATTGCAGAATGGAAAGAATTTATGCTTTAAATTCAGTTATGGTTTAAGTCCAGTTTTATATTTGGTGCCATTGCCATTTTATGGCTATGGAGAATTATTTAACCTTTTCACGTCTTGATTTCTTTAGTTGCTTGGTTAGGAAGACTAGAGATTATGTATGAAGACCCTAGCATAGTGCCTAATGTTACAAATTACACGCACAGACCTTAGTAGGCCTGAATTGTGACAGTGGTGGTTTATTATTATATATATGAGTATATTATGTTTGTTCCTTGTATATTTTAATTTCATCTTTTGTGTGTCTGTCTGCCTCTCTCTCTCCCTCTTTCTTTCTTCGAGATAGAGTTTGCTATGTAGTTCAAGCTGGCCTTGAACTCACTACTATATAACCCAGGCAGGCCTCTAGCTTGAGATCCTCTAACCTTAGGCTCTCAAGTTCTGGAATTACAGGCATGCACCACCACACCCAGCTAATTTTATCTTTCTGAGTCTATATTTTAAAAACCGTGTAATTGTAAACTTAAAAATATGCACTTGTTCATCTTTTTGACACAAATAATTGTATTTTTATGATAATTTAAATCTAGAAATAGTTTAAAGATTTGCTTCAAAAAATTTCAGACCATTAGATAAAGAATTTTGTGTTTTGGAAATACATATTTATGAGAGATTTGGACAACAGACCTTAGAATGGGATTGATTTTAAACTATAAACATGATTGTATATGAAGACATTTAATATAATTAGATATATATCCATGATGGAAATTTTTCTTGGACAGATTATTTCAGTAACATTGTTTTTCCTTTTATCAAGCATTAATTCAAAATTTAAATCTAAGCCTACAGATATCCATTTTCTACTTGTAATTTTGTTATCTTTACTAAGCTTGATTGGTATTTTATTGTGATCTTTTCTAATAAAGATTGGTGTAAGAGTTAATTTTGGCTTTAAAACAAAGGAAGTAAAGTGTTTTAAAACAATTGGACATTTTTCAGCTCTTTGGGCTGTTATCAGATTATTGTAGCTTTGCTGTTATGTCACTTGCATTTGTGATACAGCATTTGCTAGAAGAACTTTGTAGAGAATGTAAAGCAGGTGGTAGTGTCTGCCCTTGCCACTGAGAGTACAGGAGTACTGATATGAAATTAGTGGGAGATCATTCTGAATCAAAGCTAAATGTTTTGTCTGCTGAACTGTGCCGATGTCACAAGTGAAAGCATTCTTGTGAGTAAATTACTGTGCATAGATTTTCTTATATTGATGCATTTGATGTTTAAATCTCTTATTTGTCTTAATTTTCTGACCCTTTAAATAAACTGGTATCATCATTAATGGTTCATATATGTGGTTGTATTTTTATTCCCCTCTTCTCTTTCCTCCTTTGTCCAAGATCCTTAGGCACAGAATATTGTCCTTTTTTTTAGGCGATAAGTCTTCTACTTAGCTTTTCTGATTTTAACTACCTCTTTTTATTCTTTCATTTTGGTTTCCTTTGACATTTATTTAAAAATTCGTGTTAGGCTTTCTGATTAAAATACATAGACGGGCTGGGGATTTAGCTCAGTGGTTTCACTGCCTGCTGCGTAAGCGCAAGGACCCGAATTCGATCCCCGGTACCAAAAAAAAAAATAGACATTGTTTTTCTTTGAAGAACCAAGGGAATTTATGTGAGAAGTAGACAAAGGTATGAACAAGTCAACGAAAAGTAGTACTACTAGTAGTGTGAAAATATCATGTATGTTTTTGCAAGTGCCAGACACTATCCAAAGAGCTTTATATATATAGCATTTCCTCAGTATCTGAAGGATTATTTTCAGAACCTGTCTGCAAATATCCAAGTCCGAAGATGCTCAATCCTTTATATAAATGTAGCATTTGTATGTAATCTATGCACTTCCAGCTGTATACTTTAAATCATCTCTAGACTACTTATGACTAAAGCAATGTGAACGGGTGTGATATTGTATTATTTAGACAATAATAATAAAAAATGTACTTGTTGAGTATAGCCATGGTTTTTTCCTCAATATTTTCCGTGACTGGTTGAATTCAGGGATGTTGAAGCCACAGATACAGAGGGCTGACTGTATACTAACTCATTTAATCAGCAACTCTGTGAGTGTTAAGTATTGTTATCCTAATTTTATAGGTCAGACAACTGAAGGTCAGAGGTTCTATAACTTGCTAAGCCCTTGCATATATTTATAGCTAGAGGGTAAAGAGCTGGGATTTAAACCCAGGAAGGCTGGTGTTAAATTATGCCTGTGGTCAAGTACATGATAATGATTTCCTTCAGGCTGAAGGACTATTAATTATATAAGGATAGACCATTTTATTAAATTGGCAGGTATTTTAAAAAATACAATTTGGGAGATTATTTATATTGAAGGGACCACCAAATTGAAAAGCAGTGTGAAAGGAGTCATCACGAATCTTGAAATACACCTATTCTTTGACTGCTAATTTTATATCAAGCAGCCTCTCTCAAGGAAATAATCAGGAAGATAAGAGTGTTCAAGATTGTTCATCAGTTTTAATAATAGTGGAGGAAAAAAGTGGTCTAGTTGTTTTGGGATGCTTAAATTATTTTCTCCAAATAGTTAATAGAGACATTAAATACTGCTTTTTTGCAGAATACTTAGAAATGTATAAAACTTACAGTAAATGAAAAAGCAGGATATAAAATCAGTATGATTTCAACTTTAGTATATGTGCTGCTCTGAAGCAAGCACCGATTTCAACTTTAAAAATGTATATTTGTACATAAGAACATACAAAAAGACACTAATAATTATTATGCTATATTATTTGAGAACTTTGTGTGTGTGTGTGTTTTTGTGTGAGTGTGTGTATGCACATACGTGCGCTGGGTGGTTGAACTTGGGGCCTCGTATTTGTCAGGCAAATGCTCTGTCATTGAGCTACATCTCCAGCTGTAGAATTTTTTACATTGGTAATGTAGTACTTGTATATTTAGAAGAAATCAGGTGGCAAATAGCAAAAGCCTAAATGATGCCAATACCAGCTTTTATAAAGAATGTTCGTTAAGATTAAGCATGCGTATCATCGATTGAAAGGAATATAGCTGAATTTCAGACAGTATTGTTTGGGTATTTAAGTTTTTTTATTTGGTTTGGAGAAACAACTTTGTTTTTTGTCTTTTTAAATACAATCATTATAGTGATTGTTAGTGGTTTAAACTTGTGTCACTTATTCTGGTAGAAGATATGGCTATTTTTCTACCTGGTGGTATTTGTTTTTTGAAAAAGAATTTGTTGATAAAAATGATTGACTTTGTGGGGGAGTAGCTTAATGAGTAAGGATTGAATGCCAGGGATATGTGGGCTGTTTGATACAAAATTACATTGTGAATCGTTTTACTCTGTGTTTTGAGTACACAGTTACAGTTTATAGCTACTTAAGTAAGGAATGTAGCTTTGCTTTGTGTTGAAATATCTTTGAAATTTACTTCCTTAAACCTAATCTTTAAGACATCTTAAAATGTGTGTAGTGGAACAAAGTTAGTTTCTGTTCTATACTTGTTTAAAGTTCCCATGTTTTAAAATGTGTTTAAAAAACAAAAGACCAAACTAGTTAGGGAATTGTTACAGAAGCAAAGCTTTTCTGCATGCTGCATGTTAGGTAACATGAATAAATTGCTGATAACTGTATCAGTTTTGTTAGCAGCTTCTTTCTAAAGAGCCATACGTTTGTGATGAAGTACCGTAATACTGTATGCTTTCCTCATTTCTCATTCAGAAGATTTAAAATGCTTCTTCTGAATGGGAAGAAATTGAGGGTGTCATTGGAAAGAAACTATTGTACTTTCACAGGTTGAGTAGCCCTTACGTAAAATGCTTGGGACCAGAAATATTTGACAGTTTGGAATTTTTTGCTTTTCTTCTGATTTTGGAATATTTGCATAGAATTTCTGGCTGAACATCCCTAATTTGGAGTGTTTTGGACTTTGGATTTTTGGATTAGGGATGCTCAACTTGTATACACTTAGTTTTAAACCATCTGGTGTTTAGTGAGAAGTAATAATGTGGAAAGTAGTTTTTATATAGAAAATTTACAATAAATGTTGAAGTAAATAAATTGGTTCCCCAACAAGTAATTTTATTTTGGAATTTAATATAAAGAAGAACATAGAAATCTCAACTTCCCCTTCTTCAAGAAGTGTTGACATATATTGCTCAGTGGTTTTGCCGCCTGCTGCGCAAGCTCAAGGACTGGAGTTTGATCCCCGGTACCAAAAAAAAAAAATCTTATGATGTGAAGTTTAGTGTAAATAGTTATCTTAGCAAACTTGTTTTTCTCTGTGGGAAGTTTTCTTTTAGTGGTCTATTATTAAAAAGTAAAATCAAAACAAAATTTTCTTTTCTTTTTCCAGGCTGAACTCACAGGAATCAAATGGCGTAGGTACAATTTTGGAGGGCATGGGGACTGTGGACCCATAATTTCAGCCCCAGCCCAAGATGATCCAATCCTGTTAAGTTTCATCCGCTGTCTGCAAGCCAACCTGCTGTGTGTATGGCGTCGTGATGTCAAACCAGATTGCAAAGAGTTATGGATATTCTGGTGGGGAGACGAGCCCAACCTAGGGGGTGTAATACATCATGAACTGCAGGGTAAGGATTTCTTAAAAAAAATTATTTGTATCATATTTTTTGGAACAATGGTAAATTTTGAAAAGGTTATGACTTGCTTAACAGGAAGATTCCAAAACGTTCAGTAATGGGTATATCAGAAAAAAGGAACATCCTTACTCTCACTACTTCCTCCAACCTCTAATTTTTTCTCAGTTTTTTCTCTTGTCTTTTCCCAGTCATGCTGAGAATTAGAACCTTGTGAAACCACTATTGTTAAAGGAAAGTATTGTGTCCCCTGGGTGTGTTGGGGTGGAAACAAGGCTAAGAATCCACTGTTTTTAAATAATAGTGTATTGTGAGTAATTAGCACGGCAGTGAAATGAACAGAATTGTTTTTTCTTAGACTGTGGCTCTTGTGGTTTATTGCCAGCTGAATTTTTGGTGGAGATTGAAAAGTAATGCAAAAACTTAGTGCAAACTGTTTGGGACAAAATTATGAGATGACCTTGTACAGTATTTTGGAGAAAGATTATTATAAAAGATCTGGTCTGATTACTATAAAGGATCTTAGCAGGTTTTTCCTTTCTTTGTTCCTGCATTTTATGTAATTAAGTGATTCCAGGAAATATTGGCTCAAGTATTGACTAATTTTAGCATCTGATATCTGGAAACTTTGAATTAATGAAAGAGTTTCATTATTTTACCCAGGTTTTTATAGATTTTATAACCAGGGAAATTTTATCATTAGTTTTTATCTCTGGTAGAAGTTTTTACCCCTTTCCCCACAGTTTCTATCTAATATGCTGTGGAAGTTTTCTAAATCAAGACCAGTTCTAATCTTTAGTGTTACTGCTTTTTGACTTAATCTCCCAGAGCCAACTTCTGTCTCCCACACTACTCTATATTTTTTAAATTTGTGGTCAAAAACGTTTGGATAGTGTTTGAAATGTTTTGTTAGTGGTTGTTACTATTTTTCAAAGGAAGGAGTAAACTAACTGTAGCATGTATCTGTGGGTTTGTTCTAAAGATTCTAAATTTGCCTAATGGATTTCCTGCCAACTTCTTGACACTTTTCTAACTTCTCTTGGCAGCCATTTTAAAAATCTGTGATGTCTCCTGGCGCAACAGCTAGGAGGCGGTAAACCACCGTGGACTAACTAAGCTACAGTATTTACTTTCTGGTCCATTTAACTCAAATCTTTGTCCTGATATTTTTTAGAGTGTTTGCTTTCTAAATGTCAAAGCTCTTTCTAAGTGAGATTGCATATTTAGCTAGTTAATCAGTAAATATCAAGACTTATTTTTCATCTCCAAGCTCATTCATGTAGTTACTTGTTCAGTCAGGTAAAATTTGTTAGAGGATCTAGATTTCCTTTACCAGCCTTTTAAAATTAAGGTACTTTCAAGGAGATAATTATTTCTGTTTGTCCACTTAAATATGAAAACATCTGTTTTGGCTTAAAGTTCTTTTTCACATATGGAGGAATACAGCTTTTCTTTTGGCTTGTTTTTCCACCTATATTATTTTTCCCTGACTCTCATCTTTCATATCTCTACTCCATATTGATTCTCTTTGTGTTTTAACATTTTTGTAATAGCACAATCATCACTGTGTAATGATGAGGAAACCAAATCCTGTTGTTAATTATACTTAATTGATGTGTAAAATTGTTTAACTACACCAACAAAAAAAATCACTGAAGCTAGAAATAACTTAGATATAACGACGTTATTGTTATTTCTGATTGGTTTTGTTACTGAGTTAACAAAAAGTTGTACATTATTTAAATTTCTTAGTTAAAAAAATTAAGAAAACGTAAAACCACAAACTATAGAGAAGAAAAAAATACTAAAGTCTGAAACCTATTAATAGTTGATATGTTTATGTATAAATGAAACTGATATCATGCTGTTTTGTAACTCAGTTGTTTTGTAACTCATTCTTTCATTTACTTATATGTTGTGAATATTTATTTTTCCATGAGAATGATTACCTTTTTACTCTTTTTTCTTTTGAGTTTGAAAACTATGTAAATTGTTTATCCTTTGTGTGCCACCCAGAAATTATTGTAGTGCTAGAACATCTGTAACTGTTGAGTTACAGATAACTTTTCCCTTTAATATGTTGAATTTTGAGGAAGTTACTAGATGGAGTCATATGAAGGGCCCATTTTTGTATATAAAATTGGTTGGAAAGGGTATAACTCAACCTAATATTAGGAAATACTTGGAACTTAATTTGAAAAGTGAGTGGTATTACAACTTTATTTCAAGTAAAGTGGACTATCAACAATCATTAAAAAACAAAGAATGTAAAGGGAATATTTTAATTGGTAGTCATACAAATTGAGGATATTTAGGAATTTATTCTTTAATATATTTGAGTCATTTAATTTGGGTAAAATAAATTTTAGCAGAATCTTTTTAGACTTTAGCAATAAACACAGTGTTTAACTTATTTATTTAATAGCAGTACTGAGGATTGATCTTAGGACCGTCACACTGAGCTACGTCCACAGCCCTTTTTTATTTTGAAATAGGGTCTTGTTAAGTTGCCAGGGCCGGGCTGGAACTTGCGATCCTTCTGCTTCAGTCTCCCACAGTGTTGAGATTACAGGAGTGAACCACCATGTTCAGCTCTTTCTTGTATTTAAATGTATAAAGTATCTCCATAAAATAATAATCTGGGGGAGGATGAGGGGTAAATGGACATAAAAAAGATTAAGATGTGTTATGTACATGTGCCAACTCCCCATGATGAATGTGATTATTATATACTGCAAACATGTACTAATAAAAATAGAAATTAAAAATATAGCTGGTGCGGTGATGTATGACTTTAATCTGAGCACTTGGGAAGCTGAGGGACAAGGATCTGTCTGAGTTCAGGGTGGGTTTGGGCTACATAGTTCAAGGCCATTCAGGAATACATAGACAGATCCTGTCTAAAAAAAGAAAGACATTGATATAAAATATATGCATTGGTTACCTATTGTGATATCTTTCTTTCTTTTTTTTTCGGTACCGGGGATCAAACTTGGGTCCTTGCGCTTGCGAGACAGGTGGCAGAACCACTAAGCTAAATCCCCAGCCCTGTGATATCATTAATAAGTTAATAAGAAAATAACCCTACAGGATATACATGTTAGTTTTATATTACAGTTTCAAGCGTTAGAAAATGCTTGTGCTATCTATGAAATAGTGTGAGAGAAGGCAATAATGCATTTATTGTCTGCCACTTGGATAAACATTTTTGGGCTCTTCTCTGGGAAACTGCTGCTACATTGTATGGGGTAGTGGCTTGGAGCCTGTGCTCTGGATTGCTTGTGTTTGAATGGCTGCATGGTCATTTAATGGCTGTGTGTCTTTGGTCAAGTTTTCAGACTTATCATTATCTCACTTTGCTCATTAAATAGAGTTATGAGCCTAAAGTTAACAAAGTACTTAGAGCAGCACACACAGCAGTTTATCTGTAATTGTAATTGTTGCTGTTACTACTATGATGACAAAATTAACCCATACATCAAAAGTAGAACATTTTGCCATTATTTAAACCACTTAGGTCTGTTCTGTATAACATTTAATGCTTGCTAATGTCTGTCAAACATTAATTTTTAAAGTATATCTTTAGGTTGAAGTAATTATATATCCTGGTTTTAATGTTTGGGTAGAATAACTGGGAATAATAAAATGTTAGAGTAGTGAAGATAACCCCTGCTCATATGAAATTTATCTGGACTTTCCTAACAAACCCTAGATAGCATTAGGAAGAGGTCGGTACATTAGGGTTTGACGTTCTTGTACCCGCGTGAAGTAGAATTATAACATTGCTGTCTTCTGCCCATAACAGTGTCAAAGAATACGGACTGACTGTGTATCTGTCTGTCCTTATGGCCACATCTGTGGGTTCAGTCATAGGAATTTGACAGAATCTCTACCCTTGATAAGTTTATACTCCAAAAACAGGGTTAAGATGACACAACGTATATATGCTGAGAGAAAACTGTAAGAATACAAGAGAACTATAGTAGATTAACCGCTTCCCAAACAGGCATTCAATTTCAGGACATCAGTATCATCAGTGTTCTATAAACTTGTAACAGGAACACTGTGAACTCTGGAGCTGAGGACAGATAGCCCTCTTGGTTTCTGGTTCATTCATTCAATCTCTGATACTTGGCAACAGCTGTAATTAGTCCTGAATATGTAAAATGAGTTTTCATCCTTTTTTTTTTTTTTTGGTACCGGGGATTGAACTTGGGACCTTGTGCTTGCGAGGCAGGCGCCAGAACCACTGAGCTAAATCCCTGGCCCGGGTTTTCATCCTTAAAAAGCTTGTAGTCCTTGGGGAAGTTGCTAAATAATCTGCACTTCTGATCTAGGAGGTAAAGTGCTAGGATGAGGAATTTGATCTCCTTTGATAGATTTTGAGACATTATTATAAATTTCTGATAAGGAAAGATTAGTTTAACAGTAATATGTAAGATGAATATAAACAGGAAGACTGTGATACTATAATAAATTTTCCTAAATTGGGATATGAACTTAAACATTGTTTAGGATACAGATTAATTTAGAAAATAGTAATGATTATATACTAAACTTTATAGCAAGTCTTTAGCAGTTCTATTTTATTATATATACTTTTGCTCTTTTACCTTGATTATTTTCCCTATTTTTCAATTTGAATTTTAGAAATGAAGACAGTATGCTTAGTTGATTTCTAATCTTAACAAACAAAACCTTTTATTTGGTACTGGAGATCGAACTCAGGACCTTGAGCTTTTGAGTCAGGCATGGCACGCTGAGCCAAATCCCTGGCCCAACAGACAAAATCATTTTATAAACACAGTCTTCTGGCCATTTCACTGTCTGTTAGTGATAGGAAAGATGTAACCTTGAAATCCCAGAATAGCAGCAAGAGAAAACACAGATCTCAAGGGATTAAAGATTGTCTCAAAGCATTAAGACCCTCTAGTGCAGAAGTATCAGATACAGCCTGCTTTGTGCTTAAGAATGTTTGTTTAATCAGTGAGTGAGACCTATTTTATGTGGTTTTAACATAGCATAGTATTGCATTTGCAGAGGTTAATGTATAATAAATACATTAAATTTAAAAGTGATGAGACATTATTTCTGATTTTAATTTCCAAGAGAGTAAAAGATAAAATTTTCTTTCATTTATGTTTTGCAGAAAAAATCTTAGCACTACATAGTCACTGCCTATACTTTAAAAACTTAATAGTGTTTCCCCTTTCCTTTTGATTATTGCAGGTAGGCAGATGTAAGTTGTAACAGTAATGCAGTTGTACACTTCTAAAAATGATTGTTCTAGTATGAGTATCAGAAGTTTTAAGAATTGGCTTTATTATGAGGGTAGGGGCAGAATCACAACTGCTACCCTTTGTCTTGTTATTAAGAGACATAAAGACATACTGCTTTTTTCTGTTTTTAAGAGTGCTACCACCTGTGCAGGGGTGTGTGGGTCATTGTAAAAACAGTGTTAGGTTTTAGAGAGCTAGGAAAAATGTATCTGACTTTCTGACATAATTTAAAACACTAATACTATTTGTTTATACTGTTGAACCAACTGGAAGGTTTTGGAAGAAGAAAGGTTGTGAAGGTAGGCTGAGAGAAGGGAAAAGGGGGAGCCAGGTGGTTAGTGTTACAGTATGTATAGATTATAATCTAGAATTACAAATGAGGGGATTAATGTAACTTTTTAGGTATATCAAACTCCCTCACTTCTCTCATCTTTTTATTTTCAAAAATGTTTTCATAGAGCTGGGGATTTAGCTCAGTGGTTTCGCCGCCTGCCTCGCAAGCGCAAGGTCCCGAGTTCCATCCTCAGTACCAAAAAACCAAAAAAACCAAAAAATGTTTTCCTATATGTATACCCCCCATAAACCCTTTGAAGGTAATTTTCAGACATTACAAATCCTTAACCCTAAATACTTCAGCTTGTAAATCCTGTGAGAATTTGAGATATTTTCCTACATAACCATAAAACTATGGTCATTCTTAAATTTAATACTGATGTAATTAGGAGGTCCAACATTCAGTCATATCTAAATTTCTATAGTTTTCCCAATAACACCTTTTGTAGCTTTTCCGCCCTCTGAGCTAAGGTCCAGTTAGGATTCACACATTACATTTAAATGTTTCGTGTCTTTAGTCTCTTCCAAGGCAGACTTCAAAGCTTTATTTTTTTTCTTGTTTTCCTTTATGTTATTAGAAGGGAGAAGTTCAGTTGCCTCATGAAATTTCTTTATGTTGAAATTGTGCAGTTGCTTCCTCATGATGAGAACCAACTTAGGGATTTTTGGGAGGTATATAGAGTAGTAATGTTGTGTATTCCCACGGCGTAACATCAGGGGCACAGCTTGTCAGTTTCTCCCAGTTTTGATGGTACTAAGTTTGATCACTTGGTTAAGGTGGTGTCTGCCAGATTTCTCCAGTGTAAAGACATGCTTCCCTTTTGTGATTATTAAGGAGATTTGAGGTGAAATTTTGAGACTGTGTGATATCTTTTCCTTCAAACGAGCCTAATTTTGATCCTATTTAAGCCAACAGAAAACTTCCTGAACTGTATGCGTTTATAAAGGCAATTAAGAGATCAAACGAAGACTAGACTGTTCTTAAGTCACAGAGGAGGTCAGGAGAAGGGAAGAAAGTCATTGAAGCTCTAGCAAAGGCAAATTGATGGCAAAAGCCAGCCTCAGAAAATTAAAAGCCCCTGTTGGTTCGCATACTAAAAACAGAAAGTGGTGACATTGAATTTTCTAAAACTACCAGAATAGAATGTAGTATTACTATAAAACTTAAGAGCGTGTGAACTTTCTGTTGATTTTTGACTTCTGATTATCTTTGACTAAATAAAATCAAATACTTTTGATCAGTATTATAAATGGTTTTATTATTAATTGAAATGAAAAAACAAAGCTTTCTGGGAAAGTAATACCTTTTATACTTATAAAATTGACAGGAATGAAATTATTTCTAGGTAAAATATTCAGTTGGAAAATGTCTTCCAAGGACAGAATCTGATCTCTGACTTTTTTCCTATTTTTATATCTCTTATTTCATTATTGGTGATAAATTTTGAATCATTGAAATCAATCTCTGAATTAAATTTTTTTACATTATTGGATTTATGTTTCAAGTATAGACTTCTGGTGACTTTATTACATGGCTTCTATAACATTGTAGATTTGTAGTATTTTATGTACTAACATTTGTTTCACAATTTTTGAGTTTATTTACACAGTGCACCCAAAGTAAATTTTACTTTACCTTTCATATGTATTATTTTGTGGATAAAAATAGAAGAAATAACATTGCTATTTTATGAGAAACAACACTTGCAAAGTATATGTCCAGAGGTAAAGTTTTAAATAGTTTGTTAACTACTAAATAGTAGTAGTTAGGAAAATCTACCTTGATTTTATTGGAATCTAATTTATTCAAATCCTAATATAAATTTTCTGATTTCTTTTAATAATTATTTTATTGTTCTGTTACTCCTGTGTTTTGTTCTGAATTAGTTATATAAAGCAATAAAATAGTAATAGTTTTTGTTGTATAATGATTCTCTAAATAATTCTAGTGAATACATATTTAAATATTGGACTTAAGTAGTTTTTCTTTTAAGGATATAATAAGACTTCATAGTAAGTAATAAATTTATATTGTAAAGTTATGGTAAGATCATATTGACTTCAAAGTTCTTTTGTATAGGGAACAGAAAAAGATCTGATGAATTAGATTTATTAAGCTATATGTGCTTGAAACTGAGAGAACAAGCTGAAGTCTTAACTTTTTTAATGTAAATAAAATCGATGTGTCACCACAGGCAACTTACTGGACCATGTAATTAGTTTTTTTTTTTTAATGAAAAATGAGACATTTATCCTGAGATTGTAGTGAAAAAGCACATAAAGAAAGGGCTTATGCTCTAATGATACAAAAATTAAACAATTGGTAAAAATTATAAAGATTGTTGCTTTAGGGAAAAGTTAAATCTAACTGGTTGATTGAGGTGGGAGGTGTGGGGTTATGTACTGGTATGTGTAGGCATTACAGGCTTAAGTTTTTGCATAGGTATACAGTTTTCTACTTTTAGTATATGTGTTGCCGAAGCGAGCACCAGTTTTCTACTTTTATAAAATAAACTTGACCAAAACTCCCTTCAGTGAGGTATTTGAGTCACCATTGGAACAAATTTAAGATTGATTTAATACTAGGTAAAGTGTTAATGTATTAGATTTTTAAAATGTAAATAATATGGATAAGCACATTGTGACTGATAAATACCCTGGAAATTTTAAAGATAGCCATATTTAATGCTGCTCTCCTGCCCCCTTATTTGTGTGTATTGTACTTCAAAGGCTTGTTCTTTAATAAAAAACTTTAAGATTTTAGATGAGATTGTTATACATTAAGGTAGTATAGTTAGAGATTTCTTTGCCCATTAAAATAATTTCATTGTTTCATCTCTTGTTTAGGGAGGCTGATCAGAATGTGGAAAACCACAGGAAAAATTTAGTGTTAATAGAATTACAGGCCTAAATAATTCCTGAAAAATTTATGTATTTGAACATTAAATTTGAATGGGATAGAGAGATGAAGTTGCATATACAGTGGTGCCTAGGTTTACGAACTTAATTCTTTCCACGATCCTGGCCACAAACTGAACTGGATGAGAACTGAATCAGATTTCCCTGTAAGGTCAACATTAAACCTAACTATGGAATTTAATCCTTTTCTCTTCAGTTTTTGACCAGAATTGTGGAAAAAATTTAGTTTTGAGAACCAAGGTTCATTTTGTTTTATAAGCAAAGTTATTGCTGACATATTCAAATGGCACTAGGTTTTATGTAGGAGATGAAATTAAAAGTTCCTAAGATAAAAACTGGGGCTTTCTTAGGAGGGAAGAAAGGGGAATGGATCTTGTTTGTCATCTCAAATGAGAGTCCTCTTCCATTTTTATGTTGAACTTAGCAGAACTGAAGTTTAGAAGTCCATCCTTTAGTCATGTATGTCACTAGTAGCAGTGAAACCCAAACCTATATTTTGTGCCCTTTAAAATTGAAACCATTACCTACTGGGTTGCTGTGCATAACAAACTGTGTGATTGTCCCTTATTAAATGAGTAAATAAACTTTACCTGACCAATTTAAGTAAAACCCGTGTAACTGTTAAAATTTAAAATCTAATCTATTTTCCATATTTACGGAAAAAACACTGGCTTGCATAATTCTTCACAGAAGGGCTTTTTCTTTTTTTCTATTTAAATGATTTCTATGACACTGGGCAAATGTTGGTTCGGAAAGCATCACCTCATACATTTAGTCTAGATTATCTGAATTAGCACATGCCAGATTGGTAATAGAGGAAGTAGAAATGAAATATAGTATTTAAAATTTGACATGAATATAGCACACTTGAATATTTAGACTTCATAGGATTTACCACCTGCTTTTGTAAGTCTATTGAGGTAAATGCAAAGTTAGAATTACATACTTGTTGTCATCAGAGGTATTTTTCCTTTTTCAGTACCTGGGATTGAACTCGGGCCTTCTTTTTTTTACATACCTATTCTTATACACCCAGATACTGAAAAACCAGAGATACACAGCAAAAGAATGAGGTAGGTGCTGGATGAAGAGGTAGATAGTTACTGAGCTTCCATTTAACTGCAGCAGGGTCTCGGGGCCTATTTGATGTGCAGTAGACTAAATTGACTTACAGATTTCTGAGCTGTACTTCCTGTCATTGTCAGAAAAAATATTTAGGCATAGTTTCCATTTGATTTTGTTTTATGCTTAAATGAAAATTAGCCATGAGCATCATTACAGGCTAAAAGTTTGAAATTTCATTAAAAAGTCTTAAAGGTAGAGATAACACATAAATATACCCTGTTAAAAAGATGCAAAAAATATAGATACTTGTTCTAAGCAGTAGAGAATCATGGAATTGGACTCTCTTGCTTTAAGTATTTCATGACTGAGCTGTTGTCCCGTTGCTACCTGAAGAGATTCTCATTGAATATCATTATGGCTAGTAAGTGTTCCATAATTTTCTTTAAGGCTTCATTTGTGTAAATATTTTTGAACAATTTTCACAAACACTGGGCCACATACCTATTTCTTGTAAACCTGACATTGGTAAAATGCACTCTTTGTATAATTGGGTCTTGTTTTGATCCTTACTCTTTCGTATTGTGATTTGGCAGTCAGTTCAACAGAGTAAGCATTATCCTCTTGAGGCCCATCTAGGATTGAACTAAAGGACTTCTACAATATCCACATGATCATAAAATTAGTTCCTTTTTTTTTTAATGCTGTGATAGTGTAACTGAATATGAGCTGGTTGCCAGGGTATTGTAGTGGAATAATACCCTGCAGTTTGCAGTTCATCATGTAGCAGAAGTGACTTGATTAAAAAAAGAGTAAGATAAAAATTGGATAAAGATGAAGTGCCTTTGTGTTAAAAAAGATCATGTGTATACAGTGGTAAAATGGTTAGGTTGTTCACAATCTATCATTATTAACCTCTTCCCCCTATTTAATATGCCACATGCAAAATATCTTTCTTTTAAAAGTTTTATCTCTGACTTTGCTAGCCTTGGGGATGTGAGACTTTTTGCCAATCTTGAAGGCACCAGTAGTGAACTAATAAACAGATATTTGTGAAATGATTGCTTGACTAAGGGAGTTGTAAACTTCTTCAAGTTGAAGATAATTTTATCTTTCACAGGTAATTTTGAACTTGTTTAATGTAAGTTATTTTGGTGTTTGGTATTTATAAGAAAGCATGTTTTCACATTGAAATCCAGTCTAAAAGAGAAAAATACATGACTCTCGGTTGAATTTCAGTCACTATGTTTATAGTGTATTTAATTTTTTTTTTTGGTACTGGGGATTGAACTCAGGACCTTGTGTTTGTGAGGCAAGTGGCAGAACCACTGAGCTAAATCCCTGGCCCACCTTTATAGTATATTTTAAAAGTAGCCTGGTACATATTTAAAATGGGAAGGGTGCCTGCCCTGGCATCCTTGGACATACTACCTACAATTCTGATTGTTTAGGGAGGAAGTAGCTTTTGTTGACAGTGGTTCCTAGTATGAAAACATTTGTCATGCCATTTTTAGGTTTCATGAAGAGTATAACAAAAATCAGAGCTCTTGATTTGAGTAGCAAAGGTGGTTGGGACAATTATCCCTAATGCTTTGGGAAAGGCTTCATTAACTGGAACTCAGCCAGACCCCTCAAACAGATTTAAACATACTTCTTATCCCTAGTAAGCATATGTCATTTTGCAGTTAAGAAGGTTAAATGACTTAAAGCAGTATCAGTCATTAATGTGCATGCACACTGATATTTATGTGATCCCAGTATGGTTAGGGCAGTGTGCTAGAGGATACTTAGGGGACAAAACACTTCTGTGAGATGTCCAGTAGTGCTTATTCAGCTTTCATTGCCCGCACGTTTAAAGTTACAGTATTATGTAAAAATAATTATCAATTTAGGACAGAATACTTTAAAGGCATTCTTTGAGTTTTATAAAGTGTTATCATTGATTAATGAGCTTTTATATTTAGAATACAGATATGAATCAGAAACATTTTTGCATTTCAGAAGCAATGTCTCCTAAGAGGGGTGTATAGTAGTATGGGGGTTATAGAGCAAGAGGCAGAACTTTGAAGAAGAGATAATTTTTGAGGTAAAACTTAAAGGATGAATAGAATTCAGATATGTGGCTGTGTCAGAGCAGGCCCAGATGTGCACTTGCACATGTAAAGATACAGACTAGTAAAGTTTAGAATGTTTATTGGGGAAAAGTTAAAGATGAGAAAATGACTGAAAATACTATTTTGACTTTGTATGGAGCTCAAACACTAAGCTAAGTAGATTGGACTTTATAGGCAATTGGGAGTTTTTGAGAATTTTTGAGTAAAATACTCCTTGTAGATTAAAAACTATAAAAGGCCGTGATGGGCTGGGGATTTAACTCAGTGGTTTCACCACCTGTCTCGCTAGCGCAGGCTCCTGAGTTCGATCCCTGGTACCAAAAGAAAAAAAAAGGCAGTGATGGTGAACCTTTTAGAGTTTTCAGTGATAACAAATAGTCTGCTGCATGTGCTGTAGGTTTGTTACCATTGGTATAGGGGCCTCCTTATGTGACTTTTGCTCAACATTGTAATTCTAGGATCAGTGTAACGTGCCACACATTTGTTCAATAAATTCAGGGTTAATAAGTACATTAGAAGATTTGCTACAGATGATCAGCCTAGCACCATTGCATTCTAGGAGGTCTTTCCAGCCAATATTCTAGACTGCATAGGAATAAGTATGTGACCACATTTGAAAGATTTTTTCAGTGCATTTAAAAAAATTGCGTATTGGAAAGACTGTGACATAATTTTTGGTTTTGTTTCTTATTTTTATATTCTATGGTTTTAAAAAAAAATTGCCAGTCCAACACTGAAGTTGGTATTTGTTATATGGAAATGATTAGCTAGGATTGTTATATAGTCTTAATTAAATCATGTAGGTATTTGATGTTTAAAAAAGTAGTCTCTCTTAACTGACCGTTTTATGCCTTTGATTTTGCAAGGATGACTATAATATCTAAGCCCTTGTTCCTAAAGGATTTTAGAATAAAAATTAAAATTATGTTCTATATTATTTTAAGTAGGAATTATGATCTAGTTTTCTGAAGATTATTATGTTGTCTTTTTCTTTTTGGTACCGGGGATCGAACTTGGGTCCTTGAGCTTGTGCAGCAGGGGACAAAACCACTGAGCTAAATCCCCAGCCCTATTATGTTGTCTAATTATCAATTGGCCAGAGCAATTTTCAACTTTTTATCAGTATCATATGTACACATTTAGCAAGACTATTTGATTAACAGGGATTACTCCTCCACATTCATGTTGCACGTCTTAATAAACCCATCTTTCCACATTTGGTTTTTGTAGGTAATTTTTATTTTTGGTACTGGGGATGGAACTTGGGGCCTTTTGCTTTCGAGGCAGGTCGCGGCACCACTGAGCTAAATCCCCGGCCCATGTAGGAAAATTTTTATTTGTGCTTATTGTACCTGATTTTGTCATAGCAGTAAAATAGGAATGACTGATGGTTCGACAAAGTTATATGTTGAAAACTAGGAACCAGACAATAATCAAATATTTATAGTTCACTTACATGATAGGCATTGTGCTAGACGCTTGATGATCAATCTTACAGTAGAAAGTAGCTTTAGATTTATTCTTTCCGAATCTTAACTTGAATGACTTACAAGGAAAAATTTAAGATTATACTGATTTGTTTTTATACCTTCTGTGTTTATTAAATTTATTGTTATCAGGGGATGAATTTGGCCGTTATGAGGTAAGTGACAGCGTTTGCAGTATTGAGACTCTCAACTAGATGAACACTAGAGGGACTGCAAGCAGATCACTGCCTTTTTAGTTCAGTAGTATATTAATTTAGATAGTTTCTTTAAATAGTAGGACCACATAACACTTTGGTTTTCACAAAATTATATATTGTGCCCGGAGTTTGGATGACCTACTAAGAGAATTGGGAATTTAGAAGTTGGGTATGTAAATAATAGTTTTTTCCTGGAAATCTCTGTGTAGAAGGCAGTTGAGGTGGAAGAAATAAATATTCATTGAAACAATATTTCAAGTTATTCTTTTATGGAGATTTTAATTATCCCATGATTATTTGATGCATATTTTGTAAAAGGGCTAAGCAGTTTATAATGGTACTAACTGAGCTAGGTTAGTTGGTATAGCTTTAGTCCATACACTTAGTATAGGTAGTTTTGCTATTTCACTTTATAAATTAGCAGGTTCACTTCATAAGAACTATCTGGAATTTAGATGTTAGGAAAAAAAAATTTGCCCATGTCATAGAAAGAACTTTGGTTCAATTTTAGTATTAACAATTTAGTCTCAAAAATGATTTTGCCTTAAAATGCTGTACATTTTAAATTACACAAATTTAATATGTATACCATGAATGAGTGCTTCTGAACGTTTGGTCTGATGGATAGCTAGGAATTTTAATTGAACCTACATTATGAATGTAGAGGGAATTAATCTTTATATTGATTACATCTCTTTGTATGGAAGTCCTAAAAATCACTTAAAGGCTAATAAAGTGAATGAAAGTGTGGTTTAGCTTTAGTTTATCCATTAAAAAGTTATAGTGCTAGAACACTGGTAAAAATAGGTATCTGCCTTTTAACAGTATGCTAGTTAGATTTTTAAAAAATGTTACAGAAATGTGCACTTAATAAGTAAATTTTAAATTTAATTCTTCATGTTTATGAGTAGGGATCTCTTAATTTCATTTTTTTTCTAATTATATGTTTGCACAGTTGGGTATAAGTTAAAAGTAAGTCATTATGTACAGAAAAAAAATTTTAAAGCTCATTTCTTTATTAACAGTATTTATCCCAAAAGTTTTTGATCTGATTAAAAATTATGCATAATGAAATTGACTTTTTAAAAAATACTTTGTACATTGGCATTTTTTATTCTAACTTGTAAGAGTTATAGTATAAATTATTAAGGTGTGAATTCATTTAGATCTTTAAAAAATAACACATGTATTTAAAATATATTGCCAATTTATTTTTAATCCTCTTATAATAGAGAAAGATCTCTAAATTTACCCTTTTTGGGCTTTTGAGTTTCTGAAAGTAGGAAAATTTAAGTTATCATTGTGGTAGTCAATTCTTTGGGAAAACCAGCACTAGACTGTTTCATTGCTTGTCTTAAAATGCTTTGCATAATGTATTTGATAAGTTTTCCATTAAAGATCTTTTTAGTTATTTGCAAGTCTTTCACAACTTTCTTTATCCTTTTCTGAAATGTCTGGTTATTTAGAGACATAATCTTGCTGTATATTCTCATCTGACCTTGAACTCACTGTGTAGTTCAGGCTGGCCTCAAACGCACTTCCATCTTCCTACCTCAGCCTCCTGAGTTCTGGGATTATAGGCACGTACTATCATGCCCCACAAAAGTCTAGGGTTAATGTCATTTAAAAAAATACTGTTGTATTAAGTACAAAACTGTTTTCTGAGGACTAAATTTCTGGAAAATACCAAAAAGTACACAGAGTACTGAGCTGTGAATTTCATAGGTAGGCTAAAGGCATGTTGGAGATAAAAAGCATGTTTTTGTTGTAAATGTTGGCTGGTTGTCATAGTTGTAATCGTTGGCATTGCAGGAATCTTTAAGTATCTGGTTTTTCTTTTTCTTTTTTTAATTCCAAGAGGCTTTATTACAAAAAGGAGGCCTCAAGGAAGACTTCTAACCAGAATCTTGCACCAGAATGGGTGCGATACTTGACAGATAGTTTTTCCTCCTCCTATTTCTCGCTACTCACTAGTTCAAATGTTCTGAAAGTTGAGCTTATGCAGTGTTTCCCAGGAAGGTTCTCGTTCAGTTCTTCTGCAGAGGGTCGCTGGTCTGCACTTGGACATACATCCCAGGCAGAGGCGCACAGAGCTGTCTCCAGGTTCACCGAAGAAGAAAGAGGCCCAGGCAGTGCTGAAATCTGCCTGCTCGGCCATGAGAAAGTGTATTTGTGGCACCATCAACTAACTCACTTAAAGGCTTGCATACAGGGCTGTGTCCTCCACCAGTCCAAGTGCCTGTTGTTCTGAATATTAGGGATGAAAACTGACTGTGAATTTGTTGTATTTAGGAGGAGTGGGCAACAATTGCCAGTGTATTAAATATTAGATTTAATATTTACTAAAGGAGCTAGAATAGGTTGTTGAACATTATTTAGGAAACTTAGGGAAAAAAATCTCATTTTATTAATTATCTTTTATTTGGTATTTTGGCTTTTTCAAAAAGTATTATGTAAAATAAATTGGATCACTAAATACCTTCAGGTAAAAATAAAATTCAGGCATTTGCTAGAATGACTTGGCAAAGGTTTAACTAGAAAAATGCTGATTTAGATAGTTCTGTGGGACAAAACTTTTGAAGATTGAATGGAATATATGTTAACAGATTTTTTCCAAGACTACTGAGAAAAATAACCTATGTTTTTGTTACTTTTGAGAGAAAGATATTAGGGAATATTCAATTAAAGGAAGTGTTGATTATTTATACTCTTCATTTGTGGAGGAAAAGCACAGCGATCATATTATGGTATTCTAGATGACTGAGCATAACTAAAGCAAAAATAGAAAATTTTAACCACTCCTTCAAAAGAAATCTATATTTATCAGAACATTTAAAAGGAATTAACCTATTACTAGTTCAGTTTATGCATACATAGTGATATCCTTGAAATTTTAATGATACTTTATAAAATTAAAGGTGCTCTGAGCTGGGCATGGTGGCGCACACCTGTAATCCTAGCACTCTGGGAGGCTGAAGCAAGAGGATTGCAAATTCAAGCCCAGCCTGGGCAATTGAGCAAATTAGCAAGACCCTGCCTCATAATCGAACACAGTGCTGGGGATGTAGCTCAGTGAGAAGGCTCTAGGTTTAATCTCCAGTAACACCTCACCCCCCAAAAAAGGTGCCCTGAAAATATGAGGATATATATATTTGAATAGTAGTCATGTGGGGCCAAATAGATAGGTTAACATTTTTAAATAAGATGGTCTGAATTTAGTTTATGTATCTGTCAAATAAGAGTACACACTCATGGAGAAGCAAAGATTCCTATGTTTGAGGAATTTTTTTTTTCTTTTTTGGTGATAAAGTAGCATAGAGCTAATTTAATATGCTTATTGGCCATTTGATAGAAGCAATGACTTAGATAAAAGGATTTTAGTTACAATGTGGTCTGGGCTATTTATTTGCTTTTGAGCATGTTGAAGTGATTTTGAACTAATCATTTTTACTCATTCCTATCTAAGTTGTTTGAAGGAGCTCAAGAAAAATAGCTGTCACTGAAAATCACGTTTTTCTTAGACTTTGCTGGTGCCCAAATTGGGAGAAATTTTAGCATTACATATATTTCATTCAAATTTGGGATGAACATGAGCGTTGAAATTTTGATTTTTGTGTCAGTGTTTGGTTTATATTTTGAAAATATTCTATCTGGCCTCACCTTTGAAATAGATATTCTGAAGGGTTTTTCCTCTTTTTCCTTTTCTTCCTCCTCTCCTCCTCCTCCTCCTTCTCGTCTTTAACCCTTTGATAGTCTAAAGGTAAGAAAAGAGGGAAAGCTTCTTGGTAATTACAATTCCATTAGTTGGCTCTTGACTTTAATAACTGAGTTATTACATGAGTCAGATGGTCCAAGAAAGTTCAGGTTGTTTTTATTTATTTTAAGACTGTCCAGTGGGGTTGTTTGTATCAATAAGAAATCATACGTTTATTTACTATGACTTAATTCTAAAAGATACTTTAGGGTTTCTTTTTCAAGGACACAGAAAAAACATTTGACAAAGCCCAACACCCTTTCATGATAAAAACCCTACAGAAAAGTAGAATGGTCTCTATCTCAACTTGATAAAAACCATCTATGACAAACCAGCAGCCAACATTATGCTAAATGGTGCAAAACTGAAAGCTTGTACTCTAAAATCAAGAACAAGACAAGGATGTCCACTATCACTACTACTATTGAATATAGTTCTGGAAACACTAGCCAGAGCAATTAGACAAGAGAAAGAAATAAAAGGAATAAACATAGGAAAGGAAGAAGTTATATTATCATTATTTGCAGATGGTGTGAACCCCAAAACATAGAAGAACCCAAAAGCTCAACCAGAAGACTTGTAGACTTAATGACTAAATTCAGTAGCATAGCTGGATATAAAGTCAACACTCAGAAATCAATAGCATTCTTGTACTCAAAGTGACAAACTCACTGAGAGAGAAATTAGGGAAACAACACCTTTCAAAATACCATAGAAAAAAATGAAATACTTAGGAATCAGCCTAACAAAGAAAGTAAAAAAATCTTTACATTGAAAACTACAGTACTTTGAAAAAAGGAGATATTAGAAAATAGAAAAATATATCTTGCTCTTGTGTAGGAAGAACTAACATAATGAAAATGGCCATACTCCCAAAATTGTTATGTAGATTTAATGCAATCCTAATCAAATTACCACTAGCATACCTCACAGAGCTAGAGAAAACAATCCTAAAATTCTTTTGGAACCAGAAGAGACCTAGAGTAGCAAAAACAGTTCTGGGCAACAAAGGCAGGGCAGGAAGCAGGATCTCTCTTCACTTTAAAGATTCTGTTTTATGCTGAAACGGGGGAGGTGATTGTTGTTGAGTGGTTGGTGTGTGACCCCTTGTGCTTCCTTCTTGGGGGGAGGGTGGTGAGGGGGGATAACAAGAGAAGGAGTTTAGTAGTAAAGAACTCAGTCTTTGGTCCCAGGTGGATAAGAATAGGACTCCTTCTGTTGGAGTGCCACTGAGTGAAAAAAAAAAAGCTGGGAAAAGAGAATTTAAAAAGTGATTTGCAAATTTTTTTTTTTTTTTTTTTACTGTACACGTGTTTAAGGTGCCATTTTATTTTTCATGTATTGTTACATGTTTAATTGGTGTTTTAGAGTGCTTCTGAAAGCAGAACAGAAAAAAATGGAAGATGGTAAAATTCTTTCTCTTTACTGGTATTTTTTCTGGTTTTATTATTTTCTAAGTTCTGGTTAGGCTTTGGCAGGAATGTCAACATAAACCTGTATGTGTCAGAAGGCAGACCACATGAGTAATTGAGCAATTAATTGTGGAAGGCCATGTGCAATTGGAAGAAAAGGTTGTACACTTTGGTTCATTGATTACTGTCCTAGGTAGCCACGAGAGGAGATGTAAAGAAGTGTTATTTGTGAGCATCAACTATGATCACCACTAATAATATACTGCTGCTTTTTCTTGGCAACAATATTATTTCACTGCTCTTTCATCTATTCTTTGCCAATTCTGGATTGTAGCTGACTTAGCTTACCAAAAATAAGACAGCAAACGGGTCTGTAGACCAGATAAAGAAGGTTTAGAATTAATGGCAGGAGCCAGGTCTAGGGAATGCAGTGGGTCAGAACAGGATAGGGGTAGACCAAAGGAAGACACATAGAATAGAGTAAGATAAGGATTTAATGAACAGCAACTAAAGGAGCTTATGGTGGAGAATGAAGCAAGATGCTCTATTAAAATCCAGGTATCAAACAGCAGAACACGTACCAGAGGATAGGCCGTTGATTAAAGGTGTGTTAATTAGGTGCCAGGACGTCCATAGACACTGGAACAGTGTACTGTTGGGAAAACTTGTATGGGTGTGAGACTGCACCTTCTCCTGGCTGGGGAAGTTCTTCAGTGTCTTCAGAGGCAGTGGCAACTCTGCTATTAGCAGTCATAGATTGCAGCATTGCAGTCTCTATCTGGCAGCTCTGGCCTCCTGAGCAGCTGGGCTAATTCCTGGACTTTTATGGGAGATTAGGTTTTGTTACATTCTCCTCCCTCAAACCGACAGATTTTTTTTTTTTTATTATAGTTCATAAAATCTTAATCTGTTTTTGTGCAGAAACTTGGAGTTAGGTTGACTTTGGAAGCAGATGATAATTGTGATATAACAAACCATTGACATTTGCAAAAGGTGTATCTTGAAGCCTTCCAAAGTCCCACTTTTGTAAATACTATAACGGCTTATAATTTTCCTCCATAAAATAAAATTTTTGCCCTGGCTGGCCCATTTAACAAAAGATGTTTGTGCAGATGCCTTTTTCTTGATTTTGACTAAGCATATGGTTAACTGGTTCAATTCATAAATCTAAGTGATCCCTAATGATTTCCACCCTTGTATTTTTGGCCAACACTAGTCATTTGTTAAACTTCATGTTTACCACCAACTCCAGCAGTTGGCTTGTTTTTAAATTTTATGTCCGTTACCAGTAAAAAGAACTTTAAAAATAATAGCTTCAGGAAAGTTACTGTGCCAGAAACTTTCTGGTGTCAAGCAGAGAGAAAAAACCCAACAATAACGAGTCACAAACTATCAACAAGCGAGGTTCATTTGCGAGTGAAGCCATCATTCCCTCTCAGGTGCCTCACCCTCAAATCTGCAAAACTGCAGGTGACTACATTTCCTAGGTCCTTTTTTGGTGGGTCTTGAATAGTTGAAACTGACAACACCAAATCCATCAGTGTCAAGGATCTTCCTTTTGTATGTGGGGTTTTAGGGAAAATATTTAAAGCAATTTGTAAATTAAATTCTTGAGACCAGAGCTATTTCAGATTTTGAGTTTTTTGGAGCTTGGAATAACTGAAAACTTTACTGGTTGAGTATGTCATGACACTCAGAAAAGTTTTGGATTTTGGATTATTTCTGATTTTTGGATTAAGGATGCTCAACCAGTATTAACTTTAATAATAATTTTGTTACAGGGACTTTTATGATTCTAAGTATAGTAAATAAAGTTCTTGGAAGAAACAGGAATTAAACATTAGGTATTTCTGTGTCTTTGTTGTCAGTTCTGGCATGATTTCCCTCTAGAACTTCATGACCATAACACTTTCTTACCTTTATTCAAGATGGGCATTTAGGGGATAAAGGTGGTAGTGTAGTTCTTTTGCTCATATGGGGATGATAGTTTGGTTCCTTTGGGTTTTACTTATTTCCTTATTTGGAGGTGTCACTAGTTTGTAGGTAATGATAGCTGTTGTCATATGTTGGTGTACATCTTCTACTGCTTGTGCTTTTTACTCGGCTCATACCACGAGTATTTTTTTGGTACCAGGGATCGAACCCAGGACCTTGTGCTTGTGAGGCAGCCGGCGGAACTACTGAGCTAAATCCCTGGCCCCCACCAGTATTTTTTAATGTCAAGTACTGTCACGAATTTAACCTTCTGCCCATAGAAGTAAGAAAATTATCATGGTTGGATCTATTATTAAGGGAGGTTTATTGAGTTTTCTTACACATCTTTAAAACTACAGTGAATCTTTTTTATTATTTATCTTTATATTTTTCAACTGTGTGATTGAAAATTACTGATGTAGAAGAATTTTTATTTTGTTGAATTCACTTAAAAATTCTTACAGAATAAAATTAAATCGTGTTTAGAAAATACTGTATTTGGGGCCAGGGATTTAGCTCAGTGGTTTCGCTGCCTGCTGCACAAGCGCAAAGACCCGAGTTCGATCCCTGGTACCAAAAAAAAAAAAAGAAAAGAAACTACTGTATTTAATTAAACACAATCATTTGTTCTTTTTAAAATTTTTACTATTTAATGCTTTAATATGTCTGAAGTTTATAGATTATAAAATTTCAAGATTGAACCTAGGGCCTTCACATGGAGCTACATCCCCAGCCCCTTATCCTCTTTAAAATATTTTTAAAACTTTGAGACAGGGTCTCCCTAAAGTACTAAATTGTGCATGCTGGGCTTGAACTTGTGATCTGCCTACCGCATCACTCCCAGAGTGCTGGGATTATAGGCTTGCACCACCATGCTTAGCTTCAAAATTTAATTTTACGTACAGTGTTTTGATGCTGTAACTATTGAAACTTACTACAGCTTAATGAACAAGTTTCATTCAAGGTTCAAGGAAAACATTAGTAAGTTGGATTGGATCCTAAGACCTGGAAAGTGAATATTATACAGTACACCTGTGAAAGTTTGCAACTTGAATGGTCATAAGTCAGGGACTTACTGTATTTAATCATCCACTCACTCATCTGTTCACTCACATAGCCATGCTTCCATGCTATCTGTGTTTGTTGAGGTTAGAAAGACATTTCTATGTTAGAATAATTTATAGTTCACTGGAGTCTCTTGGGTTGGTAATGTCAGGCTTTCAAATTGCTGACATTTTAAACTTATTTTTGTCACTTCTGAGGAAAAGAATTTATGGATTTCAATAAGAGTTTGAACATTTAGTAAAGAAATATATCTTTATTTTACTCTCTTTGAATTGTATTGAGGGGAGATATGCTGTGAATAATTTGAAAAGTAAAGCTAGGTATCCTTATTTTACTGATGAATTCTTTTACAATGTGATAGTATTACATCTACAGAATGTCACAGCTTTAAGGACTACTTATTTTTGCAAACATTTTATAAGCATACTTTGTGAAACTAAAGCTTTCATGGAACCATAATATGTAAAACAGTAAAATCATTACTGTTCCTGCTTGAAGGTGGTGTGAAGACAATTGCCCTGAGGTCCCTTAAGGCCCATTCACAACCTGAGAGTTCAGAGGAATACAGAGCTCAGATTCAACCCAGCCCCTCCATTTTTGTGGGTGAAGAAACTAAAAGGTCCTATGGTGTCTGTGGAAAGCAAACATGAAATAAATTTACAAAGTTTCATCAAGCCCATTCATCTTCTTCCCAGATATTTAGCACTGGGTGGTGGCAAAAACAAGAATGCTTTTCATGAAGCTGCATAATTTCTCCTTTATCTTCTTTTTTTTTTTTGGTACTGGGAATCGAACCCAGGAACTTCCGCTTGCGAGGCAGGTGGCGGAACCACTGAGCTAAATCCTGGCCCTTCTCCTTTATCTTTTGCTTTTTCCCTCCCTAGTTTGGAGAACCTTTTAAATTTATGTTTACTTTGAAGGCAGAAGAAATTTTTAATTTTTCCCGAAGCATTAAAGTTGCCCATTGAAGAATACTTAAGTGAATTGAACCTGTGGATCTTGTTCACCAGGAAGAATGGAGGAGGCTGGATGTGGGCTGGGGAGGGGTAAGAGTTGGTGGTTATTAGGGCGAATAGGAGATTTTGTATATCATAGATATAGGCTATTTAGAAATGATAAACCCACTAACTCACTGGGTGTTGAAGTAACTTACTCAGAGTCAATACAGCTCACTAGTGGGAGAGTCAGAATTGCAGTCTGATCTCCAATGAAGCTGTGTTTCTTTTGAACTTTGTTGTATTCTTTTGTCTTTAATGCCTAGGTAGCTATAATATCCTAAGTGATATGGTGTTAGATTTCTCAAGTAGAAGGTATTTCATCCTTAAATTCAAGATGTAGGACCTATAAATTGATATTTTTCTTTATCTTTAAAAAGATCTTAAGCTCTGGAACATGATTCTGCTTTGAATGAAGGGTGCTTCTATCTGCCAAAATGATTATCAAGCTTCTCTAGTCACTTATTTTCTTGAAATGAAAATAAAACTTCCTGAACACAGCCTTACTGAATATGGATTTCAGGCCATAATAATGCTTCTTGCCTTTGCAGATTCTGAATTGATCTGAGTTTGGCAGTGAATTATGTATGCGTTATTTCAGGAATTTTGCACATGCCCTGCTTTAAACCACTGATTATTTTTGTAAAATGCTGTTGTGTGGATTTGGCTCATTCTATTGATGCTGAACTCATCAGATGGCTACATTGTCTTCTAGGAATGTGACTTGAATTGATTAAATGGCAGAGGCAGCAACATCTGTTTTATAAAGCTGGCTTAGTTTCCTAAAACTTTGAATTTTCAAATTTACAGCTTACAAATAGAATAAAGTAAATTTCTTTTGTACCGTAAAAAGATTTTCAGAGATTTGATGATGGCTTGTTTAAATTTTATTCTTAACATACTTATTTTTATAACTCATTCTATTAATTTTCAGGGAAAAGTCACATAAAGATTGTTGGGAATTTATAGTCTTAGATAAAACCTTTGGGGGGAGTCTCTAGAAAAATGCACCTATGCAGGTTCTTGGAAAACTGCATGCAAAAAACAAAAGACAAAAAGCAAAGCCAAAAATCCCCAAAACTAGTTGTGGGGAGGTAGAGTTCTCTGTGTGACTCCCTACCAACTTAATCCCTTGTTGATGTCCTTTGCTTCTGGGTGTTATTAAATATTTTAATAATGCTGCTCACTGTGCGCAAAGTTAACTTCCTTTAAACACAGCTTTTAGATGTACAGATTTGGCTCACCATTAAAATTTTTTTATGATGTCAATCCACATGTATATCACTTTTATTTCTCTGTGTTATTGTCTGCTTTGATTTTTTTATCCATCATAGAGTTTCTTGATTAACCCAATCCTTATTTGGATACCTTTGACGACCAAAATTAGTAGAATAATTTATACGGTATTGCAAAAAACATGCTTACCCAATTTGGTCTTGAAAAGATCCTTTCTTCTATGCTTTCTGACTACAATAGTTCCAAATGATATTTTCACTTCAGGATAGAGTACTTTTAAGAAAATTGAGACTGATAGACGTAGATAGTCCCATATAATAAGGGGGTTTACGTGTCAGTGGGCATTTATTATATGTGGTTGATCCAGTAGTCTTTGTACAGTGAGTTTTCTTTCACAGTTGGGGATCTTGGCTGTGGCTTCAAGGCTAGCATTGGTATTTGCCAAATAACCTTGACAGTGACTCTTTTTTTTGTTTTCGTAACCCTCTCTGTAAATATGATGTTACCTGTTTTAGACTCAGAAATGAGCCTATTTGCACTCCCTATACCCTTTGTTACAAGTTATAACAATGGCCATTTACTGTGATAGGAAGTTTTATATTTTCTATCTCCTTAAGCTTTTGTATTTAAAAACATTTTAATTTCTAAGTGCTCTCTTATTTCAGCAGTTATCTGTAACTATTAAAATAATTCAAATGTCATGACTAGAAAATAGGGTACTACCTCTCTGAAGGGTACTTCATATAGGCTTGTGTTATATAGAACTGTGCCTTTCGTGTTTCTTTTCTTCCACGTGGCTAGAGGCTCATGAGAACAGCCCATGTACATGCTCTGCCAGGGGCACCATTAATCCAGAACCTGCTCAGTATATTCAACAATAGCTCTGCAAATACTAGTTTAATGAATTCCTAAGAGAATTTAAATCTGAAAGGAAAGATTCTTTTTTTCACCTGTTTTTCTTGATGTTTAAAATTAGTTTGAACTACAAATGGTGCTTTACTGGTAAACATGATAATGTATTATTATGAACGTAATGGTGTTTTGGTTGAGCATCATCAGGAAAAGGCTCAGTTTATTCTGCCCAAGCCAGAAAGTGAATAAATTAAGAGACGGCTTCAAAACCAGGCACCCTTTGTGTATAACCACAACGAGTTTGGCCTCCCAGTGTTTATTGAGACTCAGTTCTGCAACTTCCCTCAGATTCCCCCTCCCCTTACTGGGATTGCACCCGGGGCCTTCGCATTGAGCTATATCCCTAGCCCTTCTTTTGTTCTTCATTTTGAGACAGTCTCACCAAGTTGCACAGGCTGAGCTCACACTTGTAATCCTTCTGCCTCAGCCCCATAGAGTACTGGGATCATACATGTGTAACACCATGCCCCGCTTCTTACTGATTTCTTCAAGTGACATTGCTTCAAGTGAGATTGCTAGCTTTAGTGAGTGTTCCATCACTTAGTTAGCTTCCTCTGTGACCTTGAATTGTATTTCTCACTACTGCAAGTGATTAGTTTCAGACCATCCTTCTTTTCTTAAAAGTAAGTGAATCCAGCAAGGCCTGTGATCCTAGTGGTATGGGAGGCTGAGGCAGGATGATCTACTGTTCAATCTCAGCCTGGGTAGTTAGTGACTTACCCAGAGCTTGCCTGAAAACTAGAAAATAAATAAATAAAAGGGCTGGGGATGCAGCTCAGTGGTGGAGCACTTGCCTAGCACGTGTGAGGTCCTGAGTTCAGCACCCCCCCAAATAAAACAGAACAACAAAAAGCAAGCCTAAGGATAGCTTTTAAAACACCAAATGGAAATAGCTAACGTATAGGCCTACAGTACACTAAAATTGTTAACAGTTTAAAAAGCTTAAGAGTGCTTTGGAAGTATTAACCATCTGCTTTGTGAGCCTTATTACCCTTTACTCGGTCTAAGATGAAAATAAGACACTTAAAAAGAAAGGATTTGTGTCATTTTATTAAATGAATCAGTGAATCTGATGTTGTAACTAAATTTAATCACACCTATTTTTAACAGGCTAACATATTTTTTTCTCCTTTATTTCTCCTGTGACAAAGTTTTTGGCTCTGCTGATAAAAATATTACCTGATTAAAAATAAAAAGTTTACCATAGAAAATGCTCATATTACTCTAAACTTGAAAGCACTTTTTCCAAAGAGATTTGCCTTTGTAAATGATGTTCTTTTGCGAATGGGAAGGAGGCCAAGAGATGCAGAAAGTGGGGAGAGAGAAGGGTGAACAAGAGAATTGGGATGTAGGATGCACACGAACCACCTCCTTCCTTATAAGGAGTGTAATTGTTAGGTACTAATAAAAATAAAACTTGAAAAATAAATGATGTTCTTTTTGGGATTAAACATTAATTTTATTAGAGTATTGGTTTCTTAAATATTCTGTTAGGACAGATAATGTTATTTCTTGAAATTGGGCAAAGGAAAGTAGACTCATACTGGACTATAGGTTATTTCTCTTGGTACAAGTTTGAATTAAAAAAAAAAGCTGGATGTGGGGTGGCTCACATCTGTAATTCTAACACCCTCAGAGGCTGAGGCAGGAGGAGTGGAAATTTGAGGCCAGCCTGGCCAACTTGGGTAGAGCCTGTTTCAAAATTAAAAGAAGTGGGGGTGTAGCTCAGAGGCTCTGGGTTCAGTCCTCAAAGAAGGGGGAGTGCTTACTAAGTATGGAGGCCTAGTGTTAAAATTTGCTGACTGTTTAACCAGATGGGAACTGTTTTCCTGAAGGTGCTTTAGGACAATCAAGAGTGAATGCTTTTACATGCTCAGTGAAAGGAAACACTTTGGCATTTAATGAAAATATTTTCTAACAAAGAATGTTTAAAAGTCAGATGAGAAGCTTCTGTAAGCTTCAAGGGTGACACAGTTTAATGCTCCTAAATAAGAACTTAGTGTTTCTTCCAGATGAGGATATTGCTGTAGAAAGCTGTTTGATATACAAATAAAGTGTGCGTGAAACTTGTATTACTTTTGTATAATCACTTGTTGATTTTCTTAAGCAGAAATGGCTGAGAATAGGTTTACAAAGTCTGCTAAAAATCAAAGTTTGCTTTGGTACATGGAATGAAATACATTTCTCTGTCTCGTACTGTATAACATGGGCCAGCCCTCCTGTGCAAAAGCTGATAGAGAACAGAGAGGAGGTGGGGAAAGGGGATCACTGAGGTGGCCACTATCAGATCCCTATAGCAGAGAGAGGGTACATGGAGAATAAGATGGTCACTTTTTCTCTGAACGGACCAGACAGTAACCTCCACTTTACAGTTCCAAATCAGTGTCTCCAGCTGTAGAAGTAAATTGTGATATTCCCTAGGTAAAGAGCAGGGTGGAATTAGGGCTTAAAGGGCAGCAGTAGGAGATATTAACTTTGCGTGGTTGTACTCAACATACTAAAGCCTAAAGTCTTGGTTCCTGATCATCTACTTTTTTTTTTTCTTTCTTTGAGACAGGGTGTCACTATGTAGTTCAGGCTGGTCTTGGAATCACAGTGATCCTCCTGCCTCAGCCTCCTGAGTGCTGGGTTTACAGGTGTGTGCCACCACACTCGGCTCATCTCCATCGTTATTCAAAATTAAAGCTGTAATTCATTGTGCTAATTTTCCTAGAGTGTGTCCCTACACTTAGTTTTTGTTCACCAAACATTTTTTGGGTGCTTACTATGTAGAGAACAAGTGGTAAGATCTGTGACCATAAGAGGAATTTCTTGAGCCCCCTTCTTTAGGTTCTCAATGGGTAGGGGCTGGTCTAGACTTCTTTTGGGGTCAGAGAAGGGAAAGTGGTTTATTCTCCCTAGGGTTGATGAAAAAACTGCAAAAGTAGGTGAAACTAACACCTTTAAAGATGTGTTGGATTTCACTAGGAGGGAAGGAAATGAACAACACAAGAAAGGCATGAATATTTTGATCATGTGACATCAATAGGATACATGGAATGCTCTTGAGGCACTTGAAGATAGAATGTTATGTCAGTGGGGGCCAAGTAGGTAGGTTAAGGTCAGGATGTGAGGTACAATCAGACCTAAGTGAGAGAAATAGATAAAATAAATGTAAAAAAAATTTTTTTTTCTTTTAGAGCTGGTGCTGCAGCTCAGTTACAGAGTGCTTAGGTTGTGTGAGGCCCCAGGTTCAATCCTCAGTGCTGGAGGGGCTGTCATGTTTTGGTTATCTCCCATGCGAAATAAACACTATTGATGATAGTTCTTATTGTTAATGAGTTTGTGCTTTCATAGACGTTTTCTAAGCAAGTGTTCTCCTATGTAAAAATTTCCTATCAAAAGCATTGCTTTTATGTGAACATGTTAATATTTTTGGCTTTCTATAAAAGAGGATGGATTGCTGGGTGGTAAATGCCAATTTAAAATGTTAGATTCCTTTGATTAAAAAATCATAAAGTGTTGCTTTCTAATTTTCATGATTTTTAGCTAGCAGCTGGTGAGTAACTGCTTTTGAAGCAGTTGGAGCTCCCATTTTTGTCCCAGAAGAACGTCTTACTGATGAAAATAGAGCTGCGGTTGTGCTAAGTGACTGGAGAATGGACAAAGAGATAAAGCAGAGAACAGAGGTAGCGTTCCTTATGGCAGTGAGCCAGAGGCCTCCTGACATCTGCAGATGACTGAAGAGAGCATGTGCTGTGTGTCTCGCACTGTCAGATAGGTGCTCCTGAATTGAGGTAGAAGGGCAAGGCCGGGCCTTCTGCTGTGTGCGTAGGTCCATTTGGGCAGTCAGGCTTCAGGTGTGCTGCTGTATTTTACTCACTTGAATCCAGTGTCACTGTATGGGTCACATGGGTGATGATTTAGACTAAAGAAGAATGAATTTTTTTTGATTAGTAGCTAAAAATATACTTTGTTTTGACAGAGACACCAGATTGCTGTGTGGATTTGTTTACTATTCAAACTGCTGTATATCTTTGTAAGAGTCCTATTGATATGTATTCCCAGTAAAATAAAATATTAATGTAGATGATTAGATATAATTGCCTTTAAAAGTTTAGGCCATATCTGCTTAGTTAATTCACTTTTATTGAGTTAAAATTTTATAAATAAATGCAGCCATGATTGTCAGTGCTTTTACTTTTCTGACGACGTATTTTAAATTTAGAAGGAAGTGGTAGTAGATATTTTGATGGCATAATTTATTGTTGGTGGCTCCATGTTTGCTTTCTGTTTAAAAATTTTAGTTAACAAGTCTTATTCCTTGTTAAAAACCCTGTCACTCAGTTCCATAATACACTATTCCATTATTCTTCTGCCCTAATCACAATTTTATTGCTAGTTTTGGAAAGAAAAGCACTCTTTTTAAATTTTTTTGGTACTGGGGATTGAACTCAGGACCTTGTGCTTGCGAGGCTGGCGGTGGCATCACTGATCTAAATCCCCAGCAAGAAAAGCACTCTTACCTCATGCCTCATTTCTCTGGGTTCACAAACTGAATTTTATTATTGAGTTGTGCTGAAGACTGAGCCAGTAAGACCTCTTTTGTTAATTGTGCCTTATTTATTGGCCTTCCACTTCAGTTTTCTCTGTACAAACACCCAGAAGGCCTCTAGGCTATATAGAATTTGTTCTTTCAAGGCAAGGACACCTACAAAAAAACAAGACAAAAAAACCTTTAAGGCTGGTGTGGTAGTGCACACCTGTAATCCCAGCACTGGGGAGGCTGAGGCAGAATTGTTGTGAGTTCTAGGCCATCCTGGGCCACATACACAGTGAGTTCAAGGTCAGCCTGGATTACACGTATTTCAAAAAACCAAAAAAAACCCCCAAACACCAAAATAAATAAAACCCTTAAAAAATGTAATTTAAAAGATGGCTGGAGGTGGGTATGGTGGTATATGCTGGTAATCCCTGTACTCTGGAGGCTGAGGCAGGAGGATCCTGAATTAGAGGCCAGCCTGGGCTACATAGCCAGACCTTGTCTCAAAAAACAAAACAAAACAGAGAGTATTTGATAATATTTTCTTTTCCCTGGACTTGAAAAGTTAGATTTTATATTAGGTTAGAATTTTCTTTTTGTGTAAGATTTCTTATACTATTTGCGTCTCTGGAGAACATAAGGTTGAGTGTGATTAACTTTTGTCTTTTCTGCGGTAAGGTTAACCTCTTTCCATTGCCTCTGCTTGTGCTGCAGCTGCTGTTAGGAATACTGTATCTGGGAACCTTGTTGTATGGCCTTCATAGTGGATGTTTTGAAATGTTCTCAGTCTCTGTAACTTCGTGGTTAAATTCTTTGTTATAATCTTCTAGTTCATTAATTCCTTCTCAGCTTTCCAGTTTCAACTTTTCCCTACTATTCAATTTTTCATATCCATTATTTATAATTCTTTAAAATGTATTTTAAATAAAACATTATTTTCAAGCCTTTTAGTTAATCTTTTCATTGCTATTTAGACTTCTGTTTATTATTTTTTTCCTTATTTTATAAAATTTCTTTTGTCATTTAGGAACTACAGTATTTATTTCCAGGCATTTCCTGGCCTTTTCTATTTCTCATGTGTTTGAAAGGATTTCCTGTTTCATCTGCTGTATTTATAGACTGCCTTTAGTAGTTTTCTTCATGCGTCTTACCCTTATAATCACTCTGACCTGGTGGTTTTGCAGGTGTTCTTGACGAACGTCGGAAATCACATCTTGGATCAGCAGCTCGGGGGACTTGTTTCGCTGTGGTGGTGGATGGGTCTTTGTTCGGGGTAGCTGGGCAGTTGGATGGTGTGGTTCAGTACCATAGTAGCCTAACTTCTAGGCAGAAAGCTTCTGGAAGCACAGGCAGTGGTTAATAGTTCATTTTTAGCCAGTTCTCATCTTCAGTCCCTCCTCTTGGGTGGCCCTGTTTTTTTTTTTTTTTGGTACCAGGGATCGAACTCAGGACCTGGCACGTGCGAGGCAGGCGTGGTGCCACTGAGCTACATTCCCGGTCCTTGAGTGGGCTGATTTTATTACTGGTTTCACAGGAATTGAAACCCAGGCCTTCATTGGTACCTGACTAAAAGCAGAGCTTATCAGACTTGTAGCTAGCTAGCTTCAGCCTCTCTTACTGTTAAGTGTCTCTGTTTCAGGGTGATGATAATCTTTTTGTGTTTCTTTTTTAGTTTGAGACAGGTTCTTGCCAAGTCACTAAATCGCCCAGATTGGGTTTGAACTTGCACTCTTCCTGTCTCAGCCTCCTAGAGTGCTGGCATTAAAGGCATGTGCTTCCACATTTGGCTTTTCTTGTAGTTCTTAGTGTGCCTAGGTCTTTTCAATTCTCTTCCGCCATTTTATCTGTCATAGCAGTATGTATGATGCCGCTTTGACTGGAAATCCTGATCTTTAATTATAAGTGAATTAAAAATAGAACAGTTTCCAGCTTAATATATTTCCACTCATACTTTAATACTTCTTTGAGTTTTATTTTCTTTATTTATTTTTTTTTGGTACCAGGGATCGAACTCGGGACCTTGCGCTTGCATGGCAACTCCTTTGATTTTTAAGAAAAACATTCTTATGAATCTTTATATATTGTGTGGAGCATGCAGATTTTTCCACTTACATAATTCAGCCAAAATTGATTTAGTTTTGCAGGCTTCATATTGTTGAAGTAACTCTTGAATGTGGTTAAGGGAGTTTGATCAGATGGATTGAGAGTCTGCAGATGATCTTTACCATTCTGGCCTGCTTCATCTGCAGATGATTAGAAAATGCCGTGTCCGTAAAAGCAGTAAGGAGTTAGGTACAGACAAGCTTTCTTCTTTTCCCCCTTCCCCTCCTTCCACTTGTTCTTCTCAGTCCCCTATGTTATCATTTATATCTTCCTACTTACAGAGGGAAATGCAAAAGATTATGTTTTAATTCTTTTATGTAGGTTCTGGTTGTTGGAAATTTTATAAATGATTGTAAAGCCAGAAAGGTAATTAGATGTTATTAATAATGAAATTAAACTATGTTAATATCTGTGTGCTGATTATTCCAGTGATCATCTCAAACTTTGGGGGACTTCTCATTGTATTCATTGTCAAACATTTTTCTTTTGAGATATTTGTCAAGTGATCAGTTTACTTGTGGACTAGAGGAAGTTCCTGATTTTCACTCCCACTTTTCCCATGACGATTTCCTTCTCCTGAGGAGTAGACTTGTAGTTCTTACTTCCTTGTGTTTTTCCCTATAATTTTGGGTTATTCTGATTATAAGAAGTAGAAATTTTACCTTTCCTTGGAATTGGGAAGTGAGTATTAGAGACTGTAAGGAGGTTTTTCCTGAGAGATTTCTACTTTACACACAGTCTTCGACTAGATTTGATAGTACATTTAGGTAAAGTACTTGAGATTATTTTGTAGAAATATTAAAAATATGTAGATGGCTCCCATTTCAAGTTACTTCTAAAATAATAAGGCAATATGAAGGTCTATATTCAGTTGATATTTGTACTTATTTATTAAGATTTTTACTTTCTGAGACAAAGCATTCACAGTATAGTTTTATAACATTGCAAAAATACAACTGAAAATAATTATAGCAGCCTTTTAAATCTTTTTTCTCTCCCTCTCCCTCTCCCTCTCCCTCCCCTCCC
>NW_004624747.1:16880160-16918285 GCF_000247695.1 Heterocephalus glaber
AAATATGTTTAAATGAGATTAGATTCTAATTTTCATTTATTTTAATTTTATTTTGGATTTACAGTTGTATTTCTGTTTTCCTTTGGTTATTTTTTTGTTAAGTAAACAGGTAGAAATCCTATTTATATAAGAGTTAAATCTTCTCTAGCTATATGACAGTTTTTGAATATTGGCATGCTTGATTTAAAAAGTATTTTATTTTGTTCTACTGTTTGAGAGGCAAGAGGAGAGTGTCTGGCTACATAAGGTCATGGGTGGGAATCTCTTTACAGCAAAGATGATGTGGAAGGGACCTGGATCTACAAAGACAGTAGACACCACCCTTTATAGCCCTGTATGTTTCTTACGGTTGTTCTTGTGTGTGTGTTTGCGTTTGTGTGGGTTTTTTTCTTAATTATTTTAGTGGTTGTTAAGCCTTAAAAATTATCTTAACCATTTTAAGCTGCTTTTCTAGCATTTTAATCCTTGTTAATTGAGAAAATGAATACCATTTTAGGTGGGACAAAATTATTAATAGCTTGGGTGAGTTTTTCTTTGCATTCTCTTTGATAATCCCTTGGCGATTTGAAATAATTCGCCTTCTAACTTTTGATGCTGTGGTATTTTAATTAAACCTAGATTTCTGTGCCCTTAAAATTCTCATATTTTTGAGTTAAAAACACATACATGTTTAAATTGAGAATTTGATTAGTGTTCTACTCCTGATTCTTGAGAGCTGCAATGTGTTTTATAAACTGTAGATAAATAGTGGTTAGAGAATGGAGTTTTGTTTGAGGTATTTGGCAGGAAATTATGTTCTTGACTAAAGCAAGCTGTAATATTTCAAGGTAGCAATAGAAACATCTCAAGATAATAAAGTCTCCCATATTTTCACTGACAAGGTCAGCTTGTATTTTTATCACATTTAAAACAATAAAGTAATACAATTTATGCTGTAATTAAAACAAGTGAACTTTAAAAAGCATAGAATGCAAAGGAGTTTTGAGAAATTGATTCAACAAAAAGTATCAGATTGTTTGACAAGTTGCCTACATGATTGTGTTTCAGAGTTTTCCTAAAAAAATAGATCTTGAAGCTATTGATGTAAAGCATAGGCTGTATAATAGAGGGGAGTGTACTTCACATTTGGTGTGAGCAGTTTTTCTGTATTATAAGTTTCGTATTTAACAAAAATGAACAGATTTGAACGTGCTTTCATAGCAATGCTTTATGAATTCCTGCTGCAGATTGTGAGAGTCAAATCCAAACATTACTATAATCCATTCATGACAAAATCTTCTCAGAAAAAGTTATGGGGAAGCTTTCACAATGTGATAAAGAATATCCATAAAACTCTTATTGCTAACATTTTATTTCATGGTGAAAGACTAGATACTATTCTCCCTAAGATCTGGAACGAAGCAAGGATGCCTGTTTTCACTATTCTTATTCAATAACTCTCGAGTCTAGTAAGTGCAGCAACAAAAAAAAGACATACAGGTTAGAAAGAAAGCAATAAGGCGATTCCATTTTGTAGACAACATGATTGTTTATATAGGAAACCCCAAAGTATCTATTAAGAAACTAAAAACAAAAACTTAGAACTTCTGAGCATGGTGGCACATACCTGTAATCCTAGCACAGGGGAGGCCAAAGGAGGAAGATTACTTTTGAGTTCAGGGTCATCCTGAACTACATAGTGAGACCCTATTCAAAATACAAACAAAAATACACATGAACAATCAAAAACAAATAACACCTCTCTAGAACTAAATAGTTTGCAGGGTCACAGGATGCAAGATAAATATACAAAAGTTAATAGAATTTGTGTGTATTAGTAATGAGCATGTGGACACCATTTATAATTGCTCAAAATACTTAGGTGCAAATATAACAAGACACATAAAAGTGGAAAATGACACTCTTTCAACCACTGATACTAGAGTAATTGGATATCTATAATGAAAAGTTAACATAAGTCTCACACCTTACACAAAAATTAATTCAAAACAAAATGCAGAATTTTTGTGTAACGTTATAGAGCTTTTACCAAAAATAAAAAAATATATTCAGGTTGAGGATTAAGAGTTCTTAAATCTGATACAGAGAGTATAATCCATAAAAAGATAAATTGACTGGGTGACTGTAGGAGGGTGAAGCAGGAGAATTGCAAGTTTGAACCTAGCCTGAGCAAAATAAAAAGTGCTGATGATGTAGTTCAGTGCACAGTGCGGGCTTCATCCCCAGTACTGGGAGGGCAGGGTGGGAGAGTGAAGGAGATACATTAGACTGTTTCAGATTAAGAACTTGTGCTCTGCAAAAGATCCCTTTGAAAGGTTAAGAAGACAGGCCATGGAATAAGAGAGAATATTGCAAACCACATATTTGAAAAGAACTTGTATCTAGTGTGTGTGTGTGTGTTTATATATATATATATTTATATATATATTTATTTTCTCAAAGCACAGCAGTAAAACAAATAGCCAATTAGAAAATGGGTAAAGAACTGAAGAGATACATGGAAAGTAAGAATATAAAATGTTTAGCATCATTAGCTATTAGGGAAATGCAATTTAAAACTGCAGCAAACTCTCATCACACACCGGTGGGAATGGGTGAAATAAAAAATTAGTGACAACATGAAATGTTAGAGAGGATGTAGAGACATGGAATTGCTTATATGTTTGTCTTAGTTACTTTTCTCATTTCTGAGACAAAACACCCAACACCCAAAGTTAAGGGAGAAAAGGTTTATTTAGCTCACAGTTTGTAGAGTTTTCAGCCCATAATCAGCTGGCTCCAAGACAGGGTGGCATGGCAAAGGAGAAACAGTTCATGGTGGGCAGAAGGCGGCAAAGTATCAAAGAAGCAAGTGACAAGCAGCAACAACCGCAGCCCTCTTTCTTTTCTTTTTATTCTATCCAGGCTACCCACAGAGCACTCACACCCTTAATTCTAGCATCACAGCATGAATCAGTCCCAGCATCACATTGTTAATCCTAGCAGCACACACCCTAGATCTAGTACTTTCCAAAAAGCTCCATCTGTGACTGCATGAGGCTTTATGGGGGACATCTAGACATAGCTCATAACAGTATTGCTGAAGAAGATATACAATGGTACAGTCTCCCCAGAAAGCAGTTTGGTGCTTTCATAAAAACTAAACCAACTATACAACCCAACAGTCATATTCCTGACACTTAACCTAGAAAAATGTTCACACAAAAACCCATACATCATCATATATGGCAGCTTTATTTGTAGAAGCTAAAGGTAGAAACAACATAGATGTCCTTTAGCAGGTAAGAGTTTAAACTAACTGTCTATGCATACAATTAGATGTTGTTGGTTAATGAAAAGGTGCAAACATCTGATATACACAGCAACCTAGATAAATTGCTAGGAAATCATGTTGAGTTTAAAAATAGATCTCAAAGGTTATATACTGTGTGGTTCCATTTATACAACATTCTTGAAATGACTGGACACACAGAGGAGAGATGAGTGGTTGTCAGAAGTTTTGGTGGGGGTGAGAATGGGAAGAAAGTTGTTATAGCTGTAAAAGGGGGACATGAGGAATTCTTATGATAGAAATGTTCTGTTTTAATGACATCTTTGTCAGTATCCTGGTTGTGCTATTGTGTCATAGTTTTATAGACAGCATTGGGGTAACTGAATAAAAAGGGTATATGGGATCTTTTGGTATTTCTTACAATTGCATATGAATCAGTGATTATCTCAAAAATGAAAATTTATTATTATTATTAATTATTATTACAAGGCTGGCCTCAAACTCACAGTAATCCTTCTGCTTCAGCCTCCCAGTGCTGAGATTACAAGCATGCTCCACCACATCTGGCTTAAAAATTAAAATTTAATATAAATGAATTACTCTTCGTTTTACTAGGTAGAGATTCATTTTCTACTTAGTTTCTTGTCATCAGCATATATTGCTGGCTATACGAAGTTTGAACTCAGACCAATATCTATTTCTGTGCCTAGCTGATGAAATTTGAGGACCCTTGAAAATGTATTTTTTACATGAATACTTAGCTATTTTCAAACTACTCAAAAACATGGTTTTAGAGGTGTAAATTTGGTCTTGATGGCCATAATATTGATTTCTTCCTGTCTTAGAATTTCTTTTTAGGACTAAAAAGCAATAATAGATGACAGTAATTTTATGATTTGTTAATTATGTTGTATAAAATGTAATACTGGTGAGGAGCCAGTAACATTGCCCAGATTATTGTAGTCCTGAAAAAACATGAATAAATCCAGTGAATGAGTGAGAAAAGTGACACTGTTATTGGCACTCTGAAATTCTGCAGGGACTTACATTGTACCTAAAATCAACCCTGTTCTTGCTGTGTTCAAGAGGCTTTTCATTGATTCTGTTGAGAGGAAACCCTTTTTTAACTTAAAAAAGAAAATGAAAAAAAGGCAGTACTCTTTAGGCCCCGTGGATTATTAAGATCCTTTAGCAGCAAGTTGCTCTTTCTCTGGGAAATTGGCTGTTAAAGTCAGAGGGAACTCATAATAGTAGGCCTGGTGTTTGATTAAATGGAACAGCTGGGCCAGTACAGATTCCAGATTTAATGGGGGCAGATATTCACCTTTGCGTATCCTTGGTGATTAGCATTGTTATTTTTCTATATTATAGAAATACAATTTTAGGTTATATTATTCTGCATTATAAAATTAAAAAGCATGTTAGAGAAAACCTGATAAATTGAACTTTTTAGGGGAGAGACTTAAAAGCATATGAATAAAATATGTGTAGCACGTTGAGGTAGTTTATACTTCTGAGTACTGCAAACTAACTATGATCCTGGAAGAAAAGACAGTGATAGCCACTAAACATTGGAGTGCTATTCATGGTCCAGGGATTATTCAAAGTACTTTTGATGTGTTGACCCATTTTATCTTGTTACCATTACTGTATGATACTGTGATTTCCTGGAGTGGTTAAGTAATCCTCCAAACCGAAGGACAGGGAAGTGATGGAGGAAGGTATCTGGCCCCAGTGTATTTGGGGAATCTGTGAGCTGGAATCATTATGACAGTTTGCCTGGAGAACAAAAAAAGAGAACAAGTGTGTGTAGGATAGTGATACAAATAAACGTGTATCAAGAGAAAAGATTACAAGTTTAGTTTAAAGATCTTACTTTGTTTTTACTTAAAATTCTAAAATTGGGCCACACCTCATTCTAAAATAGAATGAGAGGGCCCGGGTTTTAGCTCAGTGGCCCCACACCTGCCTCAGAAGTGCAAGGTCCTGAGTTCGATCCCTAGTGCCAAAAAAAAAAAAAATAGGATTTCAGTGAGTTGAACAGAAGAGATTTGCTTTATAGGCAGAAATGGGCAGAGGAAAGCAGAAACAGAATAAAAAAGTGATTGGTTATAGAGATGGAACAGAGGAGGACTTCCTCGGCATGCCTGCACAGGCAGACCTTGTCCCCAATGATCAGTGACTGTGAATATCCTGTCGTGATTTGAAAAAATGTTTAAAGTGGTCTGTTTCAAAGTTTAGTTTGACTCCTTAGCACCTAGAATGACTGACCCCATTCTGATATGGTCTGGTCTTCTGGGGCCGAGTGCAGGGATTTTATTTAACAACTGCTGCATATGACATAGCAGTAAGCAGCTGTTTAGAGAGCAGTAGGATATATGGGTTAGATTAGTTAAGGAGAGAATTTTGAATTGAAGGGTATGGGCTTGGGAACACATTTCCTTGTGTTCTTTTTAGGGAAGTAACGAAGAGCTATCATAGGTGCATTAAATGTGGACTTAAGGAGGTAGAGATTATAAAGGTTTTTCATTATATCTTTGCTCTTTACTCTGTCTGCCCCTACTCTTAAGTTTTGTATTTTAGATTTGGACCCTTTGATACTGCTTGTCCAGAGCCAAGGTGATGTTGTGAAGCAAAAGCTGTAAATTAAGGTATCACAAATCTTGGACTGTAATTATCAGCTTTTTAACTTTCCTGTTGCAGTGAGCTTATATGGGTTCCTCAGCCATTTGAGATTTAATTTCCCAAGGTGTATTTAATTGACTTGGTATTGTATACCTAACTCTGGATTTCTGTGGCAATGAAATATAATATTTAAAGGCTTTTAACTTATCAGAACCATTAAAAAAAGTTGCTGTGTCTTAAAGCCCCAAATGAAAATGAAAATGTAAATATAGAAGTTGAAGTGTGTTGTCATTCTTACCTCCTCAGCACCTCCTGGGCTAGGTAGGGGTTTTGGGACTTCCTGTCAACCTGATATAGATTTGGTCTTTCTGTAAGTTTTATGGGTCTGTTTGGTTTTACTCAGCAGGTGTGATCAGGTCACAGAGCACCCAGACACCTAGGGGAGAGAAAACATTAGGACAATAACTGAGTAGAATGCTATAGACCAGATGGTGTGCATGGAATAATTATAGCTGCACTGTGATAATTCAGTAGAGTTCATTGTTGCTTGGAGAAAATGGGAAGTCTGTGGAATAGGCAGTATTTGAAAATGATGAGATTTGAAGGACAGATATGATGAGATGCTAGTATAAAGAGATAGGATATTTGCTTCAGGAAAAGGGAATAGAATGAATGAAGGCATGGAGAAAGAAAAGTGTGGATGAAAAAGTTGATATTTTTGTAATAAGTGTGCCTGATTAGGAGTAAGGGGAAATAGATGAGTAAGGTAGATTAGAGCCAGATTACTGAGGGCCTTGATTGGTATGCCGAGTAGTTTTGGATTCCACATGTTAAATGTCATGGTCAGCAATTTTGGCTCTTCATAAAGAATTACCTTACAGCAATTATACATTTATAAAGATCTTTGTTAACCTTACACAGTTTATGTTGGAAATTACACTTCAATGCAAATTCAGTATAATTAACCTTTATAATGAGGGGTGAACTTGTATTCCCCTGGTCAAATATGTTGTTCATATTCCAATTAGTATATAAGTTTTCTGTATTTTAATAAAAAAGCTGTTACTGCCTTTTGGTTCCTTTTGTCCATCTAATAATGCTGCTCTCTGCTGACCACTTTATAAGGGAGTACAGATTTTATAGTTTTCATAGTTTGGTTAAAATAAATCTTAATCTTTACCTCTTAAGAATTTTTACCAATGAGATACTTCAAGAATAAAGATGGTTGTATGTTAAATTTTTTGATGTATATTTTTGATAGAACTTATCTGCATTTCTATCTCTGCTATGTGAAACATATTTCAGATGCACTGCCTTTTCTTAGGTTATTTTTGATTCACTAAAACAGGAGACCCTACCAGTGAATATATTTCTAAATGTATTCTTTTGAAAATCAAACAGTGTATTCTAGTGCAAAACCCCACCACTACACGTAATGCTGTTTCTGACAGGCATGGATTGTAAATATTTCGTAATGATTGTCAAATAAGCCATACACAGTATTGAAACTTTAATAGGAATGACTTTTAGTTCTGTTGTAAAACTGAGAATGCCAATTCAAGTGATAAATACTTAATGGTTTTTAGATATGTGATTTAAATCAAAATAATGGCTTTCATTGATTTTTTTTTCTGAATATTTGATATCAGAAAAGTGGTTCAAACCTGCAGTTTAGATAGAGGTCTGCTATAATTGACATCTCTAGTAAACTATTCAGATAAATGATTTATTTTTACTTTACTGATATTTGCAGTATTTGTCATGGATTTTTTTCTTAAGTGGTATTTCTTCAAGGCCTAAAGTTTTTATTATTATTTTCTGGAAAACCTCATTTCAGTGACAGATTTGATTTAAGGGAGGCAGGCTACGTGTGACTTAGCTGAAAATATCCTTCTTTTCATTGTTATGCAAACTGCATTTCCTGAAAGAATACAGTTTCCATTTACACCCTTCTAAAAAAAAAAAACGCTCTATTTTATATACCATAACTTCCAAGTTCTGAAACTGCTAATTTACTTATTTAACATTGCAGTAGAATATCAGCTACCAAATTTACTGTAGATTCATTATAATTATCCTAAAAGTTTATGGTTTCGAGATTGTGGCAACCTCACCATTGGAGTACTGACTTTGTGAACACTGAATAGCTGGCTTCTGTGTGTTTGTAGCCAATGAAGAGACCCCATGTTTGTTTAATCAGTTCATTGGGCTCACCACTGCAGCACTGGCCCAGTGAGTTTAGATTGTAGGCGGTAATCCTTCTTCAGTGAGGCTGAAGGGAGGTTGGGGTGGTGGTTTGTAAGTCCTATTCAGAGCTTTGCTTGATTCCACTCAGTGTAAGGTTACAGACCTCAGAATGTTATCCTAACCAAATTGTATCAAAGGCAGTTATTTATTTGTTAAGTAAGCCACCATTTAAATTTTTAAAATTTTCTTTGATTTCCCCTTTCCTTGCTTCTGTAAAAGTAGTGCTATTAATTTCGTTGACTCCTATAAAATTTTTAAAAATGAAACTTTTAGAAATCATGAACATATTAGAATATTTGTCTTCATAGGTAAAAATGATATTTATGATATTATGATATGTTTTATGATATTATGTTTTATGATATGATAAATGATATTGTGAATGTTTTGCATGTGTTACAAAATTGACTTAAAGGTCCCAGTACCAAAGTATGTGATTGTTTATAAGTGTAGGAATCAGCAGTTCAGAAATTTATAAGGAGATAGAAAGTTAAAATTTGATATTTTAAAACTCAAAATATCATTCTTGGGGATACCTAGCTATTTTACTTTGGTATGTTTTCTAATACTATTTCACGTCATAAACCTGTTTTACAGATTAATACTACGGAATCTGCTTTTCAAAGTATAGCTTACAAGTCTATTTATTGCTGAAGAAGTTGCTCACACGTGATGTTCCATTTAAAAACTGCATTAGAGTATTTATTTGACCACACCATGGTTTGGGCAGAAACTCAGATTTAGCACAAGTCTATTCTGCAGAATGGCTTTACTGATACAATTTATTTCCTAATATTTGAGACCCAAATAAGGAGCTGTTATAAGCTGTCAGCTCTGGACTCTTGTTTTCAAATTGTTCTCTGATCCTGTCAGAAGTTGGTGGTAGTACATTTTAGTCAGTTTTTCTTTCAACAGATTTTGTTTTTTTTTTTCTCCCAAATTTGTAAGCTCTAGGATAAATACTTGCAAACACACATTTATTCTTTCATTTGATGAGCATTCACTGTTTATTGTTTGCCTGCTGTGTGCCACGGAGTATGGTTAAATACCATCTTCAGCCTTAAGCAGCTGAAAATATGAATAGGAGAGCTCCACTGGACATGAGAGCATGTGCACAGGAGTGATTATAGTGACCAGCAGTGGAATTTAAGCTAAGAGAAGAAGGCCTGAAAGAAGTGAGATAGAAGGAAAGGTGGATGTTCTTGTGGAGTTAGAAACAACTCCAGGAGGACTTTTCTGGTTCCCCAAAGTTTACTGTGGTAATAGTAAACTATTAGTAAAATATGATTTTGGATCTTAGTAGTGGGAGAGGAGTATGTTTAAACTAGCAACCAAAGAAATTTTTGTTGTGAGATTTTTCTAATGCTCCCATTTAAAAAAACAACAACCCATAATCTGATGAAACCTTAACATTTTCCCCATTTTGTTCCAACTCACATTTAGCTGACCTTCCATTTACTGTAAAGAAATAATTGTTTTACAGTGTAACTTGTGATACTATTAGCAAGTGTTTTGTATGTCACTGCCACTACCATATTCTCATTGGTTGATGTGCAAAGGAGGTTAAGGTGTACCCCGCATTGTGTCTTTTCACAAATTGAAGAACAAATGCTTGAGTAACAGCTTTTTAAAAGTTGGATCGGTTACTTTCTTTAAAAAGAAAAGAGATTTATAAGTGATATGTACAGATAAGATTTCAAGGAGAAATGTTTGATATTTAAGAAATAATTCATTTTCTCAGGTTCTTTAGAAATTTCTCTCACATTGTAAACACTGTAATTATATGGTAAGGGAGAACTGCTACAGCTTTGATTAGCCCTTTAGCTTTCATTAGTACTTTATATATCTTAAAGTATATGTTACTTAACATTCTATTGAACCTATTTAATTAAGGTGTTTCTTTTTATTGCACACACCTGGATGTAATAGCAAAAAATGCGAATAGCCGAATCTGGCCTTTCAAAAGTAGTTGAGAGGGAGTAAGATTTAGTTCTTAGGTTGAGGGACTTGCTTTAGATAGGAGCATGGATGCCTAATCTATGCCAGGGTTTCTTAATGTTAGCATTATTGACACCTGAGCTGCATAGTTCTTCGTGGACTCTGCTGTGGATGTTTAGCAGCATCCATGGCCTTTAGCGCTGAATGATGCCAGTCATGTCATATCTGCATACCTTAAGTCTTGTTGATGACAAAAGTGGCCCCAGACATTGCCAGATGAGCCCTGGAGATAAAACTTATCTCATGTTGAGGACAGTGATTTATGGAAATAGAAGGGAGACACAGGTTAGGGCTTTAGAAGCTGGTGATAGATTGATGTGGCTTTGACAGTTTGAAGAAATTATTTTCCAATTTTCATAGTCAAATTGGAAGTGAGATCATCAGAGAATGAGGAAGAGGTATGGAAGTGGATATTTCTTGGCCTTTGTTCTATAGTAGTTGACACTATACCAAATACTGCCGTTTTATGTTTCTTGGTTTGTGAAGAGATGATCCTCTTGCCCATTTTAGTACTTCACCTTGACATGGAATGCTGTCATCTTTATAGACTTATTCAACAGATGGCATCTTTTTCTTTATGTTCAGTGGTCTTGGTTGCTCTTCTTGTTTTTAAAAATATTCTCATTCTTATCAGCTTGACTTTGGACATATCTAATCATTGTTTTTTCAGAAAATAATTCCCTCTTTGCTTTCTTTTGAGCTTTTCTTTCTTAGCTTTGAGTCTTTTTTGAATTCCACTGTTCAGATAAAGACTCTTCTGTGGAAAATTACACCAGGCTTGAGGTTTTGAAACCAAGGTAGGGAGGCCAAGCCATAAAGACTGATGTGAAATCCTTTTCATTGTTCCTATTAGTTTAATTAAATTCAACAGTTTGGAATGAAAAAAGCCACAAAATCACTTGGATTGTAGAGCTATTCAAGGGAAATTCACATTCTGAGATGTAACCAGCATTTTACTGGTGTAATTTGTACATCATTGGAATCTCTTATAAGCCTTTCAGATAGGTAAGTTACACTTCTTTTAGTAGATATGGCCACAGACTCAGAATATAGCTGGCTGTAGCTCGAACTACTCATTATCTTAGGAGGCACTCTTCATGGAGAATGGCCATATCCATCTATGCTTGTACTTTAAGATTTGGCTCTGAGATCTCTTTGTTTTCTCCTCTCTTCTCTCATTTCTTTCTTGCATTCTCTTCTCCTGTAACATTAAAAAAAAGTGGTTCTGGGCTGGGGATTTAGCTCAGTGGTTCCAGCGCCTGCCTTGCAAGTGCAAGGTCCTGAGTTCAATCCCCAGTACCAAAAAAAAAAAAAAAAAAAGAAGCTCTTCTGCTTCTGTCTGCCATTGCATGCGTGCGCTTGCCTCCGAGCCTAACCATGTCTTCTCACAAGACTTTAAGAATCAGGCGATTCCTGGCCAAGAAGCAAAAGCAGAATCGTCCCATTCCTCAGTGGATTCGGATGAAGACTGGTAATAAAATCAGGTACAACTCCAAGAGGAGACACTGGAGGAGGACCAAGCTGGGACTGTAAAGAATTGAACATGAGATGCAGCATGTTTCTCTCCCCAGAGTCACAAAATGATACACTCTTTATCACGGTCGAGATTACATTACCATATCAAGCTTAAATACGATTGGCTGGACAGTTGAACGTGCTTAATCAGGAATCATGTTCTTTGATCACACTGAGTCAACAATAAATGTTTTGAAACCTTTAAAATAAAATAAATAAAAAATAAAAAATAAAAAAAAAGTGGTTCTGTGCTCAGGTACCTAAGTGTCCCCATTACCTGACACCACTGTTTAACTTGCAGTCCTCACACTTACCCATTTTTGATCATGTGTACACAAATTTTGAGTTTAAATATTTGCAGAATCAATTTTAAATTCAAATGCTGTTTTATAACATAAGTTAGGAAAAAAGTAGTTTTTAGTACTTCTTGATACCAGAACATTTCCTTTTTAAAAAAGTGTACAGGGCTGGGGATTTAGCTCAGTGGTTCCGCCGCCTGCCTTGTAAGTGCAAAGTACCAAGTTTGATCCCCGGTACCAAAAAAACAAAACAAAACACAACCCTAAAAAATTGTACACATATGCACATACTATATATAGGTAATTTGTTTTAAGTCTTCTTTTTGGAAGAACTTCTTAACAACTTTAAACTTTAAAATATGACAGTGTTTAGTGCTTTTCCAGTTCGAATAACTGTTCTACTTTCAGAATTCTCTTGTTACTTTTGTTCTCTGGATAAGTTATATTTAAAATTGCAGCTTCTGAGTATAGATGTAGAATACAATATTCGAAATTAGTGCAGAACATTAATTTGTGGCACAGGAATCCATTCTGATGCAGATTGATTCACTAACACTGTAAATCAGCAAAATTATGTAGTCTCAGTTTGCCACGGTAATGCATACCTGCAGTCCCAGCACTGGGCCAGGCTGAGACAGGAGGATTGTAAGTTTAAGTCCTGCCCAGGCAACTTAGAGAGTGGGGCTGGGATGTAGTACAGTGCCAAGGCCCTGTGTTCAATCCCTGCCCCCCCCCAAAAGTAGTCTCCAGTAAATTCATGTTAATTCAGATCCCACATAACAAAAAAATGAGTTAATTTCCCATTTCAGACTAGCTTCCAAACCCCCTAAACAGTCACAATATTTTAGAGATGAATATTCAGTTTGATTCTGCAAAGAATTTGCAATTTCTAATATATACAGAGTATTGCTAAATTGATTAAGACACCATCCTTTGTCAGGAGACTACTGGGAAGGAAATAAGGAAAGGCACTGTTTTGTACTGTGAGGTGAAGGCAAGGTGAGTGGGTTATAAGGACAGTGTTAATATATCACAGGACTAAAAGGGTTTATTTTGCTATTAATAAAGATATATTCACATTTGCCTGTATTGTGGATATTTTTAATATTGGAAGGGAAATTAATTTTTTACCTTAAATGACTGCATAACTTTTCATAGTTACATAGCTGAACTTAGCTCTAAATTTTTATTTTTCAAAGCCAGGTGTGGTGGGGCATGCCAGTAATCCCAGCACTCAGGAGGCTGAGGCAGGAGGATTGCTGTGTGTTCAAGGCCAGCTTGGGCTACATAGTGAGTTCAAAGCCAACCTGGACTACATAGCAAGACCCTGTCTCAAAAATTAAAAACAAAATCCGTCCCCCGCCCCCAGTTCTCTAGTATATGTTTTTGTAGCTCAACTCAAAGAGGAACTTGCTCTGCAAGACTTTTGAACTTTAGTTCCTCCTGACTGTCCACAAATTGGGATCATTTGACAGACTGTACAAACCTGGTTTCTGTAACTCTTGGAGTATAAAGTGTACTGCTCTCAAGTCTTTGGTTGAGTACCAATGAGTACTGCAGTAGCAAACTGTCATCAGCAATGCAAATCTGTGAAACTAATTCTGAAAATTCTATGACCTTTATTAGGAATTCTGTCTTGGGAATTCCAGTGAAGGAGTTGATCTTTAGGATATTAGATTGTTGTTAGTAAATGCTTTTCCTGATGCTGACATTCTTCTGAATATAATAATGATCTCTTTTAATGTATTATTTTTTTCCTCATAGGACAGATTTATCTTTTTGTATTTTTTTAAATAACAAAATTATACAAGGAGATAATTGATAATAAAGGAGGCCTATTAAAATAGTAAGAGAAATATGATTAGGTACCAACCAATTAAAGCTAACATAAAATGTGACTTCAGAATTATACTAAATATCATTACTTGAAAAGCTTTCATGTGAAATGACTGAGATTTAGGGTAAAGTGGTATTTCAGGGTCCACTTAAGGATATAAAGAACAAAAATTATATTGAGACACAGATGAATAACCATAAAAATGGGCATAAATTATTTAAAAATTTGTCTTTACCTGAAAATGTATCATAATCTAAGACTATTTGAGACAATGTTTAAGGTTTGAAAGATTTTGAATTATGAGGAGAATCATGAGAATTACTTCTTTTCAAATGATTTTCTGATTTCTTTGGCATAATTTAGACACAGGCAAAACTAACCGTGGTAATAAAAATCAGGATAGCGGGTACACTTGTTAAGTAATGCCTGGAAGAGGCCGTGAAGGAGGTAGGAAGTTAGGGTTTGGGGAGGCTGATTACTGTGTATTTGGTTACAGGTGGAGAGCTGCTTGTTCACAGGTGTGTACTCACTGTGAAAATTGAGATGTCCTTGTAATATATTTGCATTTTTGTGTGTATGAGTGTTGTCTAATACCATAAAAATTCACCTAATTAACGAAGTGCATAGGAACTAATTTAACTCAGTTATTCTAGTGCTTAAGGATATGAGGAATGATGAGGAGGTATATGAATTGGAGCACTTCTCAAAGGCTGGTTGTAACTAAGTCAGTACAGCTGGAATCTGGATGTTTACCTGGGTACATGCTATAGATAGCAAGAGGCAGATGAACCTTCCATTAATTTAAATAACCCAAGTTGTTCCTGTGTCAGGCCAGTCATGCAGTTGTAACTGGAGGGTCCACTGTAGATAGCTAATATAGGTACTTAAACTTAAGAAATTTACCTGCTTGTTCTCAGCTTTCAGTCTCTCCTAGGTACCACAGGTCAGAACCACTGAGATAACTGATAACCTCTCCTTTCTTACCTCCCCCTTACCTTTGAAGGAGACTGGACTCATTTTAAAATTTAATTAAATTTTTTTTGGGGGGGAGTAGGGAGGGAGATAGGATCTCGCCAAGCAGTCCAGACTGGCCTTGAACTGGCTACATGGTCTAATTGGCCTTGAGTTTGCAGTCCTCCTGTCTCAGCCTCCTGAGAGTTGGGATTATAGGTATGGGCTACCATGCCTGGCTTGAGTTCTTTTTTGTTTGTTCTATCATTGGACATTGGGTCCAGGACCTTCTCACTGAGCTACATCTCCAGCCCCTTTTTATTTTGAATTTTGAGATAGGGTCTTGCTAAGTCACTAAGTTGCCCATACTAGGTTTCAATTTGCATCCTTCCTGTCGTAGCCTTCCGGTGCTGGGATTACAGGTGTCCACCACTACACCTGGCTTGGATTCGTTTTAATGTTAACTGTATTCCTGTGATGGGGAAATTCCATGTGTGCTTACCCCCTTTGTGACTTTGTCTGATCTCTTTCAATTTCCTTTTTTGTGGTTGTTTTGGTCTAAATCCTTTTGACCTTTCTGTTCTTTCTCTTGGTCTAAAACCTTTCAGTCTCTCAACCAGAAATTTTTTTTCTTTGAATTTTGCTGCACCATAAGGCTCTATCATGTTTTCATTTCTTTCTTTCTTCTTTTTTTTTTTTAATCAGCGGGGATCAAACTCAGGACCTTGCACTTGCAAGGCAGGCGCTGGTGCCACTGAGCTAAATCCCCAGCCCTTCATTTCACTTTTTTTTTTTTTTTTTTGGGTACGGGGGATCGAACTCGGGTCCTTGCGCTTGCGCAGCAGGCGGCAAAACCACTGAGCTAAATCCCTGGCCCCTCATTTCATTTTTTAAACAATCCAGAGGCAACTTTTCTTGTTTGCTCTGCTATCTTTGACTCAGTTGCTTGTTTCTCCAGTAACCAACTGATACCATTCTGTCATGCTCTGAAGGCTCCATGCAAGGGTTACTTCTTAGTCCTTGTCTAGTTAAGTGAATGCTCTTTATATCCTCTTGTCACTTTTTTTTTTCTGCTACTCTTATTTTTATCTTTACTTTTTGAGATGGGCTGGGGTTCGTCTCTTTGCTGCCCAGGCTGGGCTTAAGTGATGTTTCAGCTTCCCAGGTACAGGTACAGGCACAGGTACCTGCTCTGATCTTCTATTTCTGTTTCTTCTTGTTCTTTTTTGGTGGTGGTAGTGGTGGTTGTGGCAGCAGCTTGTGCTTACTGACTCTTGGTATGAGTTTGCCACTGTTACCTGCGCTTTTCTTACAGGCTTTATTTACTTTCTCTAATATTTGACATATGGGTTTATTGTTTTGTTTTGTTTTGTTTTTTGAGGCAGGATCTCATCATGTAGTTCAAGCTGGCCTTGAACTCACTATATAGCCCTGGCTGGCCTCAAACTCACAGCAGTCCTCTTGCCTCAGCCTCCCAAGTGCTGCGATTATAGGTGTATGCCACCATGCCTGGCCCAATAGGTGGGTTATGTGAAGATAAAATGACTGAACAACAGTACAAAGGGCTTACTGTCATCCCATTTTTAAAGGTGAGAAAAAGGAAGCACAAAATGTTTAAGGAATTTGAGTCAAGGTTGCACAGGTTAAGTGACAGAGCTGCGATTCCTTTCTAGCTAGTCTGGAATCAGGAGCTGGCCTCTTAACTGTAGCTTTCTTCCTGTTACAAGTAGTGAACCCTTCTAGTTTGGTTCTTTTTCCTCTTTTCCTCTCCTCACTCCACTTGAAATTTCACTAGTCTCTTGTCTCTCCATTGCTTCCCTGGTGGCTTCTCTGTGATTGAGACTTATAATAACATCTCTAGATGGACAGGTCCCATGAGTTCCATTCTTACATTTCCGGGATTATATTGAACTCTCTTTCATATGAATATTTTACTAGCATCTTATATTTGCCATGATTTTGTTAATCATTCACATTTTTTAACAACCTTCTTCCTTTTTTTTGGTACCGGGGATCGAACTCGGGACCTTGAGCTTGCAAGGCAGGTGGGGGAACCACTGAGCTAAATCCCCGGCCCCTACCTTCTTCCTTTTTACTACACTGTTACACGTGTTTCCTGGCAAGGTTTAATGGTATCATTTCTCAACTTTTTACCCATATGTGAAACCCAGGAATGATTTTCTTCTTCCTCCTCCTGTTCTCAAGTTGTAGTCACTAAAGTTCTATTAATTTTTCTTCCCTAGTGTATACAGTATGTTATTCTTTCCTTTCCATTTCCTCTTTCTTGGTCCTCATGAAGGACTTTTAACTTATCTCCTTGCTTTAAGTGTCTCCTGTCTTTGATCTGTATCTGCTAGATAGCCTTGAGAGTTACATTTTTTAAAAAGTTACAGTCTTAAAACTCTTGAGTTTAAAGTCACATGTTGTGATGCACACCTGTAATCTCAGCACTTGGGAGGCTGAGGCAGGAGGTTCACCAAGAGTTTGAGGCCAGGCTGGGGTATGTAGTGAGATCAAGGCCAGCTTGGACTACATAGCGAGATCCTGTCTTAAAACTCATGAGTTCAACAACTATTGTTCCCTATTGTATTTAGAAAAAGGTCAAACACCTCAGTGTGTTTAATTTTACTCTTGTATTCAGATACCTCAGTCTCTTAGTTTTTGCTTTTTAACTGTCTAAAATATCCTTTACTAGTTAAAAATAATTTCCTTGAGATTTGACCATTTGGTGTATGTGTTTCACTTGTGGAATGATTGCTTTCATCAAAAATGTCACAGTGTAAAGTATTCTGGAAATATTTGTTAATGTACATTGAAATAATTAAAAGAGTTTAGTCATGAGCCAATCCCCCCCCCCCCCCCCCCCCCCGCTGTGAGACAAGGACCCACTTGATAGTTCAGGCTGGCCTGGAACTCACTATGTAGGCCAGGTTTCAAACTTACGGTTTCAGCCTGCAGAGTGCTGGAATTATAGGTGTGGGCAGGCCACCAGGCCAAGCTGAGCCACGTCTTGGTTAAGATAAATTTAGTTTTGCCCCTGGTGTGTATGTATAGCGTTTGAATTAGCTCTTTGGAGTCTAATTATTCCTTTCGATTTTCTGGCAGAAGCAATAGCAATTTTCACTATGAAGAGATTTATGTATTTTCTTATGTCTGAATTTTCACTTATTCTTAATCTTGTGTGATAGATTTTCATATTCACTTTGAAAACTCTACAAGTTAAAAATTTTAAACTATTCATATAGGCATGTATAGCTAGTAACAACTGTCCTACAGAGATATCCCATATAGATAAATATATTAAACCAAACTTGTGATCTGTCAGCACCAAAATTGAACAGATATGCTTTGACTTTAAGTTACTTTGAAGTAAATCTTTTTAGTCTTTTCTCCCTTCCTACTAAAGAAGTAGCTAGTTTGTAAATATTGTAGTTTTTTTTAAGAGCGCCAACTTCATGTAGAAGAGACAGGTTTAATCATTTTCCCATTTCTTTTGCTGAAGCTTATGTTTTAGAATTATCACCCATGCTCACTTGAAGTTAGTTTGTAAAAATTTGTTCATTTTAATGATGACAAAGAAGATTTACATCTTATATAATGGCCTTTTCTAGTTCGTTTATTTTTTAAATTTTTTCTAGTTAGTTGATTTCTGGTTTTGCTTTTCTCTGCTTAGACACTAAGAAACCTTCATCTCTTTAGATGACTGTTTTTTAAATATATATTGAATATTGCTTCTGTTGACCTTGCCTTGCAGATTTGGAGTTTTTTTTTCTTTCTTTTCCCTTCCTCTGTTCCCTCCCTCCTCCCCTCCCATTTACTACTTTATTTATGTACTTATTTATTTATTTATTTTTATTTTTTGGTACCAGGGATTGAACTCAGGTCCTTGCGCTTGTGCAGCAGGCGGTGAAACCACTGAGCTAAATCCCCAGCCCTTACTACTTTATTTTTAAGAGCTTTCAGTGTGGCATGTGCCTATATCCCAAAACAAGCAAGGTATGTTTTCCGATATTAATTGTTTCATAGTCTGTAATATCTTCTGTGAAAGCTGTAGGTCCTGGGTTGTGAGTGATAGCTTTATCTTCTGTGGGAACTCAGAATAGTACTTGGTTTTTGTCCTAAATGTTTCATAAGGAAACGTAATGCTGGAATGTGGGAATGTTTGATCATTGGAAGAAACTTGGCAGAAAGAATGGAAACTGATGTATATTGAGGGATTAACTTTGTGCGAGAGAGTTTATGAGGCACTTCAGCACACATAGCCTCAGTTATTCTTCTCAGTGACACTGTGATGTAAGAAATTTTCTGCATCTACGAAGAGTCCAGCAGATTGACAGATTCAAGGTCACACAGGTGCAAAATGGACACTGAATGTCACTGGTTTTTAAGGTGTTAAAGGCAAGACTCTAGGCCTTAGGACTTAGGTATTTAGCAGATATTTTCTCTAAAATGAACAAAAGGAGTCAGAGAAAACTGACAATATTTGTTGCTTGTGGTGATAAAATTTGCGGTTTCATGTAAAACAGTTTTGAAAACTTTCATCTGCTACAATGAATTTAAAGATTTTTTTGCTGTTACCAATAAATGTTATTTTTTTCAATAAATGTGATTTTAAAATTACTATATGGTGAAACATGTCACCATATAGGAGATCAGCATAACTTTAGTGAACCATTGTGTTTTTCAAGTGACCAGCATGTGATATTAAAAACTATGCATGCGTAAGAGATCTTTTTAAAGTAACAAGATAGACTGTTGAGCTTTAATGTAACAGAATATGGAAAACTCAGTGATAAGGTTTTTAGATTCTACACATTAATCTTTTAGAAACCATCATTTATTAAGTATCAGTATAGTATTAGAGAGAAATATCTACACTTAACTGAAAAGTTTATTAAAATATTTCCTTCTCTGACTGTGTTTTCTTTTTATACTGCAATCACAAGAATATATTACAGTTAAAAGTAGATATGATCATCCATTTGTCTTGTAAAAATAAAAATCAGTGCCCCTCTTCTCACTAATTTTGTTTGTTTTAGAAAATATAGTTATGTTGATGTATTAAGGGGCTTATTGTATTTAAATGAATTAATAAATGGGTATTGAAGTTTTTCAATTTCAATTTCCAATGGTTTTTTTCCTGGTGCTGAAGATCCAGCCCAGAGCCTTGTGCAAGCTAGGCAAGTGCTATATCACTGAGCTGTACTGCCAGCCTCCATATGGTAAATATTGATAAATATAACCTATCTGAACAAAACTTTTTTGGAATCTCTATAAATTTTAAGAATGTAAAGAGATGCTGAAGCCAAAAACTTTCAGATTTCTGCTTTAGGCTGGCATCTTCAGCTTCATAGTTGGATTTGTTTGCCCAGAGTCTCGATGCATTTCTGGGTACCTCAAAAATTTTTATTACTCAGAAAGTTGATTTATAACCCACTGTTCTTGTTAAATAATTGACTGTGGGATGGATATATGTTTTTAGTGGTTACTTACCACATTCCAACCCCTGTTTTTTATAGTGTCTTGGTACTTGGGGAACTAAGCTAGGCGTTACAAGATTGATTGGTAAACAGGATCAAAATGTGTTTTATTTTTTGAGTGATCCAGAAGCCTACAGAATCCAAGCGTCGTTCGTTGTCCAGGTTGAGTTTGAACTTGCTATCTTTCTGCCTCAGCCTCCCAGAATGTTGGGATTACAGGCATATGCCACCACATCTGGCCATATTGGCCGTTTTTAATGTCTTGAACAAACTCCTTTCTAATTTATTTTAAAAAATAAAACACCCAAGTCTCATTATCTTAGAATTCAGTATTGTAACAGTTATGTACAACATATTACTTCCATTTTAGCAATGTTTTCCTGCTTTGATTGACTTCAGACATCTTAGTTCTTTTACACTTTGAAGACTCTTTTAGTCTTTAACTTTAGTTTATGCCTTCTTACTTGCTTTGATTTCTCTAAGGCTGTTTTTTATGTTGGTTTCCTCTGACCTTGCCTGTAATATCTGAGGGATTTCCATTCTGGATCATATTCTTTCAACAAATACTTGAGTGCTATATTATATGCCTGGCATTTGTTTTTTCCTTCTTCATGCAGCCATTGTTAGAACTGTTTAAACAGAGGACTGTGTTTTTAGGGATGTTGAAGAAGAAAATTCTCATTTTTAGTTTTAATTTTACCCTGGATCATCCCTATGTTCCAAGTAACAGTTTAAAAGTTTATAATATGGAAAAACTTCCAAGAAGAATCTGGCAAATCATTGTTGTTGAACTTGTTGGCTTTTGCAGGCTTAAGGGTCACTCACATTTAAGACATTCAGACGCAGTTTGCTCACCCTCCTTACTGATTGGAGGGTTGGAAGTGGGCAAAGATCTTATATAGCTTCTCATCACAAAGATTTGTGCCATTTGTTAGTTCATTCTGTCAGAAATGTATTTATTATGCATGAGGGGCCATTCTAAGAGTTGAATAAAGAGCTAATTTGCCTCTATTTAGTACCTTTATTTATAGTCTCACGAGTTAAATCTTAGGACAGCATTTAGGATTTTATGCTTAATAAAAATTTCTTCATTTTGAACCTTGAGAGCTACATTCACATATGGATCTTTATACTTTTGTACAGTAGAGAAAATACAAGAAAATTGAGTTGGTTAAATAAACAGTAGTGGTAGAATTGTACATATAGCTTAGATGATTTATGAAAATTGCATGGGTTGAATCATAAAGTATTAAATTATTTTTATATGTTGTGTTTTTTAAAAAAACTAACATTTTACTTTGAATATTTAAAATGTGATGAAAAATACTATCTAGAAAATGCCATTCCTTTGAATAAACATCATTAAATAAACTTGTTTGTCAATTTATATAGATTTTTATAAAATATAGCCTACGAGTTCCAGGCAGGAAAGGCAGTATTACAGCTACTAGCATGATCAATACATGTCAGGAAGAAATGTTAGCAATGAAGCAGAAATAAAAAAGGAAAGCCATGAAAATAAAAACCTAAGTGAGGAAAGGCCACACTGGAATATCTTCATGGCAGTGACAGTCATTTTTTAGGATAGCTATGTTTAAATGGTTACCATTAATATTGTACCTTTAGGTCTCTGTGATAATCTTGACTTAATAAAATAAACAGAATGTGATGAATTGATCTCTTGATACCCCAGAGGGATCTCCACTCAAAATAAGTACTTAGAAGTGATGCCCTTATTTAAAAGAACAAGATTTTGCAAAAGTGTAAATATTATGGGGAAAAATTAAGCCTCTAAATCTGAAAGTCACCTCATCTCTAAAAATGAATATTATGCAGTATCTACTGGGTTGTTGATTGTGGCATCTTTTTAGGAAAGCATTATATCTTTAACAGGATGGATCTAATCTATCGCTCTCCATTTTTTGATCCAACAATTGTTCAATGTGTCTTTCTTTGATGGATTTTTTTCATGTGCAAAAATAAATTACTAATCTTCTCTTGCCAACAGTTCCAAACCCTAATGTCTTTTTTATTCTAACAATAAATTAAAATATATTCTTCTCTATAAACCATTTATTCTTTTCAAGAAGTTTCTTTACTGTCTGAATTTTCTTTTCAATCCACTTCTTTATCTTTACAACCCCATCTTTAATCTTTTGTCTCTTTAAAGCACAGACTGGTTTTTAAAGATTTCAGTCTGGAATACGGTATTATTTTTTGTGATATAAATTCATTAGGTCATGTAGGAAGAATTTCATTTCATTCTTGAAGTCATAGAATGAAAAATGTGATCTGTAAAGAGTTCTTTTTACATATTCCCATTTCAGTGAAAATAAGGAATTTTTGTAGGATTGCAACTGAAAACATGTTAGTAAATTTTCTTTCTTTTTTTTTTTTTTTTGGTACTGGGGATCGAACTTGGGTCCTTGCGCTTGCGCAGCAGGTGGTGAAACCACTGAGCTAAATCTCCGGCCCTTAGTAAATTTTCCCACTGGATGTTGCGTATTAATTTTTGTAAGACCATATTCACTCATTAATCCAACAAATATTTATTTAGAGTTCAGTTTGCCAGTCACTGCACTAAGTGTTGGGTAATGTAGTTATATGAGTAGAAACAACATTGGTTTGTGCAGTTTTTGAGTTCAGCTTACTGATGGAAGCAAGTGGTGACATCAATAAAATCACACAAATGAAAATTGCAGCAAAGTACAACTAAGAAACTGTATGGTGTTATGTAGAATATTAAGAGGAGGAGGTCAGGGAAGTGGTTTATCTGAAGGAGTGGTGTTTGAATTGAAATTTGCTTTGGGCAGAAGGAGTGATAGGGATTAAATCCAGGGCCTCACACATCCTGAACTATGCTGAGATTTGAAAAGTAGAGTAGTACTTGAAGCAGATAAAAAGAGGAGTGACAATACCTAGGGTAGAAGGAGCTTCAGTCTTTGGTACAGGCGGCATGGCATATTTCAGGAATGAAAGGCAGCTCTTTTATGTAGTGCTCGTAGAGAGAGTAGGAGAATAGTAATCAGATGAGACTGATCTGAGATTTGATAGGGATAGACCAGGTGTAACCAAGCAGCACATGTCCTTCCAGGCCTCGATAAAGATTTGGGGTCTTTATCTTAGGAAGGAAGAGAATCCTTGTTACATATTGTAAGCAGGAAGTGGGAGGGAAAGGTTGCAGTGAAGTGAGCAGAAGAGGATGCAATGGCAATAATGGCACTCTGGCAATCAACAGTGTGCAAGCGGGGCAGAAATGGATGGGCCAGAAGTAGACGTCAGCATTCTGGTCAGAAAGCTCTTCCGGTGCTCCAGAGAAGGGACGGTGACCTTTTCATCTTTCCTTCTTTTCACCCTTTGTCAGTCTTGTGCAGACCCTTGGAGGAAGTCTCAATCCTTTCCTGAAGACAGATTCTATCATGTTTTCCTGTCAGGAGTCTGAAGGTTATTTCTTCCAAAGGCTGACTTACTGCTGCATTAGTGCAGAAGACTGCTAGATGAATAACACTGACTCCTAATAGAGAAACAGCTATATGAAGGCTCAGATTCTTAACTGTGTGTTGTGCTTTTGGAAGACTGATTTAAAAAAATTATGTGACTACAAGGTGATCCTTAATTGGTTATCCCAGCTACACTTTTTACTAGTTATTACTCTGGCAGTGAGAATATCTGGTGCACAAATGACTAAAAGTAAATGTAACGTGAAGTACTTACTAGTAGAGTAATTCTTGTTTTGAAAATTAGCTGTAGTCTACATTTCAGGCGTTTAAAATTAATTCTATACCTAGTCTTTAAATTCTGCATCTTTGTACTTTATAACTAGCAATGCCCTTAAAAATATAAATTAAGGTAGGAAAGTAACATTGATTAGCAGCTATGTATCAGCACCTCGGGGTCCAGTGTGTATCTGCACCAAAGCTGTAGCAGAAAACCAGTGCCCTTGTCTGTGGTAAACGTGACTGAGTGAGATAGTGCCGCAAGCATTCCACCGAGTAGCCATCTGTTTAAAGCGTCTGTTTTGAAACGTAGCAACTCATGTCACATAAGTCTGGAGAGGCTCCTACAGCTGCAGCAGCCTCTTGTTTTAGTTCACTAAATAAACAAAAAGTGTTTCTTTTTCATACTTTATCACTTTATTCCCAAGTCTCCTTTTTGTTGTTGGCTTTTTTTCCCCTTTCCTTTATGTAGGATTTTGGTTGAGAAAATGAGTTCTTTATAGGCAAGTGAGGTCAGTTCTTGAGTGAGTGATCTGAGATTATTAAATACATTTTTATGCCTGCCTCTGAAATAATAAAAGTGAAAATATGTGGGAAGAAACTGGAGCTGTTTTTGAAACACGTTTTCATGTATCTTGACATATAGTGCTGATGGGAGAAAGAATGAAATAGAAAAAACAAAGATTATATGTTCAAGGGACAGGAAATAAGTACCTAAGGTAAGCAAGACTCAGGCATCTGAACTTAGTTACAGTTCTGAACCCGTGATTGGACCTTCCTCTTTTTAAATATGTAAGACTTTCTGGTGAATACTCTAATACTGTACAGGTCAACTCATGTCATTGTACTTAAAATGTTTTTCCTCCCAAGAAGAACATATTCAATTTTACTTTGTCATATGATACCTTCGCTGGATGATATTTATTCTTTTGATTTATAGCATTGAAAATATATTGTTATTGTGAATTTAATTTCCTTACTTTACTAAAGGCTCAGCAATTTGAAGATATTACTAGGTCAGTTTATATTGGGGAATACTCTGCTTTATAACAATTTTAAAAACATAGTTTCAATTTAATTTATCTCTAAGCAAATGTGTGCAGTGTGTTCTTTTCTGTGTAGAAGAACTTTAAATTTTTAAAATACCTTTCCCAATACATTTAAAAATCATCCAAATTATAAACAATGCAATTAATGCATGAATATTTTAATATATGGAGAGAGATAAGTAATGAATGTCTTGTATTTAAATGATTTTGTAAAAATTAATAAGGATAATATAATTAGCTTACTGATTTATAAATATTTGCTTTTGGTATCTCAAATTCTGTTTTTACAAGCATATTGGTTATATTTTGTTACTGTTTGAGAAAAAAGTTTGTTAAGCAAAAATAAGCTTTAGTTTGGCATTGTCCCAAGTTATAAAAAATACTGAAAAACTGTGTTTTTCACTTAATAAGGTCTTCATTCCATAAGAGTATAATGGCCAGTTGGACTGGAATTTTTATCAATTATAATTGTTAAGATATAAAATTAAGGAGAAAAATAGAAAAATCACTTGGCTTAAAAGCTCAATTTATAATGAAGCATATGCAAAATTAAGTTCATCCAATTAGGGCTAGGGGTATAACTTAGTGGTAGAGTATTCACTAGTGCCTAGTATTCACAAGGACCTGGGTTCATCAAATTATATTTTTGTAATAGAATTATTTAGAGATGTGTGGAGATTTTAATGCTTCTGAAATAATCTTAGAGTTACTGTTTAGTACTGACTCAGTTCTGTTCAAAACATTGATTCAGTAATTTCAAGTCAAGTTGAAGACACATAACATTGAGAGATTTAAAATATCTTTGGGCTTGAAAGATACTGAGCATAAAATGGCCCTTTCCCTCAGTAGGAAATCCCTGGAAGGAGCTTACATAAATAACCATGTGGTCTTACCCTTATGTAACCTCTTGTATTCACTCTTACCCATGTGGATATTTCCATTCCATTTTCACTCATTCTTGTGTCTAACGACAAAATTACAACAAATTTAGTTATAGATCTAATTGGCCTTTATTCATGATTCATGAATTGGGGCAGCCTCCATTCTGCAAAACAGAATGAGGACCCCTACCAGGCAGTGGCAGAATGGTAGGCTTTGTAAGGTGGGAACAAGGAAACAGAATAGAAAAAGAGCCCACTGGTTAACTTTAGGTTAGTTTTTTTTTTTGTAAGGTTTAAAGCAGAGGGTACTTTTTATTACTGTGACTCACATAGACTGAAATGTTCTGTTTTCAGAAAAAACTGATCTATTTTGGGATGTATTTGGTTCCTTAAAGTTTTATTTTGATTGTGTGGCATTAGCACAAGTGACGCCATTACAGATGTTTAACACTTGAAAGGATAGTTTTCCTTAGAGACACTCATGTGGACACAGCCATTGTCAGTTATAATGAGAACAGTTGTTTGCAGAAGAGCAGTTTAGAATAAGGTATGGTCAGAAAGGGTTGAGGTAGAGCATATAAATAAACAGTGAAGAATTGGAGATTTGAAGATTTGGGAGCAGTGGTTAGAAAAGCAAGTTGTTAGAGCCCTGTCATTGAATATTCAACCTACATGTATTTGGTTTGTTAGTTTAGCCGTAATTTTTTTTTAGGAAGGTTTTCCTAACCCTTTGAGTTTGAGTGGGCTGCCAATCTTAGTAGCACCTCTACTTAACCCACAATAACTTTTGCTTGTTTGTATTGTAGTTGTTTCAATCTGTCTCCTCTTAACCTCTAGGCTTTTTGTAAAGGGGAGGTTTAATCTAATTCACCATTAATCCTCAGGATCTGAACCTAGTAGGTACTCAAGAAACACCCATTGAATTTACTTGCTTCATCAAGTGTCCAGTTGATATTTTTGGGAGCAGAAATGTAGGGTTTAATTTAATCACAGCTCGAAGAATTTGGGTGAAATACTGGGAGTTTCTCAAAAGGTATGATAAGTATTATCAAGTTAAAAATTTCAAACTCTGTGCGTTCCCAGAAATGTTTTAGAAGCTGCTTCTGGAGGGAGAAAAGTCAACTTTTGTCCATTTTATACTGAAAACTGCGTTGTAGCCAGGATTTTGCTTAAAAAGTTTGTGTGTGTAGTCTGGTCTCCTGCAGATAAGAGCCACTACCCAGAGAGGCTTACTGATTGCTCAGTTTCACACAACCAAGTGGAAGTAAGAGAGATACATCTGGGTGCCTGTTGCTTTGTGCTGTGTTGTTTTGGGCGAGGCCCTGCAACTAGACAGCCAGGGCATAACTCTCCACCTTTTCGAAGAGTGAGGCTGTCATTGTTGAGATGCAACATGGCTTATGTATGAATGGCTTCATTTTTGACTTTCATTTCATTTATTCATTGAGTAAAGCATAACAGTTGAAAAACCTTGTTACTTAAAAATTTGTTATTCAGGCCGGGGATTTAGCTCAGTGGTTCCACTGCCTGCCCTGCAAGCACAAGGTCCTGAGTTCAATCCCTGGCACCCCCCCCAAAAAAATTGTTATCTTTTAATTGTAAGGTAATGGATACTTATTTAGGAATTCTCAGTTGCTTTTGAAAAATTTGAAATTTCTTTTTGTAATGGAATTTAACGTGACAATATGTTGATGATTTGCATTGTTGTAGGATTATTAGAATACTTATATAAATATGGTATGTTATTTCTTAGCTTATATTACTTTTGTTCTTATGCAAGTACAAGTGGTGAAGTAATGCTCACAGAGAAATCAGAGTTTACATAACTGATTCCATATGGCCAGAAGCATGCAGTGAGTCCTAAAATGGGACAGAGATGAAATTGTAATGAAATGTACAGTAATGGTCAAGACCACATTGACTGCTTATTATTTCACACTGCTGCCTTGAAATAAAGACCAGGATGTAGTGCATTTATAATATTTTCCTCTTACAAGTTGGTGTGAAGTTAAAGATTTAATTTAGAAAGCAAGGGAACTATTTTTATGGAATTAATTGTATAAGTGCTGCTAATATGGTCTATAATAATTTTATTTGTAAACACAGTAACACCTTTCTAATTCCTCCCAAACATTCAAATATACCGTTTTATGGCCTTTTAAAAAATTCTTTAAGTTTATTGGTACATTTTAGATATACAATACGATGACATTCATCATTGGGAATTTGTACCTTTACATGATGTATCTTGGTTCTTATTTTTTCCTCATTCCCCACCCTCCCTTCACCCCCTCCACCCTTCCCTATTTACAAAGATTTTGTTTCCATTTTTTTCCTTTTCTCATATTTTTTCCTTTCTCCTACCCCTTCCAGTTCCTCTTCCCCTTTAGACTTTTTCTTCCTACTCCACATTATTTATTACACATTTTGATCCTTATTTACACTTTCACTCATGACTTTTTAAATATTATATTCTTTTCACGGATTTTGCCTTACAAAAGTAAAGCATCACTATTGGCAGTTTAGTGCTTTTACCTAACATCTCCAAAATTCAATTAAAATATAAGTTAAAAGTATGTTAACTTTAAGTGATATGAAATGAATCACAATATTTTCTGTAGCTTATCAATTCACCTGTGTCTAATTATATATAAAAGTAATGAGAGAGGAAATTGCCTTGTGGTGTTATGTAGACCATAACAGATATAAAACGGTGTTTAAGTCCATTCTGCTGCTTTTTTCTGTCCATTTGGTTAAAATGTATTCTGGCATTCTCTGGGCAGACAGCCAGTTCTCAAATAACTAACTGCTTCTCTCAAAACAGTTTTTGTGATGTCTACATAAACTCTTTGAGATTGGGATCTTCACTTGTTGGACATTATAATCTTAGTGCGTCTACTTTGACAGTATCGTATTTGATTACACAGAAGAGGAAATGTATTCATTTATTTTATTTTAATAAACTTTTAAAGTTATGTTGCCCTTCTTTTAAAACTTAGGAAAAACTCAGTAAATTAATACTTTTGGGCATAGTTTTAAAAGTTGGGCATAGTGCCATACACCTGTAAATCCCAGCACTCTGGGAAGCTGAGACAGGAGGATCGCAAGTTCGAGCTCAGCCTGGTCAGCTTAAGGATTTGGCAAAACCCTGTCTCAAAATAAAAAACAAAAAGGCCTGGGGAGGCAGCTCAGTGCAAAGGTCCTGGGTTCTATCCCCAGTCCTGCCCAAAGCAAAGAAATCCTTTTTATAGAAAGTTATGGTGGTGTTTTTGAAGGATGGTGGAGTTTCATGTGTTTTGGTTGATGGTTGACATAATTTTTTTCTGGATTTTTACAAAACAGAAAAGATACTTAAATACACACGAATCATTTACCACCTCTGTGCTGTCAGCGTTATCTTCATGCACCTCAGTAGCCTTATCTGTAAAATGGGGGATATTAGTAGTGCCTATGTTATATAGGGCAGTGGTGGTGAACCTATAGCATGTGTGTTCCAGTTTTTCTTTGAAGACAAAAGATGTTAATGTCTGAGTTTTTTTTTTCTCCTAAACTAAAACCACAGTGTTCATGTTTAATTGCAGTGGTGACACTTTTGTGATAAATAAGTGGGTTTTAGGTTGCAGTTTGGGCACTTAATCTCCAAAAGGTTCACTATCTCTTGTTATAGGGTTATAGAAATTACTAACTAACGTAATGTTTTGAAAGTAACTGACACAGTAAATTTCAGAATTTATCAATTATCAACATTATCAAAAATGTTAAATCACCTCAGTATTAATTTTGATTAAATTCTTCCTCTTCTTATTCCATTTCATGGCTCATTTCTGTCTGCCACTTTGTTGGCATTAGGTGTTCCTTTATATAGTATTTGTAAACACTAAATCATTTATGAATATAATCTCCCAATGCATCATATACTGTATTTCTCTCCTCCTTTTAGATTCCCAGTGTTAATATGTATATAACACCAAGTCTGTCTTAACTTTGCCCGTTGCTTCTGCAGATATACACATATACCTGCCACTGTTACCAGCAAATAAGATCTTGCTGAAATGAGCTCTGAAGTTAAATAGTTGAATTTCTTGAATAAGACATATTTTTCCTGTACTGATTCTAAAGAACTGATCTTCAGCCAAAATTCTAATAATTGGTTCATCAGTAGTCCTGTTAAAATGGCCCAGGTATTATTTTGTCCATTTTCTGCTTCTTGACCTCCCTTTCATCACATGTTTAAGCTAGCCTAGATTTTGAGAAAGCTGTTGCTTACAGTGTATAGAATAATAGATGACCATTATCTGTTTTCCAGATTTTTATTCTTTAATTTTGCAACTCTGACCCCATGTTCATCAGTCTCCTTCTTGGCTACTAGATAACTATAGCTTGTATCTGTAGATTCCTCATTCCTTGCTTATCTTGTAGTATCTAAATTAATTGCCTTCTGCTCTGAATTCTCTTATAATTAGTGAGCTCAGGATGCCAGTATCCTGTCCTACTTTCATCTCCATTTCATGTGCATACCAAGTTGCTTCTTTGCTTCTATTCTCCTAGCCCAAGGACTTTCCTTCTTGCTGACTTTATTCCTGGGCACTAAGAAGTCAGTGTTAGCATTACATCTTTCAGAACACAGTAGGCATTTCACCCCTTTCTCTGAAGCACAGTTTGAAATTTGTAGAAATAAATGGTCGTCCTTGTGGGAACCACAAAAGTACCATAATAATGTGTTAGCACTGTAGGGCTAGGTATTATGGGTAACATTGGTTATTCACTTTTGTGAGGATCAACTTTGGCATTTAGCCATGTTTGTGTGCTCCCCAGTGTTATACTGACACTGGGTTGCAACATACTCTTGGATTCCAGGAGTTCAGGTATGTTGAGAAGAACACAATTAGACAAAACAGTTGTAAAAAGAAAGAGTAGTTTTCTACTTATAGACTGGTATATGGGAGAGCAGAAGGCCTTTGGGAAGTTCAGAAAGGAGAAGATTAACAGGGGCTGAAGTGCTGAAGGATTCATATCACTTTGTTCTGTTCCTCAGAGGTATGTATATCAGGCACCGTACTTGAGTTGGGGATGTATCTGTAAAGACAGGCTTGGTCCCTGTTTTCAGCCAGCTTATCTCTTGGGGAACAAATTTATTAAGTCTGTAGTTATTAGTGGGTAGTAGGAAAGTCATCATACAAGGGTGGTTAATGAAGGGAAATACATTGAGGTATGAGAAATATTATGAAGGTAAAAAATGAAAAGGAAATTCTTTTGATTTACATTTTGGTAGTAAGTGTTTGAATCTTTGCAATCTGGAGTTTTAGGATACAGCTTGGTTGCTACAAAAAAGTCCTAAAATTATATTGCTTAAATGAGATAAAAGTGTCTATGTCTCTCTCAGCAGTCTGGGCGAACAGCCCAGTTTTTGTATGGTAGTTTCATGGTGTCAAGAATCTGAGCCCCATCTGCATTGTTGTTTTTCATCCTCCACCGCCAGCTTCCATCTCGTGCTTCATTGGAGCCATGTTGCATGTCTCTTTTGCAGCCAAAGGGAAAGGGAGAAAGGCCGGTGGAAGGGATGCCACTTCTACTCCTACCATGTTAGAGCTTAGGCACAATGGTTCCCCCACCTCAGGAAGAGGCTAAAAAATAAATACTTACCAGTCACATATCCTCTGCTGACCATATATCATCCAGTTTGGAGGGGACACTTGACATAAAATATAGTAATCATATTTTTAAAAGGCATAGTATAAGTGTTTATAAAGTAAGTATACGAAAGCTCTTCTGGGGCTGGGGTACAGCTCACTGGTAGAGAGCTTACATGGAGTATGTGTGTGGCCTGAGTTCTATCTCTCAACACTGCCAAAAACCAAACAAAACAGTTGCCCTCCCTCATCTCTCAGCCTAGGTGTTTCTTTTTAAACTTTACCTAGTTATTTGTACCTTCTATAGTTTGATACTTAGAAATCTGGCTTGCAGTGTGCAACATCCTTTCCCTTAACCCAACAGTGAGGTTTCACTTTCACTTTGAAATGAACACCACTTCCTTCATGTCAGGTGCACTAAACTTAATTTTGGACTAATTTTTTTTTTTTTTAAGGAATTGGAGATGCTATACTTTATACTGTGCTGCTTTCAATTCATTATTTCTTCATTAACTGGAGTTAAAAATGATATCTTGATAGATATGCTCATGTCTTAATGTATACTGTGTGTTTTGATGAAAAGTCTCAAGTTATAAAGGTTACAAACAGGAGACATTGATCATGTAGTTGGAGAAAAATTTAGTCTCATTGTAAAAACAAAGAAAGCTATTGAGCTGAAACTTTGACATATTGCTAATAGCAGCATCAACTTAAATTTTATATTTTTGGAGAATAAAATCATGACAGTTTACAGTAATAAAGTGAAAAATTTTTACAAAAAAAGAAAAGTTTAAGAAAAATGAGTCTTGAGTGATTGATTATACAAGCATGGAAGTAATTTTGTAGAAATTCTTCCTCTATTAAATCAAAAACTAATTAGAATATAAATTAACATACACTGTACTCCCATCTCCCTAGTGATTAAAATAGATTCTAGTGATTCTAGTGATTAAAATAGATATTTATCCTATTATTATATATCTTTAGTAGTCCTTTTATCAATATGAAAAGGATGGCTATTTGGAACCTAGAATTAATTGGCCTTCCATATATGGTTCTCTATCCACAGATTTGACCAAAAATATTCTAAAAAATTGCACCTGTCCTGAATATGTACAGATCCTTTCTTTGGCATTATTCCCTATAACAGCTATTTATATAGCATTTACTTAATTTTGTTTATGTAAGTGTGAATCAGGCACTTATTTAAGACATTGTGTGGAAAAATGTTACTCCAATAGTTAAATGAACTCAGGCATGGCTCACAGTGTTCATGGGCTCTGATCTAAAAAGATTCCATTTCAGGGCCATGACTATTGTCATGAGCAAACACAAATGAACATTCTGTGACTGAGCTATGCTATTTGCTCTATCAAACTTACTGACCTTCCTTCATTAAATTTAATTAATTTAAAATAAGTGGAATTTGGAAGTAGCCAGAACCTGAAAAGTGTGATTTTTTTTTTTTAATCCAAAAATACTACTTTGAAAAAGCTTGGATATTTTCTGTTGTTGAAATGAAATCTGTGTCTTTCAATAGATTTTCAGGAGTAAAATTTAAGAGAATGTATCTTTTGTGTTCTGTAGATACTTGAGATTTTTATTGAATTACCAGTGTGTCTGTTATGCCCTGTTGCCACAAATTTCCCATTTTTAAGTATAATAACATTTAATTACAGTACGGTTACTATATAAGGTGAGTTTGAACTCTATGTGGGAAAAATATTTTGCATGGTACTAGTTTTATAAAAAATTAGAATTTTTCTTACGAGTACACTGGCAAGAAACAACTTATAATTGTTTATTGAGTGGTAGGATGTCCAGACTTTATAATTATCAATGCTACTAATTGGTCTTGGTAATTATTTATTATTATCAATAATCATTTATCATTATCAATGCCACTAATTGGCCTTGGCAATAACAGAGTCATAGCTCCAGGCTTATTACAGGTATAGGCATCTATTGGAGAAAGCCTTATAGTTCACTAATTAATAGCATGAGCTTTGAAGTAAGACTTGGGTCACAATCCTCTCTCTCCTGGGGTGCTGTCTGCATGATCTTTGTTTTGGCAAACCATTACATTTCATTTTCTTCATTTGCAAACTGGGGAATTAAAGTTACAATACTGCATTGAGCACGAAGATGATGTGACTTAACACATGAAAATCACTTAGTAGAGCACCTAGCTCATAGAAAATTCAGTAAGTATAAGCTGTTGTTAATGTTATCAGTATTTCTGGTACTGCTACAAGAGCAGTGCTCTAGGTAGCTGTGATTTTTGTTGTTATATATTATTCAGTAATTTTTCTTTCACTGATAAAGATATATCTGTATGCATTAGGACTTTCTCTATTTTCTGTTTTCAAATGAAAGGGCTATTTCTTGTTTTTATCTGAATGTTGTTAACTTAGGGGTAAAAAGAAACTTTTAAGACCATCTCGTACGTAAGCCTTTGGTGTACTTTTGAGAAAATTTGTGTCTTAAAAAAGGAATAATTAAGCTAGGTACACTTCTTTGCAATATTAAATTAGAAGGATCTTCTGTTTAGTTATAAAACGTTCTATAGTAAGGGAAATGGGTTAATAGAGAAGTAGAAGTGTAAGTATATATTTTGTATGTGATTTATTTTTTTTTGTTGAGAGGGGAGTTACTTGCTTCCTGTGTGGAAGTGCCATTGGATTACTGGCCACCATTTTTTCTAGGAGGATGACTAACTTGCTTTTGGTCTTGGAGATTATGTGACTCTTAACTTTAAGTGCTTATTGTGTGTGTAACAACAGATTTTTGTTATTAATGACATGGGTTATTGCTATTATAGAAATTGATTGCTTTTAGTTCTCTGCAGTTATTTGTTAATAATGGAATGGTGGTGGTGGTGGCGGTGGGGATTTGTGTAGTTGTCAGAGTGTGTTCTATGTCTCCTCTTGCTGATGGAGGTGGAGCTCTGGCTTTCTTCTTTTGTTCTCTGTCATGGCTTTTAGTTATCATTATACACTCTGGGCATATGCCAGATTGTACAAAGGTGAGTGATGGGATCTCTTCTTTTGGGTAATCGCTTTTCCCCCAAATTCTGTGTAGGAGACTCTTTAATTGAGTTACTATGCCTTTCAGCCAGTGTTACTAATAATTAACATTTATTCTATAGTTGCTATGTGATGTCAATGTCCTATTTATGTTACATACTAAGCTAATCTTTGAGCCTTGAATTTTCAGTATTTAACAAATGAAGAAAAGGCTCAGAGAGGTTCAGTAATTTACCTATGCCCATACACTTATGTTTTAGTTGGGACTTCAGTTATGAAAAATATCAAGTATAGGAAAGACTATATAGAATATTACACTAAACAGGCCACTACATTTCACCTACATTTAACAGTAATATTTTGCCATATTTGCTTTATTTTTTTCTTGAAAGTTTTAAAGCAAGTCTCACAAATTGACATCTCATACCTCTGTATGTATCTTTTAAAAGAAGGACATTTTCATATTTCATGCTTCAGAATATACCTTTAAAAAATAAGGCAATTTTCTTATGACTGTACTGCAGTGCTCATGAATTTCATTTGTTTCTCTTAAATTTATTTTCACATTTAAATAGCCCACCTCTCTTCCTGCTTTTTACCATTTCATTGGCTTTTGAAAAGATTGGCGTCTTGGCCATGGTGCCCCCCTGCTTTAGGGACCTAGAGGAGGTGGTAAATGAGAGCAAGTGAGTAGAAACAACTAGGTGTTGAATAAAATATACCAGATTGTAGCTTGCATTTTTTTGAGTGGTAGACGTGTTTGAATTTGAAGAAAGTACTTGCAGACAAAATCTGACACTTTAATTACCTATCCCTAAGCAAAGCAAAAATCTCTAAATAATATTTTTTTATCTCTTGTTAGCAGGATATGAAACATTGCTATTGTTAAAAGTTTGTTTAAGAAATGGAAACAATAATATAATTATGCTATACTATAATTATGTTAAAATAATTTCAGACTTTGCAAAAATTGCTTTATATTCTTCTTTCATCTAGTAGGCATTTACAAAGTATTCACTCTTGTTCACAACTGTTTTGGAGCTTTATACAGAGCTTCTGTCCATAGAGATTATGTCTGTGCATGTGTATGTGGTGCTGGGAATTGAACCCAGGGCCTTATAGTAGGCAAGTGCTCTACCCCTAAGCTGCATCCAAAGTGACCCCCTCCCTCCAGGGTGGGTTTTTTTTAGTCCAGTATGAGAGCAAGAACTCATATGAAACAAACGTATTTACATGTAGAGGGGAACCTACAAATACTACATGACACTGTCTATACAGATGTGCAGGAGACTGAGAGAGAGGAACCACTTCTGGTTGAATGTGTAGGGGACAGGAAGATGTGGTCCAAGTAAGTGGGATTTGACATTTAGAAATTGGCATTTGAGCATCTTGGACAAGCTGAAGAAAGTGATGGAAGTGTGAAAGAAGATAGAGAAAGGATAGGGGAGAGAAGTTGAGTGTAAAATATATTTGAAGCCCTTAAATTTAGGAAATGTGTTTCTACTTTGCCTTTTGTTTTCCTATCTATGTTTCTACTTTTCCTATTTGTTTTGTTTTCTGGGAATTGAACCCAGGGCTTTGCATGTGCCAGGCAGGTGAGACAGAATCTCATGAAATATCCCAGGCTGCTGGGTTTAAATTTATAGTTTTCCTACCCTAGGCTCCTGAGTAGCTGGGATTATAGGCATGCTCTGCCACCACACCTGGCAACTGTTTCTCTTATTTTCTTACTGACTATCACCCTTAGGAATTTTAGTGAGAGGTGTCCATGATTTGCATGGTTCCCATAGCTACTATAGGCAGATGGCGTTATTTTACTTTCTGGAAATGATGATTCATTCTGATTTTCCACAACTCATGTAGATTTGTTCCTGCAGTTAGGTCAGTTGTAGTATGTCTTCTTGTTGCTCATTTTTAGCTGCTCCATTGGATTCATCACACTTTACTAAAGGCCATACATAATATAGTTGGTCCTGTTTTCTTCCAAAATCAATGTAACAGAGTAAGTAGTTCCATTATATACATTTATTGTTAAATTTCTGTACTAACCCTTTGCTAATGGAATTTCTTCATGATATCTTTTAAAATACTTTTTCATGAAGGAAGCAATTTAAAGATAGCATGCAAAGAAATGTTTCCACTTTAAGCATTTAACAGTTCTGACATTTCTACAGTAACTTGAGATATCTTTGATCTCTTAACCAATTATATATGAAAATTGGCTTCTTCATGAAGACCCTTTAAACACATTTCTGCCCAATAATAAAACGTTACAGTGAAATATTCTCCTCCCCCAAGTGGTTTTGATTGCTGAAAACCTAGTTAGGATGAAATTTAAGTATGAGCCTTGTTTATTCTGTATAACTTTAGCTTTTCTTGTTTTTTTTTTTATTGGTACTGGGGATTGAACTCGGGACCTTGTGCTTGCAAAGCAGGCTGGGGAACCACTGAGCTAAATCCCTGGCCCTAGCTTTTCTTAATAGTAAAGTGATGTGATAGACCTGTGGGGAATGAGAGGAAAGAGTGACTGATAATAATAGCAGTCATGTAGGGTTCCTGCCTTGGTCTAGTAGAGTAAGTGCTTTGTATACACTAGATCTAATTCTCAGAACTGATAGTAGTGATACATAATTGATTTTACTGATAAAAGAAGAAACTTGCGAGAATTAAATGGCCAGCCTAAGATCATACAGCCAGAAAGTAGTAGATCTAGGTTTCAAATCTAGATTTATCTAATTCCAAATATTCTGTGTTTCCATATTCTAGTGTACCCACTGAAAAGAGAATCTCACTGTTTTGCAGTTTAGAGTCTCAAGATAATAAGAAATGTTAGGAAGTGCCAAGTGTGAAAGTGGTGTGCCTGAGCCTGTAGAGGTCCCAGGAGCAGTAGATGATCCTGACCAAGTGTCAGAGGGGCCCGTGTAGGAGCAGGTGGTAAAGCCCGAGGAGAGAGTAGAGGGCCTTAGAGATGAGATGGGAGGCAGACTGCAATAGAAGTGAGCTATTGAGAATGCCAGTCTGGGCAATGAAAGGTTTCCCCCCCCATTCCTTATAGAAATTTGGCAAGATCTAGATGTTAACTAAAGAAGCAAGGATAGAAATGACTTTTCTTGCCTTCTTGATTTGCTTTCCAAGGCTTTGGCATAATAAAATGTGATTATGTTGATGTCTGGCTCTGCTGTAAGGGAAGGTAGGCTCTGGCCTTAGGCAGACAGAAGAGGACTGGGTGGCTTGTTGCATGTTGTGTGATGTTAATGTCCAGTGACACAGCCTGCGTGGTCAGCCAGAAAAGAGATCTGGCTTTAGGCCATATTGGTATCATAGAGATCTCAATGTCAGCTCTGATTCTAATTAGCAATTTGCAGATATTCTTAGTTATAGCCACTCTTTTGACAGCCGAATCTCTCTATGTGTGCATGTCTTAAATGTATATACTTGGATTTTATTTTGTATATTCCCTAATTCAAGGGAAGTGAATACACCAAATTAATTCATATGACTATAGTTAGTAAACTATAAAAATGTAATTATCAGAGAACTAGTCAAAGAGATGTTACAGCCTCTTTGCGCCTCTCCTTTTCTTGCCCTAGGCCTTTTTTT
>NW_004624747.1:16918385-16937009 GCF_000247695.1 Heterocephalus glaber
TGAACTCAGGACCTTGTGCTTGCAAGGCAGGTCAGGGCACCACTGAGCTAAATCCCTGGCCCAGGCCTGTTTTCTTTGTATGCTATTTTGTTGTTCACTTATCAAATATGTTTGATTGCCAGCTAGCTCCATGCATTATGGGGACACATGAAAGGAACCTAACATTTCCCACTCATTTATCTCCCACCAAACCATTCTAGATGCCAAAATTTTTCTCAGTGCCTTTATTCATGGTGTTTCCTCTGCTTGAGTTGTCTGTGTTCCTCATAGCTCCTTAATTTTCCAGTTTCCTTGTTCTAAATAGTACTAAGCACTCTTCAAGGTCTGACTTAATATTATTGGGGATTTGAAATTTGGAAGAAGTGCGATAAACTTCTAACACAAATACCAGATACTGATACCAGATACTGTTCTTTAAATTACTTGCTTCTTGTCACAAATTGACTTCTTAAGATATGGCCCAGGCCAGTGGTAGCGAACCTATGGCATGAGGGTGGTTGTTGTTGTTGTTATTATTATTTTTAAACAAAACATGTTAATGTAAAGTCTTTTTTTTCCCCCCTAAACTAAAACCTCAGTATTCAGGTTTACTGCAGTGTTGGCACTTTGAGGTAAATAAGTGGGTTTTGGGTTGCAGTTTAGCATTCCGTCTCTGAAAGGTTCACTATCACAGGCCTAGGTGGAACTTTCTCTCTCTCTCCCTCTCCTCTCTCCTTCCCTCCCTCCCTCCCTCCCTTCCTCCTTCCATTCCAGCTACTTGGAAAAAAGATCTATATTTTAAGAGTTTAGTAATTTTGTTTTATCCAGTGCTACTAATAGGATAGTTTCTTGGATGAAGGAATCAGTTTTTATATTTATTTTTTGTGACAACAAAATTAACACATGCTCCCTGTAAAAAATGTTTGAACAGTAGAAGAATTCGTATTTTAAAAAGTGTTGAGTTTTCCATTCCTCTAGTAAGGTAACATAATTATAGTTTGGTGTATTAAGAATGGATTGTTTTAAAACCTGGAAAGAAATCTTCAGCATTTACATATAGTGCTATCAAGATTGCTATAGCAGAGGTAGATTGCTTTCTTCAGGTTGCTGTAAGCCTAAGATTTCTTTGGCTTGGAGGTATGTTTATGGGTGTGGTTGTATTTCACCACACCTTTTAAAAATGTTATGTTTTGGCAACGATAATAGAAATGGGAAACAATTTTGTTTTACTTTTTATTGCTGTTGATAAAAGATATTCATGATGTGAAGAGTCTGGTAGGATAGAACTATGTGGTTATTTCTCTTAAGTTTCAAACTTACTTTATAGCTGAGCCCTAAAGCACACAGAATTCTTAGATTGAATATAATATTACCAAATTAGACAAGTATTGTTAAATCCAGCGCTACAGTTTTAGTATGTGAAATGATAAATGATACCATTGTATTAGAATGTGGCCATCACTTTTATTTATGATGGAAAAGCAACATAGCAATTTTTGCTAAGTTTTATGTTGACTGTCTTCTTAGTTTTTGTTGTTACCTAACTATAGTACACTGGGACTCTGACAAAGCACAGTTTGCATGGTAAATACTAGTTAAATATTTGTTAACTGTATATATAGCCACCCCTTGGTATCAGGGGCGTGTTGGTTCCAGGGTGCCCCTGTGGATACGGAAACCTGAGCCTGCTCAAGTCCCTTAGGTTAAATGGCATCGTGTCTGCATAGAACCTGTGCAATCCTCCTGTACACTTCACATCGGCTTTAGATGACTTACAATATCTAGTATAAATAGCTTTATATACTGCGTTGCTCATGGAATAATGACAAGAAAAAATGTCTATACGTATTTAGTACAGACACAATTTTCCCCCCAGTATTTTCTATCTGTAGTTGGTTGAAAACTCAAATGTGCAGATGTGCATATTTCTTCTCTGCAGCCATAGACCCCAGGCTATATTTGTTATTCTTATGTTTCCAGTAGTACCTTCTTCATATAGTAGTCCTGACAAAAATGTCTGAGGGTTGTCTTTATTATAATAAACAAATATTTGATACTTTTTTTGTCTTTACTTGGACCATGCTACTCTTCTTGAGTTGGAGCTATTTAGAGAATTTTATCAATTTAAACTTTCAAACTTTTCTTGTCAGAAATAGAAAAGAATTAGATTTTTTTGTTTGAGCTGTTGCAGAGAATATGGACAATGCCATTAAAACATTTAACTTTCTGTGGGTCATTGTCTCCCCCCCCCTTTTTTTGAGCTTTTGTCACTTTATTGTTAACCACTGAATATTATCCAAAATTAGAGATGTAACTGTAACTTTTAATTGTACAACACAGAATTATGCTAATGGTAAAAACTTATTGGAATTTACCAAATACTCATTAGTGTATTTTTACATTGCTATATGAATATGTGCTCTCAACTGCTAATGATAAAAGTTATAATTTGTTTAATCACTATGAAAATTCATATTGCAAATGGCTGTTCCTGTTTAGAAAAATTCACACTGCTTTAAAAATGGATTAAATCCACTTTTATCCTAATCTACAGATTATAAACAGCAAATATAACTGGTAATTTTTCAACACTGTTTAACAAGCTGATGTAGCAATGCAACAGTCCCAAGAAGGGGACAGTAATACTACCTCACTACTATATCTGCAGTGACGGGTTGTTCAGACACGATAGAATGTGTAAGCTACATGTTTTATTATATAGAGACTGTCTCAATCACGAAGGAATACTTTTGAGATTTTATTTTCCTTCAGAATATTTTAGAGCGAATTTTTTAAACTGCCTTTTTGTTGAGCTGAGTGATAGGGCTCTGATTTGTATTGAAATTATAAGCTCACTCTGGTATACTATTTTACTGAAGGGGTGTCTTTTCCCCTTTTAATCTCAGTAGCCTTAGATTCACGAGGATTGAGGAACTACTCTGTGCCATTTCCTTTAGCCACAGAGCTGCAGCCAAGATCATCGAATCTCCGGTCAGGAAGGGCCCTTTAAAGGTGTGATGTCCAAGCTTCCAGCTGTTCAGGATTTAGTTCTAGACAGCCTTGGCTGTGCTGCCCCGTGGCTTTTGGCTTGTGATGAAATCTTTGCATACTTTAGAGTCTCTTTCTAAAGGATATATGGTGATGTAGATGGAAGTTAATAATAAGGATTGCTTATTAAAGGTTTCTGTTCACCATTTAGGACTGACATTAATTTGGTTGACTCTAGCTTTACTTTGTTAAACAATAGATGTAGAGCTAATCTGTCCATTCTCTCCAAAAAGCAGTTTGTCTTTTAGAAGTTTGGCTATACTATTTTGTATCAGGCAGGTCTTTATTTGTTGATCTGAAGATGATATTGATAAACCAGCTTATGTGAAATACCGCAGGAAAAAAATAGGATCATATTAAGAAGTTAGGGTACTGACAGCAGAGTCATGGGCCTTGCAAAACTATTTTATTATATGCTTTCATGTATATAATTATATTAGTAAATGGTATGGGATGAACTAAATGTAGCAACTACAGGGCAGAAACACTGTAGCAGTGCTGTGAAATGCAACTGGGAGCAGTGTAGCAAAAACATTGGTTATTCCATGGTAAACTATTAAATCCTTAGATATGTTGTTAATATTCAACACTCAGTTGCTGCTTACTACTCATTGCCTATCAGGCTCCGTACACAAACTGCTTATGTTGAGGGAAAACAAAACCCACAAACTTTTATGAAACATTTCCTGTCTACCAGAGACTGTTTTTTTTTGGTACCAGGGATTGAACTCGGGACCTTGCGCTTGCGAGGCAGGCGATTGAACCACTGAGCTAAATCCCCGCCAGAGACACTGTTATAAGTGCCTTTATTCATTACATATTAGTTAGCCCTTACCTTACCTTACCTTACATTACCTTACATTACATTACATTACATTACATGTTAGTCTGAACAGTCTCTCATGAAGTATTTGGAGCTTCAGAGAACATAAAATAGTTCCTGCTTCTCTGCAGTTTCATTTTCTGAGGTTTCAATTACCCTAGCTTAACCACCGTCTGAAAATATTAAATGGAAAATTCCAGAAATAAACAAATTCATGCATTTGAAGTTGCAGACTGTCTTGAGTAATGTGAAATCTTGTGCCACCCCACTGTGGCCTGCTCAGGATGTGAATCATCCCTTTGTCCAGTGCATTCACACAGTGTGTATTATACCTGCTCAGTAATCACTAGTAGTAGCCATTTTGATTTTCAGATCAACTGTAGTGTCAAAGTGGTTGTGTTCAGGTAATCCCTATTTTACTTAATGATGGCCTCAAATGTGTTATAATTCTATTTTTTTGTTGTTTTTTTTTTTTGATACCGGGGATTGAACTCGGGACCTTGTGCTTGCAAGGCAGGCAGCGGAACCACTGAGCTACATCCCCAGCCCAATTCTATTTTATTATAGGCTGAACATTCTTGATTTGAAAAACCATAGCGATGCTCAGCCTGTAAAGTTTATGCAAATACTTACACTTCATAAAATTCTGAAGTATGAAACACTTTATAATTTCTGAGCATTTTAGATAAAGGATATTCAACCTTTATTAGTTATTATTCATTTCTCATTGTGCCTAATTTTGAAATTGTGGTGTTTTTTTTTTCTGTATATGGAACATAAGGTCCGTTAGTACCTTTAAGGATCCCCTGCAGATCTTGGGACATATCCTCTGTGAATGAGTACTCTGTTATGAATTCATAGTGGAAAATATAGCAGACAAGTTATTAGTTATATTAGCCAAGTTGATTAACTGTTAACATGAAGAATTTATACTGATACTTCAAGCAAAAATTCCTTGTTTTAGTGTAGGTGCTTTTGTCGTATGTATCTTTATGTGAGGAAATAGATTTGAGACATAGATCCCTTGACCCATGTGAATGTTGGAATCACCTAGAATTTTAGAAAAGGTAACAAATCACTATCATGACTGGTCTGTCAGCAGTTAGGCTCTTTGGGACAGTGGAAGAAATTTGAGGAACACTAGGTCACCAGCTTGCATTTTCACCCAAATAAGGATGTAGTCTTTGGTCTTACTGCCTTTTAGTTTAAGAATTAGGAAATTTATGGTTAAAAATTTCTTTAAATGGAATTGTGTGGTAAATTAAGCTTTTGAGGCAGTGGAATAGCAGGAATCCTCACTTTGTTCAGGCCCCTCCTTTATGTGCTTTATACGGAACACAGCAGCAAAGGAAAAGCTGAGCAAAGATAAGCAGCATATGTGCATGTTCTGTGGCTCTTTGTATTGGTTTCTATTAATTTCTGTATCATTGACTAAATAACTGAGGATTTAAAGGAGGTTTTGTGTGTGTGTGCGCTCGCGCGTGTGTGTGTGTGTGGTCTCTTTAATCTATAAAGGTACAAATTGCTCTGATTTTCTTTTGGCTTGGCAGGAGTCTTTGTCTAATCATTTTATGTGGTTTAGGATTTGTAATTTTATATACCATCTATGAATATGAACACCTCAGGCAGGTCCAGCTCTCTATAGACATAAGGAACAACAAGTACTTGAAGATGTTTTGTTTTGTTTTGTTTGCCTTGCCCTGCCCTGCAGTTTGTTTTTATGGGAACATATAGAAAGCATGATGGTTATATATCTAGCTCAGGCCACAAACATCAATTATTGAACAGTTTGATTGAAATATCTTAGAAGAAGAGAGTCCCAGAGAAAAATAGACATGAGTCAACTTCACACAGAAGTATAAAATAAGTTAGTATTAGCAGCTACAGACCTGCTAGGAACTTTACTGATGCACTTAGCATTGTTTCTGTAGAACACATTTTTAAATTCCATCAGTGATTTGCAAATGAATTTTTTTGTAACAGGACCCATTTAAAATTGTCGTCTTTCTAAATGTAGTATGCCTAAAATTTCTGTGGTTCTGGTAATCATTACTTTGTTTTAGTTAATTTGTGACCCCAAAATTTTTTTGTATTGTATTTTACTTCTTATATTAATCAAGTCTGGCATGAGGATTTCTTTTCTGTTTGTGTACATTGATGTGGCAAAATAGTACATGGCCTCATTAAGTTTGCCCCCACTGGGAGAAAGAGAAACATTTAAGCATTTGTTGAACTCTAAATTTCTCTTTATGCTTCCACCCCCACCCCCCAAGAGAAAACAAAAAACAAGACCCTTTTCCAAGGAATTTTGTAACTTTTTTGGGGGAACATGTACAAGTATATTATGTGAAAAAAATACTGTTGCTACATACTACAATTAAGAAGTGATGGCGATGGTTTTCTCCCATATGTGTTTTGTTTAAGTGCTTTCTAAGTCATTTTAGGTGGTTAACTATAATGCTAATTATCTTGTCAAAGGACTTGTGAGAGTTTTATAGGTGTACTGTGTTTCGAAAATTTCTTGAGGTTTTTCAGTATCTCTGTCTCTTGCCCAAGTGTTTATTCTACAGTATGTAAACAATAAAGAAAATAAACTAAATTTGGGCATTTCATAATCAGTGGTTAGCTACTCAGTGTAGTTCAGAATTAAGTAATCAAAACCGATTATAGAATCATTTGGCTGGGAGCAAACCTGTAATTCCTTCTCTCTCTGAAGCCAACAGAGCCTGTCAGTAGATAAACTACAGGATAACAGGGAATTTTGATTTCACTTATTTGACTTGGGTGTAAAGAAGAGCTCGGTTACTTGAAATTCTAATAGCTAAGGACACTGCAAAATTAGTGTTTATTTAAAATACAATATTCCAACATGTATGGTGGTCACTTCACCAATTTGATTTAAACTAACATTTCTTTAAAATGTATGTATTACAAAGTGTCAATTTATTTTTATATACACACAGATGAATTGGGTATATTTGAACTTGAAAAGGTAATAAATAGATCAACAGTAGTCTTGAACTTTTGATTTAGTCTTTTGATTTGACGAAGAAACAGTGGTGATACTACAGTATGGAAGCTATATTTTACTTGTTTGATAAGAGGAATCATTTGCTCACAAATATTTGAGAGCTACTATCTACCAAGCACTGTTTAAAGTGCTAGGAATAAAGCAATGAAGAAAACAGACTGAATTTTGGTTGTTACAGATTTTCAGCTTTCTTAGGGGAGATAGTAAGGAAATAAAACACATGAAATAGCAAGTATGTCAGATGCCGATTAGTGACATGGGGAAAAAAATGAAGCAGTGAAGGAAGATACTTGCTGTTTTAAATATTGGAGTAGTCAGAGACAGTCTCACCTGATGGGGTGGCATTTAAGCCCAGTGATGAAGGCGATTCGGGACATCTATCTGTCAAAAGAGCCTTTCGGAAAGAGAGAACAGCAAATGCAGAGGCTTTTAGGTGAAGCCTGGTTGATGAAGGCCAGGTATGGCTGGAGCAGAGTGAGCAAGGGGAGGGAGGAGTAGAGGTGAAGGGGCATAGTGTATGTGGGGACAATGAGTGCAGGGTGTTGAAGACTGGAGTAGAAACTTTCTCTGAGTTGAGAAGTCATTGGATTCTTAGCAGAGGAGTGAGGCGAACACATAACTGTTTTAAAATGATCCCTCTGGCAACCACATGGAGATAGGTTTGGCTGGGAAAACCCAAACAGAAACAGGAAGAGCAGGCAAGAGGTCATTGTAACGAACCAGGTGAATGATGGGTGTAGTAAATCGTGCATGTCTGGTAAGGATTGTGAGAAGTGATCACATTGTAGATTGCATTTTGAAGGTCGAGCTGGTTGTTCAGATGTAGAATGTGAGAAAGTAAGGATAAAGCAAAATTTTGATTGTTGTAGTAAATTGCAGCATATATTGTCATAGTTCAGTTTTTTAATAGAAATAATAGTTTGAAAAATATGGCTACAAAGGGATAATATTGTGTTTTTATGTTGTATCATCAGTGACTTGTGTATTTTATAAGTGAAGCTATTTGTGCAACCCTATTAATGGCTCAGATATCTGTATTTAAAAAAATCAGTTTCAGGATTATAATGCAGTGTACTGCTGCCACCTAATGTTTATAGCCTTTCATTTATATAATTACAATAACTGGTTATACATAGCTTTAATATTGGTTTGCATGCAAAATATTAACAGATTAATTGAGGCTTATTTAATTGCCTTCATATTAGGTTCCTGGTATGGATATTTAATACGATAATTGAATTGTGAAGAAATAAGGTTGTAGATTGAAGATCAATTTTATTGGCATCTTGATCTCTGTTAAATTCAGTTCAACAAATATTTATTTGTTGTGCTTAGCTTGTTGTCTCAGTTCTCATGATTATTATGGTTTTTTTTTTCTTTTTTTTTTCCCCATTAACTTTATTGGTACATTTTAGGTCTAAAATACAGTTACATTCATCATTGGGATCTTGTACCATTACATGAGTCTCTTGGTTCTTATTTTTTCCCCCTTCCCTTGCCCTCCCTTCACCCCCTCCACCCTTCCCTATTTGCAAAGACCTTGTTTCCATTTTTTTCCTCTTCTCATATTTTTTCCTTTCCTTTTTTTCCCTTTCCCTATCCCTCCCAATTCCCCTGCTCTTTTAGACCTTTTCTTCCTGTTACACAATATCAGTTATACATTTTTAAAATTACAATATTAAGATCTAGGAGACATTACCACAGATTTTACAGAATTTAAAAGGATATAGAAAACATATTACAAAAATCTTTTTTGAAATAAATTTGACAACTTCTAAGAAGTACCTTGGAAGACAAATTAAGGAAACTAACTCTGGAGGAAATATAAAATTTGAATAGCACCTATTAAAGAAAGTATATTCCTAGCTTGAAAACCTACCTATATGACAACAGCAGGCTCATAAACATTTTAACTGATAAATTATATCAAACAATTAAAGCAGAAAAAAGAAGGAACACTTCTCCTCTCATTTTAGCAACTCAACGATTATTTTTTAATTTATTTTTGTACCAGGGATCGAACACAGGACCTTGAGCTTGTGAGGCAGGCGCCGGAACCACTGAGCTAAATCCCCGGCCTGGAACTCAACAATTATTATGTTTTAATGGGCAGAGGTTAGATTTAAAAATAGTAACACCGAGTAAACAAATAATGAAATAATTAGCAGTTGAAGGAAACAAGACAACAGACATGGCTGTCCTTTTGGAGATGGAATTTATATCTAAGAAAGCAGGTATGCGGTTAGAATGTGATAACTGTGTCACTTCAGCTGCGTTTTCTGCTGAATACAAATGACATACGATGGAAACCTCTCTGAAATAACTTCAGTTCTTCAGGACATGGTGTGAGTAACATGATAGTTTCTATGTCAGTCCTGAATTGATTCTCTGTTGCTGCGTGAGAGATAGTTATCTTTAGTGATGACTACTTGCTCTTGAAGGTTATGTGTTTAGAGTAGTACTTTTCTGCTTTTCTGGGTCCTGGATTGGATTTAATGTGGTGCTTTACTATCTCACACATGCCTCACGAAACCCTCCCGTCCCCTCTCCTCTCCTCCCTCTTTGTCTTTCTGTTTTTTTCTTTCTTTTCTTTTTCTTTTTTTGGTACTGGGGATTGAACTCAGATCCTTGCTCCTGCAAGGCTGGCTGCGGAATCACTGAGCTAAATCCCTGGCCCTCTGTTTTTTTTCTTTTATTCATCCAGCTTACTCATTTGTTACTTGACCACTACAGCTGTATAGACACTGTTAGAAGAAATGGAAACACCAGTACTGAACCCTGAGGATGGATTCGGCTGATACTGATTGAATATTTGTGTCCCCTGGGACTGTTCTGACACTGCAAGATTGAAACTAAGCAAGCAAATCTTTGCTTTCTTTTTTTTTTCTCAGTACTGGGGATCGAACTCAGGTCCTTGCGCTTTTAAGGCAGGTGCGGTGCCACTGAGCTAAAACCCCGGCCCTCTTTGCCTTCTTTAAGCTTACTTTCTAATGGGTAGTGGGCTGAGAAGATAGACAAGTGGTAAATCCTCTGGAGGAAAATAAAAACTGTGTAATGAAAATAGAGCACGCTGCGAAAGGGGAGGAAGTATGTTTTTTGTCCACTTTATGGAAGTTTTCCTTTTCATAATAATTTTTTTCAGGTGAATTGCAAAAAAAAAAGTATACTTAAAATTATTTTGGATGTCTTTTGGAAACAGTAATAGTTCACGCCCCTCTATATTTATTTAGCAAATACTCATTAAACAAGTACCTTTTTTTTAGGGTGCTGTATGAAATAAAGCAGATAAAAGAGATGTCTTCTACCCTTAAGGAATTTAAAGTCAGCTTGGATTTTTTTTTACTTGCTTGCAAGACTGAGGATTGAACCCAGGGCCTTCGTACTGAGCTACGTCCAAAGCCTTTTTGAAAATTGTCCATTCTGAGATAGGATCTTGCCTATATGCATGCACTACCAAGCCCCACTGGGAAAGTATTTTTTAAACTGACATCTTATGGTGGTTATAGGAGAGTCATTTATCTTTTTTCTTAAAAAAATGTATTAACACAACCTTTTAGCTTTGACTTTAGATAGCAGGCTATTTTCTAAGACCCCTGGTGGTGATCTCCAAATCGCAGTACTTTTTTTAGAGGCTGAGGTCCCCCCCTACTCTTTTTTAAAGGAGAAATCTGCATTATGATGCCTCATTTCCCACTGAGGGTAATGTGGCAAACCTAGCAAGTTTTTGCCAGTCATCATGAAATCACCTTGTAATTTCTTTTAGTATATGTAATCAGTAAGGTATAAGATAACATATAAAGTTTATTTTTTTCAAAGTTTTAAATATTGGCATAGCTAAAATTTGAGGAACATAACTCTGTGTTGGCATCGATACAGTGTTGTACTAGTGAATGTTCAATGTCTCATCTAAACGCTCAGTATCTCACCTACTGCTGTCTTTTCTTCATTCCCTCTTGTTAAAACAGAGGTGTAGTAATCATTGTGGATTCATAGGATCCAGAGATACGTCTCAACTGTATTGCGCTTTTGTGGTATTCATCATTAACCAAATATGTTAATTGCTCTGAATTTTTGCAGGTGCTGATAAATAGGCATTTAAGGGTGATTAGATTAGAAAACTTTTTTCCTTTTCTTTTTCAATACTAAAGAAAACATCCTAAGTCAAAGATTTTAGAAATCTTAAAATATTTTGAACTCTAGTAGCTTAGTCATTGGTTAAGTAGAACAAAAAAAAAATGCTGCAGAATAAAGCATTCGCACCTTTCTCTGCCAGCTAGTAACCTTTACTTGAAATTTTCTGGTAGTCATAATATGGTGGGTTTTTTGAGAACTTATGACTTGACCAAGGTCAGATGTGTATTAATTGAGCCTCCCCAGATTTGTCCTGATGGCCACAAACAAATGTCTGTGGGAAGTCAGCAGCTTAACTAACCACCCACCTCACTGAATCATAAAACTCTAGTGCTGGATGGAACCAGTACAGAGGCGCAGTAGCTTAGCTTTGTGAGCGTTCCAACTTGGCCTCTGTTTCTCTGGTAGAAGAGAGTAGTGAGAGGGAATTCCAGAGACCACCCAAGAGGTGTCTTTGATTCTATCACAGCCTTCAGTGTTATTACTATCCTACTCTCCATCCCGTAACTCTGAAGTCTGCAACAAGTCTTTATATGTAAAAAGTTCTTGAAAACTGTTGAAATTGAATTTTTTTCTAAGTCTAGGCTGTAAACATCTATAGAATGAGAGACTGTGTTTTATAAAACTAGTTTTGTGGGGTAATTAAATCTTTCTAGACTTTTAACAAATACAAAGAAGGTATAACATCCAGCATTTATTGAACTCTTAGTATTTTGAAGGTACTGTATAATACTGTGTTTTTTAGACAAAGAAATACTAGACAACAAAGAAGTTGTCTATATTCTTAGAAATAACAATCTAAATGGAGGCAAAATAGCACTGGATACAAGCCTGTTCCTTAATCTTCACTGTGAGTAAAAATATTCTTGGGAAGATTTTTAATAGATTCTCAAGCTCATGTCCCTGAGGTTTTAATGTAACTTGGGGTTCCTGAGAATTTTGGCCAAGCTTTCATACATCTTGGAGTTCTCATGAGTTTCCAAAGGCTCATTCTTTGATTAATACTAGTGTCACAAACAGACCTAAGTTTTCCAATTCTAGCTCATTCATTTACTTTGTTGCCTTGACAAAAATACATAATTCTGATTGAGTCAGTTTCCTTATTTGTGAAGTGAAGATTATGTTTATCTTGTAAGGATATTGTGGAGAATGAGCTTTATGGCTGGAACATATATTACCACTTAGTAAATGATGACTGCTGCTCCAGTCTTCATCTTTATCACCTACCACCACCACCACTGCCATTACCATCTAATCATCATCTACCTGGTGACAAGATATATGCACAAAATAGTTAACATTGCCAGGCAGTATGTGTGGGAATGGTATAGACAGTATATGAGAGTTTAGAAAGACTCAAAGGAGTTTGGGCTGGAATAGATGTCCATTTAGGGAAATATACTTGAATTAGATTTTACAAAATGTGAAGGAATTAGCCAAGTAAAGGCAAAGGTGGAAGGGGAAGACTAGTCTTTGAAACACACAATTCAAGATAACGTTGATTATTTATTTTTACTGAGGATTCATCTCACTTGTCTTCTTCTAACTTAAAATAATGGGCATGGATCACCTGATCTGTTTTTCAGGTCATTTTCTTTACTAGCACATATTTGTAGTACACAATGTTTACATTCTTTGTAGGGAGTTGGGACATGTACATAATATATCTTAATTCACTTTCTCAGTAGATCACCTGATCATAAGTTTATTCAGGAAAATTAAATGTTTGTAGAAATGTGCACATAATATGTTGTATAATACTGTGAAGGCCACCAATTTATATTCATTAATATTATTACATATAATGACTTTAGAGATTTAAATACCACTGAATTTGCATAAATGACTGTTTCTAATTATTAAATAATTATGAAACTTTTTATACAGATATGGATTAAGAACGTATAGTATGCTACCTCACGTTTGCTTGAAATGTAAGTTTCACTGTCTGCCTACAAACAAATCATTTAATTTTGGCTTGCCTGTTTCACTGTGGAAGGTGTGATGACTCAGTGCTTCTACCATTTCCTCTTGTTTCAAGTGCTATAAAACTTTCTTTGGCACAGTGTACTGTAGCTCATGTGGCCCTCATTTGGTGTGAATACATCTTTCTCTCTTTCTCACACCCACACACATATAACATACACACTAAGTGTATTCTTTTCTCATTAGCCGTGGAGTGGGAACCACACTTGTAAACATAGAAACTGAAATTGTGTGGTGGTGTTCAGTGATGAAGAGGTCATTCTGATGAACTCACATAAATATTAATTTTGAAAGGTTACCCATTTTTGTGGAAATAAAAAATAAATGTGTAATGCAGTTCTTAAGAATTTTCTAGAGCCCTCGTTGGAGAAATACTGATTACTTACTTGCATGGTAGATTTAAAGGAATCATAGCATATTTAGTTTGGTTTCCTCATTTAAAATAAAAAAATACACAGTAGCCAAACAGAGTTTTGAAAAATTGTCCTACTTAAAGCATGACAGTGGCTTCTTCAAAAACTGAAAATAATTTCTAATAACTTATCAAGGCTCACAAATCTGTGCATCTCAGGTCTAGTCCCTGTTGTCTGACTGACTTACCTCATACCACCATGTTCCTTCCTGCTTCAGCAGCTTATACTTGGTATTCTACCTTTTTTGGGTGGCCTTTTCCTCACATTATGACCCTGGCTCTTTGAGAGCATTAGGCCTCAGAGTTTATGCTACCTCGGTGGAGTAATCATCCCCTTACCCCAGTTGTCCGTGTAACAAACCACCCCAAACTTAGTGGTGTAAAAACCACAACCGTTTTATTATGTTCACAGGTTCTTTAGGTCATTAATGTGAAAAGGATGTAGTGGATATGGTTTGGCTCTACACCATGATGTCCGAGACCTCATCTGGGAAAACTAGGACAGTTGAATGGCTGGATGCTGCAGTTATCTGGAGGCCTCTTTACTTGCCTGTCTGACTCATGTGAGGGCTAGGACAAGCTAGGATTGTTGATTGGAGTTCCTACAAGCATCCTCTCTAGATGACTTGGCCTCTCTGTATATAGGGCTTGATCTTCCTTTCACCATAGTAGCCTCAAAATAGTAACATAACATTCTCTTACATTATTGTTGTAAATTATAAATTAAGCATTTAATTTCAGTGAATCTTATTTACAGTGTGCTTAGTGATGAAATCATGGACCTTTACATTTAGCTATTCTGCCATCAGTGTACTATTTCTTCATAATGATTTGTAATCCAGATTATGTTACTGCAAAACCAGTGTGAAGTACTATAATTGTCTTAGTTTTTTGTGAATTGAAGTTTTGAATTTACTCTGAGACAGTAGGTGCCTTGGATGTGTGTTAGGCATACAGGATGTCATAACAGCCAACTTTGGAAAATACATTGTGGCAAACTGACTGAACCGTGACTTCAGAGGCTTATCTGGTTGAGTATTCAGAGGCCTCCTGCCAGTTACCAGAGTCTCAGGGCATGTGTATGGTAGTTTTTGAAGAGTAGGAATTTTTGTACTGGCTTGGTCTACAGTCATGCTGGATCCAGCTCTTCTCCATGCATAAGCAATTCCCAGATTGTTGAGACTTCTTTTTCTATCATTTAGATTCAGTTATTGCCTTAGGATTTCTCTGGACAGGAGAAGACGGAGTTCAGTACTGGTCTTCTAGGCAATGCTGACTGACAGGGTAAGGTCGTGTGTTTTATGGATGCACCTTGGAAATAAAATAAAAGTTGCCTGTGTACTAATAAAGAGGGAGAAGTTTAGGAAGAAGGAGAGGACAAACTGTAGAAACTTTAGAAATTGATTTTTTTCCTTCCCTGTGCTGCTAGTGGCCTCTATTAGCTAGGGAACATTGTGCTCCTTCATTTATGTTCCTTCTGTCAAATTACCAAGGATTTTTTCTCTTTATGGCTATTTTATCAGTGTAAATCTAACTTACGTAAGTTTTAATTTTTCCTAAAAAAGAATTGCAACTGTGCAGTAGCAAGTTATGTTGTGTTCATTTCTTCCACTTAGTCTGTTTTTCCCACTTCTTTTCACCTTGTGCCTCTGGATTGGCAAATAGTGAAATGGCAGACAAAGCAGGCTTAAAGAAATGAGAAGCCATGTTTTCATGTGCAAATAGCATATTTAGTTTGATTATAGGACATTTACTCCAAATGCAGATATTGTGAGGTATCCTAGAACAATATTTTAAAAGATTTTGTGCTATAGACTCTATAACATTAAATTTGAGTTGCTGCAAAATTGAAAAACTAATCCTCTCCTCAATAAGGTGAATAAATGTAGCAGGTTCCAAAAATGTGCCAATAAAATAACATGGCTGTACTTAATTTAATAATGATCTTTCTGAAATGTGATTGCAGTGGGATTTTGAATGAATGCGTAACATACTTTAATGTGTAGTTTTTAAAAACTATAACCTAAAACCTAGAGTGTTTAATTTTTTAATATTTAGTAGTAAGTTTGTAGTACATAATAGTTACATTCATCACCGCAGTTGGTGCATGTACATAACACTTAATTCTTTTTATGCCCCCCTCCCTCCATCAGGAGTTTCATTTCTAAGCATCTGTTAAACTTGACAATTCTATAAATTAGTACCCAACATAATGGATTTTATTTGATGAGAATTTGTGATGTTATCAGTATCAGTTGTAAACAGTGTTGTGGCAGAGCTGTGAAGTTTTTCTTCTATTTTGCTGAGATTTAAACTTATTTTCTACGTATTGGTTATTGGAAGTTGCCTTTCTAGTTCTGTATGCAACATGGAACATTTTGTCCACTCCATTTTTCAGATAGCTTTTTAAAAAAAAGTAATATGTACTTGTACCTCCTGTATAAATAGTTTGATTATTTTGCATATAGTTTCCATAAATAAGTACTTCCCTTTCCCAATAATTCCTCTTTCTGCTCAAACAAACATTAGAATAGAAAATCTGTCTTCTCCTTTGGTTCTTCTCAAGCTGGGTGATTGTGTCCCCCCTGAGGTTTTGGCAGTGTTTGGAGACATTGCTGCAACTTGATTGTTACAACTTGTTATAGGATCCTATTGCCATTTAACCAGTGGAGTCCATGGATGCTGCTAAACATCTTTTAATGTAAAAGACAGCTCCTTAAACAGCACATAGTTGTCTCTAAATTTCAATTTTGCCCAGATTGGGGAACCTGAAAACTGAGCTCATAATACTTTTTTAAACGTTCATGTGTTTTTTTAATAAAACCAGTCCTGAAACTCTAATAAAACATGTGAGTAATTTTTAGAAAAGTGACTTAGATACTTGCACTGAGTTTATATTGTACACTAATCTGATGCACATATATTCAGCACCTCCAGACTGTCAAAGGACCGCATGCAGCTATTTACTGAATGCCAGTATTGCTTGTATTGTCTGTTGTAGGACTTCTGTAGTCGCTAAATTATCAGTCCCTGTACAGTACAGCACAGGAAGTTGGCAGATAAAGTGATCCATCTGTTATCACACCCATCAAGTGCATTGGCTCAGACAGAAAAGGATGCAGATTGGAGCTCAGTGTGTGAGAGAAGTAGTGAGATTCCAAGATGCTTATCATTCTTTCCTGAATGTCCTTTCTGGCCTTTTGACAAGCTTGACTTGCTCATTTCTAAAACGGCCTTTTAGCTTGTGATATTGTTACCTTTTCATTAATATTTTCATAAAAACTAGGCATGTCATCAAAGATATATTTTTCTGAAAATGAGATTTTGGGGTATCAGCAACTTCTCCAATTCTTGGTTAGACTGTTGTAGAAAATAAACAGTGGAAAAATTGAAACTGCACAATCTGGAGAGTTTTATTTTTAAAGTAATTGTTCTTAATCTGAACTGAAGTAAAGCAAGTATAAAAGATTTTTATATTATTCTGTTGTGGCCAAGAATATTTTTTCTTTAATTCATAGAAGTGTTACCACTTTCAAGGAGATTGTGTTTAGGCTGTTGTCTGTGAGTTTAAGAAAACTGTTTCTTGCCTGGAAAGTCATAGATGTTTAGAAAGTGTCTAAAATCTTTTAGACAAAAAGCATTGATGCTGCCCTTGACGGTGCTCTGAACTTTTGGTGGCTACCCTGGAGGTAAAAGGTTATGAGCTGATCCTTCCTGTCTTGTGAAAAGTCTTATTTCACAACAGAGGTTCACCCTTGGCAAGGCGCAATGTCTGGTTTGGGTTGGCAGAAATCCACATCTAAGTTACTGTCTGTAGATTATATGCCTTTGACTTAACTTCACCTCCAGAATGGTGAGAGAAAAAAACAAACAAACAGTATTATGACCAGTTGAAACTTAGAAAGGGGCTTGCTTTTTCCAGACAAAGGATATAAAATGAATATGAATAGTGAATAGTTGTCTGGTCCCTTTAAAAGTGCCATTGTGCCAGGGATTTAGCTCAGTGGTTTTGCCCCCTGCTGCACAAGCACAAGGACCTGAGTTTGATCCCGGGTACCCCCCCAAAAATAAATAAATAAAAATAAAAGAGCCATTGTATTTGCTTCTTCTCTTTTCACCTTGATTTTTTAAAAAAATGTCTAACTTTTTTATCATTCACAAAACACACATATACAGAAATTAAAATTATTCAAAAAAAAGCAATGCAAGGGAAAAAAGCTATAATAATATTCAGATATAATAGAGCTCAACCAAAGCAAAACTGAGAAGTACTTAAACATTTTTCCATGTAATTTAAAAAAACATCTCAAGCATTAACAAGACATCAAAGGATGTGATTTCTTTTAGAAAGATTTTCAAAACTAATATTGAACAAATAGTGGTCTGGAAAAAAATTCTATTTAGCTAGTAGACTCCACATAGGCCAAATTTTTAAAATTTAAATTTCAATACAGTCATGTCACATGTGAATGAAATATAATCTGAGAAATGTATTATTAGGCAATTTCATCTGTGTGTATCGCAGAGTATCACACAGAGTGCCAACTTCTAAGTACAAACTGAAAAGGTATATGTCAATCATCTGTGATGGCCCCCTGGATATTATCCAAATACACAGGTAAACACGAGATACATGAGGCTACCACTGGCATAGCAGCACACTGTTTTACAGTAAACTCTTTTATATAAGTAGGATTATGCTTTAAAGGATGAAAAGGACAGCATGTTATGATAAGTACATAAAACAGTAACAGTCATTTATCACACTACCCAGTACTGGGCACTGTAGATAGTTGTATGTGATTTTTCTGGAAACACACCCTTCTCTCCTTGGATCTCAGTGATTCTTCCTTCCCAACCCACTGATGAGCTCCAGCCTAGTCTCTTTCTATCTATATCTCTTCCTATAGTTTTAAACACAATTTATATATGGATTCTGTCCAGATTCCAGTCTGTGACTCTGATCTCTCCCCTTCCCCTCTTGCCACCCCTACCCCTTTGGACCTTTTCTTCCTATTTCAAATTATCAATTATTTGTTTTAATCATTTTAATCCTTAATCACACTTTCAGTTTCTCACACCAGAGAAACTATTCGGTATTTACACATGTGTGTCCTATTTATTTCACTGAAGAGTATGGCCTCAATATGCATCCATTTAGCTATAAATGTCTCTAGTTTCTTGTTCTTTATGGCTGAGTAGTACTCCATTTTA
>NW_004624747.1:16943152-16981132 GCF_000247695.1 Heterocephalus glaber
TTTTGTGGGGTGGAACACTGTAAACATCTATTAAGTCCATTTGTTCAGTAGCTTGGTTCGGTTCTAGAATTTTGTTGTTAATTTTTTGTCTAGATGATCTGTCTATTTGTGATAGTGGGGTATTGAGGTCCCCCACTACAATTGTATTAGTGCTTATTTGGCTTTTCATGTCGATTAATATTTGTTTTGTATAATTCGGGGCATTTGTATTTGATGCATATATATTTATGATTGTCATGTCTTCCTCTTGGCCTGTTCCCTTCAGAAGGATTTAGTGACCATCTTTGTCTCTCTTGATTAGTTTTGGTTTGAAATCTACTTTGTCTACAAATAAGATTGCTACCCCTGCTTTTTTCTGGATTCCTGTGGCATGGAGAACTGTTTTCCATCCTTTTACTTTCAGTCTATGTATTTCTTTTTGAGTTAGATGTGTTTCTTGTATGCAGCATATTGCTGGATTTTGTTTCTTAATCCATTCTGTCAGTCTATTTCTTTTGATTGGTGAAATGATTAACATTGATAGTTATAATTGATAGATACTGACTCATCCTTGTCATGATCTTTTACTATTGTTGGCTCTTTTATTTCTTATTTTTCCCCCCCTTTCCCTTCAGTTTCTTACCTTGCCTGGTGGCTTCCCTCTGTTGGGCCTCATGGAGTTGTGACCTTCATTGTCTTTTTCCTAGGATATTGCTTAAAATTGTTTGGAGTGCTGGTTTGGTGTTCATGAAATTTCTCCGGTGTTCTTTGTCATGGAAGCATCCCATTTCCCCATTGATTTTGAAAGATAATTTTGCAGGATATAACAGTCTAGGTTGGAAATTATTTTCTTTTAGGGCTTGAAATACTTCACTCCAGGCTCTCCTTGATTTGAGGGTTTATGTTGAGAAATCGGCCGTGATTCTGATGGGCTTTCCTTTGTAGGTGATTTGTTTCTTTTTGCTAACTGCCTGTAGGATTTTTTTCTTCTGTTGGGTTTCTGAGATCTTGACTATTATATGTCTAGGTGTAGATTTGTTTTTGATCATGGTAGTTGGAGTTCTGTATGCCTCACTTATCTGTATGTCCAATTCTCCACCTCTGTCTGGGAAGTTTTCTACTATTATTTCTGTGAATAGTTTTTTTTTTTTTTTAATGTCAATTGTACTTTCTCCTGTTTTTTTCCTGGACTCCTATCAGTCTTATGTTATTCTTCTTTGTATCATCTAGCAGCTGCTGGATTGACTTCTCGTGGTCTCTTACTGTTTTTAAGAAATCTGTTTTCATGGTCCTTCACCGCAATCCTGTCTTCTATATCTGATAGTCTATCTTCAGAGTCTCTTAATCTGCTATGCATGCTTTCGGTGGAGTTTTTTTTTTTGTTTTTTTTTTTTTTTAAACTGGGGATGGAACTCAGGTCCTTGCCCTTTCGATGCAAATGGTGAAACCACTGAGCTAAATCCCTGGCCCTCACTGGAGTTTTTAATCTCCTGAATATCTCTTTGAATATGTTTTATGGATTCCATTTCTTTCTTATGTTGGGCGATCATGGTTTCCATTTCTTATGCTGTCTGTTCATGGCTTCCAGCATGTTTCTGAGCGCATTTGTTTTTTTTATCTGTTTCTGTCTTAGAGCCTCTAATCATGTCTTTCACTCTGCTAACCATCTCTGTAGTTATGTGGTAGATTATTTCTGCTTTGAATTTTTCTAAAGCCTCATTCATCTGTTTTGTTACTTCCTGTGCTATCAGTTCAGGGTGTCCAGGTGGTTGATTATCAGACTTTTCCACCTCATTTCCCCCAGAATTTGCCTTTTGTGGGGTGGAAGTCTGAGTTTGTGGCTTTCTTAAATGTCTTCTGATTTTTGTTTTTGTTACTGTCCTTGGTTTAGTTCCTGGGTTGATACTTTGAAGTTGTTTCTTGTAAGTATCTTTGTTGATGTATTCAGAACACTTATGGAATGATTGCTTCTTAGAGGTGTCTTCCAGGTATAGCTGGTCTTTAGGTTTTGAGTCTCTAATGGCTCTGAGGCTGTCTCATTTTCATTATACCAGGAAGGACAATTGATTTGATCAATCACAACACCTTAGGCCAAGTGATACAATCAGCAACACCATAGCATCAAGTACCTCTTAGAAAATGACAATTTGTGGTAGTTATTTAACCTATCACCTTTAACTGTGTGAATTAAATCAAGATCAAGGACCAACCCAACATATGTTTATAGTGAATAAACTCTTCAATATAGCAACTTTACCCTTCGGGATGGGGAGTTAGAAGGAGTTGGGGAGGGAGGAATAGGTTGGTAGAGGGATAGGGGAAGGTTAGCATTGAGGCCAGAGGGCACAGGCAAGAGAAGGAAAGAGAAGAAAGAGAAGAAAGGAAAGATAAAGAAGAAATACGAATTAGAGCCAGAACAGGAACACAAAGGGAGGTGAATAACAATGTCAGACAGCAAGGAAGTGAGGGAGAGAGAAGGAAAAGAGAAAAAGAAAAAAGAGAAAAAGAAAAATTTTAGAAGAGTAGAAAAAGAATTAAGAACAAAAAATAGTGGTAATTTTGAAAATACCAAATAAAAGATAAAAATGAAGGGCCTCCTTCAGAGTATGTCTCTGCTGTCACAAAAGACAATGTGGGCCGCAGTGTGCAGTTATAAGTCAATGAGTCTCAGCAAGCCATTCGCAGACCCTTGAGATTCAGGCAGATTTCTGGCTGCAAGTCCCAAGTTGAGCTCCCTGTCCTCCTGCAGGGTTGAACTCTGCCAGGTTCTACTGCAGGTTCCAGCTGCCTTTCCCCTGAAGATAGTCCAGGTTCAGATGGGAGGTGATGATCCCTCCAACTTACCAAGCATGGTGGTCTGGTGTGTCTTTATTGCAGAGATTCTCTTCACTTTTCCAGTGGGCTTCAGTTTTCATCAGGGAGGCTGAGAGAGGCCCTCTTTCTGTTGTTCCCTTCTGCAGCTCAGGACAGTGGCCTTTATGTCCCCTTGTGCCTCTGTAGTGTGGAACCAGGTAGCTGCACAGCTGAGAGGCCAGAGGCGGGGGGTGGTGGTGGTGTCTCTTGTTGCATGCCCAGTCAGCCTGGGACTGCTGGGCTCCTGCGGCTAAGATGGGGGCTGGTGGGCATGCTGGTGGTGGTGGGGGTCCTCACAGTCTCCTGGTGGCAAATGGGTGGAGCGAGCCGGACAGAGCAGGGCTCAGTCAGCCCGCGGTTAAGCTCTCTTTTTACCTTCATTTTAAAGTAGCTCTGCTGAAAAATGGGGATTTTAGTAATCTATCCTGGAGTATATTTGAGTTATCCTCCAATAGATAAATCCTTTAAATATTGTGTATCAAATTGAGGCATATGATTCACATACACTTTAATTATACTTGATTAAAAACAATGAATTTAGTTTTAAAATTGTTTAGAATTGCAAAAATTTGGTTTATATGAATAAATCTGAAATACAGTATTTGAGAATAATTATTTTGAAGCTGATTTTTCCAGGAAGAAAAAATTTATAAAATTGATAAAAACTTCCATAGAAATGATTCTATATTTTCCTATACATTTTTTTGCATTGTTTCTTTTTCCTAAGAGAAAATAAAAGGTTCTTGGGGTTTTATAGATTGGCTTTTGGTAAGTACGTAGTGACTTTAGGTTCATTTTACCTGACAAAATGGAACAAGTGACATATATATTCTTATTTACATGTACTTATATTAGTGTATAATATAGATTTAATACATAATGTGATGTCACTATAATTATTGCAAATATGGAGAAAATGATAGGGCATTGTTAATTTATAATGATAAAGAACTTAGTTCATAGAGTTGATAATTAGAATCAACTGTGTATAGGAAAGAAGATGAGTTAACAATTCTACTTCTAAAGGTTTATTGGAATATAAGTTTTATAATTTAAAATTAATCTTATTGTATTAAATGTGTAGGAGACTCACTTCATGATGGTGTTTATTTTATTGGGGATGAGAAGTTACCACCTATTTGGCCTAGCCCCTGGTTCTTTGGCACTAGCCTGTAGTATTGTTTATGACCCTTAGACAATCTTAGACTTGGTGACAAGGAAGAACAACTGATTAGAACAATTATGTCATATTGGCTAAAGTTCTACAGTCAGCAGTAACAACAGCATCAAACACACCCTAGAAAATGACACACTGTGGTAACTATTAATTTGTCCCCTTTAACTGTATGAACTATATTTGTGGTTATATAACAAAATGTGAAACAAACCAAAAAATTGTATACAGTAAATATGCCCTCAATATGGTGATTTTACCCTTGGGGAGAAAATTTAAAAGGAGTTAAGGGGAAAAATAAATAGAAGAAGAGGAAGAGATTAGAGGCAAGGCTAGAAGACAAAGGTAAATTAGGTGAACTTTGGGAAACTGTGAACAAGATAGGAGAGAAAGAGAGAAGGAAGAAATAAAAACAAGAACAGAACAATAAAAAAACTAGAAACAATGTTCACACTAATGTAAAAACAACAATCAAAAGGAAAAAAAAACAAAAATGAGAAAAAAAATGTTTACTTCAGGGTTGTGTCTCTGTTGTTACTCAGAGTGGGCAGGCAGAGTCCAGATCTGTGTTGATTAATCCAGCAAACCAGTAGTAGATTTACCCGAGGCGGGGGGGCACGGCTCGGTGGCATCATAGTGGATTACCCACTGAAGTTCAGGTAGGTTTCTGGCTGTGAGGCTAGAACTTGATCTGTTTAGCCTGCAATACTGCATGTGCCTCCTGCTGGCCTAACCTCAGCTCCCTGCGGATTGAACTCAGCTCCTTGACCTCTTGCTGACTTGAACTTGGTTCCACATCACCTTGACCCTGGGAGCTGCTAGATGGAGCCAGCCAACAGCTGCTCTGAGTTCTGAGCTCAGTTGGCCTCTTTCCAAGATGGCTACCTGCCAATTACCCTCTTCTGGGGGACATCTGAACCCAAATAACTCAATAGCCACTGAGGTCTCTCACGGCTATTGCTCTGCTCCACTGGTGCATCTCCACGGAGGCTTCTGGAGTTGCCAGTAGTCACCCTCTGTCTGCAGGTTTAAGGGACTCCCCCACCCCCACCCCCACCCCCACCCCCAGCCAAGGATCAGGGAGAAAGCCCTACTTGCCACCTTTTTCTGTGTTGAAGGCTCACTCTTTGCTCTCCTTATGGGCTTCGATTCTCGCTTCACATCCTCGCTGGGTGCCAGAATCCCACTTCTCTCCTTCTCTTCCTCAGGTTGCTATATTTGTGTCTGGAGACCAAATCTCAGAGAGGCTGTTCCACTGCTGTTCACTGTTGCACTGCTGTTCACTCCACCATCTTCATGGAAGTCATTGTTAGTTGTTTTAAATTAGTTTACTGTCATTGTATTATTATTTGACCTATTTTCTTTTTCTTTTTTTTTCTTTTTGTACCGGGGATCGAACACGGGTCCTTGGCTTGTGAGGCAGGTGGCGGAACCACTGAGCTAAATCCCCGGCCCTGACCTATTTTCTTGATTTATTTTCCTTAATAATATTTTTAGTCATTTTAACATTGCAAATTATTTAGGGTTTAAATAGAGTCTTATTCTCATCACTTCTTTGATATACTTATTTCTACAGAAATCTTTTCTTTCTCTTCCCTTCTCTTTCTTGTAATGGGGATTGAACCCAGAGCCTCATGCACGTTGGGCAAGTAGCTCTGCCAGAGATGCATCTCATCAGATTTTTAACTTTTATTTTATAGTAGGGTCTTACTAAGTTACCCAGACTGGCCTTGAACTTATTATCCTCCTGCCTCAGTCTCTTGAATAGCTTGGGGTTATGGGTGTGCACCACTGTGCCTGCTTTAATGATGACCCAAGTTGATTTTCCTGATAATAGTATGAAATCACAACTATTGAGAATATACAACTTTCTTCATCTTGTTCTTTTGCATAGTATAAAGTCCTTAGAAACATACTATGCTGCCATGTTATATATAATTTTGTGTCTCACAAGTTGAGTAATGGGGTGGTGGTGTAGCTTTTGGTGGTCGAGCATGTAGTTAGCATGAGCAAGGCATACACAGACACATACAGTTGTATTTTGGTGTTAGGTTGCATTTTGCTCCAGTTTGAATGTTTTTTTCTTAAAGTCCCAGTGTTTTTCTTTGTGGAAGGTTCTGTGCACACAAGGATTAACCTTGCCGCTGTAGATACAGTGCTGAAATTCTTTGTGTGGATGAGAAGACAGGTAATAGACGAATAAATGAATAATTTCTTATAGTTGTACTCAATAAAGCAATTGATGAGAAAGTGAATTTCTAGGAAAGAGCTATTTAGGCTAGGGGGTTGAGAGGGGGTCTCTTGGAGGAAGCTGAGCTGAGGACTAGTCAGCCAGCATGGAAAAAGGGAGCAGAGTCCCTGAGCTCAGTGTGTGGGAGAAACGGAAGGCTCATGCTGTTGAAACTGGTGAAAAGTGGGAGATGAAAAGGCAGATGGAAGTGAGCCCTGGGGCTGTGGAAGCATGGTGAGGAGCACGGGAAGTGCCATGGTAAGACTTACGTTTTGCAGAGATTGCTTTAACTCTTACAGAGAAAAGACTTGTGGAGCCTGGAGTGACAGCAGGGATAGCACACAATTTAAAAGCTTTCCTTCTTGGTGAATCTGAATTATAAAAGAAACTGAACAATATCTGTCCTTCACAGAATATTAGTGTATCTCTGACCAAGCCCTGTCTACTGCATTTCTTCTTTAGGTCTTTTTCATTATTATTTGAATTACTTAAGTTATTCTGAGTGGATAGTAACTTTTAAACTTCTATTATTTCATATGTATTTTTTTGTTTTTTGAAGCACAGAGTTTCAAAATTGTGAGTCACAACAGAAAATTATATACAAAAAATGAATTATTAAATACCAAGTATCTGATGATTCCTCCAAGAAATATTAATACAGCAAAAGCTGCTCAAATGCTCCATCATCAACACACTCTCCTTTCCCTTCTGAGATGCTTTTTGACTGTTACACTTTATAATAGCTAGTTTTTAAACCATAGAAAGAAGAATTAATAAGGCCAAAGAATATTGTATGTTACAAAAGGTAATTTATAAGTTGATTATTTGGACCGTACCCTATTTTTCTTCCATTAAAAATCTATTTTAAATGGTAGATCAATTCTAAGGCTAGTTCATCAAAAAAAGAAAAAGCTGATTTAACCTGAAATACTTAGCTTTCTTGTTGGTTTGTGTTCTGGGTTTTATGATGAGTAGTAGATGGGCTAGGGCTTAACTCTGTAAACATTTCAAATTCTCAGACTCTTATCTTGGAAAGCTTTCCTGCATTTTAGTGCATCTTGTTATAATCATGCAATTTGAGAGCTGGACAAGATCTCAGAGTAGGGAGAATTATGAAAGAAACAGAGTCAGGGCAGTATTTAGCAATGCTGGTGGCCCAGGCTTTTTGGTTTTCTGGCACTGTTTACTCCTTTTCTAGTGGTTTGCAAATCTGTCCTCTTTACAAAACTTTAATATTTACCTATCTCTCCTCCCCTTCCTTCTCCCTCCTCTCCCCCCTTTCCCTTCCCTCCCCTCCCCTCACTTCTTTGCACACAGCTACATCCCTGGCCTCTGCTTTTCTTTTTAAATTTTTGACACAGGGTTTCATTAAGTCACTAGATGCCCAGGCTGGGCTAAAACTTGTAATTCTCCTGCCTTACCCTCTCAGAGTGTTGGAGTTATAGGCACACACTGTGTTTACTTTTTCAAATGAACTCTCTGTCAGACTTTATAATTTATAATGAGGAGAACTGCAGCCATACCAGTTGAAATGTGGAGGTGAAAAGGGCCAAAAAGACTTGCCAGGGCTCTTCCACTAGATACTGGCACTCCAAAGGATTATAGGGGAAAAAACCACTGTCCCACATGTTATTGAAGCTACTCAGTTTTGCTCTACCCAGATTGTGTCCCATCTAAAACTACTGGGTCGCCTAACCTTCCAATCAAAATGCCTTTGTAGCTAATTTTAGAAAGAACATAAGATTGAACTTTTTCAGACCACTGTGTAAATAACTAATTTTCATTTTCTAAAGTACTTGACATTTGCATATTGAATTGTGTTAATGCAAAGGAATACTGTAGTTTCAAAACACCCCATATGAGGTAAGAATGTTGACAATGTTGGAGTATTTAGGTCATTTCTAAATTTTTTTGCACATGAGTTGGAAACTTTTATCCTAAGTTTTGGATAAAAAGAACTTTTTCCTGGATATTTTTCAGCTTAAGATCTTGAGAATCTTTTATTTCATTCTATTTTGAATGCTTGAGTGCTGTGGTTGTAGTGTGTCCTCTAGTTTCCGTGTGTTGGAAGCTTGGTCCTAAGTGTGCAGATGTTAAGAGGTGGAGCGTTCTGGAAATTCCTTAGGTGATTTGAAGCCTTGCCCTTAGAGAAGAGATTAGGTAGTTCTGTGGGACCCTGGTTAGTTCCTGTTAAGAGTTATTAGGAAAGAGCGAGATTGCCTTGTCTACTCTATTATGGCTTCCTTTCTCACAGAGTCATATTTCCTCTCCCATGCACTCATACCATGATGCCATCCACTGTGGTGCGATAAAGCCAAGGGGCCTCACCAGAGGTAGCACCATGCAGTTTGGGTTTTCTGCTTCTAAAACTGTGAGTTTAAATAAATCTCTTTTCCTTTATAACGTACTCACCCTCAGATATTATGTTGCAGTACTGGAAAACAGACTAATTCAAAGGGAGAGTTATATACTGTGGCTTTTAAAAAGTGAAGAATAATAATTTTATTCTGTTAAGATTCTAATATACTGGAAATTCATGTGGAAAACTGTTTTGTTTTGTTGGTGGTACTGGGGAATGAACCCAGGGCCATCATGCTGAGCTACTTCCCCAGCCTCCCTCTTTAAAAATTTTGAGACAGCATTTCACTAAGTCGCCTCACCTATGCTTCAACTGTGATCCCTCCTGCCTCTGTCTCCCAGAACACTAGGATTATAATCATGCACCACTATACCAGCCTAAACTAAATTTTTTTAAAAATAGTTTTTTTGGTGTGGTGTCCTATTTGATAGTGATGAGATTAATTTTCCCCCCAGACAGAAGCCTGTGATTAATATGGGTGTGAGAGTGTGTGTGTGTGTGTGTGTGTGTGTGATGATTTAATTCAGTACAAAGACCAGAATAAGAGATGTGTACTTACAGGTAAAAATTGTGTAGGTATTATCTTCTCTAATAAGATTTGTTGTTTGATTCCATATGATAAAAGAAAAAGTTGTCTTTTTTCTATAGTGGGGTGCACATTAGACTTCTCTTCAGCACATACAGTACTCTTTAGTTGCACATTTAGAGTTTAGTGGTCCATTTATAGACATATCAGAGATAAACTGCAGATGTTTTGGTTTCTAGCCTGCTGTAATATAATGGGTCTAAAATCTAGTGGCTTAAAATTGCTCAAGCATTTTGCTATTTCATAAAAATTTGATTTTTCAACATAACTTTTTTATTTGTTTGTGTTTTTGCTCAGTGCCGCAGATTGAACCAAATCCTCACTCATGCTAGACAAGGGCTCTAATATTGAGCTGTATCTTGCTTGATATATATGGTACATTTCCAGCCCTATTTAAAAAAGTTATTTACGGTGTTAAAGTTTCATGAACCAGACATTTTCTATTTGCTTCTGTTTATTTTTTTACTATTTTAACAAATTTATGCATGTGCAAATTGTTTTGTAGTACAACTTAGTGTAAGAGACCAGTAGTGTCATTTAAAAATTGAAAAAAGACACCATTTAAAAATTGTTTAATTGTACAGAATTTGCTAACCTTCAAAATATACCTTCTCATATTTTGGTTCGACTGTAATCTTTCAGTCCTGACAGATAACTTGTTTCTTGTCAACTACCAAACTCCATAGGCTACAACCTAACAACACACATAAATAACTCACAAAAGGCTACAGTTGCGAGAGGATGTGGAGCAGCACTTCAGTTTTTTAAAATCTCATAACAAGATGACTTTGCATGTTGTCATTACAATGAGGTTTATGCCTTTTTCTAGCTTAAGTTAGGGCTTTTGTATTTATACTTGAGACCTTCACCAGGTGCAATGATTGATGGGTTTTGGGTGTAGTGTTAAACTGATATGGTTATTTTATATTACTGTTTTTATCAAAAGTACGTATTTTAAACTCTTAAAACAGAAACCATGTTTTGTGTCTTGTACATTTTATATAAAACAAATTATTTTGTAGTAAAACTAGATAACAAACAGAACGAATCATTTTGTAGTAAAAGTAATAGAAAAAGAGGACTGATACTGCTGAAGAATTTTGTAGTTCTGTGGTGAAAGAGGTGGAGAGAAGGTAGGTCAATATTAATCACAGTTAAAGTGACAAAAGTAACTTATAATTTTTACCTCCAAAGAGTTGAATATGTCGAATGTGTTTGGTTAATAAGAGTCTCATCAATTTGCCATGGACTATCTAGCTGAAATACAAGTTGGAGTACCCATAATGCCTCAAGGAGATGGTAGGGATAACAGTTAAAAACCTTTGTGTACCTGGGCTTCATAGTACTGTAGTTTATTCATTCACATTCTCTAGTTCTCTCTCCCTCTCCCTCTTCCCTCTCCCTCTCTCTCTTCCCTCTCCCTCTCCTTCCCCTGCTATCTCCCCTCTTTTCTCCCCCCCCCATGTTATTTTTGTTACATTTGCTACTTTAACCTGTCAGTTAAAAAATAATTACTATGTCAGTATGGCTGGCGGCTCATATAGGAAAAATATGCTGTCTCTTAATCAAAGGTGATTACAGTTTTTTCCTGTCTATAAATGTGCTTGTTGTGTAACGAGAATGCATTAGTCTCAGCCTGATGTAAGAAATGAAAGGCAGCAAGAAGCAGCACCATTGTTATCACTCCAGGCGTGTCTAATGAATCGTGTTTCCATGTTCTCTCCGTCACGCTGTAGAGTGCCCTCAGCCAGGGCTAAGCCTCCTGTAAAATGCTCTTTAAGATTATTGTAGCAAGAACAGAAATGCTGGGTGAGTGGGGGGTGGGGAGAGAATGCCAAAGAGACAGCTGCATTTCAAACAGTTACAGCTGCAAGGATTACTCACTGTAATAGCAGTGACAGACAACTGTTTGAGCTTTAGTGTAAAAGGCAATTTGGGGACTTGCCCTGTCAGAATTAGTAGCAAGCTGAGTGTGTGTGTGTGTCTGTGTGTGTGTGTGTGTCTGACACACACATACACTCATTTCAAATCAGATCATGTCAGAGTGGAAGAGTTTTAATTTTTACTGTTCAGTTGTGGTAATGTTGAAATCAAAAGTTGAGTAATCTAAAATTGTTCTAAAGGAAGTTTATAAAATGTTTATTTGTAACATTGATGGATTTGAATGTAAATGCTCTGAATCACATGTATGGTTTTCCTTGTCTAATTATATCTTGTGATGATTCCTGTCCTAATAATATTTAGCTTCTTTGTAATTTCTGACCATGTGGCTTTTTTGAAAAATGTATAGCTGTTTAATAAATAATAATAGCCCTATTTAAAAATTATTTAAACTATGTGTGCTTATAAAAAATACTGCACATTCATTGAAGGAAGTCTGGAAAATATACACAAAGAGATAAAGAAGAAAATAAGCATTATTATTCCAGCAACCAAAAAGAACTGTCAATTTTGGTGAATGTCTTTCTAGATTATTTGTTTATATATTTTAGAGATATTAACATATTAGTAGTTTTAAAAGATAAAATAGTAATAATGGTTTTAAAATCTTTGAAAGAATATTTTGGGGCAAAATCATTTTGTAGAAGTCAACAATAGCCAACAGCCATTGTACAAGATTTCTTTTTTCAAAGTGCAGCTATTAAAGTAACGTTGAAGCCTGTTTTCTGTAGCATTTGTCTCTTGAAGGTCTTGTACAATTTATCTAAAAATTTAGTTTTATGATTTCTTTCAGTTTAAAGTTTACTGGCTTTACATGGAGTCTTATGATCCATTGAAATGCTAACGTGGGTCATGTCTCAACTGGTACAGTGCTGTGTAGAAACCATCATTAAAATTCTGGTTATCCTGTAACTGGCAGAGGAACCATGCTGTTAGAGGTTCCTTAAGAAGATATTATACCGCTAAATTTTTGAAACACAACTGTGCTTCTGTCTGCTGAGTATTATCAGTATTTGTAATCATTTAAAATTGAAATAGGTTCAAATAAATGGAGCATTTTGATACATGTCTTCTATCCCTAATTATTTTTCCCAATTTTTACTTGATTGATGAGTTGACACTGGGAAAGTTAAAATCCATTTTTAACATAGATTTGTTAAATAATAACAAATATTCTACATCCCTGAGCAGTTCAAGAAATCGGAACTCTAAGTGGGATGAATTTGATATAAATAATAAGTTCATTTGGCCATAATGACTTTAGATATAGATTTTACAGGGCAATCAGTGGTAGCATAACTGTGATCAATCATTGCTGTTGTATATAATTGGGATTTTTATGGGTGTAGTGCTGTATTTCATAATGCACACTTATGCTTTGTTACTCAGTTTTTTGCAAGTTAATTTTTAAGAAAAATACTCAGAAATTAGATACTGAATTTTTTTGGAGGGTCAATTTTTAAGAAATTAAATTATCACTTTATTTGATGCAGTCAATAAACTTAAATTAGTAAATGTTTTCTTATTATAATTTTTGCTTATTGTAGTTCTTAGCACATAGATATAATAATTTAAAAGTTAATTTTTTAAACTTTAGCTTTATATATTGCAGAAAGGGGTTGAAAACAAAGGCAGTCTGTCTCAGGGCTGTGTTATCTTTAGCTGCTTGTCACTGAAATTTAACTGGGAAACAATATCCATGTTTCATATGCTTTACTTTAATCTATTTGTGTTTCTAGATTTGGGAGCAAAATTCTACTTTCAGTAATTTCAGTGGATGAATAAGGAGTGCCATCTTAAAAGTACCCCTCTCCCTCGAATATTTGCAATGGTCAAAGTGGTTGCTGAACTCAATGTTCTGGATAATAGGTTTCATTAGTTTTGGTGCCTGAGGTAAAAAAGCAGTAGGTGGGAATAAGAAGTGTTTTTGATGTCTAGACGTTCATTTCAGCTGTTGCTGCAATAAGATACATTAAAAGGAAATATGTATCATAGCTCAGAGGAAATATGTATTCTTTGAAAGTAATTCTACTTTTAAAATGTGAAAGGCAGGGTGACCTGAATTCTAAAAGCATGAGCTTGAGTTTCTTCATGGTTTCGCAATCTGTATGCTTCTCCCTAAGTCATTCCTTTCTCCCTCCTTTTTTACTCATTCAAGTAAAGTATGTCAGTTTTGCTTGTGGAATTGGAAGGGCTATCTTTCCAAGATCTCTACTGGGAAACACTAAATCATTGAAATACATGCTACTTTGATTTTTGCCATATAGACCTCCACACTCACTTGAACCTTTTATATGATTTTTTCTTTTAAAGAAGTTTAATAATTCTTCAAGGAGTGATGTTTTGCAAAGTTGAAATAAGTTATATAGTAATTTGTGTGAGGATTCTGAAAAATTATTTGAGCACTAAGTAGTAATTACTGCTTTTTAAAGTTGTTATGAAAAAACATTGTCTCCTAAAAACATTTATGTAGTAATTTTACAGTTTAAATATTTGATTATGAGGATTATATTTAAAAAGGTTCAGTAATTTCAGTTCAAATTCTGATTATAGCGTTTACAATTTAAATGAGATAACTTTAGTGCCAAAATAGTTTTCCGTGTATATAGGCAGCTGTGGTAGTACATAGTTTCCTTTTTTTTGAGCCAAGGTCTCACTATGTAGTTCAGGCTGGCCTTAATCTCACAGTGATCCTCTTGCCTCAGCCTCTCAAGTTCTGGGATTACAGTCATGCGCCACCGCTCCCAGCAGCTTTTTCATTCTTAATATGGCTGTAATAGATAAAATAACAATAGGAGAATGTTTTAGTTTAGGAATTAATTGTTTTAAATTACTCCTGCTACTCATTTATTATACATGTATATTAGGTTTCATGGTTCTTTTTCTTTTGAGATTTTTAGAAATATAGTTCCATTATTTATAAGTAGTTTATACAGTAATTGTCTTATCACTATATTTTTCCAAATTTATACAAATTTATGTTGAAAATTTCAAAGATAGGATGTTGCCTGGTACGTGGCCAGGACCTATAATCGCATCTACTTGGGAAGCTAAGGCAGGAGGACTTGCCAGTTGAAAGCCAGCTGGGCAATTTATCAATACTCTTGTCTCAAAATAAAAATTAAATCTAGGGATGTAGCTCAGTGGTAGAGTGTTTTCCTAGACTGTGTGAGGCCCTAGGTTCTATCTTCAGCACCAGAAAAAATAAAAAATAAAAAGGGCTGGGGCTGTGGTTCACAGGTGGAGCACCCTTGGGTTTAATCAGTATCTCTCCCTCCTGAAGGTTGAAAAAATTTTGTTTTTCAATCTTAAAAAGAAATATAGCCTGGGGGGAGCTTCTAGGTATTTTGTTTTGTTTTACTTGCTACATCAGCTTTTTTTGGTCACAAGTTCTTTGGGTTCTTGGAGATAGAGCACAGTCTGCAGACCTTCTTACAAGCTTTTTTGACAGTTGGTTTTGTCTTTACCCTGAAAAGAGAGACAGTTAAATGTTAAGTGCATCTTATCTCATTTATGTAAGTAGAAAGTAGACCAAGGTTTTGCTCCTCTCAACTCCTATCTCCTCCAGTACTCCTAACATCAAGTAAATGAAGCATTGCCTTAAATTTTACTGGGTCTGGGGATATCTCAGATAATTATTTAAGAAAGCTAAAATGGAGTGGTTTTGACTGATTGTATTAGACTTCTACAAATAGATTGCCAGAGCATTTTCACTTGTGTTTAGCCTTTAAGAATGTTACTTTTAACTATTTACAAAATATTGACTTAAGATACAAATTTTTGAACCAAAGGGAAATTTAACATCAGTGTTTCAGATTGCCTTTCTAGCCAGTGCTAAGGATAAACTGGGTAAATGGCTGGGTTTATTCAGCACTTACCTATGGAGAAGTGTGGTAGTTTAAAAAAAAAAAAAAAAGGATCAATGGTAGTGTTAGAAAATTTGAAATATTTTAATATATTATAAAAGCAGATATAAAATACCTTTGATCCTTTTAGGGTGACTATAGCTGTTTGACTTTTAAATTCTTGGAATTGTTAGTTACATGACTTTGGATATGTTTAAGTTTTAAGCATTAGGTTTTTCATTTATAAAATGGAAATTTGGTTAAACTTTTTGTATGGGTCAAAGACTTGCAAAATAAGAAAAAGAGTTGATTAAAAGAATGTTGGGTTTTCACAGAGCTATTTTCCACTTTTAGGACCTGCACTGCAGAATTGTTTTGATGAGAAAATTGTGGTTCACTACCAAGTAACAGATGCTGTAATATCTGTGCTACTTCAGCAGGAAGAACTTGAGTTTTGTACCTTGTGTTTCTAGGACTGTCAGAAGAATCTTTTCTGTGTTTCTGAATCCTTAGTAAAAGGTGTGGAGTTCAGGATTTGTATCCTTCTTCACACTATAGGAGGTAATGGAAAAAGATAATCAGTATTTTTAACTTCTGTTAGGGATAATCATAGGAAAGTAGGCACTTCTTAGTAACAATGCCAAGCTCTGATGGTGGGTGACTAAAGTAACTTACAGAGATCCTTCACTTTGTCTACAGTGTTTGTGAGTAATCTTCTCACTTTACCGTATGTGTATAGTGTTTGGATCATATCTTGGCACATAGATTAAAATATCAAAGATTGGTTTCTGAATAGACAATCTTGACTGTAAGTTTTTTAAATTACTGTTTTAAAAATGAGGTATATTTTGCTTAGTATCTGTTTTTGTAAAGTATTCAAAGTAGTTTTGTTCTTTAGAATGGTTTTCACATGTCTTTATTAGCTTTTTGAGAGCGTTTTTAGTTTCTAGCTTGGTGCTTGAGGTGTAACAGTCAAGAACTGTTGTCCAGTTAATGATGGCAGATATCTGTTATTAGATTCCAAACATACCATGGTAGATTTAACTTAATTTGAAATTTTAGAGATTCCTTGAAACATATGTTGGCCTTGGATTTTTTTCAGCCCTTCTCTTCTCCCTCGTGGTGGGTATGGAGGGAGCGAGACTGAAAGTTCCAGCCCTCTAAGCACATTGTTGGTCCCTCCTGGCAACCAGTCCTCACGCAGAGGGGAAGGGCGGCCCCCCATCTCCTCAAACATTAAAAGGACACTCTTTTTTTTGTGATACTGGGGATCGAACTTGGGTCCTTGCACTTGCAAGGCAGGCGGCGGAACCACTGAGCTAAATCCCCGGCCAAAAAAGGACACTCTTACCACATTGGAGATTCCAAAGGATTTAGGAACTGTATTTCAGGAAATGAGACAAAACTCAAAAATATACATCACAGTGTCACAGAGGAATATTGCTGGGCTGTATCACAAGTGAATGTTTAACTTTAGCTACTATTGCCAAAGTCAACTGTTCTGAAGGGGCTTCAGTGACTCTATCTCTGTATACTCACCAGCACTTAGTAATGCCATTTTTTTTTTTCTTTTAAGCCATTCTAATGGTTGATGATATCTCATTATGATTTGAATTTTCATTTCTTTAATGGCTGAAGATTTTTTCATGTAATTATCTGCCACTCATATATCTTCCTTGGGGAAGCATCTGGTCAAATCTTTTGCCCATTTAAAAATCATTTTTTTCTTAGTGTTCAGTTTTGAGATTTTTTAAAAAAAAGTAGCATGTTCTGAACACAGAACTTTGTTAGATACGTGATTTGTAAATTTTTACCCTCCATCTATGGGCCTTTTCTGTAATTTAGCATAACTTTTCCAAGGAGTTAAAAAAATTCGTTTTCATAAAGCCTTGTTTATCAGTTTTTCTTTTCTAGATCATGCTTTTGGTATCTTTGCCTAATCTAAACTGACAAAAATGTTTTCCTTTGTTTCTTTCTAGAAGTTTTAGTTTTTGCATTGAAGTCCAACACTGTCTGTTTTAATTTTTTACTGTATGGCTTGAGGTTATGGTACCATCCCCTGGGGAGGCGGGGAATTCCAACACCATTTGTTGAAAAGACTTCTTTCTTCATTGATTTGCTTTGGCACCTTTGTTGAAAACAAGCTGAAAAAACTCATATATTTTGTCAATGTGTTTCTGGACTCACTTATGTTTTATTGATCTGCATGTCCCTGTTCTGTACCATACTGTACCATACTGTCTTGTCTAGATCAGCTTTATAGTAAATCTGGAAATCAGCTTGTTTAAGTCTTCCAACTGTATTTTTTTCTTTTACTACATGATGGTGGATTTTCTAGTTCTCTTTCCTTTTCATCTAAATATATAGACTCAGGTGTTCTGTTTCCTGCAGAGATTTTTAGTTGGACTCAAATTGACTCTATAGATTGGTTTGGGAGCAATTGCCATCATAACGATATTTATTTTTGCAGTCCATGATTGATTTACTCATGTGTTTTTATGTCTTTCATCAGTATTATAGTTTCTACAATATAGATCTTAACATATTTTATAAGATTTATACTCAAGGATTTGCTGGTTTTCTCTTGTACAGTAGATGACTCTTTCAAAAAATTTGAATTTCTGCTGGGGATTTAGCTCATTGGTTCTGCTGCCTGCCTCAAAAGTGCAAGGACCAGAGTTTGATCCCCAGTACCCCCCAAAATAAATAAATAAACAACAACAAAATTTGAATTTCTAACTATGTGGTATAGAATACATTCCATCGTATGGAAAAAAGTATATAGTACTTCTGGTATATAGAAAAATGACTTTTGTATATTTTGACCTTGTATTTTGTGATTTAGCTAGACACTTTTAGTTCTGTAAGAATTTTTAGAATTTCGTAGTGTAACAGTTGTGTTATGTGAAATTCAGGGATTTTATTTCTTCCATTCCAGTTTGTATGCCTGGTCTTCTTGTACTGAATGAAATTTCAAATATGATGTGGAAAAGTAGTGGTGAGAGCAGACCTCTGTACCTTTCTGTCTTTCGGTCTTGTATGTTAGTTGTGAGTTTTTGGTGTTCACTCTTTTTTTTTTTTTTTTTTTTTGAGAAAAATCCATTCTAAGACATATTTTCAAATTGTTGAAATCAGGATAAAATCATAGTGATATCTTAAAATTGTGTTGGTAAGGCAGCAATTGGGATAAAATTGGCATTGCTCCTGCATGCTCATACTTGTTTAGTGTTCCATTGGGCTTGCTGGGAAACTGTAATACCTGTGTTTCAATTAAAGTATTAAAGAACATTTGAAGATAAAATAAAGAGTTCTGGTTGTTCTAAGTAAGAGCTTTTTTTTTTGGATGTCTTCTGATAAGGTCAAGGTTAGCACTAATTAAAACTTGCAAAATGATAAATATTATGAGGGGACCGTTAGATGTAAAGATGAGGTAAACTGTAAGACAACTAACCTGATTTCTTCACCAAGTCAGTAACATGTTTAAATAAACAAAAAGACGGTTTCAGATTAAAAGAAGGGCTAAAACACAATTGGTAGACCTTGTTTAAATTCTGATTTGCTGGGTAGCAGATTGATTAGGTTTGGAATTTGTTTAAGCATAGTCATGGGCCATGTAATGACATTTTGGTCAACACATATGATAGTGGTCCCTTAAGATTATAATTAAGCTGAAAACTTTCTGTTGCTTAGTGATGACATAGCCATCGTAATGTAATGTAATGCCTTACTTGTATAGTGATTCTAGTGCAAACAAACACTTTTGCCAGTTGCGCAGAAATTAGATAGTGTATACAATCATGTATAAGATAATAATGTAGATAGTATATACAGTTACGTGTGGTACATACTACTTGATCATGATAATAAATCACTCTGTTACTGCTTTGTATATTTACAGTTTGAGTATCCCTTTTCTGAAATGCTAAAGACCAGAAGTTTTTCAGATTTCAGTTTTTCAGATTTTGGAATATTTGCATAAATTACCGATTTTCTGTCCCCAATCTGGAATTCCAAACACTCCAAAATGTGAAAAAAAAATTAGAAATTTTTTGTACATCAAAAGTTTCTGGTTTTGGATTTTTGACTTATGAATGCTTAGCCTTTACTATTTTTATTATTATTTTAGAGTGTACTCATTCTGTTTATTTTTTTTAAAATTTATTGTGAAATATTGTGCCTGGTAGAGTAGCCTCATTCATCTTGTGTTTACCATGTCTCTTTCCTGCTCCAAAAGCTACATCAAGTGATTGACTTGTGATGCCTGTGTTTGTGCAGCACATTCTATGGTGTCTGGACAGTGACAAAATCCCCTTAATGTTACATTTCTCAGAAAATATCCATTGTTAAGCTGTTCATGACTATATGTAAAGAAAAGAAAAAGAAAACAAAGAAACACAGTTGTTGAAAAAGATGATAATTTTGGTGAGGTATTTATTGGGGCTTGTTAATCTACTTTTATGTATATTTAAAGATTTTTAATTATAAAAGTTTTTTGGGGGGGAAGGGGAGACAGGGTCTTGCTATGCAGTCCAGGCTGGGCTGGAACTCTTGCCCCTCAGTATTTTGAGTGGTGATATTACAGGTGTGCACCATGCCTAGCTAAAAGCTTTGCACAAATGTGGTGAATTCATGTCCCAAACTAGAAAGAGTAGGACTTGGAAGGGAAGGACTTTCCCCCCCACAAATCCTGTTACCAGCACTCTTTATCACATAAAGGATTATTGATATTAAAAACACATCAGTGACTAAGTTGAAGAGTAATTCAGTAGAGTTGGATTTAGAATATTGATCTCGTTTTAGGAATTTTCAACTGATTCATTCTGCTTATATTCTCTTTTATATATGTGCAATAGTAATGTGATAAACACATCCCAGTTAGTCTAAAGGAGCTCTTGTGAAAATCCTAAGTGACAAGAATGTCATAGTTTAATCATTACCTTTTCCTCTTCAGTGATTTCTATGAGACAACAGTTAAGTCTTCAAGTTGACGGTGTTTTCAGATCAAACACATTAGGAAAGAAGAATATGAGGTGTTCTTCTATTGTGATGTTAGCTGTCATCCCTCCCCAGGAGCAGCTCTACCCAGAGGATGGATGTGTGAGGGGAGAGATTCATGACACCATATGAGCGTTATAGTAAACATTTGTTTTGTCTTGTCAGGCACTGTTTGTTGTTAGCAGAAATGTTTGTGTGTTTGCTATATTTTATTTGAATTTCTCTAGCTATAAATAACAGAAAATGTACTTCATAAATGTCGAATTGGGGAACTTTGACAAATCCTATTAGCTGCATAAATAGTAAAATAAGAACGTTCCAAGAAAAAATATTTGTCCAGTTTTATAATTTCAAAAAGTCTTACAGGGCCAGGGATTTAGCTCAGTGGTGCCACCGCCTGCCTTGCAAGTGCAAGGTCCTGAGTTCGATCCCCGGTACCAAAAAAAAAAAAAAAGTCTTACAGATAAAAGGCATGAATGTAAATACTTCCAAGTGCTACCTGATTGAAGAATGTGGGTATGTATTTTGGTATGTCTGTTGGTATGGTAAAATCATTAAAAATGCATTGAACATTTTATGTGTACAGTATATAATTCCCTATCAAAATTTCCACCAGTGAGTTTTTTTGTCTATCTGATAAAAGGAGAAGAAATTTTCTTTGCAAATGCTTTCCAATCCTTTCAAGTTTTAGCTTCCTTGAATTACACTAATTATCTTTTCTGGGGGCATTTTGTATCAGCTTATATATTTATGAAAAGAAGCTTTAGCATTGGATGGGATGTTATTAGTATTTTGGATTTTCCATTAATTTGTGACATTCTTGTTATCTTTAAATAGAACTTGAACAAAATTAGCCTTTGTAAGACTACTAGATAGAAAAATTAAGTTGAGAATTTCAAAATGATTTTAAAGGTTGAAGAAGCAGGTTGTAAAGACAAACTTTATGGGAGGGGAATTACATTATTGCTCATATTTCAAAGACTTAAACATGTTATATTCTTTTATACCAGTGTATTGTATAACTTAATTAACTTTCTGTGGTGTGGTGCAAGATTAAATCATTTAAATTAACTCATTAGCTTTGCTTTAGAAAAATGTTTTAAAAGCTTATTTTTATTTGGATGTCCTTTTTACTGGTTCTTTTTTTTTTTCTTTTTCCTTTTTTTTTCAGTTGTGGAAGAAGGACTCTGGGAAAATGGCCTTTCCTATGAATGTAGGACGCTGCTCTTCAAAGCAATCCACAATCTGTTAGAAAGGTAAGAAAGAACAGCAGGTCTGATAGTGGTTTTGAAACAGCCAAGCATATTGCTAGATACTCAGAGTTTTATATAAAGGTTTTATTGCTAGCACAAAAATTAAGTTATGTAAATCTCTTACTTCTTTTTATGTTGATATAATTTCAAACTTAGAAAAGTTTTGGGAATAGTACACAGAACTTCCAGATGTCTTTACTCTGTTTCTTTTTTTTTTAAATGCATTTTTACAATTTATTCTCATAACTGTTTGCAGACTCAAGGTCAGTGTTCTGTGTTTTATTCTTGAGTATTTAAGTGTTTATTTCCTAGGAACAAGGATAATATTCTCTTATAAGCATATGATATAATTAAGAAAATTAGGAAATTTGATGATGTTAAAATGTCATTATCTAATCTGTAGTTTAATTTAGATTTTGTCCATTGTCCCACTTATGTTCCTTGTAGCTTCAGAACCCTTAAGGTCCAGTCCATAATAATACATTATTAGTTTTCATTTCTCTGTATATCCAGAAAATATTTTTTGCTTTATGTTTCTTTCTTGACATTGCCATATTTGGTGATATAAGGCCATAGTTTGGCTCCTCAGTTTAAGATAGGGTACTCAGTGTCTCATGGCAGGATGTTACCATCTTTAATCACTTGAGAGAGAGAATCTTTTATCAGGTTTTCTCACTGTTTTATTTTTTAAATCTATGATCTTTGTCAGTTATTTTCTGTGAGTAGTCTATAACCTCATATGAGGTTATACATTATACAACCTCAATGAGATTGTACATTGTCTTCTTCCTAATCAGAATTTCACCTACTAGTTTGTAAATGCCACTGTTTTGTTTTTAGTATTAGAAATATTAATTTTCCCATTCTCTCCTTCCCTCATTATATACATTTGGATTTGTGGGTTTCCCTTTTATTCAATGACTTATAATTCATTACTGTCACTATTTATTTTAATGCTTAAGTTCTACCAGATTTAGTCAGGGGAAGTCCCTTCATGATGTTGTTTGATTAACTCCTGAATGACATAATAATATGCTCCAGGCTCTCAGTGGTGTTTTGAGGGGAAAACTATATGAGGAACAATGGGTTAGGTAAAAACTATGAGAAATTATTTTACTTCTCTTCCTGAGACTCAGGAGAGTATATTTAAGTAATCAAAACTGAAAGGGCATTCTGGTATTATTAAGATTCCCATTCATGCTGTTGGCTAGGGTGCTATTACTATGATATTGCTTAAAATACACCAACCGTTGTTGATAAATTGTCATCATTTGGGGCACTTAGACCTTTCTGACCATATGTCTTTATTTTTGTATTCTGAACTTTAGTTTTTAACCTGTGATTTGGAATAGAACTAGAGGCCATCTGTTAGTAAATTGTCACATACTTGTAGAAGCATTGATTTTCTTTTAAAGAGTTGAATACTCTTAAATATTCTAAATATTTGGCAGATCTGTCTCCCACTGCAAAATAAAACAGAAGTACACACAAATGCCCTTCAGGGAAATGTGAAATGTGAAACTTTACTGTTTCCATAATCCTGTGCCAGAATAAAGCTTTTATATTGGTTCAGTAATGTACTTTTATACACATTTCTTTTTATATATATCAAATTTTTAAAATATATGAAACAGGGCTGGGGATTTAGCCCAGTGGTGCCACCACCTGCCTTGCAAGCACAAGGTCCTGAGTTCGATCCCTGGTACCCCCCCCCAAAGTTTTATGTATATATATTATATATATATATGAATATGAATAAATATATATGTAAAATATATATATGAAACAGTATATATTTGAATATTTTAGCTCACCATTTTTTATATAATTTATTTCAGAAAATATTAATGAATTTGCAGTTGTCTTTTGTCCATTTTTCTATTTTAAATAGCATGTTTCTTTGTTGGGAAAAAAATTAGAAGTGCAGAAAAACTGAGAGAGAAGAGATTTGCATGTAATCCATTTATTCTGGACTCATCAATTCAAAATTTATGATGAAAACTAATGCCTGGTTTAAGCTGAATTTTTACTTTTAAGAAAATTCATTGTATCAAGCAGTGATGCTTATGATAGAATTTTAGGTTAGATTTTGGTTTGATGTTAAGATCGTTTGTTTGGACAGTTAACCTGTCCTCACTCAATCTGAGTTAACATTCTGCAAATTAAGTATGGGATACTGTGTATCTTGAGTTTTTGTTAATAAATGTCACATAATTCCATATTCCATGTCATATTTTTAGTTTCTTTTCCCATAAATTTGTTATTTTGGGTAATTTGATTTGTATTCTTTAAAATTATTAATAATGAATCTTTCCTACTACAATTTATATGGTTAACTTGATATTCTTTTGAAAAATTAATAGTAATCTGTTTGTCCTGTAAAATAATAATGTTTTCTTCAAACATTTAAGAGAGTGTATTCTGTGAGTGAAAATTACCCTGCTCACAAGGAAGGAAAGCATTTTTTTATTCTATTAAGTTTATTGGTACGTTTTAAATATATAATATGATCACATTCATCATTGGGAATTTTTTGGGGGGTGGCAGTACTGGGAATCGAACTCGGGCCCTTGCGCTTGGGAGGCAGGTGGTGGCACCACTAAGCTAAATCCCTGGCCCCATCATTGGGAATTTGTACCTGTACATGATATATCTTGGTTCTTGTTTTTTCCCCATTCACCTTCCTTCCCTTTTCTCACCCCTCCAACCCCCATTTACAAAAACTTTGTTTCCATTCTTTTCTCATATTTTTTCCTTCCCCCACCTCCTCCCTACTTCCCCTTATCTTCTGTACCTTTTCTTCCTATTTTACATGATCTATTATGCATTTTGGTCCTCATTTACTCTTGTAGTTTCTCACACCAGAGAAACTATTTGGTGTTTACATGTGTGTCCTATTTATTTCACTTAAGAGTATGGCCTCAATGTGCATCCATTTAGCTGTAAATGCCTCTAGTTTCTCGTTCTTTATGGCTGAGTAGTTCTCCATTTTATAAAAACCCCCACATCCTCTTTATCCAGTCACCAGCTGATGGGCATTTGAGATGTTTCCAAGATTTAGCTATTATGAACTGTGCTGCTATAAACATGGGTGCACATATATCACTGTGGTATGATTCTTTTAATTTTTTTTTTTCTCATTAAACTTTGTTTTTGGTCAAATTGTTTCCATTAGAAAGTGATTTTAAAAACTAATAACTTAAAACTGTCACACACAAAAAGAAAACAAATGGTCCACAAAACACATTCTCCTTTCCTCCTGAAGATTTTACGATGCATTGTTATCATTAACCAATCTTTACTATTAAACTTAAATGGCCAATTCGGAGAAACAGTTCTGAGACCCGGTCTTCCACCGCTGACTAAGACTGGGGTGGCAGGTGTTAGGGGTGATATTCATTTAGCCTTCTGAGCTTTCTGGGCAGACTTGGTGACCTGGCCAGCTCCAGCAGCCTTCTTGTCCATTGCTTCGATGACACCCACAGCAACCGTTTGTCTCATATCGTGAACAGCGAAACGACCCAGCGGTGGATAGTCAGAGAAGCTGTCAACACACATGGGCTTGCCTGGAACCAGGTCAACGATGGCAGCATCACCAGATTTAAGAATTTGGGGCCATCTTCCAGCTTCTTACCAGACCGGTGATCAATCTTTTCTTTCAGCTCAGCAAACTTGCAAGTGATGTGAGCTGTGTGGTAATCCAGTACAGGAGCACAGCCAGCACTGATCTGGCCTGGATGGTTCAGAATAATCACCTGAGCAGTGAAACCATTGGTGGGTCATTTTTGCTGTCACCAGCAACATTGCCACGATGAACATCTTTGACAGACACGTTCTTGACATTGAAGCCCACATTGTTACCAGGAAGAGCTTCACTCAAAGCCTCATGGTGCATTTCAACACACTTTACTTCAGTTGTGACATTGACTGGTGCGAAGGTGACGACCATGCCAGGTCTGAGAACACCAGTCTCCACTCTGCCCTCAGGGAAGGTACCGATACCACCAATTTTGTAGACATCCTGGAGGGGCAGCCGCAAAGGCTTGTCAGTTGGGGGAGTGGGTGGCAGGATGCAATCCAAAGCTTCAAGCAGTGTGGTTCCACTGGCATCGGCATCTTTACGAGTGACCTTCCATCCCGTGAACCAAGGCATGTTAGCACTTGGCTCCAGCATGTTGTCACCATTCCAACCAGAAATTGGCGCAAAAGCTACTGTGTCAGGGTTGTAGCCAATTTTCTTAATATAGGTGCTGACTTCCTTAATTTCCTTGTATCTCTTCTGGCTGTAGGGTAGCTCAGTGGAATCCATTTTGTTAACACCAACAATGAGTTGTTTCATACCCAGCGTGTAAGCCAGAAGAGGATGCTCACGGGTCTGCCCATTCTTGGAGATACCAGCTTCGAATCTACCAACACCAGCAGCAACAATCAGAACAGCACAGTCAGCCTGAGATGTGCTTGTAATCATGTTTTTGATAAAGTCTCTGTGTCCTGGAGCATCAATGATAGTCACATAATTTCCACAGGGAAATGTCAGTGGTGATACCATGCTCACGCTCGGCTTTCAGTTTATCCAAGTCCCAGGTGTACTTGAAAGAACCCTTCCCCATCTCAGCAGCCTCCTTCTCAAATTTTTCAGTGGTTCTTTTGTCGATGCCACCACATTTGTAGATCAGAAGGCCGGTAGTGGTGAACTTGCCCGAATCCACATGTCTGATGACAATATTGATATGAGTCTTTTTCTTTCCCATGTTTGCTTGATTTAGTGGTGGTTTTCAGTACACCTGTGCTCTCAAGGCAAACCTGTTGCGAAAAACCTCTTTTAATTCTTTTGGGAAGATACCCAGAATGGGAATAGCTGGCTCAAATGGGACCTCTAATCCTAGTACTTTGAGGAATCTCCACACTGATTTCCACAGTGGTTGCACCAGTCTACACTCCCACCAACAATGGAAAAGGGTTCCTTTCTCTCCACAACCCTGCCAGCATTTGTTACTGGTTGATTTCACGATAGCAGCCATTCTTTCTGGGGTGGATAGAATCTCAGCATTGTTCTCACCTGCATTTCTCTAATGACCACTGATGTTGAACATTTTTTTTTTTGTACCAGGAATCGAATTCTGGACCTTGCACTTGCAAGGCAGGCGAGGGCACCACTGAGCTAAATCCGTGGCACCTTGAACATTTTTTCATGTTTATTTGCTGATTCTACTTCTTCATCTGAGAAATGTCTGTTCATTTCAGAGGCCCACTTTTGGATTAGGTCTTTAAATTTGGGGGGTTCTGAGTTTTTAAGTTCTTTATATATTCTAGATAGTAGACCTTTGTCTTAAGAACAGCTGGTACAATTTTTTTCCCAGATTGTGGGTTGTCTCTTCACTCTGTTCGTGGTTTCTCTTTCTGTGCAGAAGCTTTTTAATAAGGAAAGCATTTTAAATGGCTTTTACTCTCTGTAATTGTTGTCAACAGAAACTGGGAAGGCTAATACTGAATATATCTGCCCCCACCCTACCCTTATGTAGACCATTCTCTGTAACATTTTCATCTGTCTATAGCTGAAATTAATTGACATACAGTTTTCTGTCTTTTTCTTGGCAATTTTCTATTATGCTTTTTTATTTTTGCTCACATAAGGTTGACTTGGTTTTCTGGTGAGGATACTCCAAGTTCCTGGCATCTGTGTCAGAATTGAGGTTATGACACAGATCATCGAGGGCTGTGTCACTTGTAGGGTGCGTGCTTCCTCAGCCATTTCTTCTACGTTTTGCATATTAACAAAGCCTAGAAAAGTGATTTATTATTTCCGCTTTTTATTTTTTTTTAGCATGAGGATATGTTTAATTAAAGGGAAGTTCCATTTACTACCTTGAGAAGCTCTCACTTCTAGCTAAAGAGAAGTCATATAAATTGATCTTTACAAAAGCTGAGGTTGCTAATGTATGCAGACTGACGTCACTGCAGTGATTTATTAAAAAGAATTTTACTATTAAAAATATGGTAGCATAAATTTCACACAGTGTGATGTTTCATTTTTCATTGCTGTTGATTGGTGCCAAGGTAATAACTGTGTTGATGCTATATAAAATATTTAAAATATTATAACTTTGAATATTTTCTCCTTTCCATTACTCATTTTTCCTATAACTTTCTAGTACAGTATTTGGCTACAGCATATTATATGTGTCTAGCTAGGGTCATCTGTTCAACAAAAAATTTAAAAAATCACTTCTACTTAACTGAGGAGAATTTTCCATAAAGGCCTTAGACAAAAGTTAACATATTTGGTTATAATTTTATTTCTCCTTTTAGGGACACACATTTCTAGAAATCTATTTCTTTGTTGTCTTCAGAGACAGGAAATATTTTGGTTCTTCTGTGCTGAGCCTCTGTTCATCCACTTATAAAATGGTGTAGGGTTTTTGTTTGGCTCAGCACAGTACCTTTTTCATTATGAGCTCAATAGGCCAGGTGTGATGGCCGGCACACACCTGTAAATCTCAGGTCTCTGGGAAGCTGAGGCAGGAGGATTGTAAGTTTGAGTCTAGCCAGGGCAAGGTTTAGTGACCATGTCTCAAAATAAAAAAAGGGCTGGGCATGTAGGTTAGTTGGAAGGTCCTAGTTTCACTGCTTAGTACTTCCCCCTGCCCCAGCTCAATAAATGGTTAGCCACTTTATACCTAAGAGAAGGATAGTAAAATACTACTAATTTCAGTTTGAGATAACATTAAAAGTCAGTCATTTACCCAGCTAATTCCAGATCCCATTCTTTAAAATCCTTTTTACATGATCATCCCTTCCTTGAAGAGTTTTGGATATGTAAACATAGTTTTCCAAAGGAGTTTATTTCATCTTCAGAGATCATTCATTCAGTGTTAAAAAGTCTTTCTTAGCCAGGCATGGTGGCGCATGCCTGTAATCCCAGCATTTGGGAGGCTGAGGCAGGAGAATTACCGTGAGTTCGAGGCCAGCCTGGGCTACATAGTGAGTTCCAAGGCCATCCTGTACTATACAGCAAGGCCCTGTCTAAAAACAAAAAACAAGCAAAAAAAAAAGTCTTAGCACTGAGCAGAAATCTTTAACTTCCATTTCTTTGTCTTAATACTATAACCCATTTAATCCTACTTCGATGCAGTAGCCTGTTTGGCATCAAATTGAAGTATTGTTTTCTTTGCTTGCAGTTCTTATTGCATAGTATTGAATTCCCTACCTCTCCTTGCTAGCCTTCCATATATCCCTCCATTTGATGGCATTCTCCTCATTTTGATTGCCACTGGTCTACTTTGGGATATTGTAATGTTTCATGAAGAATTGCCATGGCCTCTTTCATCTTCAAGTTAGGCTCAGTTAAGCAGTAACAGAAGACCTGAAAGGTCTTGCTAGCTCAGAACAGCAGAAGTTTATGTCTTGTCCCTATTGCATGTCCATTGTGAGTCATTGATTGCAGTATCCTGCTCTACATACTCTTCACTCCAGGCCTCATGCTGGTGGAGCAGCCCTTAAGACTTGCTGGGCTCAAGAAGCAAAGAGCTCAAGAACAAAGGGCAATAGCAAAACCCAGGAGATGGGAGCCCGGTGACCCTTCCATTCAGAAGTCATGTGTGCCATTTCTGCGCACATTTCTTTTCTAAGACATTCATCACAAGGCCTAAGAAGATTTACAGGTGTGTGCTGTCACGCCTGGCCTATTGAGCTCATAATAAAAACGGTACTACCAATGGGAGATGTTGGTGTCACAGGGCCAAGCATGATGTCAGTGGGACTTGGGAAAAGAGTACACCTACCATAATGAAATCAAGGTATTTTCCCCTTCTGATTATCTGTCCTCCAAATAGCAGCCAGCTATATCACTGAAACATAAGCATAGCGTGATCTCAATCTCTCTATCTTGTGATCTACTCATACCTCTCTGCCTCCATCACCATAGATGTCTTTATACATGTTTTTTAAAAACTTTGAGCCATATTTGTTTCTGTTGGCATTTTCTTTCTTTGTGATTTCTTAGAATTTCACAATCTGTAGGGGCTGGGGATTTAGCTCAGTGGCACCGTGCCTGCCTCACAAGGGCAAGGTCCTGAGTTCGATCCCCGGTACCAGAAAAAAAAACTTCACAATCTGAGACTGTTTGGACATTTCTAAGTTTTATAGTTTTGGATCATGTAGTCATGCTTATTTTTCCTTTCTTTTGAGAGTGTAAATGTGCTTCCTATTTTCTTAATGATCAATTACCTCTTTTTGGCAAAATGCCCCGAATGATAAAATGCTATTAATTTAGTTTTTACTCACGTAGAGTCTCTGCTAATTTGGCTTAACTGTTCTTCCTTCCTTTCTTCTCCTCCTCTTGCCCCTCCCTCTTCTTTCTTTTCTTCCCTTACTGTCTAATGTACTGGATCAGATTGTTCATCAGTCTTTTTCAGTTTTGCTTTGTGTTTATGATTTTCTCAAAGGTGACACTTTGTATTTTAAGTTTAGGTTGTCTTTCTCTTTTGATTAAAGGAAAAGTACTTTGTGAATAGGTTATGGAAAAGAAAAACCTGCAATTGTTTTTCACAGGTTTCTTCATTTGGTATTTTTAGTATCGGAGACATAATGGCTGCTTCTCTTACATTGTTATGGTTGATGATGTGATTTTATGATACATTGTTATCTTATTACCTGTCTTTATCAAACAGAAAATATTGGTTGAAAAGTTTTTGAAACATCCAGGAAATAGATGTAATAGAGAAACACATAGTTTTTATTACTGTTTCATTGATTGCACCACATACGGGACTGATGAACGTCTTGGTTTTGTAGCAAGAATTCCTAAAATGTCTGGCATAATGTTGTCAGATTGGCATTGTGTATATTAGTGTACTTTAATTTTAATTTCTTAAGGTTTTAGTATAAAACACATAGGCTAATTTCACTGAGAAGTTATTTTTTTTCCCTTTCCTGAAGTAATTGTACATAGTAGATTATGTAAGTCTTGATACTGTTATGCTCTCTCATGTCTGTGCTTACTTAATGGAGACTTTCATGTGTATTTAACATTAGTGAAACATAATGGCTCTTCTGAGTAACGTGCTGCACTGCTGAATTAGTGGTTTGTCAGCATATTCATCCCATGGTAGTTTATAGTATAGCTCTCCACTTGTCTGTGGCCCAGAACTTCTTGCTTGGCCAAAAGTTGGTGTTCAGAGTTAGTATATTTTATTTGGAAAATACAGTGGAAATAATGTGCGGAAAATTGGAATTATAATTATACTCATAGCTTTGTATTGATAGATGTTCAGTTTTCAGTGTATTGTGACATTGTGATTCAGCAAAGGTGATCGTCAGCAGGCACATGAGCAATGGCCTTGGGTGTAGTGGTTTAGAGATTTCAGAGTAATCCTCACTTGAGCACGGTGGTAGATAATAGCCATAGTTGAAGAATTAATGCTGCAACATTGCAGCATTGAGAGTTCCTTGGGTATAATGTGATAATGGGCAAGAAATGAGTGATCCTTACATTCTTATTATATTGAAATGCCACAATGTACAGTTCTCCTCTAGAAGTATGAGAATGAGTTTTTGGATCCCAGGGAAACATTCTTTAATGGGAAGGAAGTACAAACATCATTGACACAAGTGCCTGAAAGCACACATCTAAAAGTAAATGCTTGGAAAGAAATCTGTTAAATACAAATCAATCTATCGTTTTAGGAGAGGGAAGGGATTCGTTAAGAAGATAAAGAGATCACTTGGAAAAGGTTTCTTCAGCCCCTCAATTATATGAATTTATTTTAGGTGGGAATTGAGAGCATTGTGATTTCTAGGAAGAAGACTTCTTTACATTTATGTTTGATAAAGACTGGAGTGGCTAGGTAAAGGCTTTGATGTTGGTGAAGATGTTTTAGCATGAAGTTATAAAATTTTGTCCATACAAATGGCTCTGTAACTAGTTGATATGGCTGAGGGTATGGTAGAGAAATACTTGGACTTTTTAACCTATGAAAACTATTACACTTGCATAATTGGAAGGATACAGAAGGAGCCAGAGCCAGTGGTGGTCTTCCTTCTCTACCTCCTGTTTCATCCTAGATGTGGTTTGCTGAGGTAGATTGTGGGTTCTGCTGTGGCTCTTGGAATCTTACATCAGGTCTGCCTCTGGCTTTGGGATTGGAGATTGGGGCTTGCCAATTTTGGAGTCATGTTGCACTTCGTAGTTAATTATTCAGAGCCATATGGCATGGCACAGAAACATTAGGTCCACACAGGCACAGACATGCAACTTGATTTCGTCTTCATTCTTGACCAGCTGTTTCTTTCCTTCCTGAACTGGCGATTTTGGGGAGGTGGTAGAGGGTTAGGGAGGAGTAATTTTAGATGTTATTGCTTAAAGAATTGGCATCACATTATTATCTTGAAAAGTAATGTTGTTTTACTTTACAGAATTATGTTTTTTTTTTCTTTCTTTGGTACCGGGGATGGAACTCAGGTCCTTGTGCTTGTGGGGCAGGTGCCAGAACCACTGAGGTAGATCTCTGGCCCTTTTGATATAATTTTTATTTTATATCTTGGAATTACCCCTCTTGAAAAGATTTGCTTAAATTATATTCTTCAACTGTAATTAAAGAATTTAAGCACTAGTCTTCCTAAACATTTTTTAGCAGCATGTTGATTATCTTCTTTGATTTTAGTCTGTGGTGGGATGTGATAAAGAAATAAAATAGATTTCCCCTCTCAAACACTGTCTCATTGGTGAGAATATAAACATACAAGGAAATTCAAGTTCTGTAAGTCTACTCATGGATTAATGGTTACAAGCAAAAAGAACTTATGTTATGAAAAGGGATATACTCTAGTGTGCATAACATTCATTTCTGAGATATTTATTGAGCATATATCAGTATATGGCAGAATATAAAGATCTATCACAGGCATTTAAAAAATGTGTTGACTATTGTAAGAGAACCATAGAAATGAAACACTACAACTGAATGGTAAAGTGCTGACTTGTAGATGTAGGAAGGCTGTGTAGGCTTGATCTGGGACAGGAAAGATGGGTAGAATTTAAATTAGAAGAGGAGGGATAGAATGGGACCATAGAGGAAGTCCAGGCCAAAGTAGTGTTAGTAGCAGTATTTAATGTGGAAAATTTCACCTAGGATCTCCTTTAGAGAGTTCACTTATGCTGGGGAGTTATGTGCCATGTTTTGCTCTTCAGCATATTTTTCTGTGCAAAGCTCATAATAGCTTTCATTAGGTGTCCCCCTTTCCCCTACCTTTTTTCCTTTTCCTTCCTTTTTTTCCATAAAGTACAGATCTATGACCTAAAAAACATGATCGAGAATGGTCTCCTATTGATTCTACATACTCCCACTTAACAGTAGGTAGTAGAGTTGTCTTCCTTAGTAAGGACACACTTTCTCTTCTCATTTTTTTCAACGACTTAAAGCACCAGGTAGAATCTTTTTCTGCAATGTCTAATCATGGAGGAGTCACATGTGGAACCTCCTCCCAACATCACAGTACTACAAAATCTAGTAAAAACATTACTTCATCCAGTGCTATTCTGTGTTCTCATGGTTTTCTTTCAGTGGGTAGGAAATTACCCATCACATAGAAACTGATTGCAGTTGAAAAATCACATAAGTCATTATGAGTGTCTTTTGGAAATAGATGGTTTCAGACTAAGGGATCAGTCGTTTCCATGGCTGATGATAACTTTCTGTTGGCATTGGCCTGATAGAGAAATACAATCTATAGTGAGAACTTCCAGAGATATAGTCACACAGAGTTAGACTCTCGTATAGCAATGTCATTAACCTTTGCATTTTGCTTTTGTCCTTGAGTGGTCTTGGCTATGTGCTTCTCCCCTGCTCCAGACTTTTAAAAAATATATATTTTATAGATTGTCCTTTAGTCACTGATTTTTTTTCTTTCATAGTCTCAAGCCTGAAATTTTTCTAACTGTACACTGTAAATTCATGTTTTCTCTGTTACTGAATAAGTGGTTCTTTTGAATTCTGACCTTAAATGTTAGGCATTTATGAGAGAATGAAAGTTTTTAAAAAACTCCTGTTAATTAGTTGAGGGTACATGTCACAAAAAGACATGGTTTAGAGTTTGATGTAATTTCTCACCTGTTACATACCCTTTTGCTTTCATTCTAAGCATTATTGATTTTTAAGATATACCTTCAATTTAGTAACAGTTTTTGTAGAACAAAGAAATACTTTCACATTAATTAAAGTACAAGGCACACCTGGATTTGAAAATGAGAAAAAATTTTGATGAAATGGTAGTCGGTCAGTATCCTGGCTCTGTGCTCAGATATACCTAGACTTGGTGGCTGCTTTGCTGTTGACAGTTGTGTGACCTTGGCTAGGTAATTCTTTATGCCTTAACTTGTTCATCTATGAAAACTGAAACTGCCACACCCATTTCTTACACTTATAAGAATCAAATGAGATGTTGTGCTTGATGTGTTCAAACATGAGGTGGTGAAGATACTAGCAATTTTAGCAGTAGTTATTGAGAGTATTATTGGAGGAAGGAGTTTGAAACCAAACTCTAAAGTGGAAATATCTATTTATATGTAGCCTAGCTAAAGAAGTAATTAAGTCTTTTAACTAGTGAATAAACTATGCAGATACTTTTTAGTTTGTTTCTTTACTTTCTCCTTTTGTAGGTATTCCCTGTTTTCTGTTCTGAATTTGATGATGTCATGTCTAATACCAAAAAACACATTTGTTTAATTTTAAAACTTAGGGAATAAGATTGGATTACTTTGAAAATGATTTTCTTTATTATCAATAAGGAAGAATGTTATAGAACTTCATTTTCAAAATAAAACTAGTTGAAACCAGTGACATTTTGTTGTAACAATGTTCCAAATTGATTCTGCCTAAAGAGAGTTATATGGTGGCCAGCAGAAAGTATTGCCATTTACTAACCCATTTAACGTGTAATGAGTTGGGTGAGGGCTTGAATTGTTTCCATCTTCCTTGACGGTGTAGAAATTACAGACAAAAGCCAACCACAGAATTGCTTGAATATTGAATAAAGAATTGCTATAGCTCTTTTACTGGTAAGAAGAAACTTACATTGAAGAATTACATGTGGTGTTCTGAGAGCTTTTCTTATAAAATCATACCACTTTATTGAATGATGTTAAGAGATGACTGTATTTCATCAATTCCAAAATGCACACTTCACTCCACATCTTTGTGTTTTTAGATTTTTGTTTTGTTTTGTTTTTTGTTTTTGGTACCTGGGATCAAACTCAGGTCCTTGCACTTGGGAGGCAGGCACCGGAACCACTGAGCTAAATCCCTGGCCCATCTTTGTGTTTTTAAAATCAGGGGTGCTCCTTACAACCAGTGGCATCTCACAGTTGGCCATATGGCAGTTATGATGGAGTTGTCATTTTCCTGCATATGAGTGAACTTGGTCATAACTGTGTGTTGTTGTCACTTCAATTGAATTGTGTGCATTATTGGTAATTATATGAGTTGAGTTCAGTTACCATTGAACATGTCTTCAAAAAGAATACTCTGATTTGACATTGAAACACAACATACATAAATGGCATGGAAACAGGAGTAGGCCACAACTTAGCTATAAGTGAAGCAAATATTTGTTATTGAAGACATGACTACAAGTCCTTATTGTCTTGCAAAGCTGTAACCAAGTGCTTGATAGTACCCTCAAAAGGAAAATGCATAGGTAGAAGAAGTTATGTTTTTGTTACCATGATCCTTGCTAAAAGAATGAAACAAAAGAAACATCAGCAATAAACCTTGCCAGATATGTGGCTTGAAAAAGCGTCTCTGAGATAGCTTAAGAAATGCTGCATTCCTTATATTCTTGATGACATAAGAATTGAAGTCTTCCAGATATGTGATTTTATTTGAGATAATTTGAAAGGGTAAGAAGTTTTAGATATGCTTCTATTTATTTTGCTTATTTTGTCAATGGGCATAAAAACACACACCCAAAATCAGAGAGTATTTTCACTAAGTATAGTAGAAAACCTTATTAAGAAAACATTTTCACAGTGTAATTAGTGATGTTTTTATTTTTATTTGTGTGTCTCATCTGGGATTATTCAATGATCTTCTAATATGTTATCTAATCTACAAAAGTAATTCTTGATGTACTTATTGTAGGTGCCTAATGGATAAGAACTTCGTTAGGATTGGGAAATGGTTTGTTCGACCCTATGAGAAGGATGAAAAGCCAGTTAACAAAAGGTGAGTCTTTAGGTATTCTAGCTTTTTGGTCTCTTTTGCTTAGTCTTTGGGGACCAGTTTGTTTGAGGTGATCAGCTTAGAAATTTATTTCCTAATAATGTTCATGGTTTAGATGTACTAAAGTAGGTCTTGAATCACAGTGTTATTAAATACTGTATTATTTTTGTTGAATATTAACAATTGGACTAGAAGGTGATTATCAGTTTATACACATCTAACCCACTTATTACTACATTGTTTAGAATTGAGATAATTTTGTTCTTTTCATTACTCATCCTCATCTTCCTTAAAATAAATCTTCCTTACATGGCATAACTTTAAAAATAGTCAAGTGAGTTAAAATGAGGAACCTTTGTATAGTATTGATTGATGCTCCTTAAAGTAGGGTAACTCATCCTTGATTACTATAAAACCAGGGCTGTGGCTATTTCTCTAAACCGAAATTTTTATCTGTCATTTATTAGTGCAGGTTTAAATGTAGTTCTTGATAATAAACAAGCATGGAATTTTAGATCAAATGAGTCAAAAAACAAAACCCTCACAAATTTAATACATTCCTTACCAGCTCTGCCCACAGCATAGATTTAGTAGGAATGCAAGGGTGATGGTGTTTACTTCACTTTTAAAGAGCAGGGAACACAATCTTGATTCTGTTCTATTCATTGCACTTGCTCTAAGTTAAGGGTTTCAGCTGCTGGCTGCAGATTGGAGCTCTTGAAGCCTTTTTTTTTTTTTTTTGGTACCGTGGATTGAACTCGGGTCCTTCTGCTTGCAGAGAACACAGCAGAACCACTGAGCTTAAATCCCCGGCCCTTGAAGCCTTTTAAGGTAGACTTAAAGTTAGACCTTTTCTGTTTGCAAGAATTTCAGCTGGCAACTCCTGTCCCTTTTGGAACTCTTATGGCTCTTAATTTTATTACTTCCTAGCAGAGATTTAATTAGTAGCTTTCTCTCCAACCTATCTGTCTCAATGCTCTAATGAAGTGGTGTGGAATGTTTTCATTAACCAAATCTAATATAAGAAAATTTGGATTTTGTTTTTTATATCAGATAAATTGAAGGCCAGCAGTTTTCTTTGCCTGTTCACTGTGAACTTCTGTGAAATATTGTCCTATTTTTAGTACATTTAATATCACTTAGGATTAAAAAATAAACTTATGTAGAACTTAGGATGTGTGCATCAAATTGTACATGAAAAAGATAGTAACACTTTTAGAACAGTAGTAATATATATGAGAGTGTACAACTGATTTCTGTTTACAGATACTTTGATGGAGAAGAATTTTTTCTTTTATATATATTGATCTGACCTGAGTAATGAATGTGTTTGTTTGTTTGTTTGTTTTGGTACCAGGGATCGAACTCAGGACCCTGTGCTTGCTTGTGAGGCAAGCGCAGTACCACTGAGCTAAATCCCTGGCCCAATGAATGTGTTTTATTGATTTTTTTATTTTGGAGACAGGGTCTTGCTATGCAGTTCAGGCTGGCCTTGAACTCACTATGTAGCCCAGGCTAGCTTCAAACTCAATGCTTCTCCTGCCCCAGCTTCCTGTGTGCTGGGATTACAGGTGTGCGCCACCACACTCAGCCTTGATTTTATTTATTTATTTATTTAGGTACTGGGGATTGAACTCGGGACCTTGTGCTTGTGAGGCATGCAGCAGAACCACTGAGCTAAATCCCCAGCCCGATTTTTATTTTTAATCTTAGAACTTTTTCTTAAATTTGCAGAGGATTTAGATTTTCTGAGTGGTTAAGGTTTTGGCCTTTATGTTCATGAATCCAAACGGTAAACTATGAAGTGCATTTTTTAAGTGCACCTTTTTTAGCACAGTGATTGTCTTTACTGTTCTTAGTGTACTTTCCCTTAGTTAGCATGGATTCTCATGATTACTCATTGAGGAATTAACTTTGAGCCAGTCCCAGAACTTTTGATTATCAGATATAGGTGATTGTGTGATGATTTTGACAGCCACCTAGGTATGAAGAGGAAATGTAGAAATGAAATATGCATTGAAGGAGTGGCAATTAGGATATTAATGGTAAAAGTAACATTAAAAAGTCAAATGTAGTTATTGATCATTTTATTGAGTTCATCTCTTTATACTTTATTTAGATTCCAAAAATCTTTATTACTTGAGCAAGCCTAATGTAAAAAACGTGTGGAATGTATTTGGATATTTGATTTGATGTAACTGTCAGGCTGCTGATCATTCAGCAGTATAATCGAATTATTTTTAGATCTTACATTATGATTGAATATGGAACCTTGTTTTCTTGTAGTTCATAAATGTTAATGATTCTGAAACAGTATTTCAGAAGAGATTAACAATTATAAAAAATTTAAACCAAAGATGAATTTAAAAAGTTGGTATTTGGGCCGGGGATTTAGCTCAGTGGTTCCGCTGCCTGCCTCATAAGCGCAAGGACCCGAGTTTGATCTCTGGTACAAAAAAAATAAAAATAAAAAAAATAAGTTCCAGCCCAGTCTGAGAACTTTACCAACTTAGAGAGATCTTGTTTCATAATTTAAAACAAAGGGTTGG
>NW_004624747.1:17011492-17024441 GCF_000247695.1 Heterocephalus glaber
AGCTTTTTAATAAGATGAGATCCCAGTTGTTGATTCTTTGTGCTAGTTCCTGTGCTGCTGAGGTTTTGTTCATAAAGTCTTTTCCTATGCCAATGTCTTCAAGAGTTTTTTAGTTAATTGTACTTTCTGCTACATTACGTGGTCTGCCATGATTTAAATACTTTTAAGGTTTTTTAAATTAGTTTTTTTTAAAGTATAGAGGTATCACCTGCTATGAAAAATTAGGAAATTTAGAAGGCAATAAGATGAGAAACTGAAGTCATCCTCTTTACCTTCTGCTTCCCCTTGTGCCACTCACAGATATTTACTATGATTGCTCCTAATGTTGTATTTGTATATAAGTAATTTTTCATATAATCTACCATAAAATTAAGCAAAATTAAACACTTTCCATTTTAATTCATATTCCTAGTCATCAAGCATGGACTTTGAATGCTGTTTTTAACAAATGATTCTCATTTGTTTTGTTGCTGGAATTAGAAGGACCATTGAGGTATGGTAACTGCTTTACTATATAAATAAGAGCTTAAGTGATTTGCCTAAAGCCCCATAGTATTTATTTCTGGTAAGTGGTTCCAGTACTTAGATTTCTGTTCCTTCCACTAATGCTGCCTGCCTCTCAGCTCATGTTGTAGACTTAAAAGCAAATCATCTATCATAAACAGGCACGTGTGATACGTATATCGAGGAAGCCTTTCTACAGAATCTAATCCATGAACTAATACCCAGCATACAGCAGATACTTAACTAATTTTTTTTTTTTTTGGTACTGGCAATCGAACTTGGGACCTTGCACTTGCGAGACAGGCAGCAGAACTACTGAGCTAAATCCCTGTTCCCTGCTTAACTAATTTTTGACTGTGCTCTATCATAAAGCCAACAGGAAAAGAGAGTTGTACCAGATCATTTTAAAGGAAACTTCTCCAATAAATTCCTATGATTTTTGTTTCAGGTGTCATCAGAGAACCTGAGAATCAAGATATTTATCTTTAGACTGAAGCAGTTGTGTGCAATAGCAAATCTTGATTCCATTTCCCAGTGGGTCTGAGTCTACTTACATGCCAGGTTGTTTGATGCAGTGTAGTGCCAGGCCTCCTGTAATCCTTTTCCTCTTGTTGCTTGTTCCAATTAAAGGAAAAACTTGTAAATGTGGAAAGTTGCCAAAGGGAGCCAGGATTGGTTAGGCAACATAGTGTGAGTAAAAATCTAATCTCACACATTTCAGGTCACATGATACTTCCGTATGCTACAGTGGACTAGTTTATATGCCCGTAGTCCCTCTTATACCAGGATAGTATGGCTGGAAGTAGATAGTGGGACAAGAAGGGAATTTAAACGATGGTGCTAGTGGTGGTATAGTTTGAGGGGGATAGAGCATAATCTATGTAAAATAGTGTTTACTGGCCCAGACTGGGTATGAATTCATACACCATGTTACATAAAATAGGTAGGATGCCACTTAGCTATGGGTACACCGATATAGGTGAAGTTTATGGGAACATCAAGGTTTTAGAAAATTCGTCTAAAAGTTACTGATTTATTTCATCACTGTTCATCTGAAATGGTGGAGATAATCCTTGGAGCTCACCACTGTAGTTGAAAACAGTGCATAAGGGATTCTCGATAAAGAGTATATCTACAAAGTAACATGCCTGCTTGTACTTCAAATAGCAAGTCAAGAAACTTGCTTAGAAAACCACTTGAGCACATAATAGAAACCAGTGCTATTGCTTCTCGGCCTTTTGGCTAAGATCAAGTGTAGAAACCAGTGCTAGCTTGAGTAACATTAAATCAAATAAGATATGGAAGATGAAAACTTTTACAAGTTAAATTTACTTATATATATGTAAGGCTCATTCCCCCAAACAATTAGAATAATGAATTACTACAATATTGGAGTGCTTTTATTAACCTGATTGATTTGAGCTTGCTGATTAGATTTGCACATTCAAAATGACATGAGAGACTTATGAGTATCATTTTAAACATTAAATATTATTACTAGTTTAGAAAATTAGAAATCACAGAAATATAGTCTTTGTAAATTAGAGTAAAATAAAATCAGCCTTGAGATTTGGTTACCTCCCCCTCCCGCCACCATTCTGTACACTATCATCATTTGCCCAGAAAAGGGACAGTTTACTTAGCTGCTTTGTGTAACTATTTTCTTATTTTTTATTGGCTGATATTTTGATGTTAGCCATTGTGGGACAATTAATGTCAATATATTGATAGTGTAGATGTCTTTTGAATAGATACTCATCTCCCTGAAAGTTCCTGTTTTTATAGTAGGACATTATATTTAGAAAAACAAGTTATCTTTTTGTTCGAATTTGTTAGCATATGGTGAACCAAGCTAAAACATGTTATACTTTAGTGGTGCCTGTTGAATGATTTGGCCTTGTCTGTACCGTAGAAGAGAATGAATTTTAATATCAGTGTTTGTCATCAATTACCTGTTTCTAAATATGACTCTCATTTTACCATATTTATTTAAATTGCTTAAAAAACAAGTCAGCCAATCTTGCCTCTGACTGAACTTAGTTTCTATAAATCTTAAGTAGAAAAAAGTATTCATTATTTAAAAACAATTTCAAATGGAGTTAGTAAATCTTAACTATTTAAAAAACATTGCTTTTTAAATTTTATCGTTTCAAAAACAGTCATCTGAAAATTAAAATATGTCTAATAAAGCGTTGAAAAGTAAAGATGATAATTGAATTACTAGTAATTGTAGTTTCTTTACTTAAACTTTTCTGTTTTATCTGTAAAATGGAGAAAATTGTTACTACTTCATAGAATTATGATGAGGATGAAATGAGTTAATATTTATAAAGTGCTTAGAAGAGTGTTTTTTGTCTGTTAATAAATCAGATAAACCTCTCATTTAATCCTCGGAATAAAACCTCTAGAGATAGACAATAATATTCCTATTGTATGTATGTTAAAAGTAAAGCTCAGAGAGATTATGTAACTTGTATAAGGGCATATAGCTAGAAATGTGGACCTGGAATTTAAATTTTAGGCTGTCACAATCCAAAATGTGTGGTGGGATTATAATTACCTGTCTTATACTAGGTCTTCCCTCAGACATGCCCTCTAGCAGTTACTTTATTCCAGCTGCTAATGTAGTATGTCAAGAGTGAGTGATACTTACGTTCTGTAGAACTGAAGTTCCAGTCAGACATGTGGAAAAATAATCAGACATGATTCCAATAGGTCAAATGTGGGGTTACTTTATCTGTTTCTGTGGGATTAAAAACTAAAACTGTCTAAAATTTGTGATCGTTTAAAACTGACCCACCAAGTACAAAAACCAGTTAAATGGAGTACAAAGGTTTTATACAGTCAACTGTAGGTGAATGTAACATCTTCTTGTATAAATGAAATAACTTCAGTGAGGAAAGAATTATAATAAATGTTCTGGGAATGTGTATGTTAATATTGGAAAAAACACTAAAATTTATAATTTATCCTGTGTACATTGAGATAAACACCAAATCAATCATCCTTACTTAAAATACATACACAAAGCAGCTGTGGGTGTGGGTGGTGCGTGCCTGTAATACCAACCACTGAGGAGACTGAGGCCAGGGGTCACAAGCTTAAGGCCAGCCTGGGCAACTTAGCAAGACTCAAATAAAAGATTCAGAGGTCTAGGCATGTGGCTCAGTGCTAAGAGTGTCCCTGAGTTAAATTCTTAGTACTAATACCACCACCATAATAACAAATAAACAAAAGCAAAGCATACATAAGAATATGGTTATCTTGGCTGTGCTTTTAAGAAGCTTAAAAAACCTTATTGAAACAATAATTTATTAACATTTTGGTAGCTCCATTAAAAGTACTTGAAAACCAGCAATACTAAAAACAAAACAAAACAAAATCAACACATTTATTGTCATAAATATATCAAAGATGGAGGCTGGTGATACAGTTTAGCAGTAGAGCACTTGCCTAGCATGTGTGAGGCCTGGATTCCATCACCAGCACAACAAAATAAACATATAACAAATAAATACTAAGATGTGTTATGTGTATATATCAGTACCTTGTTGTGAATATATTGTATTGCAAACATAGTAATATAATTTTTAAAAATAAGAACTATGTATTAAATACAATATTCAGAAAATATTAAAAATGAGTAAGGCTAATAGACTCTTTTCCTTGTTCAAGTGATTAATGGGTAAAAATAGCCAATATTTATGTAAGAAAACTCAGTTTCAGTGAATCTTTAAAAAATTTTACAAATTAAATATTTATCTCCCTTGAAAGAAATTCAAAGGAAAACTTGTGTTTTCCAGTCTCTTGTGTAGGATCTCAGTAAGCCACTGGAGGATAAGCGAACAGATGAATTATTGCCTGGTTGTGTGATGTTTTATTTGCTTTTTGTAAAGCTGGTTAAATAAAGAGTAAATAACCTTTGACTGTTTCTTTTCCAACAGCTTCATGTTCTTATAAGACCACATAAATGAAATTAACAACATATTTGTTGAGCACTATGCATTACTTTTCTAAGTGTTGTTCATAAAGTTATTTAATGATAATAATCCTGTTTGATACTAATTACCCTCATTTTAGAAATACAAAGGCTATGTTGCAGAGAGGTCACATAACGTATCCAAATAGCACAGCCACTGGAGTGGTTAGTCTTTGAGCCAGGCAGTATGTCTCCACAGCCTGGCCTCTTGGCCTGCCACTGTACCACAATGTCTCACACCTCTCTGACCTGGACATGGGTGGGGTCCATAGGAACATGTTGAGAGTGGGGTGGGTGGGCCAAGAATGTGGACCAGGCAGCATTTGTCACTAGACTGGGCAATTCATATGCTGGTTGGGGTTGGAGAAACCAAACCAATTGAGAAAATGGGTCAGGATTTGAAGAGTACAGGGAGCTAGCTAGGCAGCGTCTACTAGGAAAGGGATAAAAGGATTGTTCACAGGGGAGAAAGTGTTCCTCCAACAAGTACTGGTTGCAGATATTAGTCTTAATAGAACTGCTCAAGATTTCTTTGCTATTATCTACCCGTTCTACTCCTGATTGTCCAGTTTTATGGCAACTGGCTTATGGATTGTTGTGGGGGAGAGGATGTCCAAGTGAGATAAAGCCTGTGCTTTCTTTGGACCCTTGAGGTTTTCTCAGTCCTTGGAAGGAGGGAGCAGACCCTTGTTATTTACATGGACTGGATCATGACAGTAGTCATGCTGCATTCTCTTGAATACCTTGGCTGTTGTCTCCAGTTCACTCCCCAGATTACATGCAGAGTTGTCACATTGTGACCCTCGGATTAGGGGGGTGATCCCCACTAGATTTTTTATATCAGAAATATATACTTTTAATGTGGACCACCATGAGTATGTAGAAGGTGATGTTGGTGATAGTGGAAGGTCCTATTTCAGGGAATCTTGATGGTTCTTTGGACAGTACAAACTGAATCCTTAAAATATAAATAAATGGTTTAAATCCAAAATATTGACCTTCTGGAAAGCACATATGGAAAGTCAGTTCATTTTAAGAGGTGGAATTCAGATCTTTTATTCTTAAAAATAGTTATTCTGAATCTTGGGGCAATAAACCGAGGTAGCAGGAGTGAGAAAGGAAATTTATAATCCAGAGATTCTACTGTTGTTTACCACAAATATTGTCAGTGTTCAGCCTTCTACATTTGGTTTTATGCCAAGGTAGAATTCTTTATCATTTTGGAAATCCTAAACAATATATCAGGAGTATTTGTGTTTGAGAAATGTTAGCATCTGATAAATGATAATCAGCTAATTAGAGCTTAAGGATCATATTATCAATAAATTTTTATTTACTTTGGTATTTATTTTAAAAGCTCTTGTTAAGCAAACTGTAAAAGTGAGCCTTGCTGTTGGCCTTTTGTTGCTGACAGTGTGCTTTATTGTCTCTGTAGTGTTGACGACTGTCAGGCACATCTGAGGGTGATTATAGAGGAGATCCCAGTGCTAGACTAACAGCCCTCCCCATCCTGAACCTCATGCCAGAAAGAAGCCAGTGTGTTTATGGTTGATGGATTTCCTGTTTTGTCTTCATTCAGATCTATAGGCAAAAAATGTATGACGTTGGTCTGAGAGTTCATGAGTATTTATGTCAGTAATTGTGTCATTTAGTGGGTGTTAATGAGGGTGGTTTTAAGTCAAATAGTTTCTCCAGTCATCTTTCTAATATCTCAAGTACAGTAATTTAACAGATGAAATAAGTTCCAAGGAGTGGTCCCTTTATTCCCATTTATTGAGTCTTGCTGTGTTCTAAGCATTTCTTATAATCTTTATTGCACTTACATTCTTAAACCACACCCCACCCTATTTAATCCTGTGAGGTAAGAACTGTTATCTTTTTATAGATGAGAATACTGAAGTATCCAGTTTTTTTGGGTTTTTTTGGTACTGGGGATTGAACTCGGGTTCTTGCGCTGGCGCAGCAGGCGGCGAAACCACGGAGCTAAATCCCTGGCCCATGAAGTGTCCAGTTTTTAATGACTGGCATAGTCACACTATAAACCCAAGTTTGATTGAATCTAAAATCTGTGCCCTTAATCGCTGCAGCAACTTTACTCTAATGAATAACTCTCGAAGTAGTATTTTATGAGAAACATTTATTTCTTTTGTCAAATTCATCACAGATCATGTGATGTATAATAAATGTAACAGAGGAAATAAGATATCTACTTATTCATTGAGATCTAACATCTACCATTTCCCTTCTTTTTTTTTTTTTTTTGGTACTGGGGATCAAACTCAGGACCTTGCGCTTGCAAGGCAGGTGCGGTGCCACTGAGCTAAATCTCCAGCCCATCCCTTCTTTCATTTTTTATTCTTTTGGGGAATCTCTTGGACTGTTATTCAAAAAACAGTCTGTTGGGGCCAGGGATTTAGCTCAGTGGTTACGCCGCCTGTCTTGCAAGAGCAAGGACTCGAGTTCGATCCCTGGTGCCAAAAAACAAAACAAAACACAAAAAAACAGTCTGTTAAAGTACGAGGGCACAAATATGTTTCTTTTTCGTCTATCTTAAATTCTGATTTTGTACCGGTTTTATAACATACAAGATATATTGATATTAATCAAGCGACCACACTTCATTGGCTCTAAGATGTACTACCCCCAAAACAAATTTAACATCTCAAATTGTGTTTCTTACATAGAATTATTCATGTTTTATTCTTTCTTATTGATTAATAAAATGACAGTATATCTACAATTGCTGCTTTGTTAAATTCAATGAAGTATTGAGGCACATGTAGAAAACTAGAAAAAAATACACAGATATTGGGGTTGTGTGCTTATTTATTTTTTACTGATAAAGTGTATATAATCAAAATAGTTTTTGGGCTGGGGATTTAGCTCGGTGGTTCTGCCACCTGCCTTGCAAGCGCAAAGACCAGAGTTCGATTTTCGGTACCAAAAAAAAAAGTTTTTGTACAGTTATCTCTGCTGCTTCAAATTCTTTGATCTCCCATCATCTGAGTTACCAGTTTTGTCTTGCTGATGTAAGTGCTGTCAGGTGTCTTCCCCAAGGCACAACACTGTGGACCACTCACTTGATGATCTACAAAGTATCATAAAGAACTATGTTGCTTTCGTACTCATTTTGATATTTTGTAGATTTCATTTAGCTTTGAACTCGTTGGTTGAAATCTTTGTAGCTTTAGGAATAGCATCATCCTCCATAAAATCCCGACACTGTTCATCCTCCAAGTTCTCTTGAGTTTGTATTAGGCCAGTAAACAGTTGAGCATGGATTGATGCTGATACACAGTAGTGTTTTCCCATCTTACAGCTTTCCCGTTCCTTCGTGATTATTGTTGATTGATTTTGTATCAGCATGTTTCCAGTGTTGCAGGGTTCATTTTGCCCTCCACAATTATTGCCACTGACATCCATTATTTTCTCACCTCCTTTGTTAAAATGATGTCTGAATTTATTTTTGTTTGCTATATAGTCTTTTATTTGTACTGCTTTTGGATTTGTCAAATATGGTAGGGTCAGTTATTTTATGAAAACTCTCTAAGACTAAATATGAACTTGGCCTGATAAAAATGTTGAAGTGACAGACACAGGAGTGGCTGCACGTGACTGTGTGACTGACTGTACATGTCTCCTTTTTGTACCTGGTAGGGTTGATGTTGTTTAATTCTAGAAGCTTTCCTTCTTATTACAACATTTTAAAAATGGAAAATTCATAAATAGGCATTTTTATTATTTTTACAGATAAAATATAAAGTTTTGTAAGGAGATTGTATATTAAAATGTTAATGTTTTTATGCTGTTTTAACTGTAATGCTGCAGTATCCTCCATATATTTATTAAAAGTGTAACAATGTAGAAGTGTATGGAATATAATTCTCCCATAACACTTTAAAGGAGCATAATATGAACTTAGCGCAGTTAGTCTTTGGAAGAAAATATAACATTTAGTAGTATTTAAGCAAGGTTAAAGATAAAAGACCAATTTTATTCTTGAAATCATTTGAAAATGTAGCATTTATTTTTGAGACTTCACTGTATAAGATATGAAACAAATGAGTTTGCTTTGCATAGAGAGTGAGTTGCTATCCCAGGCCATGTTTAAAAATTTCCCTTTGATCTTTACATTTTCATCAAAGCATATTGATGTTCCTGTCAATAGAAATTATCTTTTTTACTTTTGTGTTTCCAAAGGGCACATGCTTTTCACTGTAGCTGCCCCTCAGTCTAACATGTAAGTGGTGCGTGTGAGTGTGAGAGAGAGAGATTGTGACTAAATCATACTTGATGCTGCTTTTACAAATGCATTTATGCACTTTTTTCCTCCTAGTGCATTAACATTTATATCCTGCAGAATTATGTGCTTGTATAGCTAATGCTCACACATGGGAGAGTGTTCTACTTGAATAGAGAAACTATAACTGATGCACTGTTTTCTTTCCTGCATTTGTCCAGCACTGCAGCAGAGCAGCTGTCACTATTTTGCACAATTCTGTTTTTCCTCCTTAAACTGCCTGTGGCAATTTGTACTCATACTTTATTACCCAAGGGTTTTGCAAGCAATAAAATAATGTATCTGACTACTTAATGGCCTAATGTGATTCCCCTTTCAGAGGAGCAGCAAAGTAGAAGGCTCCTTTCACTTTTCCTCTTCGCTGACCATGCAATATTAGGCCTGTTGGGACATGTTTTTTGATGTGCTGACAGAATGCAGAAGGAGATTCTACTGTATTGTAATTGTGTTTCCTTCAAACTGGTTGTAGACAAAGCTCAGATATGGTCAGAAATAATATTAAATGTTCTACATGTACTCTTGTCTGGTAGGGAAATTTATTAATGTGATATTTTATATTTCACATAATTTTTGAATTGTCTCTTCAGATCATATTGTAAAAAATCAGTATCACATAGTGCTGGTAAAATGAAGTAGTAAATGTTTTTCTTCTTTTTTGCCATCTGTTTATTATATTCTGCACATATATATGCATTTTAAGTGCCTACTGTGTATTCTTATTACTGTATTTTAAGAATCTTACATAAACATACAGACACACATACTTTTTAAAAAGAGCCTACTGTATACGGTATGTTGTGCTGGATGCTAGGGATATAGCGTTGAACAACATTGATGCAGTCCCTGCCCTCCACGTTTGTGGCTGAGTTAGTACTCTGCAATGTGATGATCAGCCACATACTGGTGTAAAGGCTCAGTGCTGTACTGGTGTTGTTGGGAACAGCTAGGAGAGGAATCTGCTCTTTTGGCAGCTTAGTACTGTAGAAGGTTCAGGGGCTTTATGGTGTTTAAGTAGTCTTCCTTGCCTGCCTTGGCTAGAGCAGTTCTCTGTTAAATATGCCAAGTACTAATGAGACTGGGAACGCCCCTCTCAGGCTAAGACTGCAGCCGAGCTGTTGTCACAGACTCTTGCTTTCCTTGTTACACTTTCCTCTTTCTGACACTAGAATTCTATATCGTTTAGGAACAGAGACTCTTAATCAAATTAACTTCTCACTGTGAGAAATACATAACACTGTATATTTTTATGTTAGCATTATCGTGGCAGTACTACAGTTAATGATACTAGTGTACTGTATATAGTAAAATCTTAATTCTGCATATTTTGAGACACCTTGAAGGTGGTGGTGGCTAAAGAAGGCTTTTGCCTGATTAGTCTGAGGTCCTATGATGACTGTTTATCTAGATCAGTGAGAGTCAGTTTTGAAGGTATGTGAAACTAGATCATTATTATTATTATTAATTTTTTTTTTTGGTACTGAGGATCGAACTCGGACCTTGTGCTTGCGAGGCAGGCAGCGGAACCACTAAGCTAAATCCTTGGCCCTGATTATTCTTAAAGGAATCAGTGATTTAGGTAATCCAAAATACCTTAATTAAAATACCTTTCATCCCCTTTCCTCCTCCAGGCCACAGTATTACTTGCAGTTAATACAAAAAAGTGTTCTGTGGGCAAAGAAGACAAAACTGCCCTAAAGAATGCTGTATCAATTAGTAAGAGCTTACCCAACATGCCACAAGAAGGATGGGGAGGTGCTCCAAGTTGAGGGAAACATGAGGTTATTCTGTGGAGCCTCTAGGAACAACCTTGAATTTATTTTGAGGAATAAAGTAGACAAAATGGAGGAGGAGCCAGCAGTACTTTAGAAGAATACAGCAAAGACATGAAAGTACCTACTTTTGTGTGAGGCATCTTGTGCATGGATTTGATTGACCTAGAGAAAGCACCCTATGGGCAGGGGCCTGAAAGTTCTGGGGCTCCATGCAGTGTGCAGGCCTTGACATGAGCTTAGTCAAACAGCCTTTGCTATAACCTGGGCCACTCTAGGTTGTTTCTCCCTCACTTTTTAAAAATATATTGTGACACTGTAAAATTTCTGAGGAAGGAAGATAGCATTGCTCAAAAGAATTTTGAAAACCATCAGAAGAGGATTGAGTCAAATTATTAGTGTTTGAATTTCAATTTGGAATGGATTTCTCATTCTAATATGTTTGTTAATATGCTTATTCAAAGTGCAAGATTTAAAATCCATTCCCAAACTCACACGAGGTAATTTGAGATGTACACTGATGAATACATGATTTCATTCTGATTTGTAGTGAGTCTGTAATTAATTTTAGTAACTTATCTCCTGAACACGATCACTTATTTTATCTTACTTAATGTTTATATCTCTGTGAGGGACACATTATTATCTCTATTTTACACCATTGCAAACTGAAACACAGAGAGGTTAATTGACTTAAGACAGCTAATAATGGGTAAGATGTGAACTCAGCCCCGCTTAATTGCATGGGCTTCTAATGTTGCCTTTTTTAGTGGAGCGAAACTGCAAATTTATTGTATACTCTAACATTAAAATAGGCAAGTTATTTATGACAACCATTTATTTTAAAATAAATAAAAACATGCATCTCCATGTTTGTGTGGACAATTCTAGATAGAACTTTAAAGTCAGAAGAAGCAGTTGGGGAGAGTTCAGCTTTGCAAACAAATGAGTCTCACGTCTTGAAAAAAACAGTTAAATCTTTGTTCCTCCAAATTGCTTTAAAATTCTTAGAATTTTCTAAATTAAAGATGAAAAATGTAATCTAGAGTCTTACTTAGTTTCCTGAGACATCATGTGGAAGTCTTTGAGTTAGTGTTGAGGATGCTTAAGGATGTGAGTCCTGGCTGAGACAGAAGGAAAAGGCAGGAGACCGAGAATAAAAGGAAATGCAAATCCCTATCTGCCACCATCTTGAAGTTTCAGTTGCCCATTTTATAGATGATGCTGTGCTTTCTTGTCATGACATTTTCTCAACTCCTGGCTTTTGCTTCCATTTATTTTCAGTGAATTGATTTTACGAAAGTCAGAGTGTCATAAGCAAGTGGGGTGCATGTGTGTGTCCGTGTGTGTATTTCTGATATGCCTCATTCTCAAACTGTCTTTGCCAGTGCAGTCTGTTCTAATTGATAATTAGGTTATTACTTAACATATTGGGCCTTAAAGTATTTCTCCAATTTTTAATATTAAGAACGTGTATCCAACACAAAGTAGCATTTCTTCTGGCCGCTTGATCTTGATCTGAAAGAAAAAATTTGTGATCATTGTCTACTTTCATTAATTTTTCAAAATTAACTTAAAAACTTTGAGGCATATTAGTAGTTTGCCTAGCTGGATGAGAGTTGGCAACCATCTGAGGCACTTCCGGTGACCCAGAGAGGGTTGGGGTCCACGTCAGAGAAAGGTGAGATGGGCCTGGCAGTGTCCTGTGGGGCCTCCAGGAACAGTCTTGCACTTAGTCAGCATTTCTCTCGTGGTACATGCATCTCGTCTCTAAAACTTATCTCAGGACTTCAGCGTTGTAAGGCTTTCTGCCCTGTGGTTGAGGAAAGGGCATAATTTATGAGAACTGATTTATATTTGTTTCTCCTATATTTAAGTTTTTGTTTTCTAAAAAGTCACAGTGTACAAATTGGCTTTAAAATATAAAGCCTTTTAAAAATTTTTCTCTCCCCCCCTTTCCCTACTGGGGATTGAACACAGGGGGTTTGCATTTAGGTACATCTCTAACCATTTATTATTTTATTTATTTATTCATTCATTCATTAATTTATTTATGTATTTATTTATTTTTCTGGTACTGGGGATCAAACTCAGGACCTTGCGCTTACTGGGCAGGTGCAGCACCGCTGAGCTATATCCCTGGCCCTTATTTTTTTTATTTTAAGTCAGGGTCGAAGTCCAGGCTGCTCTCAAACTTGTGATCCTCCTACCTCAGCCTCCCAGAATGCTGGGACACAGCACAATGCCTGGCTTAAACCCTTCTCCTTAGTGCCGTGTTTATATTTGTTCCTTCTCAACCATTTTCTTCTTCTTCTTTTTTTTTTTTTTGGTACCGGGGATCGAACTCAGGTCCTTGCGCTTGCACAGCAGGCGGCAAAACCACTGAGCTAAATCCCC
>NW_004624747.1:17029759-17141151 GCF_000247695.1 Heterocephalus glaber
TTTTTTTTTTGGTACCGGGGATCGAACTCAGGTCCTTGCGCTTGCACAGCAGGCGGCAAAACCACTGAGCTAAATCCCCGGCCCTATTTTCTTCTTTTCCATTATTCTAGTAGTAATTAAATTTAATATAGTCTGTGCTATAAAGGCATTTGTGTAGGGTAAGATTCATTCTCTAGAATAGTGGGGCCTTTTCAGTGAAATCAAGCTTGGTCAAGCAGACTTAAGTTACAAATTGTTAACTTTTAATCTGTTAAACCTGTTAATAAAAACTTATGGATGCAAACTTATATTTTATGTATTTCATAAGCATACCTTCTTATGACTTAATAAAGTATATACATACCATAATATGCTCTTTAAGGCAGTCATATTTTATATTTGTGATCATGAGTCAGTCTACTAAAAGAGGTGAAATACTACCAATGTTTTAGAATATCACTTTCATGTGGAGGGATATGAAAAAGTTTGAGAATACTTACATGCTAGATATAGAAGCCAGCACAGCACTGTCTACTTGGGTATACGTCGCTGTCTTACTGTCTTGTTTGTAACTCCGCTTTGTCTCCTGAACAGTGACCGCTTCCTTTGTGGGAACACTGGATATGGTTGGCATCTGGTCTCAGTTTCCCATGGCATCCCAGGCTTTGGCACATTTTAATGCTCTTCAGAAAAATGTTTTGGGAGGCCATGGAAATGGCTAAGGAGATAGAGGATTAATGTGTAGTGTATTTCTTTTCCATTAGGATAAAGATTGCAACTTGAAAGATCTAGTTGCCAGTTTATGTTTCTTTTATAATTTTAATTTTGAAATTTAAATTTTGCACGTATGTGGACTTGACCCGTATAGGCTCATCAGTACAGTAATTATGTGGTCTTATCTCCAGCATATAGGAGGGGGAAATAATATTCTTAAACTTTAGAAATTTAGCATTGCTTAGGTCAAAATAAGCTAAGGCATATTTTGAGTCTCTATTTACTTAAGAAAGTGGAAAATTAGGTCAGCTGAAAAGTTTGCCTTTCAAATGGGGGACAAACTAGAGATTAAACTCAGGGCCATGTGCCTGCCAAGCAAGTGCCCAAGTGTCTATCCCTGGAACGGTAAATCTTAACATCCTATTTTTCACTCTGATACATTTTATTTAGAACTTTTTGAATTAGAAGTAATTGTCATTTTTCAGTGTAACTTTGCTATGGCATTCCTTTTCTTGGTCAGGAAGCAAAACATAGTCCATATATTTTGGTTGGCTACAGTTAAAGCCTTCTAATTTCAAAGACTTAAAGCCTTTTCTATTATATAGTTGCCAGAAACAAGCAAGAAAAATAATTGAATTTTTTGTTTGAATCCATGACTAAATTGTAAAGCTATCTCAGTATGTAACATATTAGATCCTGAAACTTTAAATGAAGCGATACACTTTTATGAACTGTGTCTGATTTATACATGTATTAGGTAAAGTTTACTTTTGTAACCATTAGGAACTTAAAAAATCCTCAGTCCATTTTCCTAAATTTAGAGGTACCAAGCTTTGTAAAATCCAAGTACATTTTTGACCTCTCAAGAGTCACCTTTAATAATTGAAGGTTGTGATCATATTTTGCTAGATAGATATAAAGAAGTTAAAGTTGACTTTAGGGCTATTTCTATGTATAAACTGTTTCAGAGACCATAATAAAGACTGTTCAGTGTGAGTTTGAGATAGACTAGGGTTAACTAGTAGGAAAAGAGGAGTTACAGTTATTTCCAAATAATATCCTATGCCTTCATTTATCAGAGCACTGTGTAAAAGTCCTCCCTGGGACCTAAGTGCTAAAGACCAGAGCATTCTGGATTTAGTCAGAAGGTACCCAACAGTGGGTGTTGTATGGATACTGAACCAACTGGTTAGCTCTACCCTGGGGTGAAACGATAGATCTTTGGAGTTTCTACCCTGGAGTTGTGGCTTTGTTGTTCTTTTTGTACCCTTCGTGTGGAATACACCTTTGTTATTTTGTTATACTGTGATCGGGCTGGGACTCTAGTTCACCTTGTAAGACCTTACTATATGGCTTGTGTGCTTGAGCATCATGGGATAATCCACTATGACTATTCCTTTAGGTGTTAGGCAACTTCATTTTCTGTTAAATGATTCTATTAGCTTTCCCCAGAGGTTCTGCTTCTAGTTGCTTTTGTTTCTAGGTTAACTTCGTTTTATGCAGTTATATATTTTAAATCTAGGGAGTATAAAAACAAAGACAGTTTTTATTCTTTTTTTTAGTTCCTTGTTCCAACCTATTTTGGCTCTTTATGTCAATTCTGGAGAAAAATACAATAACCAAGTATAACTTAATAACTATTGTGTACTTCAAATTTTAGTAAATCTGTTGAGTTAGAAAGATAAATTAAGATATTAGGTTTTAAGAAAAGAAATAAAGATCAAAAACCAAAGCAAACATTTATCTTATATCTCTAGTAATTTATTCCTCTAGACTCATTATCAAAACTTTGAAGTAATGCTCCAAATTTACAATTGTGCAATCATTTAAGAGTAGATAAAACATAATTTCTTAAAGAATATTAGCAAATCTTGTCTGATAATGGTTCTTATATTCATCTCATTGGTACTTGGAGAATTCACAGGTAACAAATGTAGTTGGATTGTAAACTTATCATCACCAGCACCAATTGGGACTGATTCTCATATCTAATAGTGGGTTAATTAAGGTCCTACAACTACAGACAAACATTATGAATAAAGTAGTTTTATTTATAAATCAGATAGGAAATGCACACACTATTAGGTACCAGAGTTTATTTACTCATTGTAGTATACTAATACTAGCTTGTAGTTTTGTTTTTGTGTGAGTCCTCAGAGATGTTAATTATGTTTGCTTACCTGTTTTCATGAAGCCTCTTCATTACTTAGCTGCTTTCTCCCAGATCGAGTTCCTTTGGATGTGTATTCAGAATGATACCACCACTTGGTCATCATGATTATTACTGTTACCATCACCCTCTTAGCCTTGCATGTTTGGAACTGAGTAATTACATGTGTTATTAGATTTAAACTTAACAATTTTTGCTTAAAATCTAGATGTATCCTGTACAGCTAAAGATAAAAAAATCAAGTGATTTATGCCAAGGGCATATGTTTAATTAGTGATCTCAAAATTTGGGTATGATTCTAGCACTTTGCTTATAATTGCCCTTCTGTATTGCTTCCCCCCCCCCCCCCTTTTGGGCAGTACTGAGGACTGTTCCCAGGGCTTCCTGCATGCTAGCTGAGTCCTCTCCCACTGAGCTACACTCCCAGCTCTTTTATTTTATTTTGAGACAAGGCCTTCCTAAATTGCCTGGGTTGGCCTCAAATTTATGATCCTCCTGCCTCAGCCTCCCAAGCAGCTATTAATTATATCTCTCATAGTTTTGGCTGCCAGCAGCTCACCAAGTTATCCATAAGCCCACTAAATTGTCCATAAAATTTTGATTTTTTAATCTGTTGTTGCTTATTTACTGTGGTTATCTGCTTGTACACTTAGGGTTATAATCTCAGGTATTTAATGCAATTTACTAAAGAGCAAATTATCTCAGTTTCGAGCAGCTGTAGCATTTTTAAAAAGACTGTCCAGCTATAAAATTAATCTGTGGTTCTTTGGAAAGGCCACTTGGATACATTGAGAATGCTTTCCATCTAAAAACCTTTCTTCATGAACATGATTTGACTCATCAGGCAGTATTTTAAATTTATGTGTTAATAGATTTATTCTTCTGAGTGGCACATATCTTAATTATCCTACTGCAGTAAGGTTTCTGAAATCACTCATCTTAATTGGAATTATTGTTAAATATTTTTTATTGAAATTACTTGTAAGATATATTTACACATTGTAACTTTTTGGTCCCATCTACTTTATAAAGTGAACACATCATTATGTGTAACACTCAGATCAAGAAATGGAATATTACAAACTTCCTAAAAGCCCTCTTGTGTCTCTTCCTAATCACTACCTTCCCTCTGAGGGAAGTACTAGTCTAATAAAGCTACACAGATTATTTAGTTTTACATATTTATGAAGTGTACTTAGGTGGAATCATACAGTTGTATTGTGTGTGGCTTCTTTATGATTATGGGATTTCATCCATGGTAATTTGTTGATTCTTTTTTTTTTTTTTTTTTTTTGTACCGGGGATCGAAAACGCAGGACCTTGTGCTTGTGAGGCAGGTGCCAGAACCACTGAGTTAAATCCCCAGCTGTTCATTCTTATTGGTGTACAATCTATTATATATCAGTTGACATTTATTAGCATTTTGCAGCTATTACAAATAATTCTGCTAAGAACTTTCTTGTACATATTTTCTATTGGGTATATACCTAGAAGTAGAATATTGAGTCATAGAATAGTGGACACATGGTCAACTTTAATAAATACTACCAAGAGCTTTCCAAATTGGCTGTACAAATTCAGATTCCCACCAGCAGTGTATAAAAGTTTCACTGTCCTTCATCTTTGTGAGCTCTTATATTGTATTTTGTATTAACCATTATTGTATTCTATATTAACCACTCTGGTGCCCCAGAATTTTTTGTGATTGTGTTATTTTGAAAAGAGTTTTAGCTGTAGGTTTAAGAATCTAGTTATTGATGTTTATGTGATATTCTTCTCTGATTATGCTTGAAAGTGAGTGTTATGGCTTGTGTCTAGATGTCCCCCCCCTGCAAAGCCTCATGCAGTTATAAGTGTTGGTTTTTCAGAGGTGGCTGAATCTAATTGATTCATGGTGCAATGCTAGGATTAAGGGTACTAGGATTAAAGACTGATTACTAAATCAGTCCACTGATTGGTTTGGCACTCCCCTACTCCCCATAGCCTAGATAGAATATAAAAGTGGCAGAAAAAAGCTGCTAAGATCTCTCACTTGCTTTGCTAACTTCTGCCTGCCATGAACTGTTTCTCCTCTGTGATGCCTGTCTCCCACTCTACCCTGCCTTGGAGCCAGCCGATGATGGACTGAAACCTCTGTACAACTGTAAGCTAAATACACCTTTCCTCCTTTTAACTTTGGCTGTCAGGTATTCGGTCTCAGCAACAAAAAAAGTAACTAAGACAGTGGGGTTCTTATAGAACCATATACAGAAGAAGAGTACTTAACCAACCACATACCTAGATGCACCACACTCTTGGGGTTCTAAATAATGTGTTTTCAAATTGGACCATATGGTTTGCATGTGTCCTCCAAAGGACCATGTGCTAAAGGTTTGGTTGCCATCCCCTGGCATTGTTGGGAGATAGAAGAACCTTTAAGAGTTGGGCCTAGCGGGAGAAAGGTAGGTCACTGGGCAAGCCCTTGAAGGGATATTGTGATTCTGTTTCCTTCCAGTCTTTTTCCTTTCTGGCCACTGTGCTTATGAAAACATAATCAGAAAAGAGCATCATATAAATATCAATAACTAAATATTTAAACCTATAATGAAAGCATTTTCCCAGTAGTTCTTGAATTATGACTAGTTTTTGTTATGCCACTTCAGTTAAGGTTATGAAGTTCAGGTGCTTTGAGGGTGTAGGATCTTTTGTCAGACAGCTACTGGATTTGAAACATGGCTCTCTGCCCCTTCCAAGCAGTGTGACACACGGCAAATCATTTCAGTTCTCTGTCTTTATTATTGCTTTCAGAGTAGGGGCAATAATGTAATGCCTACCTCAGAATTACTGTGAAATTTTAATGATGTACTTAAAGCATTCTGTGTGCAGGAAAGTGAACACTCAATAATGTTGGCTACTATTAATATTTCCTTTCCTGGAATGTTTTCTTCCTGTGCTTCCAGCTTCACTTTATTATAAATCTAAAACTCCTTCAGGCCCAACTTGAGCCCTTACTTCTCTACAAATCCTCTTGATTTTCATAGCTGGAACAATTTCTTCCTGAAATTCAGTGAAATCTAAATTTTTTCCTCTGGCATTTATTTACACCTTTTTAAATACTCATCTCAAGTCATCTTTTATATATTCTCCTAGAATGTAAGTTCCTTAAAAATAAGGATTGTATTTTACTAATGTTTTTAGCTTCATAATTATGAGCATCTGTGCAAGAATCTAGAAGTTCCCCAATAAAAAAGAAATATTTGCTTTTTAATAAACTGTATAGTTAATGCTGCCACTGTCCTGATTCTTACATAGTGCATGGCACACAGAGAAAATGCTTTCTGGAAATCTTTCATAAGGACAGATACTTATATAGTAAATGTGAAAATGGATATATATTTTATTTCCTGGAAATTGTTTTTGGCTTATGCAGTGCTTTTATAGATATTAATGATGAGGCTTCCCTTACATTACTTATTACATTGTCCATCATTTTATTGAAATGTATTTGACTTCCTCAAAGTAGAGTAAATATTCAATTTTTTAGGGTTTGTTGCTATAAATTCTTCCTTGTTAATTTTTCATACCTGGTTAGCTCTTACAATTCACCCAACACCCTGTTCTGCTGCTCCCTCTTCTCTCTCTAGGTATGTCTTAGAGACTGAATACACAAGCAGATTGTGAGATCAGCTTAAGCAAAACAAGATTTGAATGATTAATTTATCAAAACTATAATGTAAAGTAGAGTCCGAAATGATTAGAGATTTTTGTTCTTTTTTTTGGCTTTTTTGGTACCGGGGATCAAACTCAGGTCCTTGCGCTTTCGAGGCAGGCGGCAGAACCACTGAGCTAAATCCCCGGCCCGAGATTTTTGTTCTTAACTGGTTGATATGTAAGAGGGACTAATGCCTTTTTTCTCACAAAGATCACAGTGGATTTCACACTCTTAGAGAATGATAGCAAGACATTTTTCTTAATGGATCTTGAAGAATTAATTTCTATACCATAACTCAGTAAAATATTGGAGTAATTTCCCATTAGTTAATTCCTTTAAGTTCTGTATCCTAGAGAATCAAACATTCCTAAAGGCAAAATTGAAGTTTTTGCCTAGTAAAAGATCCACTTACACTAACATTTGATCTAGCAACATTTTCTCTCTTCCATTATATTTTTATCTTCATTTATATTTTTTCTTTCTTTGTATTTCTTTGAATTTCATCATCCATTTAGTCTGACCTTTTATTTCTCTATCCTGAATATCAGGTCATCTCTTTGAGCTAAAGAGTGGGCCACTCTTGGGTTTGAATTCTGATCCTTGACCTCTGGCATCTCTTCATATTATGCAAGTCTTATAACCATATGAAGATATCTTTTTGCTTCTCAGCCTTATAAAGTGTCCTTCAGGAAGGTAATTAAATGCATAATAAACATTAGACTCCAAAAATGGAAAATTGCTTGGCCACCATTGGTGCTGTTAAAAGAGGGGGGGGCAAGGTGAAATTTGATAATGACTTTTTGGCACATGATTTTAAAAACATACAAATCCCTTTAAATGCTAGGAATTTGGTTATATTTTATCTTATTCCTTGGCTTCCCATAAGGTAGCTTGGATCCTCAGGTGGCTATCACTTTTCATACACTTCCACTGCCACATTTCATTGCTTTTGGCATATGATCATGTAGCCAATAATATCTCGGCTAATTTTTTTCAGTTACGATTTTAAAAAGAGTATACAATCTATTTACTCCCATTATCAGGAGAATAAAATGGTATTTCTAGTTTTAAGAGTTATTTAAACTAAATACTAATCAATTGAATTCTATTATCTCATCTCAGCAAAATATGTTAAAATGTTATACAGTGTTGGCAAAATGTTGTATAATATTTGTAGATATTTTAGTTCTGTGGGAATAGCTTATGATAGAGAATCTTCAAATAATTCCATTTCCTTAGGAGTTGACCTTACAAAGCTTTGGTTTTCTAATTTAGATATTTTTATGCGCATGTCCTATGCATACAGTTTTGTATAATATACATTTTAAGGCGTAATGTTGCATATTTACAAAATGAATTTCTGTAGTTTGAAGCATGTAAAGTTCTTGAACTAAACTTATATGATTCTTGATATCCAAAAATGGAGCTTGGATGGATACTTAATAAAAAGATACTACTGTCTTCTGAGTAGGGTATGCTTTTAATTCAGGAAGAGAGGTTAGCTAATTTTATCGCTCTTGTACTAGCCAGCCTTGGCTTCTTGCCATTGGTTATTAGAGTGCCTCAGTGGTGTTCATTCTTAGTTCACATTCAGTAGATACTTTTAATTTATAGAGTTTTAGTATTGATAACACTCTGATGTACACACAGAAATTTTATAGCTTGCAGAATTGTCTTAATTATGTTTTGATGAAATTGTCAGTTCAACATTCAGACTTTTATTTTTCCCAGTTATTTCCTAAATGTGTATACTACCCTGACTTGCTAGAGTACCGTTATTGGAGAAGCTGTGCTATCCCTTGGGCCAAGAAGGAGTTAACTCCTCTCTCAGAGTCATAATTTCAGCCTCCCTGGAGTTGTACCCTGGAAATCTAGTTGTGAAGTTTGGTCAGGGGCTTTAACAGAACATTTTAAAAGGGCAGTATAAGGAAAATCTTTATGTTATCAAGTTATTGAGATTTACCACAATATTTGATCTTTCAAAGAACTTAAAATTTTTTCCAAACCAGATTCAAAAGAATGGATATAGTACATGTGTATGTGGCTCTTTTTCTTAAAACAAGTCTGAAGTTCTATTTATATTTTCAGTTTTAATTCTCATATTTAATTACAAATTGCTTGGAATTCACTAAATTGATTTCATTACCCCTTTCATTCAGAAAGACTCCTTCTTAGAATATTAGTCCTCAGGTATGAAAACAGTCAATGTTTATTTTAGTCGCCTCAGTTATAGTAAAATATATAGTTAAGTTTTCACTTGGCCTGTCTTTCTAAATTGTTTCAATATTTTGGGCAAAATAAGATGTCCATGTATATTTTTATCTTTAGTGCTGTATTCCAGTAAGATTATAATTCTTGGTTTGAATGTTTGTAAATGTTTAGCTAAAAGCATTTTTTAGAAGTGTAAATTAGAGGTTTTGCCAGTGATTATTTAAAAATGAGGTAAATCCCCATGCTTCATTCATTTTTTTCCTAACTCTGCAAATGACTCATATATCACTTTCTTTTATGATGCCAGAATTATAAGTACTTTCCCAAAATAAAGACCTTATAAAAGGTAGGAGAATTAACGGAATGTTATAGAAATTATATGATGTAAGATTTATGTTTGTGTTTTTGGCTAATAAAAATCAATAAACTTTTTCATTTAAATCACTTTAATTTCAGACCTTTGGTTATGGGCAACATGTTAATCTGTAACGGTTTATGAGCAGTAACCGCCATTTTTTGCTTCAACAACAATGACTTCAAAGCTGAGCCTGTTCCAAAAGAGGCAGTTACTTCGGCCTAAGAATAAAGGTGGTTTCAATTGTGTCTTTGTTTTAACCTAGAATAGAATGCCACTGAAAATAATAACATTCTGAATGTTAAAAATGTAACTTGTTCCTTAGTAGAAAGTGCTGATCCTCTACAGGTGAAAATTAGAGATTTGTTGTTTGATACTAAGGCAAAAAAAAAAACACAACACAAAAACACCAAGCTGGTTATTTTCAATTCTGCTGAAGTGCAAATGGCTCATTGTAGCATACATCCTTTGTAGTCAATAATTATTCTGGGTCTGATATTGAGACATTAGCTGTTTCCTTGGGAACAAGGTTTAAGTAGAGACAATGCAAGAATACTAGAATATCATTGTCTCGCCTCAGTTTTAAAGTATCATAAAAACATCGATTTAAAAAATAGAAGTCCGTAATGGTAACAGCTGTTTTTAACTTAGGCATCACTTTACCTCCCAGTTAATAGTCACGAGAAAAGATTTTAAGTAAAATGTGGATAGCAGCCTATTTGTCTGCCTTTATCCTAAATAAATGAATTAAAGTTTACTGGATATTTTGAAAACTTTCTCCTGATTTATGTATTAGGTATTTATATGTCAGTCCAGAGATCTTAGCTGGCAGAATGGTAGGGAGCGTCTGGAGGAGCTCAGGTGGAAGCCTGGCTTGACAGAGGACCAATTAGTGTCTATATGCTGAGGGTTCCTGTGTTTTCTCAGCCAGGGGACTAAGTGCTACCTAAGCCCCAGACTGGGGGAATGGATTAAAAGTAGAAAAGAGAAAAAAGGAAGGATACACAAGTGTTCAAAAGGATTGCTGGGTGTTTTGTTTTGTTTGGTTGGGTGTTGGTGATTAAACTCAAGGCCTCATGCATGCTAAATGCATGTTCTCCCACTGAGCTACACTCCCAGCCCACACTGGCAGGGAGTTTGTGATCTTGTTTTGAAGACTACACTACTAGGAGTGCAGAAGGAACATGTAGCATTTTCTCTCTTGGGATTCCTTATCTGAGATACATAGTTATTGAAAGATAAAAGTACATTTTATCCAATCAAATACAGAATTTTTTTTGTGTTTTTGATGGTGTTTTGTTTCTGCATTCAGCTGCTTAGATTTTCACGTGAGTTTTGTAGTGATCTATAAAGTCTCTTATTATCTCTATGTCTCTGTGGTACTTTTGATTCTTGCATAGGATTTGACATGTGCTTATCAAGGGCAATCTAGATGGGAGTATGAGTAATTATATAAACTCAGTCTAGTCACCAGGAAAAAAACCCCCAAGACTCATAGTTCTGACGATAGCTTGTTAACTGCTGTGACTTTGTATTCTAAAGATGACATGATTTTCAATGATGAGATTTAGTTGACTTGTTTAATCTTCGTTAGTTGTGTTGTTTCATTCTGAGGTTAAACAAAAAGACAAAAGACTTCGGTTCTTTCTCAGTGTGTCTTTGATGTGACCCTCCTGGGTATTAGTGAGAAATGACACTTAGTGTTTTTCCACCTGATGATTGATTATCTGTGGGTCATAGTTGTCTACCAGGTTATTACAGGTTATCACAGTTCACATGCCCAGAGAACTATTGCTGTGGTGTAACAGTTAACTCAGTTAGGCTTCGCATCTCAGCTTTTACATACATGGATTCTGAAGAGCTGGATTACCATCCAACCCAGCCTCTTGTTTTCACTGTTCTTCTCATTACTATCACAGAGATGGGCTTAAACTTTGACTGTTTGATTTTTCTGTGTTGGTGTGAAGTGAACACAGAGCCAGCATTCACTGTGTGCTTTTTTTTCCTTGAAATTGTTTGAACTTGACTGAGCCTCCTGAGTCAGTAATGCATTTGAATTATGTTAAGATACAGGCTCCTTTTTTGCAGTGCTGAATCTACATAGAAACTTAATTGATTAAAATTTTTTGAAAATACTTAACTTATGAACTATTTGAAAAGTACTTATGTGTGCTTTTAAATTTCTGAAGCTAAATCTTGCTTTGGAATCCATGGTGTGGCCACTAGAATAGAAAGTTGATTTATTCTCCTGGTGATTAAGATCCAGACACGAAGAGGAAGGCCTGTCCTTCTCTTGCAGTTAGTCACAGGAAGAAGTGGCGTATAGTTTAGTGTGTCACTCTCAGTCACAGGAACTCTTAATACTTGCTTAACACATTTGTTTAGAGAATATATTCTCAAAACATGGACATCTGCTTTGTATGCAGTGGTAAGAATCTTTAGACTGCACATGAATAGTGCATCGAATTAACCTATTAATTAGGCTTCAGAGTTGTTCAAGGGAAAGACACAGCTTTGTGGCAAGATGCCAAACACATGCCGGTTTGAATAAAATACATGCATTTCTGTTATTTCTCTCCTTTCCCAGTGTCTGAGGATCATCAAGTCGTTCTGCTCCAGGTTAGGATGGGAGACAGTAACCTGCCAATAGTAAGGGTAAGGGCGAGGAGAGTGGTTTTATTCCTGGATATATGTTTTATATTTTATACCTAATCAGAATAAAATGTACATGTGTCCACACATGCTATGAAAAGCCAGGTAAAGGGTGCACTCTTGGCACCAGCTTAACGTGCCTATTTTAATTAAGAAATGATGACACATACACTGCTCATGCTAACATGTTTTAGCATACTCTACTTTTTGTATTAGACTTCTTTGATAATGCATTTCTTTTTCTATTACTGAACATGATTAATGTGCCACATAGTGTTAACTGTTCTCCTTCCCCAAAGACATCAAATGGGAGGCTGCATGTAGAAGCTAAATTATTCGGAGAGGAGTTGGTGATTGATTTAAATATAAAAGGATTAATTGGTCCCTGAACCAGACTATTAAACTGTACTGTGATCTTGACTGAAAGTGGAAGAATTACAAGTGCACTGCATAGAATAAATTAATACATTTTTCATGACTTTAATCCTTTTTTCTGTATTGCTTATTGTGGCTTTATGTACTGCACTCCATTGTATGCTTAATTGATGCAGAGGGGATACGATGTATAATGTTTAAATAGGATGGAGGGATAAGAATATCACTGAGTTTCAAGGTGAATCTGGTTTCTCCAGGGAAGTTGAAAGAATCTCCATGGAATGAATATTTCTAGGAACCCTTACCAATCATGACCCTAGGCACACAATTTAAGTGTTACTGAATAAGAAATTTAAAAGTTTGCATCTCTGTGAGGATGTTGTTCAAGTGGGACACCAGCTAACAGTGGGTAAATCCAGTCCTTATCTTTAACAGAACCGAATTGAGACCTGAACTCTTAAGAGTAAATGGTATACAAATACCATATCCAGAGGACAAAAATTATAATTATTTCTATTCAAACAGTGTTGATTTTTCTCATGCCAGCTCATAGGCTGGTACTTCAGCCTGACAGCATGCCACTTTTTAAGGCTATCAGTCTCCCCTGTCTTTTCCAAGGAGAAGAAAAAAGTTTATTTGGCTTTGTTACATTGCTGCTTTTATAACTAAAAATCCATCTAAATTCTGCTTTTAGATAGTAGTCCTCGTAATACAACAAGAGCAGAAAAGTTTGATTCAGCGAGTTGATTTGAGAATTCTTATATTTATAACTTTGCTAGCAATATAAATTTCAAGTTTCAGAATGGTATCTTCAAGATATTTCTTTTATCTTGTCATACCACATCTTTCCCTTATAATTTGATGCACCACAGCTTTCTCTTTGTTCTTGCATAATGAGTTCATGTGGGATATTTTTAAACAGCCACAACTTACATGAGAATTGAGATATGGAATTATCAGGCTCTCAGGACTGAGGATACCACCAGATGTCATCCTATCCTTCTACCCTTTTCTCCACCACACCTTCAGGGATAGCAGCCTTGTTATTGCTACCTTTTCTATTAGCTTATTTTTGTTTTTATTTTGCCTTTAAACAACCTGGTTAGACAGTCTTAATAGTGAATTGACCTTTTTCTGTAATATCTACATCAGTGCTGCTTGGCAGGTGTGCCTGAGCCCTTTTTGTGCCCTGAATTGTTGACCTGTGTATTGCCATGTTTTGATTAGCTTGTGGGATTGATATTTGCCACTTTTGGGGAAGGTGTATACTATTCCAACAGTGACCATAAAATATAGTCTGAGTAATACAGGTTTTAAAGCGTGGTATAATTGAGTGTAACTCTTGCACTGAGGACTATTGTTTTTTCTTGAGTTGTTTCATCTCTGTCAAATATATTCACTTCCTTCAATTTTCATGTTGGTTGGTTTTAAGTTTGCTCAGTCCTTTTCTAAATAATGTGTTCCGTTTTACTCAATAACCTTTTTAACTTTGGCATCTAGAATTAACTGAACATTCTAAGATAGTGCTGGAGCAGAGCTTGGGTGATATTTAACATTTTCTGCCTATTGTCTCCCTGCACTTCTAGTTTTCAGCATATGATGAACTTAAGAATCCTCATGAAGGCTGCTTTTTAACACCCCACCCACCCTGCTCCCCCATTTAGTGCTCTGAGCTCTGGATATTCTACATCTAGTTCATCTGAGGCCTTTTATAAATACCTTTGCTACTTTTGCTAATCACATTTAGTTCCCTCCTGTTATTAGTTAAAGCCCCTGTTAGTTGTTCTTTGGGGAGTTCTAAACTTACACAACCTATAGTTGAATTTTAGACTAATTATCTGCATTTATCACTGTTGAAAAATTTTCTACCAGCAAGACATTGTTCATTTATGCAGTTGTTTAAAATTTAATAATAAAAAATGAAATCAGATCCTTTGTTTTCCACTTAGTACTTCTCTGTGAGTATAATTTCAAAATATATCTGCTTAATAATATTCATCTTTCATTAGGAAAAAAGCTGCAGCTATCTTGAAGTAATAGCTACAATATTTATTCAGATGTCTCAGTAATGAGCATGTGTAGTTGATTATTTACTGCAGGCTTCCTTAGAAATTTAATTTTAGAAATTCCAGTCTGCAGTTTCTTTACTGAACTCCATTTGACTCTTCCCTTGACTTTACAATGTACTGATTTTTCATCAAGCCTAATTACAAGTGTAAGTTAGGAGTCTTGTGGCTGTTTGCTGGTGTCCCCCAATTGATCTTTATTTGTCCTTCTTCTGTTTTCAAATATCATTGAACTAGGACAGAATGATCTCTTTCTTCCCCTTTTAGTAATATATTCATTGTTTTGTTCACTAAATTGACAGGAAGTTGGGTTATTTCCAGTCCTGGTATGTGTTTAAGTTTTTAGTAAGACTTTGTCAGTCATTCAGTGAGTAATTAATAGATTTGATGGAATTTCTTGTTTTTGAGTAAATGACCAGACTGACCCAGAGAAAAGCAATCACTGCTGCATTTCTTCTCTACCTTGGTTAGCATTATGAAGGGAGAAAATTATTTTAAGTGGAAATCTCTGAATATAATGTAAAATAGATAATGTGATTGTTTCATTGTTACTTAGTATTCAGGTTGTGATATTAATCAGATTTGTATGTGTGATTACTAATTAGAAAAACTGGTATTTCTCCAGGTGATAATTTGACTTAAATAATACTTTATACTTCATCGTTTGTTTTCAGTGGCTTTTGTTACTGTATTTAGTGGATTGTACTTCTTTTTTTTTTTTTGGTACCGGGGATTGAACTTGGGACCTTGTGCTTGCGAGGCAGGCGGCAGAACCACTGAACTAAATCCCCGGCCCAAGTGGATTCTACTTCTTAAAAAGACGGTTTTTAAAGAGTTTAAAGAAAGGATTACTTTGAGTCAGCTAAATTCATTACACTTCAAGTGAAAGTGAGTGTGGGGTGTGTGTATGTGTGTGTGTTGTCCCGCAGGTAGGCATAGTGGTATGAGGAGAGACTGTCAGAAAACAAACACAAATTAAGAAAAAACACCACATTTTTTTGTGTCTTTTCTTCTTGTTAGGAGAAATGTTATTAAAAGATGTATGTGACATACTGTCTTACTGAAAATATTGGTAACACTTTTTCTCTCCCTTCCTCCCTGAAAAAATAAGTGTGGGAAGGCCGTGGCTGAGACCCATGGCTTTTCTCTGCATCTGCCTAGAGCTCAGGCTCATCCCTTTTGGTACCTTCTCTAAGGGGACATTTCCTTAATGTTGGTGTCTTGCCCTTTCCTTCATTCCTTACTGGCATGTCTGACCTCCTCCATGATGTCCCATTGACCCTATTCTCTAATACATCTTTAACCTGTACTCCCTTTGTCCCCTCTTCTACTACTTAGCCTAGCTGAGCTTCTCTCTCACTTGGGCTGCTGTCATAGCCTTCAAGTTGTTCTCTCCGCCTTTACTTACTTCACGATGAATGGCAACTAAAGTAATATTTTCAGTATAGAAATGAGACGGTGGTAAATTCTTTGCTTCTAAATGTTCAGGCAGGCCTTGAATTCATCATGTAGCCCAGGCAGCCCTCATGCCCCAGCCTCCTAAGTGCTGGGATTACAGGCATGCACCACCACACCTAGCCATCTAATAACCTTTGGCTTCATAATCTTATATAGATTGTAATAGCAACATTTTTTGTTTACTTTTCTATTGGCTTTAGCCATCAGATTTTTGATGGGGATAGAAGAATTGAGATCATGAGCAGTGCTGTTGATTGAAGGCTGTACTGTATTTTGATTAAAGAGAAAACCTGTCTTCTAGTGTAGCCCTGTGGCACAGGAAGAGTATAGAAGATAAATACTTGCTGATAACTGCATTCTACCAAATAAATGTCAGTTCCAATTTTATTTATTTATTTATCTATCTATCTATCTATCTATTTATTTATTTTGCTGGGAAAACTGTGGCCTCCTTTGAGTACTGGTGAGTGAGACATTTTGCAACACTGCTGAGTATGAAAGGTCTTGCCTTCTGGTAGGCAAATCCAAATGTTGGAAAGCCTTTAAAGAACTTGCCAAGCCACAGAGAGTGTCAGCTGTTAGCTCTGAAGTAGAGTGATCTCCAAAGGTGAATTTCTTTCTGCTTGTGTTTTTTATAGGGAGTATCATAAAAAATATAACTAGGACCATTGCTGTGAATAGGAACAGAAAGTAACTTCATGATTTTGTACTGTTTCACGTAGATACCAATTTTTATTAAATACATATTATAACATTATTAATTTCTTAGAGTTGGGGGAAGTGGGAGAAGGAGGAGGGAGGGAGGGAGAAAGAGAATGAATCTGGATCCTTCCCTCCTCTTTTTCATGCTTCATCTAATCCTGAAAGCATTAAAGGTAGCTTACATATAATAAATGCAACAAAGCAGAAAAATAGATGAAGAGATATGTGAAAAGGGAAAAATAGGGTTGATATTTATAGGAGATGAAGAGTGCAATAGTGGAACATGGAAAGTAGCAGTATGTTGAGGAAGCAGAAAGACTACCTGTCCAGCACCAGTCCTCTTTGTAGGTTTTCTTTTTTGCTGTTTGACTGCATAGGTGAAATCCTCCATGCTGCTGTTCACCTGATGCCTGTCAGCGTGTGGAACCCCCACCTTCTTACCCTTTCTTGGTTGTAGACCAACATAACTCCCGCTGTGGTTGGGTGTGGGAATCTAGGCAGGTGTCAGAGGTCTGTCCCTGTATTTCTTTCGAGCTAGCAAGAACTCCACTGTGACTGCCACCCAGGCCCCCATGGATGTCAGAATCTATCGTGATGGCTGGGTGTTTTTGCAGAGCATAAGCAAAACATTGATGATTTTAAGATATTGCTATAAAATATATCTTGTAATTTAAGAAGATACAACATTTCAGTGTAACAGTTGAGTGCCGTGGAAATAAGGTAGTGTATGTTCTCAGACAGAGAGCCTGACAGATCTACAAAATCTTAGTCATTTTAGTGTTTGTTGACCCTTCATTATTTGTAATATATAATGTCTTGGTATCTAATGGGAAAAATGGTAGAAATTTGTATGTGGTTCTTCATTACCTGTGTGTCCTGAGCCCCCCATTTGTTTCTGTCTTTCAAAGTAACACCCACCAAAATGGATGAAAGGTTTTGATTTAGACTTAAAAAAAATTTCAAATATGTCTTCAAATGAGTAATAAAAGTATTTTGGTTGTTATGGTTTGTGTTTAGATGTTCCCCCAAGCCTCATGCCTGAAGGGCATGAGGTGGCTGAATCCAGAGTGTGTGATTGATTCATGGTACAGCTAGGCCCAAAAGTGCTAGGATTAAGGGCATGAGTGCTGCCTGCCCTAAGTAGTCTGAATAAGATAAAAGGGCCGAAAAGATGTTGTCCCTTGTTGCTTTTGCTGCTTTGTGTGCACCTTGTTGTTTTTCCTCTGCCATGCTTGTCTTCCACCCTGCCTTGGAGCCAGCTGATTATGAACTGAAGACTCTATGAACTGGAAGCCAAATAAACCTTTTCCCCTTTTAACTTTACATGTTGGGTATTTTTTCTCAGCAACGAGAGAAAAGAAACTGACACATTTGTGGTTATGGGTTATGAGTGTCACTTTAATCTGTATATTCTTTCAGGCAAACTCCCATTGGATTTTCAGAGAGCTGTTTGGAGACTGTGACTAGAAAATCTGGCCTAGTTTAGTAACCTGGAGAGATTTTGATAAGATGACTTTCATAAGCCTACTCAAATTTCGGTTGCTGGCTTGTGGTTTTTCAAGCACATATCACTGACCAACATAGCTTTTATGTCTATTTTAGCATCTTGAAGATTATCTTATATTGTTTTTATCTTACATTGTTTTTGTCATCAAGGTGGAAACCCTTAAGCTCTTTTACCCTTTGAGTCATGATCTGAATCATGATCTCTCCTGTTACTTGCTTCTAGTAAGTGAGGTTTCCAAGGAGGAACATTGAGCCCCTTAAGTCACTATTTTGCATTAACACAGGGATGGTGCTATTCTGGTACAACTGCAGGAACAGCACCCTGTGGCCTGGTACAACTAATGTACCACCCAGGTGTCAGTTTTACCATCAGGGAATGGCTTAGCATTGAGGATAGGAAGGTAGAAAAGAGCAGTCCAATTCTGTTTGTATGTGTGTGTACTTGTATGATTGTACTAATTCAAATATATATATATATATATGTAAAATCTCAATGAGACAATTTTGTATTGTAATAATATACAGTATTGATAACTTTCTTAGAAGGGTGATTATCTGTAGTTTAATAGTTATAATAAAGTATTGTTCTTTCTCATTTAAAGATATATGCAACTAACCATTTAACTTTCCTGGACATTTTCATTGCACTGTAATCAAATTTAATTCATAATTTAGCACTTGGGAGGCCGAAGTAGGATAGACATGAGTCTGAAGCCAGCCTAGACCACATAGTGAGTTCAAGACCAGCCTGAACTACACAGCGAGACCCTGTCTCACAAAACAAACAAAAAGTAATAATTTAAAGGGAAGATACATGAAATAGTAAAAGTATCTTCAGAGTTTTACAAAATATATAAATAAGTGTTGTTATTTGGATATTGTAATACCACCTTCTTTTAAAAAGAAGATATAATTTAAAGCCTATCCAATAAGAGAAAACCTAATGCACTTGTGAGCAAAGGATCTCCACAGAGTCCTTGTGAGGCCTGCCAAAGTAAACGGAATATTTTTAAGGAAAGGAAACCATTTAGTAACATTCACAAAATATTCCCAGATGAGGATCTATAGAGTGAGGCAAATTGCTTCTGGCATGAGGTTTAGTTAATGACAACTTAGAAAATTCTAAGGTGTAAGTTCATAACACAGAAAGCATTTAGATAGAATTATCTAAATGCATGCTGCATTGTGAATCTGTTATCAAAACACTTTTACACCCTGAGAAGAACAGTAGTTTATTAATATTCATAATGCATTTTGAAAGCACATGTAACAGTTACATTCTGAAAACTCAGTGTAAGAAGTAATAATGTCTTTTTCTTTACAGTACTTAGAATATTGTTAGAGAATAAAATTATCTGGAACACTGGTCCTTCCTTTTTTGCATTTATGCAACTTCTTTCCCAGCTACCTCAGGTGCAACCCACACTAATCCTTTATGTTTAAGTAAACAGACTTAAAAGATGCCTTTAGAAAAAAAATAACTGGAAATTGCATACTATCTCCTATTAATAATTACACAATTTCCATTTTTAAAAATATTCACTGAAGCTATCAGCTGTTCTTGTTTCTCTTGTGATGGAACTTTCTTTAAAAAAAAGTAACTTAATCTTTGGTTATAACTACAGCTGCATTTGGCTATTAGTCCCTGTGTTTTCAATGTTTTGTGTAATACACTGTGCTAGGTGCTGGGGACACCACAGGGCAGGCACAGTTCCAGCCTTCAGGTGGAAAGAAAGTTAGATAATTGAAAATGATGGTAAATCCTATGAAGGAAATAAATTATATGATAAAGGCATTGGCTATATGGATCAATATTGAGAGACAAATTTGGAAGGGTACAAAGAAACCGAGTACCTTTCTGTTTTGGAGTATAGTTTTAGTTTTACTTACTAGACCTCTGAAAATAAAAGACTTTTAGCCAATGATGATAGTAAAATAGAATTTATGATATTTTATATATAATTATAAGACTTACCTTGCTAGCGCTCCCCTTATTCCCTGAATTCAGATTGTTTCCTGTAGAAACTGATCATTCTTGTTGTTGACTGATATATGATATTGTACTATATGTTGAGAGGTTAAGTGTTTTTATTAGTATATTTTGATACATAATTATATTCATCTTGAGGGATGTTTAAAAGATTTTATATTAAAGTAAAAAAAAATCTGGCCGAGAGGTACTCCACCAGAATTTTTCCAGTTTCATATTTTTACCTCAGAATTCCAGGCTCCATTTTTCAGTCTCCTAATAAAATGCCAGAAATTTTTAGAGGAAAAGTATAAACTATGATTAACTCACTTAAATATTAATGCAGCGTCTACTCACGCCAAGCCCATGCTAAGTGCTAGGGTCCAAAATGATAGAACATAATTGCATTCCTCACAAAAGGTAGTCAGGGGCTAGACATAAATTCACAAAAGCTGAAGTGCTCCAATTGAGATTCACCCAGAGATGTATGGGAGCATTTAGCCTATTGTGCAGCTTTAAAGGTGACCTGGAAGTGACAGGTAGGAGTAGAAAGGGTGGGAGAACTTATCCTAGACAAAAGAACAACGTGAACAAACCCAAGCTGGGAAGCAGTGAGGTTGCAGTCTGAAGCCAGGTGGGAAGGGGCTGGAGAGGAGCTCCTGGGTGATTGATTGCACACCAGTTCTAACAGCCTGTGGTTCCTTTTTAGTCTCACTGCCAGGAGCGAGCAGAATTGCCTTGTGTTTAGCTCTTCCAGACTTACACAGTTTAAAAAACAAAAACAAAAATAACCTTACTCAGTAGATGGGATTTCTCCAGCACAGTTTCCTTTCACATTTATACACTCCATGATTCCAGCTTCAGAGAAATGTACACATGTGGTTTAAAATCCTGATGTCTAGGGAGGCCCCAAGGTGAAGTAGGAGTGGGGAACTTCTACAGCTCCCAATCTGACGTTGCCATATTTACCCAGGAATTATTTTGAAACAAAATATTTTGATCACTTCTTTCTTAGTTTAATTCAGAAAGCAGCAGGTCTTTGAAGCTTGGAACAAAGAGTCAGAAGAACATCTGGTGAAGTATTTTGATACTTGCAGCATAGGTCAAATAGGATAAGAAAGCACCCAAAGAAAATGACTTTAAGTATGAATAAATGTCCCTAAGTTCATGTTATGTACTTGAAGTAAGAATAAATTTCTTATTTCAAAAATAGTTTAATAAATTACTATGGTGATCCTCTCATCAATAATACTTGTATAGGGTACTTAAAATGACAGTCTTAGGAACAAATTTCAGGTGTATTATAAGCCTAGGCATTTTTGAGTCATAAAATTATTTCACCAGTTGTTTTGGTTTCATTCAAAATTTGCATGTATTAATTTTTAAATAAACAAATGGCAAATATAAAGCTATAGAGCAAATCACTATAAAGCTCTTAAAATGAATGTTTCCAAACTTATTATTCTTAAATGTGATTTTTAAAAAACAAAATTCAATTGATATTAAACTCAGTCTCCTATAGACTTAAAACTTCTGTTATCCTATCATTTCTTGCTTTTTTTCTCTTCTTTTCTTCACTGTTTCTCCTCTTTTTCCCCCTTCAACCCCTCCCTCCTCGAAACATACTCTCTCCTATCCTTCTTTTCTCTTGCTTTTCTTTGATGTCTCTATTCTCTTCCTCCCTCTCTCTTCCCTTCCCCTAACCCATCTCCTTATGCTTTTAGTATCTATGGAAAGAACATAATACAGAGCGAGCCTTATAGTTTGTAAACTAGATTTTCATCTACAGTACTTCTGTACTTTGTGGTTGACGTACCAGAGATAATATTAGGAAGTTATTAAGCACTGTGGGGGAAAAGAGGGAAAGGAGTCATAGGGTGCAGGGATGAATTTCAGTTATGTGATGGAGATCGACAGGACTTGCTGACATGGTTGCACGTAAGGAAAACTTACATAAAGGGGCCAGGGATGTAGCTCAGTGCACCATGCCTGCCTCATAAGCGCAAGGTCCTGAATTCAATCCCCAGTACCGCAAACAAAACAAAACAAAACCCCCAAAACCCCAAAAAACCAAAACCTTATATCAACTGAGAGAAGAGAGCCATATTGTATATCTGGGAGTATTAAGAATGAAGACAGATAGAACAATAGTTTCAAATTGTGATTACTTCATTTGGAAAATAGCTTGCAAGTTTATTGGGCTGAAATGGAAAGAGGAAAGGGGAAAGAAGAGTAGATAGTTTGGTCAGATAGGTAACTGGGGCGTGGGGTATTGAGGCTTACTGGTTTTTTGCCATTGCACTTGAATGTGAAGCCATGAGAGAGTTGGTTTTTGAGTTCACTGCTCTGTTCCACTGGCTTGAAGCCAGGGCCATTGCACATCCCTGGCCCTTAAACATTTAAAAAAATTTTTTTATTTTGAGACAGGTTCTCACTAAGCGCTAAGTTGCCCAGGGTGGATTTTAACTTGAGATCCTCCTTCCTCAGCCTCCCAGAGTGCTGGAATTATTTGCATGTGCCTCTTTATTCTTAGATCATTTCAACCTTGATGTAATTTCTGTGCTTTAATAATAGTGATATTTGTAGACTGTATCTCTTGCTTTATTTTTTGTTTTTTATTTTCAAAATCATGCCAGCTATTTTTGACTGTTCTCCTATGAAATGTTTAGAATCAGCCTGTCAAAACATTTTATTGAGATATTGGCTAGAATTGCATTGAATTTATAGATTAATTCTTTATGATATTAAGATCTTATCCAGGAGTATTATACATCTTATAAAAGATCTCACAACATTTATGTTCTTCAAACAGAACACTCTGGAAAATTTTTGTGTAGAAACCTAAAATGTACATTTTCTACATACCTTACAGTTCTTATTGGTATTGCTAATGAGATCTGTTTTTCTATTATATTTTTATTTGTGATTTGTCAGAACACAGCTGACAGTCTTGCATGTACTGACTTCTGAACTTAAAAAAAAATTCTGTTTATGTATTATCTACATAGAAAAATTTGAGAGAATTATATCATCTACAAAAGTAGTGCTATCTCTTCCTTTTCAAGTTTTATACCACTCTTTCCTTTTCTTGTTTTTCTGCATTAATTTGGATATCTGTGATAGTGTAATGTAGAAAATCAGATATCTTTTTTTTGGGTACTGGGGATCGAACTTGGGTCCTTGTGCTTGCAAGACAGGCAGTGAAACCACTGAGCTAAATCTCCAGCCTGCTCCATTTTTTAAGGAGATTATTTCAGAAATTTTTAACAAGCAAGATAACTGCTTTATCTGTTTGAGTTCTTCACCTCCTAATTTGCAGAGTTTTAAAAAGTAACTTTATTGGATTATTGAGAAGCCTGCTGGAGCAGCATGTTGGTAGCAGCAGTGCCCAGCAGGGAACAGTTGGGAGTGGACCTCAGGCCCTGGGACGCTGGGGAGCGCCCTTGCCAGCCCCTTGGCAGCCTGATGGAGCGAGAGGTCTAGGCTGTGAACATGTGATGTTGGCTGCTTCAGATCTGGTCACTATGGCACGAGAACAAAAATGCATATTGTGCCACATTACATACAGCTCAAAAAAGAACTCCATTTGGCTGTCTTCCCTCCATGTGATGAGAGTGACGATGGTGAGAACGACACCTGATTCTAAACAGCCACTGGGCAGTGGCTCTCTTAAAGGAAAAGAGAAAGCAGGATGAATCCCAGAGATACTTTCTCCCTCCAACCCATCATCTACTTGTTCTCTTACCCTCCTCTGAGGTGAGAACTAAGAAGCCTAACAACAAATTGCAAAATAAATTGTAAATAAAAACAGAAAATGAAAGTTAACCTTACTAATTTTTTTCTGACGTGTAATATATGCCTTTTCTCATGTATTGAGGTAGGTGCTTTGCTTTGTGTCCTCCACCTGCTGATGCACTGTAGCATGATGATGAACTTGCTGGTGCTCATCCATGTCAGATGCTGAGACTATGCAAAGAAGAGGGGTTGGAGTGACCTGGAAAGTTTGCTAAAGCCTTCTTAGATTGTTTTAAGGGAGTTTTCCTTACAGTTTGTTTTAATATTTGTATTTTTATAGAAAACGGTCCATGTCATGTATTTTAGATTTTTTGCATGGTGTTACTTATAGCATTTTTTTCATTAAAAGCATTCAGATTCCTTATATAGTTACTTCCTCTTTTTCTTGTTTCCTAGATTATCAGTGCACCTGTCTCCTTGCATAGACCTCTTTCATCCCTTAGTACTACTACTGCTACTACCACCACCACCACCACCTTTTCTTCTTCTTCTCCTTCTCCTCCCCCCGCACCCCCAGCGGTTTGTCTTCTTTTAGTCTGTTCAGAAAACAAGTTTTACTTTGTTCTATTAATTTACTTTTTTTCTATTTTATTAATTTCTTTTGGGAGAATCTGATATAAAAGAAGCAGCTACCTTAGGTGAGTGAGAGTGCCATGAGGCCAAAGAAAGAGACAGAGGAACCCAAGGTTGTACTGAGTGGAGTTTGTTGGGGATTAGTGCTAGAAATGTAGTCAAGGTTGGCAGCAAGATCAGTGGATCCCTACAATTTTGAATCAGAGGGCAAGGACCTATGTAATGGTCAGGACACAAGTAATTTATTTAGGCTGGAATGTACCTGAGCTATTCTTAACCTGGTATCCTAGACATCAGCCAGGCACATCCCTAGTGCTAATGGCAACAGGGTCTCCTTGTAAACTTCACAGACCACTCCAATGGCTTTGTTTATCTGTAATGTGCTGGGAACCTGTGTGGGAAGCAATCTGATGTTATTCAGGGCAGGAATGGTGGTTACAGCTGAAGATGGTTATAATCAGGTCAGGCTGGATTTCTACAAATACGTGTTTTTGCCTTCATTATATTCATCCTTCTGTTCAGTTGCATTTATTCTTTTCTGTTTCTCAACTTTTTGATTTGAATTTTTATTTAAGAGTCTCTTCTAGGCATATAAAGATACTACTCTGTTTCCTTTGGATTTGACACACATTGCTTTTGTTTCATTCAATTGTAAATATTTTGTGATTTCCTCCATAACTCGTGGTTTATTTAGGGAGTGTATGTTTAAACTTTCAAACAGAAAGATTTTATTTCAACCTGTTTTCAGCAGTGTTGATTTCTGACAATTTTTTGTTAGAGATGTGTGATCTCTATAATATCATAAGTCATTTGAAATTTAGCATTTGTCTTGGGTCCTATTTCCCTTTAAATATTTGCAGATCATACATGTGTCCTTGGAAGGAAAACAAGTTCTCTATTTATAGAAAGCCAACACGTACACTCAAATTTTAAGTATTTTTGTCATTCCAGTGTTTTGTATTCTTACTACTTTACCCTTTCTGATAAATACTGAGAAAAGTATTATATATTAATTTTAGATTTGTCATTTTCTTCTTATACTTCTGCTTAAATTTTTTTCTTTATGTATCTTTAAGCTGTACTGCATACCATCTGGCTGTGTACATACATATTCATGATTGTTTAAATTTCAGGTTCAATTCCTGTGTATTATTATGCACTTAAGGTTTAAAGCATGTTTTATGTATTGTTATTTCTATACCAGCTTTATTTTTGTTGGGATTCATATAGCATATGATTTTCTACCTTTTATTTTCATTCTCCTGTTGTATTTTACTGAAGCAAATAGAGGAATAAATAAAGATAATTCCCGAGTGGGAGAACATGAGAATGGGAGGGAGTATCTTTACAAAGAAAAAACAAAACCTAGGACTCTAGGGAAGAGGGAGATAAGTTTAACTGCAGACATGTTTAATATGAGAAAGAGGTTAAATAAAGTCACTTGAGCTTTTTCCTGAGTAAAGAGTAGAGAATAACCCTGAGCAGACAGGATCATTGTCAGGAGGAGCACAGGGGCTGTGAGTGTGTCTCTGGGTGGGGCATGCTTGGGGCCCTGAGTTCATCCCCAGCCCTGCCCTTGTGCACACCCTGCCAAAGAGAGAGAAACCGAAAGAGTGCCCTGAGAGAACAAGGATGAGGCTCCAGTTTTATTTTGAGTGCACTTGTAGTGTTCTTGATTCTGTCTATTCATTAGATAGCGTCTCTGGCCTACAAAAGTGGGCGACATACGAGACTTGATGTAGGGACTGGTTCAGGTTACATAGGGTGTCCTCATGTTGTTGCATGGTGTCCTCAAGACATGTCCCATTGGAGTGGAAGCAGTGTTGCTCCAAGGTAGACTGTCTTGGATGTACTGTGAACACTGCTAATTAAGAGGGTGACCTGGACTCTTATTCCAACTATGCTTTGAACCAGTTGTGTACCTTGAGGCATTGTTTCACCTTTCCCCTGAATTAGGAAAAGGATGAGCTTAATCACCTCCAAAGTTCTCTCAGTTTTCAAATAAGAAACATGAAATAGAGTTCAGCAGTTAAAGGTTCAAGTAAAAGATGGGTGAGAAGATAGGTGTGGTGCTTGAAATAAAGGCTTACCTCCTAACCCTAAATAAAACGGTACCGTTATACATCTCTGATTGTATTTGTACAGCCTCTAATTTTCACTGTTCTCTTACAAATCCAATTTCAGTTTACCTATATAAAACATTAGAGATCTCAGCGAGCAACCACATTTCTATGTGAGCTAGCTGTGAGAAGAACACTGAATTTCAAGCCTGCCAGTTGTGCTCTATGAATGTTCTTGAGCAAGACAAGCTCTCTTAAGCCCTATTTTCTCATCTTTAAAAAGAGGGAGTTTGGACTTTGTATGGAACCACCTCAGTTTTCCTTTTTTATCAGAAAAGCATGGCAGTTATTATCAAGACATCTGACATAATCTTTTAGATTATCCAGTGTAGACAAGATACAGTAAATAGATGACAACACTGGTGAATTTGTAGCTTGGAAGTAATCTGATGAGATGACACAGAATTTTGTCCTCAGTATGGTCTTTTTCACCATTTCAACAATGCCATAGACAAATGTACTGATGGCTTGCCAATCTGCTAACCAGTATGTTGGATACAGAAACAGGATCAACATGATCTCAGCAGGACACAGTGAAGACCAAATACAACAAGATGAAGCATCATGATTCCTCTAGCACGCTCCTCACTTGGGCCACCTAGCACACTGCACGAGGACGGGAGGCAGGGGCTTCCTCTGATCTTGCCTCCATTGCTTTCTGTGTGACACAGGGTCCACATTAAATGAATGAATGAATGAATGAATGAATATCGTGCATGATCTCTTTCTCACCTTGTCATGCTCCCTCATTCTCCAATGTCAGCCAGTATCGCTATGCTTTTAAGTGTGTTTTTCCAGAAAAACTTTATGCCAGCATAAAGTATGTATACATTTCCTCATTCAGCATTTAATGAAAATGAGAGCATATTATTTCTACTGTTTTGAACTATGTTTCCTTTTGTGTATGTTTTTGTTGGAGTTTTCCCAAGTTAGTATGATCATTTCCTCTTAAGTTGCTACATAGTATTACTGTGTAGGGGCATACTAAAGTTCAGTTAAGAGATCTTCCTTTGATAGATAGTCTGGTTCCTTTCTCCCTTTACTATGAGGAATGCTATAATCACTAACTGCTAAATAGTTTTATCTGTGGGATAAATTCTTAGAAGTGGTATTGTTAGGTCCAAGGGGAATTCTGTGTCCTAGCGTCAGTACTGTTGTCTTTCACCTCTTGTTTCATGTAATCTTAGAAAAAATACAGAGCTTAATAGCTAGAGAAAGACCTAGGTACCGTCAAATCCAATGCTTCTGAGAGTGTGGTCCTTGGGCCAGGAACAGCAGCCGCATCATTTGAGAACTGAAAGGAACCCCTGTCCCCACCCCCATATCAGAGCCTCTGGGGGCTTTGCAATCTGTGCTAATGGTTGCCTTTACCTATGAGGAAACTGTCACCAGAGGGATGCAGTACCTTGCCAGAAGTATACAGTTACTGGTGCCCTCTGTACTGTTTCTGCTCTAACTTGGGTTTTTTTGGTATCTTGTTCTGATTGTCTCTTTTAAAAAGACATTTTAAAAAAGTAAAAAGATATTTTCCTTTCAAAATTACCAATATTGAAAATAGGTCTTTGGCTGGGCACAGGCCCATGCTTGTAATCTTAGCAGCACTTCTGAGAGGCTGAGCTAGGAGGACTGCAAATTCAGGTGCCACTTGGGCAACTTAGTGAGATTCTGTCTCAAGAAGAAGGGGCTGGGCTTGTACTTTAGTGGTACAGTGCCCCTGGGCTTGGGGGACTCCCCCCACTGATTCAGTTCTTTTTCCATTTATTCATTTCAGTTCTTTGTTTTGGGGGGCATAACAAATACAAATAAGTACTGTTTTAAAATTTTCACAATAGCTCTTTAGATTCAGCTTACTCTCTTAAACCCATAAATTGGTTCCTTCTTACTTTACACATAGAAATCATTTTTGTTGTCCCAAAGGTTGGCTTCTGACTTTTTTAGACTCCTTTCCAGTCATGTCACATCATTCCTGTCTAGAATTTCCAAAGTATATGCTGCTTTTAACTAAATCTACTTCCTGCCCTCCCACCCCCGAAACCCTTTGTTCATTTGTTCTTGTCTTCCTGAAGCATTTATTTCTGTGTTCTACATTGAAGAAATCATTGCATTTTAGACTTCCTATGGCATTTTGATTTTATTTCTGTTTCTGTGTTTGTGCCTGGCTTTATTTTATTCATACGTGTTCATAATGGTCTCTAGCTAGTGTGTATGTTCCTTTTGGACAAGGGTCATATTTCACTTAATGTCACTTTAGCTCCTTGCGCCATTCTTTGCACTTATTAGTTGATAGATAAATGTTGGTGCATTTATTCTCATGCACAGTTGGGAATCAGTGTTGAGAGAACATTGCGAGGCTACACTCCATCTGTGTAACTCCCACTGGCTTCTTGTAAATATACAAGCCAAGCCCTTGATTACGTGGGGAAGTGGGCATAAATAAGGATGAATCACACTAACCCACTGGCTGAAATTTACAAATGAAAGCCAGTCCACAATGGGTAAAACTGTGTTTTGTTTCTGCTACTTGCTGTAAATGTTGTGTTGAATATAATGTGTTTCTACTGTCACTTTCATACAGGACAGCATATTTTTACTGTTGATATGGTTTTATACCTGTTTATGTTTAAATTATGTATACTTTCCATTCTTTGTGAACTTGAAACTTAGAAGTATGGTGTCAAGGATAATCTTTAAATTCTTACAAAATGTTAATCACTATTTTCTTTTATTGTACTAAATAATCAAATACCAGGGCCATATTTCCTACTAGTGAAACTTCACATTCTAATAAAACAAAAAATGTTGTGTTTTAAAACACAACAAGGACGAATATATATACGCTTCACTGTGTGATAGCCACATTTTAATTATTTTCATTTTAATTTTTCCTTAAAGTATCAATTTCATACTTGAAACAAAATTTACTTTTTGAGTAGTACTCGAAGTAGACTTTATGATATTTTAGAGAACTTTTAAACAGAACCAACATCTTAGAGATGACTTTTTAAATGGTGCTTGCCTGGCCTTGTTTAGTAACATGCTTTTGTTTCACCAGGCAGATGTGCTTGTGAGCTGTGTGAGGAATGGGTTGTGCTGTAAGTGGCCTTAGGCCAGAGCTAACAGCTAGGAGAGAGTGCACCACTGTAATGACTTAGGAATGATTCTTCTCCATGGTGCTTCATTTGTAGCAGTTTTTAGCTATTTATTTGTGTGGAAAATAGGAAAGTAGAATGTTTCAGTAAAATTTTGCGGTCAGAAGCAAATTTTAAAAATGAAATACCAACTAACAGCCCATTTAGAGACTATATTACATTAACAATTATATATTGAGAATTTATGTATACAATAGTGTCGTTCATTACTTTTTTTTTTTTTTGTACCAGGGATTGAACTCAGGACCTTGTGCTTGCAAGGCAGGTGGGGTGCTGCTAAGCTAAATCTCTGACCGCTTCATTACTATTTTTAGATCAAAAATTTTTTCCAGTTTTTATTAGTACATGTTTATAGTACATAATGATTACATTTCTTGCAAGGAGTTGGTACATGAATGTAATGCATCTCAATTCTTTTTTCATTCCCTTGCCTCTGCCCTCCCCCTTTAATCTGCTACCCATTTGAAAAAGATCTGTTTCTCTGCTTCTATTATCTTTGGTTTTGCTCTTTATTTGTAGTTTGGCTTTCTCATATAAGGAAAACCGTATAATATTTAAGCTTTATGTTTGATTTATTTTACTTAACATTATGGTCTCAAGGTGCATTCATTTTTCTACACATGACTCACGTTTATCCTTCTTCATGGCAGAGTAATACTCTGTTGTGTATAAATACTACATTTTGTTTATCCCCAGGCACATTCAGCTATCAGATCTTTGACAGAGAGGCCAAAAACATACACTAGAGAAAAGATAACCTCTTTAATAAATGATGCTGAGAAAAATCTGGCTATCCACATGCATAAGATTGAATCTAGACTCCTATGTCTCACTATGTACTAAAATAAAATCAAAAGAGATCAAAGATCTAAATGCTGAAATAAGTCAACAGTTTTAACCTTATTATAATATTTTAAGCTTGTGAATTTGATGTTATATTAAGTGAAATATAAACAAAATCTGTTATGTCATTATTCTAGAATCACTTAAAAGCCAGTTGAGACTCATCTCTGGGGTTGCCTTTTGATCTTTTTCCTAAGCCACTTTTTTTTTTTTGGTACTAGGGATTGAACTCTGGTCCTTGTGCTTGCGCAGCAGGCAGCGAAACCACTGAGCTAAATCCCCGGCCCATCATAAGCCACTTTTTAAAAAGTAAACCTTTTTGAATTTAGTTTCCTAAATCCCTGTTTGGCTTAACAGTTTTGACTGCTTGTCATGTGCTGAGCATTGAGAAAGTAGAAAAATTTAGTGATTTTCTTTTTGTTTTTAGGAATATAGGATTTAGATTTTATGCAAATAAAATAAGAAGCATTCTGCACAGTAACTTTGAAAAGTTCAGAATGCATCATTCTTAGTTTTTAAGATTTATCGGGCAACTTTAGTCTGTTAACAAACACAGGACAATGTGATTTTGTTTTATTATTTATGTACAGTGAACTAGAAGGTTTCGTTTTGCTTTTCCCCACAGTTGATTAGAGGTCAGCTTTGCCAGGTGGCTGGTAAAGTAGAGCCACATCTCATCTGTAGCTCCTGTTCTCCACCCCCTTCCTACCTTGGTACACAATGAACTTCTCATTCCTTCTTTTTTAGTGAGCATTTGTCCTGTGCTTTCACATTCTTTCTTCATGGAGAAAGTAATGTGTGCACCAGTGTGGAGATTGCCCAGCACCAGCCTATCTATTTGATCAATGAGGCGCATATACACATGGCTCAGTCTTCACCTGCACCATTTCAAGGTGAGTGAATGGCACTGTTCCTGCTCTCTGCCCTGCCGCCACTGCCACCAAATGGATAGCCGTCTTGCCCAGCCAGGCTTTTTTAATGTATGAACTACCAATTTCAATTCAAAACAACCCAATTTTCAAAGCATATTTTTACAAGTTGTACTGTACATGCTATTATGGATTGTTAGGAGTAATTAAAATACTCTTTCCTTGACTAGCAAAGTTTAGAAGATCATTTGACTTTATCTTAGACTCTATCACTTAAAAACATTTATTTATGGTAATAACAGAAGAAATTACTAGTCATAAGGAAGAGATCTTTCTAAATTTTTTAAGTAAGGAAAGAGATACATTGGGAATACCAGGAACTTCGGAAAGACTCCATGAAATATGTGATGTCTACAGCTACTTGACTCTTGAAATATCCAACTGTTGGAAAAAAAGAAAAGTCAACAAAAAAGAACATTCCACTTAATAACTAGGCAAACTTTTTTAAAATTTAAGATTAAGAAAAAAGTGACCTTTATCCCCAGAAAGTATTATTGGAAAGGTTGAGATACTCACCTGAGGCCATGAACTGGCAAGGCTATTCACAGTAACATGTTAGCTATATGTTTGTGTCTAACTCAGTGAAAATGACATCCAGGTCAAGAACTGAAAGAAAATAGAAGGGCTTTCATTTCCATCCTCTGAGTTAAATAAGTTTTACCTGCAGTTACTTCATCCATAGACCTCCAAAGCAATCATAACTAAAATTATAAGCATATGTTCAAGGTATGTACATTAAGTTATTTCTGGTATTAGAAGTTGTATTTAGACTGTATTGTTCATTGATTACAACAAGCATTTAAGAAGTCTCAGGAACCACAGGCAGAATGTTCTAGGCAGATGTAGGGTATATGTACTGACTTTCTTTTGTTATGGGAAAACCTAAGTTCACACTATATAATCTGTTACTAAGCAGATATATATAGCTTTTAATGATAGTTTATATATTGTGTGTTAATATAGTTGATAGTGTAATACTGTGCCTATTGATTTCCTTTAAAAATTGATGTGACTTGAGAGGCATATAATAATAAGCACTAAAATAAAACTTTAAAAATCATATCTTAAAAGACATTAGGAAATAAAGAGCAGTGTGCATTAAGTGGGGCCATGCTCTAACCCAGTGGTAGAGAACTTATGGCACATGTGCCTCAGCGGCTGTTTGTTATCATTGAAAGCTCTAAAAGGTTCACCATCACTGCTCTAGCGTAAAATTACCATGTATGTAGTATCATGTGTAAGTAGAAATTATCCCTCTAATGTGTAGCATAATATTTGTCTTCCCCTCTGTAGTACTGGTAAGTCCTTACGGCTTAAATGGAACGCTGACAGGCCAAGCATACAAGATGTCAGACCCAGCCACCCGCAAGTTGATTGAGGAATGGCAGTATTTCTACCCGATGGTGCTAAAAAAGAAAGAGGAATCAAAAGAGGAAGAGGAATTGGGATACGATGATGATTTCCCTGTGGCAGTTGAAGTAATTGTTGGTAAGAGAAAATACTTTGCCCAAAGAACTTCATTCTGTCTTCATCTTCCTTAATTTAAAAGATAATCATTCAGATTCATCAGAAACAGTCTCCATAATTTTCCCATCTTATTTTTTATTCTCTTGACACAGTGGTATATGCTGAGTAGGTATCTTGCCTGAAGCACCATTGGTCCCTGTATTCCAAATGCTATTATCATCATGTTGGAACACATGTTCAGGCAGCTATTAACTTAGAAAAGAATGAAACATAGCACTTTTGGCAGCACTTCACTTTCCCTTTGAGCTTTGACCCTGACCACTGAAATAGTGAAGTTGGCAGTCTTGTGTGAACTCATTCTCAGGCCCAGCCCTCTTACTCTTCCCTCACAGGTGGTGTTCGGATGGTGTACCCATCAGCTTTTGTTTTGATCTCTCAGAATGACATCCCAGTTCCTCAGAGTGTTGCCAGTGCTGGAGGCCATATCACCGTTGGGCAACAGGGCCTTGGTAGTGTGAAGGACCCCAGTAACTGTGGGATGCCTCTTACCCCTCCCACCTCTCCCGAACAGGCTGTCATTGGTGAGTATAATGCAGGAGTGTCCTGGGTGGAGGAGAGCCTAGAAAGCCATGTGGTTCCACTGTCATGGAACAGGTGAGCAACATGGAAAAATTCCTGGTGGAAGAGATGGTAGTCATAGAATAACCTAGGGATTTTACAGAATGAAGAAGAAACATTATAAACAAGCAGAATTTGTGTGCTTCAGAATTTTAATTATGCCCATACCTATGTTAGTTTTTACTCTAATTGAACTGTCTTGTTACTCATAAGTTTTGCACACGTGTCTAATCCTTTACATGTATGTCCATATTTACACATATAGAGGCAGTATGTAAGTTGTACACTTGTGCCCATGTTTATACACACAGGAAACAGTATGTAAAACAAAAAACAAATGAAGATCTCTAAACCAGAAAATGGTTGAAGCTTTTGCTTAAATGATTATTGCTAACCAAGGACACGTCTTGGATAATTCTTTACCTGTTATAAAGTTAATAGTAGCAGCTAGGAGCTCTGAGTTAATGCTTTGTCAGTTAATACTGTCAGTAATGTCTGCATTAATAATAGATATTAATAATATGTCAAAACTTTGACAATTTGAATAGTCTTTCATGGAAAAATATAGAAATTGTTTAAATTTGGGAGTATTTTTGCCTGCTTTCTTGCTTGATTGTAGTGTATTTCCTGTATTAACTTTTTGTAGTTGATCTCATTATAATTGGAAATCTTACCACTAATGAAAGTGTACTTATCATACTTGAGCTGAAATGAGATTGTTTATGAACATTTAATGTGGGCCATGATGGTAGGAACATCAGAGTAAATGAAATCTTGGCTAAATCTGCTAAACTGAAAACAAACCATCTAACATGATACACACTTACATGGTCATTTCTGTGAGAAATAAGATACTGTTTCAGAGTTTCTAGCATGCTCCTTGTCATGTAATAGGCATTCACAAAATATTAATGGTTGATGAACATATTGGGAGAAAGCGTAGACTTTGTGATTCAACAGACTTAGTTTTAAAACCTGGCTGTACCTTTCACAAGGTGAATGACCTTATTTAATTCTCAGGTTTTTCTGGTTCAGGTGTTTCTAAACCTGTTTCCTTTTCTGTTAAATACATACCTTACAGGGTTGTTATAAGAATTAGATAGTATACATGAAAGTTCTTGGTAAATAATACAGTAATATACAGGTGGTAATTTAAAAAGTTTAGAGCAATAGTCAATACTCCAGTTTCAGCACACATTATTAAGTCACTTAGAAGGAGTCACTCAGATGCTATATGGGAGACAGGGAAACAGAGTCTCTGTTTTAAAAAGTCTTGTAGTTCCTGAGATTGTGAAGAAAATGTACAGTTGGCTCTGTTGTGTTCACAGGTCACTTTTCTGTGGAATCAACCAACTGCAGATCGAAAATATTCAAAAAAACACAATTACATCTGTACTGAACCATGTGCTAACTTCTTTTCTTTGTCAGTGTTCCCTATAGAATACAGTACAACTCCTGTTTATGCAGTAGTTACATTGTTACATATTATAATAATCTAGAGATAATTTAAGGATACAGGAGTATGTATATAGGTTATGTGCAAACAATGCATCATTTTCTGTAGGGGACTCAAGCTGTCATCAATTTTGGTATTTGTGGTGTGTCCTAGAAATGATCCTGCACAGATAGTGAGAAATGACCTTATGTCCAGGTCTAATACAATAGAGCAAAGAATTTTGACAATCCTTTCTCAAAGGGATTATCATCAATTTTTATTACAGTTACTTTAAATTAAAAAAGAAAAAATACTTTTTCAGTAATGATCACAGAGATCTAATAATATAAATAATTAAATTACTGGTATTTTGAGTTTTCATTTCAGAGTTTTAATTTTTAACAGTTGCACTACATTATTAAGTTTTTATCCTTTTTTGTTGTATCTGTTTGCTGGGTACTTAGTGAAATTTGTATAAGGCCTGCTGTGTACATGATGCCTTGATTTCTCATCAGTTAAGAAGTCTAAATTTCACAGTTCTAAACAGAGAGGTTTTGTTTTTGGTAAGTTTCATTGTGGACCTCACAACTCTAGAGGTTCAGATTCCTTCTCCTTTACCTCTATATATGGTATTGTGCTAGGCCTTAAATAAATAAATCCCCTGATGTGGCTTCATTTTCTCCAATAAACTGAATAAAAGGTTATGGTATCTCTGTAGTAAAATGACTTTGCCCAAATTTTCAGGTTATGGCATATTGAGTGACAGTTTAGGACTCATAAAAAAAGACTCCTGGTCAGCCTTGTCATTCTAACATCAAACATCGCCGTGGTTTCCTAGATACAGGGACAGAGTAGATTACTTTGCCCCCTAAACCCTAAGGCTGAGTTTCGTAGATTATCAGCGAGCCTGGGAGGGACAAATAGTTTTAGTGAAATTATTCATGCCTTCTTTGGATAGGTACACCTACTTACCTGTTATTTTTGATATATGGAGGTAATTGGAGGTAACAACGTTCAGCATGCATTTAACAGCTTGGAGTATAAGCCTTGTTTAATTCCATGTAAGTTAGTACCCACATTTTAGTTCAGTCATTAAGTGCTACTGAGAAGCATTAACCCTGCTTTAATCAGCAAAGCCTCTGTGGCTTGTGTTCCTCTGTCTTCTCTGTTTTGTGTCATAAATTATTCCCTTTTGATACCATGACCCGTGATCTCTTTAGATGCTTTGTAGCATGTTTGGGGGCGAAAGGCTTGTTATATACTTCTACTTCTTTACCTTGCCTGGTTTTTATCATAGGCATTTGAAAACCAATTGTAAAGTTGAAATGAATTCTTTTGCATGATGAGCCAAACCAGAAAACTTTTAAAATAAAACAGAATGAAAGACCAAATTTCTTGTCTCCTTTATCTCATTTGTCTTGTAACAGTACTTTTCTGGAGAATAGGAAGTCTCTAGTTCTTAAGAATGTACGTGTTTGGGTTTTTTTTTCTTGATTTTTAAAATTAAGTTTATTGGTACATTTTAGGTATACAATATGATGATATTCATCATTGGGAATTTGTACCTTTACATGATATATCTTGGTTCTTATTTTTTCCCCATTCCTCTGCCCTGCCTTCAATCCCTCTACCCCATCCCTGTTTACAAAGGACTTCATTTCTGATTTTTCCTTTTCTCATATTTATTCCTTTCCCTTCTTTCCTTTCCCTTCCATCTCCCCCTTCTCCTTTCCCTTTGGACCTTTTCTTCCTGTTTCACTTATCTATTATACATGGGTTTTGTTGTTAAAACTGGAGGTGGGCCTAACCATTCAGTCTAATTAATGACTATCGCGTTGATAGGAAGAATATTTAGCTTGTGTTATATGGTTACTTCTTTCTTTTTCAGATAAGAGTAGAGATTTTCCAGAGTGCGTAAATGACTGTTTTGGTCAAGATGTTTTGCACCGTTGTTCTATTGTGAATAAAACTCATATTTATTAAATCAAACAGATGAAAGTAATTGAATCAGAATTTAATGTTAGAAAGTGACTTTAGTGTGTGTCTTGTAGGAGATAGAAGTAATAAAGTAATCAGTATCATCACTGGTCATAGTGAATATAGTCAAAACAAATGGATTATGTATCAACTGTAGCTGGAAAAACGGTGAACTTATTAGAGAGAAACCAGTGCATTTTTAATCTGTTGACATAAAATGTCAAGACAACCCTTTTCAGTATTTTAGTACCAAGCTTTCATAGTGTCAGGCATGGAAACAAACAGTTCCATACACAAATTTGAAATTTGACTTTGTTAAAAGCTTTGTTCTGTTAAGTGTTTTCTCCTGCCTGGGCACTGTGTGCTGTTGTTACACAACCATTTAGTTAAATGAGCATAAATCTCCCTCTGCTGCTTTGTTTTGACTTGAAACTTACTTGTGCTTAATTTTAAAAATTCAAAACAATCCTTGCATGTTTTCATCTTTAATATGATAACTATGATTCCTTCTTTATGAGTTATATTCGGTATATGTTGGGCAGGAATGTCTCTGTACGTTTGTTCCCTGATAGATGTGAGTGTTGATCAGATCGGCTGCTTTAGGGAGAGCACAAAGAATCATAAAGACAGAGTTGGGGAGGGGCTAAGACACCCGTATCCAAATTTTACTCATTGCTACAGATAGTATGATTGCCAGGGGTTAGAGAAAAAGCTACATAAATATGTTTCAACAATTATAATGTGTATTTTAAAATACAGGTCATGTACCAGAAAACCCTAACGTTCCACTTGCCTTTGTCTTCCAGGTGAGAGTGGAGGTATGCCAAGTGCTACCAGTCACCTAGGTTCCCAAGACGGGGGAGTGATAACTATGCAAAGTCCAAAGAGATCAGGGAGGATTCCTCCAAAACTCCACAATCATATGGTCCATCGAGTCTGGAAGGAATGCATCCTCAACAGAACCCAGTCCAAGTATGTTTTTTATTAGGTCTGAATCTTGGTTTAGTAACCGTCTCCTTGGTAGCCGCATGAAGAGGGACAGTCACACTACTGTGACCAAACTTGAGGATGTCGAATAATTGTTTCATCTTTTTAAACTTAATAGAATAAAATTCAAAACAAAGAAGTTAAAATCTAGACATACAGTTTGTTTGATTTGGTTATACAAGGGATTTGTGTAGTTCCTGGTGATCATCTAAAGGTTGGCATGTAGTGATGTGACATTTCCCAGCAGGGAACAGCTTGAAGATTTGTCCTGATTGTCAGGGTGATCAATGGGTTTGGTCTTCCTTTGTATACTAGTTAATGAATGCTTCCCAATTTACTATTTTACACTGGTCTTATGTTTTAAATGACAGTATAATAACCAAACTCATGACAGTTAGAGGGTGTGTATTAGCTGCTGTTTGTTGCTTTGAGAAAATCATATAATTTTCTCTCCCTACCCAACTTTCCTCCTTTCCCTTTCTTTCTTTGCCTGTCTGCCTTAACATACTTTTGGGGGGGAAAACCAATTCAAAGAAGAGACTTCTGCTGATTGTTATAATTGCCTAAGTGGTAGTGACAAACATTAGTCAATAAATGCTGTTCCACTTACCAAGATTTATGTAAACATAACACAGTTTCATATCTATTTTAATATAGGTGAGATGGCAATTTTTTGACTGCTATAAGCAGACAAATAAGCCTTGATTCTCTGGACCAGAAGGAATATAGACATTCTTGTCAGTAACTGCTAGGAACTCCACTCATGCAGAAATCAATTAAATATTTCTTAACTCTTCAAAATTCAATATTTCTTTACTCTTCAAAGTTTTATATACAGATTCAAAAGCTGTCCTTTAGACCCATTTTTTTTCTCGCAAATTCATACTTAATATTTATTGCCCAAAGAGTGGATTTAGCTGCTGAAGTTGTAATAGATAGAAGTTTAAATAATTGCAATGGAGAATCATATTACATTCTAGAATTTTAAATGTCTCTGGTCACTCAGAAATGATCCTTTAGCATAATCGGTACAGATATTTTTATTTCTATTTGTAAGCTTAGATAATTTTTAAATTGATTTTTTACCCCCATTTACCATTTTTGGTTTTTACCCTTATCAATCCTATACCTCTCCCAGGTCTAATAGACTTTAGCCCTTTATTACCTGCACAAAATAGGAAGATTTGAAATCCAGGAAAATAGGGAGGGTGAGGAACAAGAAAACTCCATGTAGAGCCACCATTGAGATACTTGACAGTATCAGTTGTAATAAAATCAGCAATGCACAGACTGACCCAGTTCTTACTTTCATTATGTAATAATAGAGGATACTTTTTGTTACCAGTTATCAATGACTTGTCGGAGATAGTTTTGTTTTCTTTTAGTTTTAGCTTGGAAAGCTAGTAAATGCTATAGGAATTTCACAGTAATTTTACTAATCTATAAGTGTATAATTTGCAGATGCTGTGAAAAGTGGTAATTTAAAATACAGGTTATTTCTACATAATTTAGGTGTCCTTTTGAAAATAACAACTAATAAAACCTGGTGTTGTTCACTTGCTATATATGACACTTATGTTAAAACATACATTTAACTTAAATATGGATATTTTAAATTCTCCTGTTGCATAGAGCAGATAGTTTTGTTTTTTTTCTTTTAGTTGCTCCTGTATATCAGCAGGATACCATTACTATGTAAGATGTATTCAAGTCTTTAACAGTTTTCTCCCCAGGGGAATGAGTATTATCTCATGTTTGCAGTCACATTTTTAACCTTTTTAGGAGGAGCCAAATGTCAACTCCAACTCTTGAAGAAGAGCCTGCTAACAATCCTGCTACTTGGGATTTTGTGGATCCCACCCAAAGAGTCAGCTGTTCTTGTTCCAGGTGAGTAGCAAAAAAAGTAGTTGAAAGAGAATGATGGCACACGCTGTTGGCTTTATTTCCTGGCCTTATAGACCACTGAGTCCTTTTTTGTTTTATTTTAAATCTTTCTCCGTTAATAGAGAAGAAAATAGTCTTTTCTTATATGCCGATGGCACAGTTTTATTGTTGGGACTCAGAAAGAGCTTATCAGACAACTGGCTCTGTCACCAAATTAGTCCTACAAATTTTTTCTGGTTAACTACCTCAAAAGTAATCAAGCTTTCAGTGGTGATGCACATCTGTAACTGCACCACTCCAGAGGCTGAGGTGAGAGGATCACAAGTTCGAGGTCAGCCTGGATAAGGCCTTAGGCAAGACCGTGCCTAAAACATACAAAGATAAAAACTGAAACTAAAGAATAATCCCTAGGCACTTAAATGATTTTTACTTAACTTCTATTAATGTTGAAGTAGAGGTACATATTGGAAATAGGTAGGCTTGAGTTAATCCAATTTTGAGTAAGTAGACCTTCTGTAGACAGTTTCTCTTGTTGTTAGAAATGGCATAGTTGATGACTGGAGCAGATATTTGGTAACACTTGCTAAAAGCTAAAATTATTGTACTCATGGTATCTTAATTGCTAATTCATTTAGGTGTTTGGGGAGGCCCCTAAATTGTTTTCTGTAGAGAGTTTTTGCATTTTTCAAGGATATTCCCTTGACTTACTATTCATTATAAAGAATCATATTGCTATGAATTTTCATTAGGGTTCTTAAATTTTTTAAGTGTATGTAGGTCTCATCCCCTAATTCACTTGACTGGCAGAGTGCATCTTTATTGTTTTTCACTTTCTGGTCAATGCAGAGCACCAACTCTGGTTCTCAAGTATGTATTTTCAAATTTGGTACTGCTCAGTACTTGAACAAAATTCAGTTGAGATAAATATATTTAGAAGATGTCCATTCATTTCTGTTGTTTAGATAAAGAGTTCTCACTGTGTTATTAGTGAACTGACTTCAGGGTAGGGAGATGGTCCATATGCCACCTAAGAATATATACAAAGATTCCTTTATCAAGCTCTGCCTTAGTAGTCAGCCATTTGTTATGGCAGCCTTATGAAACTTATGGTTGATTTTTCCAGGAGGATGTCCTTGAAGAAGTTGCTTGCTCAATAAGAACCCTCTTCATGGGGCTGGGGATTTAGCGCAGTGGTTTCACCGCCTGCTGTGCAAGTGCAAGGACCTGAGTTCGATCCCCAGTACCAAAAAAACCCCAAAAAACCCCACAAAAGAACCCTCTCACGGCTGGGGTTGTAGCTCAGTGGTAGAGTGGTATCCTTAGCATATACAAAACCCTGGATTCAGTCCCCAGCATTGAAAAAAAAGAAGGAAAGAAAACCCCCTTCCTCATGTAAAGATCTCTCTCTGGTTGTAGGATAGGTGTAGTATGTTGCAGCTGAACACGTTTTATTTTGCCTCCAGACTGGTGTGCATCATGCGAGAAAAGGTATTTTTCTATTAGCATTGATTTATGGACAACTCACAGCCAAGTAATGACCCACTCTTAGCCAGTACATAGGATATAAATTTTGGTATTTAACTTGTGTCCTCATCTTATTTTTCTTAATCTGGATTTCTTTTCACTTAAAAATGATTCTTTTTACTAGATTAGATCACATTTTATTAGGTACTTTGAAGTATTTGAGGGACACTTGTAGCACAAATAAATCATGCTTTTCTTTTTGAGCTCTGCTATTATTGCTCTATTCCTTCATATTCTCAGAACTTTGGGCTTTGTTACAGCTGTGCATACAGGGCACCATTCCCTTTACTTCCAAAGAGGTCTCTCTAGATGCAGCTTCTCACTTGTGCTCTGGTCTTACATGTTCTGAGGGGTGACTTTCAGAAATACTGTGGTGGCTGGAGGGAGAGCTAAGTGGTAGAGCATTGCCTAACATTTGCAAGGCCCTGGATTAGATCTCCAGCACTGCAAAATAAAAAGAAGGAAAAAAGAAAAGGGAATCTCTTTAATATTGACATACCTATTTCCCCACATACCAAGTTGTCTGTTGTGATCGTTTTTGTTTCTCAGTTTCCTTTTGTCAGCCTGAAAACTTAATCATTTATTTTTCTTCATTTTCTAGATCTAGTCTGTTAACTGCCTTTTACAGTAGCTTCCTTTGAGATGTCTGTCACAGTCTCTCCTCACTCTTTTAGCTACCATGGATTCCTACCCTGTCTGGCCCTGACTCATTTTCTCTGTCTTGTGACTGGGGCCTTCTGCGCCTCGTCTCAGTGTTGCTTGCTCTGGTCAGGTTTCTTTCCTTTTCAGAGATGCGCCAAGATAGTCTGTTGCCTACAGACAAAGTCCCATTTCTATTTTGCAATGAAACTGAATCAATTGGTACAGTGGAAAGGATCTGACTTTATAAGATTATGCATTTTACAAAAATCCTTCCCTTGAGGAGTCTGCCATAAAGTATCTGTAGAAGGACTAGTGCAGTTAAATGCTCTCTGAGAAAATCCAAATCAGAAAGTTGTCATGTAAAAGATTTTTAGAGCCTGTGTTTTTTTAAAAAAAAAACACCCTTAGAAAATATAATTAAGATATTTTTCCAATGAGATGTGTTACTGTGGTACTGTGCCCTTGTTGCTTAAAGCACATCATTGCCTGTACTGCCTAATAACTTTATGCTTAGACAACCTTCTTCAAAGTCAAGAATTTTTATTTTATTTTTTGCGGGGGAGAAGTAAAGACTTGGGCAAGAGTGTTCTCAGATTATCTGCAGTAGGATTACCAAACCCATTGTGCAGTGGTCCACTCTGTGTACTATTTAATGGCTGTGTGGAGCAGGGCAGCCATCCTACTGTCCCACTAAACCATCCCATTATGCCACACAAATCCATTTTACTGCCCACTGGGGCATCATTTAGTGCAATGCAGCAGTAATTTAATGCCACCCTAGTGGCCTCAGAGAGTTACTGCTGCATCACAGGAGAGCTTCTATTTTTTTTTTTCTCTGGGAGTGATTTATATATTGGGAAGTACTGGCTGACCTGCTATATAACTTTGTTGTACAGATTAAACCTTGGCATCATCTCATGGGCCCTCAACGAGTCATTTTTCACACTCATGCTTGCCAAGAAGAGTGCTAGGGTGTGAGCAGACTTGGTGTACTTGCTTATATTGGTTCAGGTGCATTTGTGTATGTGTGTTGTTTCGTATGCTTATTTCTGCCTCATATTAACGTGTGGCCTGGGAGAGCCCAAGCTGTCTTTTGCCCCATTTCTCCTGGGCATAGCAGCAAATAAGGTTTCAGTGTATTTATCCTATTAAATGTTCTTAAGATTGACTCTCATTATCTTACTTTGACACTTTGGAGAGACTCGCAGAGAAATTTTCTTCCCAATTTAAAATACTGTAAGCTGTTGTAAACCATTCCATATTAGAATTAGTAAGAGTGTTATAAAATAGAAATAGAAAAAATTTTTTTCTCTAAGCACATGATTTTGTGACTATTCTTATAGTTTTAAAATGTAGTGTGAGGTTATCTGAGGCCCTTATGTCATATTAGAAAGAGTTGAGCTTTTTTTGAATCAGTAATTTTGTAGAGGATAGCAATAATTAATTTATATCTCCTAAGTCCATTTTTGTCTGAGTCGTATGTGACTAATTCTTCACTTTCTATCAAAATGTATAGCATTTTAGTCATTATAAATGTAATAACCCACCACCCTTAGATGTATTAGTTATTGAATGTGTGCGTAGAAATGTATGACTTTGTCAGAAGTACCTTTTTTCTAACATTATAATGATGCATTTATTTTTATCTGTATATTTGTTGACTTCATTTTAACTCTCATTTTAGGCATAAACTTTTCAAACGTTGTGCAGTAGGACCCAATCGACCTTCCACAATATCTCAACCAGGGTTCAGTGCAGGACCATCATCTTCATCTTTACCGCCTCCTGCTTCTTCTAAGCACAAAACAACAGAAAGACAAGAAAAAGGGGACAAGTTGCAAAAGAGACCCTTGATTCCATTTCACCATAGGCCCTCAGTGGCTGAAGAGTTATGCATGGAACAAGATACACCAGGACAGAAGCTAGGGTTGGCAGGGATAGATTCCTCCTTAGAGGTGTCTAGTAGTCGGAAGTATGATAAACAAATGGCCGTGCCTTCCAGAAATACAAGCAAGCAAATGAATCTGAATCCTATGGATTCACCTCATTCCCCTATTTCCCCCCTGCCACCAACACTCAGCCCTCAGCCACGAGGTCAGGAAACAGAGAGTTTGGACCCACCATCTGTCCCTGTGAATCCAACCCTCTATGGAAATGGGCTAGAACTTCAGCAGTTGTCTACCCTGGATGACAGAACTGTCCTCGTAGGCCAAAGACTGCCTCTGATGGCAGAGGTCAGCGAGACAGCCTTATATTGTGGAATTAGACCCTCAAACCCAGAGTCATCAGATAAGTGGTGGCATAGTTTTCGTCTCCCACCCAGTGACGATGCTGAGTTCAGGCCTCCAGAGTTGCAGGGCGAGAGATGCGATGCTAAAATGGAGGTGAACACAGAGAGCACTGCACTGCAAAGGTAAGGTGACTCCCTGTGCCACCCACCTGTCACCCACCACAAGGGTCAGGGCTCTTCTCCAGGCTCCCTGCTGAGCCTTCAGGCCAGAATGAAACCAGACTTTTCTCAATTGCTGCATGGCACAGGATAGGACTCCAGGACAGAAGCCAGGGCTGGCAGAGATAAATTCCTCCTTAGAGGTGCCTGGCAGTCATAAGCATGATAAACAAATGGCCGTGCCATTTCTCTGCATATAGGAAAATTTTTAAAGTTAAATAATAAGCTAGAGGAGTAGCTCAGTGGTAGAGCGCCTGCCTAGCATATGTGAGGGCCTGAATTCAGGCCCTAGTACCTCAGAACAATACTTTGTGCCTCATGAGGTTTAGCATACAAGTCATTATTTAAATACACTTAGGACATTTTAGTGCACTTAGTATATTTTAATTTATTTTTGATGTGCTGATTATTAATCAAAATGTAACTTAATGAGACTTTGCATATTGCTGTCTTTCTATTTTGGCACTTTTGAGCAAGGCTTTGCATATATTCATGTATGTATTGTGAATCTACTGATAATATTTTTACTACTTTCTATCTACTGGTTTTTCTAAACCCTTTGTACAGATGATCTCTTTTAATCTTCATCACAGCCATATTAGTATGCTAATTTCATAACTGGGAAACTAGGGTCTTGCAGTTAGTAAGAGACACAGAGGAAATTTAAATCTTGGCAGTCTGTCCTGAGTACCTGTGCTTTTAATTGGAAGTCATGGAATCGGAGACAAAAACATATTCTGGGCAGAGACTACTAGTTTTATTTAATTGTGAATATAATCTTGAAAAGAAAATCATGATGTAGCTGAATTCTTAGGTTTTTTAAGTTTCATTTTTAAATTTTTATTATTTTTTTAATTTCATTTTTTAAATTCCTTAACTTATAAATCCTTCTCTTTGAAAAATTATTTTGCCTTGTTTATCTCATTTAAATCGTCATTTATTTTCCCTTTTAGACTCTTAGCACAACCTAATAAACGGTTTAAAATCTGGCAAGATAAGCAGCCCCAGATGCAGCCACTCCACTTCCTTGACCCATTGCCTCTATCACAACAACCTGGAGACGGTTTGGGAGAAGTCAATGACCCATACACCTTTGAGGATGGTGACATAAAATACATCTTCACAGCAAATAAGAAATGCAAACAAGGGACGGAGAAGGATTCCCTGAAAAAGAATAAGGTACCACTTAACATAGAGCGACTGTAGCATGGTGTGGGTTTCTATCTATGTCAATGCAACACGTGTGGGAAGACTTTTGAGGCAGAATGTTTGAAGTAGTCTTGCCTGATTGCTCTGTCCCCATATTCATGCTCTTGGTACTATTGTATTGAACAGCATATTGTTCCTTTTTATGTCATGGCTCACCTTTGTTTAAAAGTCAGCCGAACATAAATGAAGCCGCATATTTTCCAGGCTATAGCTTGAACAGTGCATGTTTCCTCTCATGCTAATTCTTGTTGGCCTATGCTCCCTGCTTATTTCTTTCTAAATATTATTCCAAAATACACAGAATATAAGAAAAAATGTTGATAACAGTATCTACTATTCATTGAGCACCTATTTACTGTATTGAACGCTATACCTATGCCTATATATATCTATGGGTACTATCCATAGGCTGTCAGCATTAATTATACTGGTTCCATTGTAATGAAAGTGAGTACTAGGTGTATCTGCTGTCCTTAACCTTAAATTTTAAGACATTCTAAAATACTGGGCCATTTAAAGAGGTGTTCTTGAGAGTAGAGTAAGTATGGCAATTACAAGAGGCCAGTGTAGTTGAAGGAAATGATTTTTTAGATTCTTTTTACAGAGATCTGTGTAGATCCAGAAGGCTTGATCTATAATTCAGCATCTAAAATGTTACTAAAGGCAGCTTTTAACACGATGGCAGGTCTGTAATCAAATGCCACCAGTACTGTTTAGGAAAAAACCACTGATTGACTCAGAATACTTCACAGGACTGAGGGGGAAGTGGGGGAATACTTGGTTCTGTTTAAATTCCAGAGCAGGGACATATCATTTATTTCCTTTGGTTGCATAGACCATGGTTTATCATACTTGTGCTCATAACAAGTTCCATTCTACCCTCTAATTCTTTGTGTTCTCCCTCATATTCCACACTTTGGGTTGGTGTTCATGTGTTTTGTTTGGCTGAATTTATTATACAGTCAGAGGATGGATTTGGTACCAAGGATGTCACTACACCAGGTCATTCCACGCCGGTGCCTGATGGGAAAAATGCCATGTCTATTTTCAGTTCTGCTACTAAAACAGGTGTGTACAATGATTATTTGCCTCACTTGGATTGTTGCTAAAATAAAATGTGAGGGAGATTCTTATTGTTACAGCAATAATTTGATCTCACCTTTAATATATTTTTCATAGTTTGTTTTTCAGTTCCTTTCAAAACTGATAAACATGTTTGAAAATCATTGCCTCTAAATTTGAAACCATAGGGAAAAAGTTGACAGGCAGATCTTGTTCATTGAGATCCATGTCCTCTCCTCACTTCTTCTTGCTGGATGAAGCTGCTTACTCCGTCTCTTTTGGCTCCTTTCCGCAGATGTCCGGCAGGATAATGCTGCTGGCAGAGCTGGCTCCAGTAGCCTTACACAGGTGACAGATTTGGCACCTTCCCTGCATGACTTAGACAACATCTTTGATAATTCTGATGATGATGAACTTGGGGTGAGTCTGATCCTAGCTACACATAAAAAGTTTCACTAAATGGGAGGACTTTATGTCAATGTTTTGATATTTCTCTGTAGTTTTGTCTACTAAAGTTGGCGGCTCTTGAGAGGTTCCACATGTTCTTTAAAAATGTGTACTTGAGAAGATTCAAAAAGTGATAATGTAGTATGTAGCACTTCTTGGATGACTTTTCATTAGTGTTATTCCAGTTATAAACATTAACATTATAAACACAATATAAACATAATGTTCCAGTTACAAACATTAAAATGTTTCCTCACCGCCATTGCCTCCCACCCCCATGGTAATGGGGATTGAACCCAGGGCCATCCCACTGAGCTACATCCGTGTCCCTTCTTTAATTTTTTATTTTGAGACAGGGTCTCACTAAGTCACTAAGTTGCCCAGGCTGGGCTTACACTCACAGTCCTCCTGCCTCAGCCTCCCATAGTTCTAGGATTGCAGTTGTGCACTACCATGCCCAGCTTTACATTTATTTAATAAATCCTTCTGAATGTTATGAAATGGATAGAATTAAACACATTTCTTTAGTTCAGAGTTTTAAAATAATGCCCATAAAACTTTATTCATCTAATCAGGTTAGTTTACAGAGAGAGAGAGAGAGAGAGAATATATATGTGTGTGTTTTCTGTGCATTTTAGGATCATGGTATTATGGTAGGAAATTAGAATTTTTACATATAGAAATTACATTAATAAAAGAAATCATATGATTACAGGGACAGTTAAGAATTATAATTCTTTGTAAACCATCTGAGCTTAGAGTCAGTTAATATATGTGCTAATCCTTCTAATCAGTTCTGTTCCTTTGAGCAAAGAAGTTCCCATTATTTCTGAGGAACCTAGAGGTGACTAAAGAAGGATCTCTTTTCAAAGAAGTCAGTTCATTAGTTTATTTTTCTTTCATTTATTCACTTACCTACCTCCCTATCCAATATATCTGTTAGTCATTTGGTAATCAGTTCCATTGTAGCAAGTACTAAGACTGATCATCAAATTTGTACATATGATTAAATTACTGCTCTTATTATACTTGAGGCACTCACAGACTTACAGAGAAACAACATGTAAATAAAGTGGCAGTATACTTACTGTAAGTGTAGTGACAGACCAGGATCTGAGGATGCTGAACTTTCAAGTACAAAGTGGCAGAGCTGCAGAGTTTAGATTAAGACTGAAAGCTTAAGTAGTGATCTGATTTCTTACTTTAAAATAAAATATATAGCTAATTAGCAAATATTTTATACTACTAGTGTTCTAAGGACATCGGAGATACCAGCATTGCAGTGGTGTTAAAGGATGGTTTGACTTGCAGTACGCAAAGACTGGGATCAGACAGTGGCAGGGAAGGACATTAATCTGAGTGTGGAATGGGCCCTGATTAAGCAACAAGAAAGACATAGATAGGCTTTGGAGGACAGTGAGCAATCTGCTGGGCTGCTTTTCCATGGTGATAGGCCAGACTTGGGCTTTGAACTTAAAACTCTACCAATAATGTCTTCCTCTGAAGGCCACAGAGTGTGGAACTGACCTGGTAGAAGTGTGTGCTGTTTATCAGTCTGATATGCAGAAAGCAAGAATCCTATTTGGCATTTTGTTGATTTGGAGCATGAGGACCTGAATTCAAGTAGTAGCAATGGGAAAACTTCTGGTAGGACAGTGACACATTTTCTTGTTGTTGATCCAGGCATCTGTGCTTTGGAGGGCCTTTTCTAATTGGAGATTGAACTCCGGGCCTTCTCTCACTAAGCTATGTCCCCAGGACATTTTTTTAATCTTTTATTTTGAGAGAGTCTCATGAAATTGTTAAATTGCCCAGGTTGGGCCCAACTTCCAATCCTCTTGCTTCAGTCCTCCCAGAGTGCTGGGATTATAGGGCTGTTCCACAACACCCAGCTGAAAAAAGCACACAGCACAGATTGGCCTGTACTGTTCACAACCTGCATGCCCAGTGACTGTTGGCTCTGCACTAGGTCATTGAGTTTCTTCTTTCTATAAATTATAAATTATGACTGGGCTTAATGAAGACGTGTTCAAATTTTGGGATTATATTTTTAGTAACTGTAATATGCAGAAGAGAACTGGACATTTTTAATTGAATTTCCATTTCTCTGAAATAAATGTTTCTACTTAACTCCAGTTTCTAGTCCAGCACTTAATCATGTAAATAGTTTACATTAGAATCTGGTAGTAATTCATCTAACTAGTAAGTGGCGTTGAGAGCCTATGGCCGAGTTTTCATCTCAAATGTCTTTGAATTTAATTTTCCATTTGGACTGTATATTATATATGTGTAAATAAATGAAAGGCTGCCTATTTGTAAGAATCTTTTGAGGAGTTACTTCATGTATTCTATTTTTATTTTGCTACCAGTTCCTTAAATAAAGCTTCTTCTGAAGATGAACAGTAACTGTTGAGATAGGGATAGAAGGCATATAGGTTGCTATGGTAAAAAAAAAAAAATTGATAGCTTTGGAGAAGTTGAGGCCCATCTGTTTTAGCTGTCTGCTTCCAAACAGAAGACAAACTGTTCCAAACCAGACCAACTGCCAGGTACTACCAGAAGCACTGCCCCAATGCAATCCTTGTGCCCGTTAAACTACCCTTCTAATGACATGGGCGCGGAGAAATGCTTAAGGCCTGCAAGCTCTGCTTTGATGGAACAAATCTGCCCTCACAGGATCCGTGAAAATAAAACAAAAGAGACTCTTTGGCTGTATCTTACTTGATAAGCTTTTGACAGTCTCCTTTGTGTCACTATCTGCTGCGATGCCTAGAAGTTCACCAGCATCTTTCCTTTATGCTTTACTGTCAGTAGGCATACACTGTGAAATGTCTGACTGCAGCCCCCCTTGTGTGTCACTCTGGTTTACTAATAGTAATCTGTTCTTAGGCTGTATCACCTGCGCTGCGCTCATCAAAAATGCCTACAGTTGGGACTGAAGACCGACCTCTCGGGAAGGATGGAAGAGCTGCTGTTCCTTACCCACCAAGTACGTGGAGGAAGTGGACTGAGCTTTGACTCAGTGCCTGTGGCACTGACAGAATGTCATACTCACTGGTGCTTTGTCTGACGTCCTCCCTTGCCTCCACTTTGTTTCTCTTTGGACAGAATTCTAAGTGTGAATTGAAACTTAGATACGATTGGTATTCTTGAGATGGCAGGCAGCTGTTCTTATGTAGGAACCATCTTTATTTGAATTCCTACTCTTTTGTTTACAAATTAAGAGTTGACTTTTATAGTTTAAATGTAGGAAAACTTGTTTTCAGTTAGTTTTCCCAGTAGTCTTTTCCTAGAAAGATAAATGCTATACACTTAATTTTCGGAGTAATAATCTGGTATATGATACTATATAAAATATTTAAATTTTCATAATTTCAGTTCACTCAAGGATAATTAATACTTGTTTTCTGTGGTCCTTTTCGAGATTTATATTAAAGTTTTTGGGCTTCCTTTTGAGATCAACTAGTTTTATTATCTATGCTGACGAGAACTTCCTTTCTTTACCTGAAGAAACCATATTATTCCATAAAAAAAAAAAAAGTCAGGGTAGCTTATGCTGATAACTCTGTAGCAGAGACATAATCCCATTGCAAATCATTCTTTAATACCTTCTCATTAACTTCATCTGGTAATGAGAACAAATTGAGGGGAAAAACCACCATGTCATAGAGATGAGTCAAAAAGTTTTATGAACCTATAAATGTAGTGCTGATTTACTCAAATGTAGAAGTGGGAAGTATACAGAGATTGGATTTTGACAGCTTTAGTGGATCCATGGCTTTTTAAAATATGCAAAGCTTTCTCAAGCATGACATGGATGAAAATGAATAATGATAGCCAGCCAGTTGCTGTGGTTTTTTTAATTAAACATTTTTCTTTTCTTTTTATTACTCTGTACTACAGAATTCTTTTTTTTTTTTTTTTGTGGTGCTGGGGATCGAACTCGGGCCCTTGCGCTTGCAAGGCAGGTGGCGAAACCACTGAGCTAAATCCCCGGCTGTACTAGAGAATTCTGCAAACATGGAACTTCACAGATTAAAGGAAACAGTATTAAAATGAATATATAAAAGATAGGTCAGATGAGTGAATTTTTTTGCTTCTTTCAAATCAGTTAATCTTTTGCTCTTTTGACAGAATTGATACATGGTGTGATAGGAGATATGCAAGTGTCTGATAACTTGAACCAGGTTCTTCATTCGCAGACAGCGTGCTAGTTAGTGTCGTTATCCAGTAAAGTAGACTGTGAGCTCTGTCCTTTCATTTTTTACATAAAAGTAATTTGAAAAGGAAGCTACAGGAAATTTGATGAAAACACAGAAGTTATAAAAATTAATTTGACATAAAGCACAGAAATATTTACACCTGGAAGATCCAGGTAAGTACGTATGTAAATTAGTGTTTCTGAGAGGAACACATAACTATGTATGTAGACATGGTATTGCCTCCCAAGAAGTGACTGAAGATAGACTAGCAGGAAGTTTCCATCTCTGCAGTAGATTTATTGGACATTGAGGTGGGAAGACAGATGGATTATGAAATTCATGTCTGAGGTAGGACCGTCCAATAGAAATACAAGATGAACTGCAAATGAGAACCACATATGTTGTTTTAAATGTTCTAGTAGCTCTGTTAAAGTGAAAACCATGTGAAATGAATTTTGATAATAAAATTTTAATTTAATTTATCCAAAATATAATTTTTACTTGTAAGCACTATAAAAGTTGAGATATTTTACATTTGGGAGGGTTACTCTTTGGAATAATGTCTGTTTTATGTGCTCGGCTGAGCTCAAGTTGGTTGAGCACTGTTTTGAGTGCTCAGTAGCCATGCATGGCCAGTGGATACCATGTTGGAAAGCAAAGGTCCATAATTATTAATTTGCTGTGCAATAATGAATAAAGCAACAGACTGACTACTAGGTTTAGTTTAGTATCAGTCTGTGTTAGGGTAATATTGTGTTATAATACAGTGATAAAAACAGATGTTTTTCTTTGGTCTTATTAACCCATTGCTTATGAATTTTTGTCTCTGAAAATGCCAGGAGTAAGAGTCTTTGAGGAGGCATAATGAAAGCGTTGGGTTTATGGGTTGCCTTCACTTATTCTCTAAGAGCATTTACTATTTGCAGGGACTCTGCTAGATGCTCTAGGGTGGAGAGAATGTTGAGAAATCAGTGGTGCACTTCTTTTGGAGGGCTTCAGGTGGGTGGTGTCCTTCCTGAGTTCAGCTGAAGTGCCCTTGAGCTGGAGAGATTGGCAGGGTAGAGGGATGTGAAACACTGAAGACGAGACAAGCTTCCCTGCAGTCTACTCTGTTAGCCGCTCTCAAGCTCCCTGCAGCCCTTTTCTAGGGAGAAAACTGACTGGTAAACCCTGTACTGCAAACAGCAAGGTTTTTTTTTCTGGGGCTTTATCTTCTTTTTGTTTTACCTACTTTGAGGCCAGTTTCCTTTGATCATTTCAAAACTTACTTAGGGTCAGGTCTTTTGAGAAAGTCTCTATTAACTGAATAGCAGTTTTATCTTTTTCCAGTCAGACTAGAATTGGGAAGGAGGACTCACTTGGGCTGACTTCATCATTTATTAAACGTTTAGCTGCACATGGCAGTGTTCACTTCTTTGCATAGATTATCTCAGTTAACATGCACAAATTTATGGGGTACGTGTTACTGCCATCCTGCGGATGAGGAGATGAAGTTAGGTTGATATTCCTTAGGAATATCTAACAAGAAGAATAGTGAAGGCCACTTTTTACAGTGAATCTCTGGCAGTTGAAATTTCATCTGCTTTTTGTGTTCTATCTTAATTTTTGATAAAAATTAACGGGGAGCTTGAGGTTTTGAAAACATGCATACGTACATAGTTATAGATCATATATTTAAGATACCACTGTGCTGTGTTAGGTAGCATCAGTGAAGTCAGCCAGCCCTCCATGGGAAATGCCTTTGTTACATTTCTTAGAGATAATGTAAAAACAATTTAGTAATTTTTTTGGTAAAATCTTTTACCACAGGCAGATGAAAAGGCTCTTTAAACTCATCATTTTGATTTGAGAATCTATACAATTCCTACATGGTTAAGATCTTAAGGCTCTGTGAGTTTGAAGATTTTATGAAGCAGAGAAATGGTTTATTATATTTATGAGTTTATATTAAAAATTTGTAGTAGCTTCCCTTTGGCTTGAGGAAAGGTTAAAGGCGATAGGTGTATTTCAAGTATAACCTAACTGTATTAATAAAGTCTTTCTCTTTCTTTTAAGGAAAATATTCATCTGATTGCTGCTGTTTTTGAAGACCTTTTTTTCCACCTCTGAATTTATCTGTTACATAAGTCTCTCAAATAGTTCCTAATGGTTTCTTTTGTAGCTTGACTTGTACCCTTATTTCTAGGAATTCCTTAGTTCCTTGAAAGTAAAATATTTGCATAGTAAAAAGGTACCACAGAGATCATGTTGGGAGTTTTAGTTTTCTTTTTCCTTGCAGTAGCAGGCACCATTTTTCCTAATGGAATTTTAAGCAGAATCCTGTTAGAGAAAATAAGAGGTGAAGCTTCTGTAATGAAAGCAAAAGTTGAGCTCTCACATTCTGCCCAGGGAAGAGTCTCTTTCCTTGTTTCGCACCTCACGCTTGAGGGCAAGAGACAGTAAATGATTTTGGGTCATATGATTGTTTCCCTAAGAAACACAGTAAACATGATCTACTCCAGAGAGTCTCACCTTTTTACTGCTTCCACTCCTGAAGTTGGTGGAAACTCCCCTGCCCCAAAGGGAAGCAAGCAAGCCTTCTGTGAACTCCACACGGAGTCCTGTTAGATAAAGGAGCTGAAACCCCAGGGAGGAAGTCTCTGGGGCATAGCAGATCTGGCCCTGCTGCCTGCGCTGTGAACCTCTGTGCCTTGGACTGTCCCCAGGGCACAGGGTGGGGTGGGGTTTGGTATTAATTCTTATGCAGAGCTGGGAGTCTGATCTTTGCCTCTTCAGTGGTTAGTGTTTCCTTATGTATCTGTTGGAGTTGTTAGAAGACAGTAGGATAGGAAATTAGGTCATCAAATAGTCCAGATTCCTGGTTTAAACTTGTGGCTCCAAACTTGTTAATAAATTTGCTACACAGGACACCCTCTAGTGGCCATATTTTACAACCACAATTTGTATTTTATTATATAAATCCTACTTTTAAGAATCAGTATCTTAATGATCCTCTATATTAGTAATGATGGTTGCTTCATATATAATGAATGATTTTTTTAAAAAAATTGAGACTCACTATTCTAATATTTCTTAAAAGATACAACCTGTCCCAGCCACTCCCTTAATTTATTTTCAGTGAAGTGTCTCAGTTCTAGGCAGGATGATTCATCTTAACCATACAATTTCATTTAATGTCAGTCTGGAGAATGTAGAGTCACTTCCCCAAAAGAGCAACTCTGAGTAATCCTACTACATAGAAACTACCATTCTAGGGCTGGAGATTTAGCTCAGTGGCACTGCACCTGCCTCGCAAGTGCAAGGTCCTGAGTTCGATCCCTGGTACTAAAGAAAAAAAAATCACCACCATTCTAGCCAGGTGTGCTGTCATGTTCTTAAAATCTCAGCACTTGAGAGGCTGAGGCAGTAGGATTACCTGAGTTCAAGGCCAGCCTGAACAACATAGTGAAACCCAGTCTCAAAAGCAAACAAAAAACGTCTTTGATGCTACACAAATTTTATTTTTTGTAATATTTCGTATGTAATTGGAAGGAAGGATAGAAATTTTTATTATATGCTTAACTTCATCTAATTGCTTCCATTTCCTACTTAATTCATCTCCTTAGACTTTTCAAGGAATCAGTTATTGGGAGAAAAATATATATTATGTAAACTTTGTTCACTTAATTACTGTGAAGCCATATCATAAAGCATTAAGATCCAGAAAAGTATAATTTTATGCTGATGATCTCCTAAGGGGCTTCCATTATTAGTATTCTATTGTGTAATTGATGTGGCCAATCAGTTAACATTATTTTGGTGCCTAATTGGGTGCCTGGTTATGAGCTAGGACCTTTAGAAGTCTTGCCTTTTAAAAGCTTTGTTTTTTCTCTTTTAGCAGTTGCAGACTTGCAAAGGATGTTTCCAACCCCTCCGTCTTTGGAACAGCATCCTGCATTTTCGCCTGTGATGAATTATAAAGATGGAATTAGTTCAGAGACAGTAACAGCACTAGGCATGATGGAGAGTCCTATGGTCAGTATGGTTTCAACTCACCTTACAGAATTCAAAATGGAAGTGGAAGATGGATTAGGAAGTCCCAAGCCAGAAGAAATAAAGGTAATTGTCAGTATATTAAATTCCCCAAGGCAGAGTGGTTTCCAAAGTGGATTTGTACACAACGTCTTTAAAATGTTATTATTTCTGTGCCACACACGTAAGTTTCTAGGAATCCTTTGAATTGGAACACAGGGAACACCACTTGGCATGCTAGATACAGTGTCTGTTGATTGATTTGCTATTTTGGCATTAGTGTTTTTCTACTGATCGAGCAAGAGGAATATTTGAATTGTACAGTAGTTTTTGTTGCTGTGCTTTTAAAGCACTGAACAACTATGGCATTAACACCAACCTCACTTTGTCATCACAGGACTTCTCATATGTGCACAAAGTTCCAACCTTTCAACCTTTTGTGGGATCCTCCATGTTTGCTCCAATGAAGATGTTGCCGAGCCATTGCCTGCTACCTCTGAAGATACCTGATGCCTGTCTGTTTCGGCCTTCGTGGGCAATTCCTCCTAAAATCGAACAACTGCCCATGCCCCCTGCAGCCACATTTATTAGAGATGGCTACAAGTATGTCCAGGGCTGTGTCAGTTACTTGCCATATTTGATGAAGTTTTTTACCTTAACTAAGTATCTGCTAAAAATGAGAGTAGCATAGCATCATTTGAAAATTTTCTTTATTGGCCATTTATGCTTTTGTGAGCATCTTGTGTTGAAAATGTGTATTTCTAGGTGGAATTTTATATATTTAGAAAAACAAAGGTGATTTGTGTGGGGAACTGTGGTGTTCATGCTCATTCAGTGTCAGATCAGTGTCTATTCTACCTCAAAATCCAGCTCTTGATTGGAGTTGGTGATATTCTTTGGGATGGTGGTGGTAAGAACTTTGTTTTACATGAGGCGATTTCAGTGTGTTACTCAAAGGCACTTTGAAATTAAGTATTAATGTAGTTAGTCTCTCTGTTATTGACCCCATAGGATGTAAGAAAGCAGTAACTGAAAGGCAGTATGAGTTAGGGCAAGGGAGACAACATGTATATGGTAGCTTGGATGTATTTCATTCTGTCCTGAAAAATAATACTTGTATCAACAGTGTAAATTCAGTTTCCTCCAAAATAAATCATTTCTTAATAAGATAGTTTAAATGCTATTTTAAAAAGGCCACAAACTCAAATGTATATTGGGGCCAGGTAAACAATGTGTAGATGAAATGAGCAGAGTAGAAGAGAGGACTCGGTGCTCTGGCTGCTCAGCCTCATTGTGGAGGACAGTAGGAAGGGAGTAAGGTACAGTGTTGCCCAGTCTTTGGAGACTTACTGCTTTTCAGTCATGGAGAGTTGTTGTCAGACAGGACCAGAGTCAGTATGATGGGTCAGTTTTTGAGTATGAGTGGAAATCTGGATTTGTATACACATTTTTCTTTTTTAAAGTTGACAGCTAATTCAAAGTTAAATGATAGGAAATGATAACACAAATTTGTGGTCCAGACCCTTTCTCTGAGTTACGTGTTTGTGATCTCCTATAAAGCCATCTGGATATAATCAGCTTTAATGCAGCAACTCACCTTCGTGCTTTTGTATGTAAAGTCAGTATCAGAATGAAAAACTGATAGAGATGTAATGGAAGAATCCTTTTCCTTGACTTGGGAAGCTAAAGCTAGTATCGTAGGATGTACATTCCTGCCTTGAAAAAATTCTGTGTGTTACCCTAAGTGACCATTTTATCTGAGTCTTTCTCTTTAAAATGGAGTAATCCTTCCCCTTGTCCCACTTTTGAAAGACTCAAGCAACTAATTGTTACGGAAACACCGTGGAAGTAGCCATGTACCAGCAGTGTGAAAATGTGTGCTCCAGCACACTCTGTTGTGAGCACCTGACTTGTTGGGTGCTGCTGAGCTCCCATTGTCCTCTAGCTTCCTTCATCAGATACTGGCAGGACACTAGGACACCCCGGGACACAGGGCGTAGGTTAGCATACATAGTCACAAATGAATGATCGGCAGCTCCAAGAGCCCATTCAGCAGTTTGATCTCTCACACATAGGTTCCCTGAAAAGGTCACAAACAACCTTTTGCTCTGTGATGGTCTCAATAATTTAGGACATAGTTTAGGTCTACTACATATCTGTCCTTTGCTGTCTCACAGGTTCTTTGTTATCTGGCTCCATTAACAGAACTTTCTGTGATGAAGATGGTATTTTATATCTGCACTGTCCAGTGTGACAGACACTAGCCTCATGGAGGAGTTGTTGGCCACTTGAAGTGTGGCTAGCAGGAGCAAGACTGGATTTTTAGTTCTTTTTAAACTAATTTAAATCTAGTACAGAGGGCTGGTGGGCAGCACAGTTCTAGACTGCGTGATGCTCCTGCTGTGATCTCCAGTCTCTGTCACTCTGCACTTCCCTTTTGTCACACTCAGTACACCTGCAGTCACTTGCTTCAGGTCTTCTGTAATTGCTTATGAGCCACTTTTTCTTTCTTTCTCACTGCTGAATATTCAGACTCTAGCATAGGGTTGGCACTCTATTCATTTTTACTGAATGAGAAAAATCAGGTTACTATATAAGATAAAACATTCTTATTACCTAGGGAGCAATTTAATTACTTAGGTTTTCACTTAGCAGTCATAGTTTCTTTTCTGATCTGAACTAGATAAATAATCTTAGGGTTTTGGTGGACAGGAAAACTTGAAAGGAATCCAATTAGAGTGAAGATCATTATTATACACTTACTATTTTGGTCTCAGAGAGTAGTGATTTCCAGTCAAGTTTTCTGGGTCATTTTTTATTTATACTCAACAATACCACTGTGCCTCAGACTTAAATTTCCTTTATAATATCTGATTTGAATTTTTTGGCCAGTAATTTAAGCATTAATGATCATAAAATTATTTGACAAAGCGTTTCTTTGTGGCATTCTTTTATTTTGTAAAAGAAGGAGTATGTACTTTATTGGAGGAACATCAATTTAAACACATCATTAATATATATAAAAGAATTAAGACTAAAAATATTTTTTGATATCTTCTAAATGCTAAGAAGTACCCACAAGCCGTTTTGCAGGTATGGCAAAGTATCAAGAATACAGTAATGTATAATAATGAAATAATAGATCATTACAAGCACTGTTTTGATTTTGTTTGGCTATTCTTTTTTTTTTTTTTTTTTTTGTTGTTGTTACCGGGGATCAAACTCGTGTCCTTGCGCTTGCAGAGCAGGTGGTGGAACCACTGAGCTAAATCCCCGGCCGGCTGTTCTTGTTTTTAAAAAGCCTCTGCTTATGTGAAAGTAGATTAAATACCATCATCAATGACAATCAATGGAAATACTTATACTGTATGTAATGTATAACATATTGAGGAATAAAAAATTAGCTAAAAGTGCCTTACACCCCACAGAAATCTTTTAGAAGCTGGAATCATGATAAAAATATGTGTTCCATACAGCCACCGAATTAATGCTAAAGCCTCTTAGCAGCATGGGTCATATTTCTGTTAATTGCACTGTAGTACTGGCAAGTGGGTTATCTAAACAGCATTTCCTGGTGGTCACTTAGTATTATAAAAATGCAAGCCCAGATAGGGCTGCATTTTGAAAATGGTTAAATTTTTGTGTGTATTTGACTATAACTACTTCAGTATCATATAGATTATAGCCTCAGAGAACAAGTACACTGGCAGACTTTCAATTTCAAAAAATGACAAAAATGTAATTGCAAATTAAATGGAAATTTCAATTCCTGTGGTCCTCTAGCTCATTTAGCATCTCAACTCATGTGTTAAGTTCCATTTCGTAGTTACAGCTTTTCAAGATTATATTGACCAAACCCAGTGTCATGTTTTCTTGTAGAAATAGTGAAAAAGTTTCCTCAAAAGGTTAAGCAGAAGATTGCTTAAATGTAGAATGAATAGCAGGAAAGTGTTATATTGAATTATTCTTTATGCCTTGCTTCTGTTTCTCTACACAGTTTACTGATTGCTTTGTCTCTTTTTTTTTCTGAGAGAAAATTGCATATACCAAATGATAAGAAATGCGTGCGTGGGTGAGATAATGGGTGTGGCCCTGGTGTATGTGGCGCGCTGTCTTCCTCACCTGGTGCCTCTGTCTGTTGCAGTAATGTGCCTAGTGTCGGGAGCCTCGCAGACCCAGACTATCTGAACACACCACAGATGAACACACCAGTGACGCTGAACAGCGCTGCCCCAGCCAGCAACAGCGGGGCAGGTGTCCTCCCATCTCCAGCAACCCCTCGCTTCTCGGTCCCTACTCCACGGACCCCCAGGACCCCAAGAACTCCCAGAGGTGGGGGCACTGCCAGTGGTCAAGGGTCTGTTAAATATGACAGCACTGATCAGGGGTCACCAGCCTCTACCCCCTCTACCACTCGGCCCCTTAACTCTGTGGAGCCTGCCACCATGCAGCCAATCCCTGAGGCCCACAGTCTCTATGTCACCCTGATTCTCTCAGATTCTGTGATGAACATCTTTAAAGACAGAAATTTTGATAGCTGTTGCATCTGTGCCTGCAACATGAATATCAAAGGGGCGGATGTTGGGCTTTACATCCCCGATTCTTCCAATGAGGACCAATACCGCTGCACCTGTGGGTTTAGTGCGATTATGAACCGCAAACTTGGCTACAATTCGGGACTCTTCCTTGAAGATGAGTTGGATATTTTTGGGAAGAATTCTGATATTGGTCAGGCTGCGGAGAGGCGCTTAATGATGTGTCAGAACACCTTTCTTCCTCAGATGGAGGGAGCCAAAAAAACCCAGGAGACACCCATAAGCCTTCTCCTCCTCCTCCAGAATCAACATACACAACCTTTTGCTCCTCTCAGTTTCTTGGACTACATTTGCTCTAACAATCGCCAGACTCTTCCCTGTGTAAGCTGGAGTTACGACCGGGTGCAGGCAGATAATAATGATTACTGGACGGAATGCTTTAATGCGTTGGAGCAGGGGCGGCAGTATGTGGATAACCCCACTGGTGGAAAAGTGGATGAAGCCCTGGTGAGAAGTGCCACTGTGCACGCTTGGCCTCATAGCAACGGTAGGTTGCCAGAGTAGAAATTTACACGAATATTTTGGTGTGATAATAACTTCAAGGCTTTTTATTTTATGTGACAACATTTTTAAATTTCATCTCTTTAAAAGAAGACAAATGAAAGGTCTGTGTAGGAACCAGGGAAGTGTTCTGTATTGAAACACCTTTGAAGAAGAGTAATTATTTTCTGGAAATGTCGTGTGTACTAATCGTGATTAAGCAACCCACATTGGTGACCTGTAACTGCCAAGTATCAAAGTCATCAAGAGTATACAGACTGACAGCTCATACCCACTTGCATCCTTAAACCCACCCATTCTTCAAGGTCAGGTTCCCAGGATACCTCTTCCTTGAAGTTTTCTGCCCGTTTACTATCTTCTCACTCTGGATTCCTGGCATGTTGCATCTCGTAGGACAGGGGTCACATTTTACTTTGTGTTGTGGTTGCTAGAGCACATCGTGGGCTGATCTAGTATTAAAAGCTTCAGTTGGACTGAGCGTGTAGCTTGGTAGTAGAGTGTGTGCTTTGTATGGATGAGGCCCTGGTTCAATCCCCAGCATTGGGAGCCCGGGGGTGGGGAAATCTCCACTTGATGTTTTTGGAGATAGGTACTGTAATGCATCTTAGAGGTTAAAGTGGTGACTACGAGAGATAAGGTACCTGCCCTCATGGACTTCCTAATCTGTTTGGGAAAATGGACATTAATCAAATAATTACATAAGTAAGCACATTTCAAATCATTATAAATGATGAAAGCATGGGATAGAGGGGCCACTCTGGGCTGCTGGCCAGGGAAGATTCCCAGGAGGTAGTAGCCTTGGCTCTGATGCAATGATGAGCACAGACTAGCTGAGTAAAGAAGGTAGGGAGCAGGTTGTTGTGTCCCATCCAGAACGAAAGGCAACTGTGAAGGCCCAGAGTTACAGGCGGAGGCTTGCACCTTGAGAACTGAAAGCAGGTTAGAAGTGCTAGCAGGGCCTAGATTACAAAGCCCCTTTTGAGACATGGGCTTCCTCCAAAGAGCAGTGAGAAGCCATTGAGGGTTTTAAAGCTGTATCAGCATCAGGTTTGTATAGTTGAAAAAGGAACACAAAAAACAGCATACTCTCACCATAATGTGGGACACAGATGAGAAAATGGCAGGAATGAAGTTTTGGAGACTTGAGACCAAATAAGACATGATAGCTTGCTGTTACTGGAGAAGTGGTGAATGCAGTCAAGAAATGTTTAGGAAATATTGTTGGAAACTTGGTAATGGATTGAGTTGGAAGCTAAGGGTGAGGGAGATACTGAGGATTTCTAAGTTTGTGACTTGTGTCCCTAGATAGACAGCAGTGTCTTTCAGAGGAAGGTGTACTGGAGGAAGTCCAGGCCAGGGGAACATTTGTAAATAGAGTTTGGCAGTTCTCTTCGGCAGTGTCCAGAAGAGATGTCAAGTAGAGATGTGGGACTGGAGCTCAGGGGAAGGGGGCAGCTGGTACAGGGGTGCTATCCCCAGTCAGGCTCAGAGAAGCTCACTGAGCAAAGAGGAGTAAGTGTGGAATGAGCAGAAGCCAATGGCAGAGCTGAGCTGAATTCTGACAAGGAGGGAAGTGGGATCCTGTAAAGGAGCAGAGAAGGAAGAGCCACAGTGGGGCCTATCTCGGAAGCTGAGGTTGACCAGTGTTCCAGAAAAGTGGAAGTGGTCAGCAAGCATGAACATGCAGCTGAGGCGTGTACAGCAGCCCCGTCCTCTAAGCACAGTACGAACTGTTTCTGTCCAATGGTGGGAATGGAGGACATCCTAGAGGAGCTGTGTGAAGGAAGCACTCAGGTTTCTGGGGAGAAGAAGGTCACAGATGCCTCTTAAATACAGCTTGAAGTCTCAAATGATCAAAGTGTCCACAGTGAGGACAGAGATCAGTGAATAGGGAGCAACACACATTTTCTGAGTAGGCCAAGCAAAGTAGAGGCTCCTAAGGAAGCATGAAAGAGCTATCCTCATTTTTGTAATGACTTAGGTTTGAACACAGTATCTTATGGTTAGCAGGCCTTTAATTAATGTCTACTGAGTGAATGTATGAAGCAAAGAAAGCACATCCTTTCCCTTAAGGAAATGTAGGTGATCAGCTTGGGTGGTTCTTTTCACCAAATTGTGGCCAGTGGACAGAAAAGCATCCTGTGCATGGCTCAGTGGTATCATCTTTCCCTGTGAGGAATTGCACATCTTCTTGCAGGGGAAGCCTGGAGATTTTAAGACTCTTAAAAGTTGCAGATACTACTGTAAATGAATGAGGTGGTGGACAAATTTGCCAAAAGCAATGCCATGAATTTTATCCTTTCAAAACACCCTCTCTATTTTGTGTGCACAGGAATAGAGTTTATGCTTGCTTTCATTTTTCTCAAATCTGTGGTTCTCTTGGTTTCTCATTTCTCATTTGGCACAGGAAGTACTTTTTTCTTTACTGTAAATGAAAAGATGTACAACTTTAAGATGAAGGATGATTAACACTGCTTCAGTTTCAGGCAGATAGCAGGGCAGGGGCCCCTCATCTCCATTAAGAAATGATTGGTCAGGAGTATGGGGCTTAACCCCAGGCTTGCTAGGTCTTCTAGTTTTTCAAAAAAAACCTGGAACCCCACATTTGTATATGAAATTCCCTGGGGTAGTTAATTCCAAAGTTTAAAAAAATACTTTGTGGACCACTGATTTGCAACTTTTGTATTGATTGAAAGACTCCTCTGAAAAATGTCTTCAGAGCCCTTAAACACCCTGGTTTTCAGCTTTAGTTGGTAGGTAAGCCTTAGATCTCTGTCCACGTCCTTGCTAATCAGCTAGAAATGTAGGAATGAGGATGAGTCTTCAGGAACCCAGTGGTGTGGATTCATGCACATCACCACAAGCTCCATCACCTGTTTCCACAGACCTTTCTGAGAATCTCATGACTACTGTGGATGGACTCTCCATCCTGGAAACAAGTGCACATATGTTTGTGTATATATACATGTGCGCTTTTGCATATAGGTCTTTGAAATTCTACCTTAAGAACCCCTTCCTAGGGCGTCTGCTAGCAGGAGGAGTAATAATGAAACCCTCGCTTTCTTATACAGGTGATTTTAGTCCAGTCGTCACTTCTGCTGAGTTTCCATGTGCCTCTGACTGCATTGAAAGTCATCTTTCTTTTTTATGTTCTGTATTTGTGAAAAATATTGTATATTAAGAGCATTTTTTTAAATGCATGTGGTGGATTTTGTTTGATTTTTTGGCAGTGCTATGGATTGAACCCAGGGCCTCAGTGCACACTGGGTGAGCACTCTACCCCAAGCTATATCCCCAGCTCTAAAACATTTTTAAAAGCTTCTATGTAAGTTCTTTTTATCTTATTCATCATAGAATCAAAAAATTCATAATTGTAAATAAAAGTACTGTGATAATTAAGGAACTTTTGAGCTCATTTCTTTTGAAAAACCTTTCATGCAGATTTACCTGATTTTAAAAATAAGTCCATTTTCCCCTTATTTTCTCTAATTTAGAAGACTATCTTTTCTCTTAACTCCTAGGTCAAGAATCTTAGCCTCTACTATAATTAACGTGGACTGTAACTCATACTGTAACTGAGATCCAAAATGATGGCTAGAAAGAAGAGAGTGCTAATCCGCTGTCTCTTCTGTTCTCATGTCTCTTCCAGTGCTGGACATCAGCATGCTCTCCTCTCAAGATGTGGTCCGCATGCTCTTGTCCCTGCAGCCCTTTCTCCAAGATGCCATTCAGAAGAAGCGCACGGGCAGGACCTGGGAGAATATCCAGCACGTACAGGGACCACTTACCTGGCAGCAGTTCCACAAGATGGCAGGACGTGGAACATATGGTAGAGTCTTGGCTTGGGTTCAGTTCCTTCTGATCTTAGTGCTGCTCACTGAAGAGCAGCTCTCCTTACTGTCAAGTCTTTGCCTCACTGGCAGAATGGAGTCTTTGTCTTTTTTACTGTTAACTTTTATAAGATATTTGTTTTCTAAAGTTACTTTTGGGGTCAAGTTTTCTAAACACTCTAGGGATAATCCAGGTTAATTAGGAAAATAATTCCTAAAAAGATTGTTTACTAGACTCTCATCTTCCCAATTCTCATTGTATTTTCGTCTGATGCACTTCTGGCTAAATTCTCTCTGGAATATTTCTGTCTGTGTGTAATCAGGATCATAATGCTGATCATAAAGAAATGAAGTAGTGCTGCTAGGAGAGTAAATTTTTACTTGTTGCAGTCTTCCCTGTGATGTTACTGAACTTTTATAAGCAAGTTCTGACTCATTTAATTAAGGGTATGATGTCAACAGGTAATAATGTTTCAGATGCCAGAATTAAAACTAGTGCACCAAGAACTTCAAAGATGTCCAGGTTCTCAAGTGCCTTCCTAAATGACAATGTCGTTTTAGGTTCAGAAGAATCTCCTGAGCCGTTGCCCATCCCCACTCTGCTGGTCGGCTATGACAAGGACTTCCTGACCATCTCGCCATTCTCCTTGCCCTTTTGGGAGAGGCTGTTATTGGACCCATATGGGGGCCACCGTGATGTTGCCTATATTGTGGTGTGTCCAGAAAATGAGGCCTTGCTCGAAGGAGCCAAAACTTTCTTCAGGGACTTGAGTGCTGTATACGAGGTGAGAAAGTCACTGTGAGCATCCTTTTATGATGTGAGTCCTCTGATTGTTTCCAGTTATGGACTGAATTTGAAAGTACAAATCTCTTGAAAGTAGGTCTCAAATAAAATTTGCAAATAGAGGATAAAGAAAAGAATTAAATTAGCAAGTGTTTGGGGTTTTTTTTCTTTTAATGGAAGTAAATTGCTTTCCCCTATTGGCTTTATATTTTATTAGGTTGAGACTTTCCCCTACCGGCTTTACTACACATCTTAAAATCCCGCTTATGAGCTCAAAGTTTAAAAGTATTGCTCAGCTGGGAAAGTGCTACCTGTGCAGAAGATAAGCTTTCCAAAAAAGAAAGCCCAGTCTGCCCTTTTTATTTTGGCAGTGGGTGGGGTAGGTAAGAGTTCCTAAAGGCAATACAAACAAAATGTTTAGCTTAGAAACATCTGAATCAAAAGATAAGTTTAATGAGTCATGCTTGTGTTACATTTCAATATTACACTTACCTTAATACTAAAATTTTTTTTTGATATCAGGGATCAAACTCCCACCCTTGTGCTTGCAAGGCAGGTGCGGTGCTGCTGAGCTAAATCCTCGGCCCTAAAATTTTTATATAAATTAAAACTAATGACTGTAATAATGTAAAAACGAGATGGAGATCTTAACATCTTTAGTATATACATTCCTATAACTTTGTAAAAGTTATGTCTAACCAGGCATGATGGCACAAGCCTGTTATTGCAGCACTCGTGAGGCTGAGGCAGGGGGATCACTGTGAGTTCGAGGCCAGCATGGGCTACATGGTGAATTCAAGGCCAACATAAACTGTATAGAGAGACCCTGTCTCAAAAAACAAAATATAAAATAAAAGTTACATCTTGCTTCAGAGAGTGCCACATTTATTCTGCTGAAGTACATATACACTAAGTTCTTTGCACTTTGTAATTCTGTTGTCTTCCTATTTGGCAAGATTAAATGAAATTTGTTAAAAGTGTTTAGAAATATTATGAGCATTACAAAAATGTTTTTTAAATAAGATTACAAGCTGAATTGAAATATACTCCAAAGCTGAGCCTTTACTATCTGTAAATGGATGAGTACATATGGGAATGGGAAACTGAGGAGTGGCCTCTTAAGAAATGAGGAGATGCTCGCATATATGTGGTGGTATCTGTTAAGCTACTGAAAGAAACCCATGAATACAGTCATTTCTGAACAGCTCATGGACACATACTACCAGGTAGTCATAATTAACTGGTCACAGCTTGGCCGAGCAGTTTTAAACCCAGCCGTGCTCTTCAATGAAGCCTTCATATAGGTACCAAACATAAAGGATCGCTGGCTTTGTTGAGGAGGTGGTGCAAGGCAGTCTGCTTAGTGACCTTACAGGGCGGCTTGTTAGCCAGGAATTCATACTTGCTTATGAAGATTGTACACTGGAGAGCTTTGTGGAGTACCAGTGTGGGTATGCTGCTGGTAAACAGGTAGTTTACTTTCTGTAGGTGTATTATGTTAATTCTCTGCCATGAGCACCCGCGAAGTGTCCTGGACATTAACAGCAAATGTCATTGTCTTTTAAAACAAATATTTACTTTTAAAAAGTGATCAGGATGCTTACTGCTTCAGTGGCCTTTGCTATTGGTGATCTCTGAATGTCTGTAACAGTGTAACAGATGGCCCATAAAATTTTAATGTTATCTTATGGGAAAACATTGTGAATAAGGATTACTTAAGAGGTTTTAGTTAGACATATGTCTCAGTCAGCCTTAGTAGTAAGGAATCTCATTAACTCTTCATTTTCTCATTAGCAGTCAGGTAGTACTCAGCAATCTCCTCTTGTGCAGGAGAAATTGGCTTGACTGAAGAAACTGTTTCTTTAAAGAGAACCTAGTCCTGATTTTGGAGAGACAAGTAGCAGCTTTAGGGTGTAATTACCAGAGGACTGGCTGATAACGTTGGTTTCATTGCATGTGGTAATCCGCAAAGAGAAAGAGAAGTGCTTGCATACATTCATGGTAAAGAATCTCCCTTGCTAGTTGTAATTACTGAGTGAATGGCTCCTGTTGTAAATAACCATCTTGTTTGTGGTATCAGATGTGTAGGCTTGGGCAGCACAAGCCCATCTGCAAAGTGCTACGTGATGGGATCATGCGCGTGGGAAAGACCGTGGCACAGAAGCTAACAGATGAGCTTGTGAGTGAGTGGTTTAACCAGCCTTGGAGCAGTGAGGAGAATGACAATCATTCCAGACTCAAACTTTATGCGCAAGTTTGCCGCCATCACCTAGGTAAATGAGAATTTATTTGGCAAAGTGGAAATTGAGAAGTAAAATGACAAATCCTTTCCCTTCCTTTAAGATGCAGCGTATTTCTTTTGTCTCAAGTAACGGTAGCATTCCATTACTGTACCTAGTTAGGTTCAGTTTGCGTGTTATAGGTAGTTAAATAGTACTAATTTTTGTGTGGACATATATTCTTTAAAAACTAAAGTTGCTTGAAGAAGTCATATCTGCACCACATTTTGAAAACTCAGTAGCATGACTTGGTATTAACTGCTTAAATTTAACCCATGTTTTTAAGAGAGACTTTGAAGTTTATTTATAAGCCATGAACACATAGGAGCATAATGCACCATGAAGGCTATGGAATGTAAGGATGGCTTCCTTTCACCAAAGGCATGTGGAATCAGTCTGACAAGTGATTAATTTTTTATTTCTTCTCAAACTTCTCATGTAGAATTTGTAAGTCACTTCATGTGCATTTCTGTGTTTGCAAAGGATATAAGCATATGTTCAAGTATAGCAGTAGTATTTAGCATATGTGTTATAATCAGAGTATTACACCCTGAAAGTATTTTTTTTTTTTGAAAAGTGAGCATTCTGAATTTTTGATTCAGCCTGACATCACTTTTGGTGATGAAAGTTGACTTTCATCACTAAAGTCAACTCTCTGCATATACTCTTTCAGCACCTTATTTAGCCACTCTGCAGCTCGACAGCAGCCTGTTGATACCACCTAAATACCAGACCCCACCAGCAGCACCACAGGGACAAGCTACACCTGGGAATGCCGGGCCTTTAGCTTCAAATTCAGGATCAGCAGCTCCGCAAGCTGGCAGTGCATTTAATCCCACCTCCAATGGTAGTTCCACAAACCCTGCAGCAAGTACTTCTGCATCTAGTTCCTCTGTGCCACCAGTCTCCTCATCTGCTTCTGCTCCGGGTGTTAACCAGATGAGCACTACCTCTTCTTCAGGATTCAGTGGTAGTGTTGGAGGGCAGAACCCTGGCACTGGGGGCAGTTCCACGGATAGAACACAAGGGAACATCAGCTGTGGCGGAGACACTGAGCCTGGGCAGGGCTCCTCCCAGCCCTCACAGGACGGGCAGGAAAGGTGCGTTGTTTACTGATCCAGAGAGGTGCCTTTGGCTGGAACCCTTCCTCTCTCTTCCCCTCTACTTCATGACTCTCCAAATCCAGAGGATGCTGTTCTACTTATTTCCAATGAAAAGTGACAGCTATCAATCTAGAAATTTTGAGGCTTCTGTAACTTAACTACCTAACTGACAAACTTATTATTAATCTTATTAACTTACTAGTAACTTGCTGTAAAGTATCTCTGTACAGTATTAGTGCTGAAAAGAAAGGGGGAATTGAAAAAGAGACCTCTCATATTAGAGAGTACACTTCACCCAAAATACTTAGGACCAGAATTGTTTCAGAGATTTTTGAATTTTGAAATATTTGCATAGGCTTTCTTGGTTGGCCATTACTAACTTGAAAATCCAAAATCCAGAGCACTCCAGAATCCAAGACTTTTGTGAGCATGGTATCTGATTTTTGGATTAGGGATGCTCAATCTGTATTGCCACTTCTCATCTAGTTCCAGTGCTGACTAGCTCGACTTGCCTACTTGGTGTATGATGGCGTATTGTCACATTTAATCTGTAGTAATTGTCCAGGGAGTCCATGTGCTCTAGATTGATTTGATTTATGTCGTTTACATTTATCTTGTGAATCTCACAAGTGACTTTCTCTCCAGTGTTACAGACAGGGAGAGAATAGGAATTCCCACGGAGCCTGACTCTGCTGACAGCCAAGCCTACCCTCCAGCTGTCGTCATTTACATGGTGGATCCCTTCACCTACACTGCAGAAGAAGACTCCACTTCTGGAAACTTTTGGCTATTGAGCTTGATGCGCTGCTATACAGAAATGCTGGATAATTTACCTGAGCATATGAGAAATTCTTTCATTCTCCAGGTTACTATTCACAAGTTTATTCTTTACATTTGTTGTTTTTCTGTAGGTAAATACAGGTTCATGAATTTTTAAATCTTGTAAGTACATGAAAGTGTAAAAGAAAAAATACAATTCTACCTTTCAGGTTGAACCATCATTACTATCTTGGTGTTTCTAACCTTTTTTTGCAATTTTTATGGTCAAGATTATACTTTTAATAGAAGTTTTAGTCTTTTTCTAGTTAATATTATTCATAAATATTTTTCCATATTAAAATTCTCACAAGTAACATTTTAATGACTGCATATTTTCTGTATTTACCTAGATACTTAATTTATCTCTAGTTTTTTATTATTATAAATAAAGCCATAGCAAATGTTTTATATAATCTTTTACATTTCAAGTTTTTTTAATGTACATACTGATAAATATTACCAATTCCCTTCCAAAAAGGTTATATGTACTTACTTTTGTTTTAGCAATGAATGACCATGCCTTTTTTCATCATGTTTTTGGTAGCTTTATAGTGAGATAATTTTTAAAAATGTTTTATATAAATAAAAAAAAAATGACACCTTGGGTCTCTTGGATTTGTCACTTGATTGATTGATTGTGGTACTGGGATTAAACCCAGGCAACACTGTGCTACACCCTTCAGCCCTTTTAATTTTTTTTATTTTGAGACAGGATCTCAGTAAGTTGCCCAGGTTGGGTTTGAACTGGTGATCTTCTTGCCTCAGCCTCCCCAGAGCTGGATTGTAGGAATGTGCCACCATACCCAGCTTTATTATTGCTTTAGTGAAGCCTCTCTTGTAGAGTTAAAAATTTGAGATTAAAGGAATTAGGATAGATTGTTGATAGTTTTTCATTGTTTTGGTGATACCTGTATCCCTAATGGTTATAAACAGTAACTCCAAAGATTCCATGCACACTTTTTTTTCCCCCCACACACTCTTTACATACATTATACAAGTGAGGGACACATTAACATTCAAGTTTTAAAATTTAGGGGCCATGGCAGCAATAAATTGAGAATTTGCACCTAAAATTGAAACAGGATGATTTCTAAGTAAAAGTATAACTTGACCAACATAATGGTACCTCTTGAATTTCAGTTGTATATTTAGGACGTAAGATTTTATGTCACTGGAAGAAATTGGGCTTTAATTAAATTATGTTTGGTATTTACATATTTTGAAGCTAAGATTCCCCACCCATATGTCAAGTAATAAATTTGTAACATTTCATTTTCTAGCTGTCTTGTAAGCGTATGATATCTTAGTTTCTAGGTTTTTTTGTTTGTTTGTTGTTGCTGTTTGCAGTATTAGGGATTGAACCCAGACCCTTCACACTGAACGGTATCCTCATCCCTTTTTAAAATTTTTTTTAAAATTTTGAGACAGAATCTTACTAACTTGCCCAGGTGGGGTTCGAACTTGCCTCAGCCTCCTAGTACTAGGATTACAGGTGTGTGTGACCACACCCGGCTTAGGATTGGTTTTTTGTGTGTGTGTTTTTAGATTGTGCCTTGCCAGTACATGCTGCAGACAATGAAGGATGAACAAGTTTTCTACATTCAATACTTGAAGTCCATGGCATTTTCAGTGTACTGCCAGTGCAGGCGACCTTTGCCTACACAGATCCACATTAAATCCCTCACAGGATTTGGGCCTGCAGCCAGCATTGAGATGACCCTCAAGAATCCAGAGGTGAGTATTGCAGGGGAGAAACTTTCAAAAAGAATGTTTTTATACTAAAATGCCAGAGATCGATTGATCTCTCTTTTACATAAGGATTGCTAGGTGTCCTTAATCCTTAAATTAAAATAGAGGAGATACTTCTCTAAATGTGTATATTTTAAAGAAGAGGCAGCAGGTGCTTTTTTTAAAAAAAAAAAATATCACCTAAGGCAGCAGTGTATTTCTTACTTTTAGTTATTAATGCTCAAATTTCGTGAATTTATTTTGTTCTTTGTTTTTCTAGCTAGTCTGTGTCTAAAATTACAGTCTCTGTGCCTTCCCTTCCTTGATTTGTTTCTTGAGAGGGCAGTGGTTTGTGTGCTTACTGTCCAAGAGTGCTTGCTTTCCCACGCACATTCTCCCTCATCCCAGGAGTTGCTCTCTTACACCTGATCTTCAACCTGTTGTGTACAAGTGAATGGTTTCCCCTCTGTCTTCTTGGACCTCCTTCCCGTAACAAGTGTGCCTCAAAGGGAATTTTAAAATGCCACATCCAGATCATGTCTTACAAAAAAGTTTTTCGTTCTCCTTGTTTTTCTAATCACCTCAACTTGATAGCTGAACAGGACACTGTTTAGAATTTTCAGAACCTTAAAAAACCAGTTTTCACAACTTTATTGCATGCCAGCTTGTCAGTTAACAGCTAGCAAACACCTCTTTGCTGTAAGAGAGCTTCTTGAAAGCACCAGCTACTGCAGATTTGCGTTGGTCCTGTAAGTGTCTCTGGAAAAGTACATGAAATGCTTAGCCTTTTATAAATAAAAGATTGGGAGTGAAAAATGATGCGTAGAGTTAATCCTGTGTTTGCTGAAACTTGGTTCAGGTCAGCCTGGTCCCAAGGAGAAAGCTGCTCAGCCGATGACCCACATTCACTCTGTTGTTAAATACATTTTGTATTTTGGACAGTTTTAATTTATTCTTTTGAGTTTTTCACTTATGTGAGCAATTCATGTATAGCTTATTTTAGAATTTAAAAAATAAATTTTTCTCTGTTTCCTTGGCTCCTGAAATTTTGATTTATTGTTTTCCTTTGTAAATATACACTCATTCAGTTGTTCACCTGCTTGTGGTTATTCTGAAATTCAGATGTAATCATTTCTTGATGTTTTGCTAAGAGTGATAACCAGTATACACTTCCTAGTGGAAATTAAAGGCTGACTACTATGCAGATATCCCGAACATCACATAGCATTTTAAAAGATTGTAACATACTAGCTGGACAACATCAGGAGCTCATGAGTGACAGTGCGGCTTAGATCAAAATAAATGGAAAAAGACTAAGTAGTAGAGTTTTTCCCCCTGTTGCTTGGAACATGAGAGAAATAAGTCATTTCACTTTATTAAAAACAAAGCAGATGTTAAAAGTATTTGCTGGGAGGTGTACATTTTTGTGTGCGTGAAGGTCCCAGTTAGTTGGTCAGTACAGCCTCTGCTTCTGTGTGCAGCTGGAACATTGTGCTTCTGTTCAGCCTCCTGTCATTCAGCATCTGTTCTAGGCACTGCATTCAGGCCTGAGGACACAGCGGGGAACGAGACAGCCAGGTCCCTGCTCCCCAGAATTCTAATCCTCTGGGGTGGCACAGTGTCATGCAAGCACAGCATCATGAAAGAAAGAATGTGCTCTTTTAGTCTTTGTCAGGCAAGTTTCTAAGGAAATCTATTGTTAATATCACTTCTGTTTTTCATGGAATATTTGGCTTCTTAAAAACTAGTACTAGGGTAGTGGTTTTGAATATTCTTAACACAAAGATACGATGAGTGTTTGAGGTGGTAGGTGTACCACTTACTCTGGCCTGACCATGACACATTGTGTACAGTTTGAGACTATCACATGGTACATGATAAGTATATATAATTGCTGTTTATCAATTGAAATAAAAATGTGGATAATACTTAAAAACACAGTTTGGAAATCATATTTTACTTAATGATTTATCACAAGCTGTATCTATTGCATCTACATATTTGACATTTAACCTTTTGTTTTATACAAAACTTTCAAGTAACCTCACTTGGGCCCTCTCTTTTTTTTCCAGAATAGCTGTATTGAGATGTAATTCACACACTGTAAAATTCACCTTTTAAAATTTTACAGTTCAGTGGTTTGAATATAGTCACAAAGTTGTATAACCATAACTTGTGTCTAATTTTAGAAGATTTTCATCAGCTCTGAAGGAAACTGGCTATTAGAACTCACTCTTATTTGCCCCTCCCTCCAGCTCCTAGCAGCCAGTGTCTACCTCGTCTCTCTGGAGGTCTTTTTCTGAACAGTTCATGTAAATGAAATCATAAAATACATGATCTTTTGTGTCTGGCTTCTTCCATTTAACTTGGTATTTAAGAAACTTGTCTACGTCATGGGTATTTGGGTTTCCATATTTTGATTGTTGTGATTTATGCTGCTACAAACATTTGTGTACAAAGTTTTTTGTTCGTTTTCGGTACTTGGGATTGAATGTAATGAGCACTGAGCTACATCCCCAGCCCTTTATAAAAATTTTTATTTTGAGGCTGGGTCTGGCTAAGTTATCCAGGCTGGCCTTGAACTTGGACACCTCCTGCCTCAGCTTCCTGAATAGCTGGGATTACAGGTATGCACCACCATGCCCAACTGTGTACCAAGGTTTTATGTGGACGTATGTTTTCATTTCTTTTGATAAGTACCTAGGAGTGGAAGTTCTGGGCCATATAGAGAGTGAATGGATTAGTGATAGCCTAGTATTACAACATTGAGCAAGTCACTGACTACCTCTTGCCCTGAATTCTGAACCCCTAAAATAATGCACTGAGTTAGAATATTTCCGAAGTCATAACTTTTAGCTTTAAAATACTGTCATTCTGCTTTTACTACGTCTTGTCCTATCTAGTTCAAGGCTCAGCAGTTATGACTGTGGGTCTAATCTTCCTACCACTTGTACAAGCCAACTAAAAAAATTTATTGTGCATTTTTAGAAACAAGAATATACAACAGACTCATAAAGTATAATCTTCATTATCTGGTCCTTTATAGAAGATTTTCTACTCCCTGTTGTGATTTATTATATACTGAGGTGTATGTAATAGCTGTAACAAAAGATGGCTGTTAAATTTGTTGCAGTTTAGTTAAAATATTTGTCTTGGTAACAGTTAATGCTTTGGTTTTTAAAAACTCCATACATATACAAGCATATTAAAGTATGCATACTGAAATGTACTCAGTTATATATGTACTGCTTGACGAATTTGCACTAAGTAAGAATACAAGTAAACAAGCACGGGAAACAAAAGCATCACATCCTTGCCCCTTACTGTCTCCATCCACAGTCTAACAGTAGTCTCTATTCTGACCGGTAACAGCGTAGTTTTGCTTGTCTTTGTTCCATAAATTCAGTCATACGGTTTATAACCTGTTGTGTCTGCCTTTCTTTGCTCAGCTTTGAGATTCATCTATTTTGTTACCTGTAGTTGTAGATTTTCCATTCTCTTTACTGTTTACTAGTCTGCTTGTGTGGGTACAAAACAATTTATTATGCATTTTACGGGTGATAGGTAGTTAGGTTGTTTTAACTTGGAGCCATTATTAACACTATTGTGAATATTCTTATACCTGTTCTTAGGACACATACACTGTATGCACTTGTTGGGTCAAGGACTGTTTGTTCAGCTTCACTGATACTATCAAATGCTTTTCCAAAGGGATTATGCCACAAGCAGAATGTGAAAGCAGCTCTAAATCCTCACCAATACTTATTACTTTCTGGCTTTATTTTGGTGCATTCAGGGTGGAATCGCCATAGACTCTGGCTGTATTTTAGGTATACTGGTGAATGTGTGCACTGCTGTCTCATTATGTACAATCTGCAGCCTACCCCCCCCCCCAATCTTTTTTTTTTTTTAGTAAAGAGGCACTGTCTTGGCCACATATAAAACAAATACAGCTAGTGATGCATAAATAACAAAACTTCCTTTATTTTTTTATTTTAAAATTTGAAAAGAGGGAAAGAAAAAAGGTGAGCCACAGGTCTTAGTTGGTCGATTTCCTAGCTTATATCATTTAAGCAATGTTTATGTAGACTGTGTTACTATTACTATTATATATACTTAGTACTGGAGAGAGAAGCGGATGAGATGCAACTGGTTGTCATTGCTCCCCTCAGTGTTGTTCCCGGTTTTGTCATAAGCATTAAATCGAATGACTTCGTGTTGATTTTGATTTTGATTTCAGCGGCCCAGCCCAATCCAGCTTTACTCCCCTCCCTTCATATTGGCCCCAATCAAAGACAAGCAGACGGAGCTGGGAGAGACCTTTGGAGAGGCGAGCCAGAAATACAATGTGCTCTTTGTGGGCTATTGCCTGTCTCATGACCAGCGCTGGCTCTTGGCTACCTGCACTGACCTCCACGGGGAGTTGTTAGAGACCTGCATTGTAAATATTGCTTTACCAAACAGGTGAGAGGCCTTGGTGCTTGAGGTGTGTGTAGATTGATGCTGTGCCTTTCCTCAGACATGAGTCTTTCTAGTTATCGGAGTACAGTGGGGACCGCATGGGTATGTTTTCTGGAACTTTGTGTGTTTGTCTTACTGAGTGGTAATTTTGATTCATGTAGGGACCCCTCCCTGTTTCTTTTCTGTTAGGTCACGGAAGAGTAAAGTATCTCCACGTAAGATTGGACTGCAGAAGTTATGGGAGTGGTGTATAGGGATTGTTCAGATGACATCTCTACCCTGGAGAGTTGTAATCGGGAGACTTGGGCGTCTTGGCCACGGGGAGCTTAAAGGTGAGAAATTCTTGAAGCAACGTGTATAAGAAACAGGAAAGGGCTGAGTAGATGTCAGTAACTGGGCAAAGAGGGAAAGTTTTAGAGTTGGTAGTAAGACTAAAGCATATTTTCTGATTGTTTATTATATATACACGATAAACCAAAGGTTTTTAAAACTTTCTTTAATAATAAAACCATGTAAGTAAAATCTTAAATAAAAAACAGAAAAAGAATATTTCATTAGTATAAAAATGATAGCAATTTAAATTTCTAGCACTAATTTAACTATTGAGTAAAAAGAACAAGTTAGTTTTAAGAGAAAAATTTTATATCAATGATTATAGATGATCCTTGAACTCATATATAAGAACAACCTTTAATTTACTTATTGGTGGTTGCTGGCGATGAGTTTTGAATTTCTGTAGTTTGTGTTGGTGGTACAATAGCAAGAAAATCCTGTTCCACAAGAACAAATGGTGGCAAACAGGAGCAGTCTTTATTCACAAGGCACTGGCACTTTTCAGCCTGGAATCTAGAAAGAACAAATATTTTAGGTGTAGCCCCAAATATATCTACCACTGCTTATATCCCTTATCCTAAACGTGACAGTGACAGTGAGGCAGTTAGCTCTGCCAGTAACTGGGCGGAACCGGAGTGGCCACGGCAGCTGCCCTGCCTGGCGCCAAGCCCAGCTCGTATGGTGCCCCAGTGCAGCTTATTCGCGGTTCTACATGAGCAGTATGAATAGGCCTACATTAATTTTTTAAAGCCTTGTTAATTAATGACACACTTAGAAGACACTCAATATGTGCATGTACATGGGAGAAGGTTTTTGTTTGTTTTTATAAATCTGCACAAAAGCAAGGCTTATATCACAAATTAGCTTGGTTGTTTCCTACATGCACATACATTAAAGTCAGCAGAATTTCTTTGTCAAGGGCCGAAGAGCAAATTTTTTCCACTCTGTCAGCCCCTGTGTTAGTGTGTTAATTATTTCTTTTTAGGAAATTGATATTAGCTATTTGTGGAATTTCTGAAATAAAACCACTGATACAGATAGAACTTGCATTGTAGGCAGTGCCTGAGTATAACTCACTTCCTATGGTGCACGCCAGGTCTGTATCTTGTTTTACTTAGTGTATGCAAATACTTCCTGATATGTAATAAATGAGTTTTCCTAAGCATCTATTGTGCAGAGTGTGTTTTTTAGTAATATTTGATGCTGTAGACCAATAGAAATCATGACCCTTTTCATTTTTTAAAAGAATATCATACTTATAATGAATCTTATATCAATAGCCTTGAGGTTAATACATTAGAGGATTCATCATTTCATTTCTGACAAATTTTCTATCTTCCTCCCTAGTCTGCTTTTTAGTCAATCTTATTTCTTCAAGGCTTTGAGCTATTCTTAACCCTTGGGGAAGGTTAGAGTATAATAGAAAAGAAGAAGTAGGGATAAAAGTATAGCCTAGCTAGTCACTTGGTGTTCTGGAAGATGATTAAAGCCATCTCCTTCTCTGTATGATTGTCAGGAGGGGCCCCTCTTCCCCTTATCTCTGAGAAGAGAGGAGTGTAAGGGTGACTAGAGCAGCCCAGCGAAGGGCTGAGAAAAAAATGTGCTTTCAGGAAAAACAAGATGAGATGAATATAGTGTACAAGAAATCTGTTTACTGATCTACTACTGCTCCCCTGGGAACTTGAAGTCTGTGCCACACTGAACTTCTGTAGGTCGGTACCGGGTACTGTAGGGCCGTAGGCCTCAGAGTCAGCCTTGTGAATTTCTGTCCTTTGTCTCTGGGGTCTGTGGTGAAATACACTGCTTTTATCTTCTTGTTTGGCTTTAATACAGAGCTCACATCTCTGATTTTCTACAGTTTTAGACCACAGCTTTTTAAATGTTTCTGGCCATTTTTATTTCACACACTTTAGTTTGAGGTTCATTAGGAATATGAAAACATTTTTCCATTCACTTGCTCTTGAAGGAGGCAAACAACTTGTTTGAAAACAAAATATGTGGCAGTAGGAAAGCCTGCAGTGGAGCGACATCTGATCGGTGGGCTGTGCCATGACAGCAGTTCACTGCATCTCGAGGTTGTTGGGGGAGGTCAGGGAGAGGACCTAGTGCTTTTCACTCACCAGAGTAACATGCCCTCAGCAGCGTTCTGGTTAGACGTAATGCTTTTATTCGGAGGCAGTACACAAGTGTGACACAGTATGGCTAAGTCAGAGAACTTCGCTTATGCCTGTTTATGAGCTCAAGGACATTCTAAGAAAGGTTCCGTCATTCCTGCTGCGGCTTGCCTTGCATGGAAATAACCAACCTACAGCAGTAAACAGAACTCAGGTTCCCCTAACTGTGGGGCCATCAAAAGAAAAGATGTTGGTGGAGCAGTGAAATAATGAGACCAGGAGGAGAATGGCTAGAACAGCTAGCATCAGAAGATACTAAAAGTGCCTGAATCTCCCAGGGTCTGTGCCTCACTCTCAAAGGTCATTCCACACACGACTCTAGCCTGCACAATCATAGACTTTAGTTTTTGTGTTAATGCAGTACAGTAGGAGTCCAGTAACATATTCTTTGTAGTAAGGAGGAGAACTGAATAAGGAAGAGAATATGGAAAGCTGTATTCTTTTTAGAGTCCAGTCATGGGAATTCAGTTACCAAGCAAAAGTGGCAAAAGGCTCAAACCTCACATCAGAATGAATTTCTTAAGCCTGTGTATGACTGTGATATTTGACTTCAGATTGGAGTATCCTCCTTGGAGAATGTTCACTACAGACAATCAGCAAACAGCTCAAGGATGTGTGCCGGATGTGTGGAATCTCTGCCGCAGACTCTCCTTCTATCCTCAGTGCCTGCCTGGTTGCCATGGAGCCCCAGGGGTCCTTTGTAGTGATGCCAGGTAATTCTCCTCTTGTCAGTTCCATAATTAGATATTCTGTCCATTCAGTACATTCAGGCATAAATCCACAGGCAAGTGTAGAATATATCATTATTATTACATATCTATAAGAGAAGATTGTACTTTGAATTTGAAAATGGAAACCATTTGATCTCTTCCAATGGGAGTGGTTTGTGATTTTATTGTCTTCATTGACCACAGCTTGAGGGAGAGATGAAGTTCTGAATAGGAATAAGAACTCTAGAGCCCTGGCTACAAGCTGTGGCCTGCCCCAGTTTGGCGTTATCATATGGAGAAGATTCTCCAAAAACCTAGATGCCAGCATGATGGTTATTTGAATATCCTTTTGAAGACAGGTATTTGACTGAATCTCTAAGCCATCTCGAAAGGTATTTGGGTTCTCTCTCATAGGGCTGAGGATGATTGGCAAGGCACAGAGGAAAGCACTCAGAACAGTGGCTGGCACACAGCAAGCTCTAGTAACTACAAGTGCCAGTTGTGCATCGTTAAGACACCTGAACACAGAAGTTTTAGAAAACCTGGCTGTTTTTTGAAGAGCAGCACCTAATCTACTTTATAATTTTCTAACTAAGCAGTTTTATACTTCATAATCTGTTCTTTGCATCGGACTCTGTCCACTCAGTCCTCGTAAAAAGCCAGCAGTGTTGTGGTGTGAGAATGGGGTCACAGTTCATCCGTCCAGCAGAGATAGAGATTCTCTACTGGCCTGCCCAGTAGACCGTAGGTTCCCTCTGTTGCCTGCACCACCTGGATAGATCCATAACTGCTTGTGCTTCTGTCCTCTAAAAAGTGGGCTATTAGTTGCTACCTGGAGGTAACTGTGGTGATTGAATGAGATGCCATGAATAGAGTTTAGCTAAAAAACTGGAAGGTTGTAAGTATTCAGTGAATGTTAGCTAAATATTTATTAGTTGAATGGTACGTTTCGTTGTTTTGTTTTGTTTGTGGTTCTGGAAATTGAACCCAGGGTCTTCACACAGCTGCACCCCTGCCTTGATACAAGGTGTATCGCTAAATTGCGTGGATTGGGCTTGAGCTTGTGATCCTCCTTGCCTCAGCCTCCCAGAGTGCTGGTCTCCTAGGCATGTGCACCATGCCTAGCTGCATGATAGTATTTTTATAGGATTGGTAACCGTTTGGGAGAACAGTACTTTATAAATTGTAAGCAACCACAGGAGAAAAGAAGGTGAATTTATTTTTAGAAATAGAAATAAATATTTGGTGGATTTGACCCAGTTTTATCTTAGCACAGTGGTACCTTGGCTCACCAACTTAATTCTTTTCACGATTTTGGCCGCAGAATTCGTTCCATTGTGAAACAAAGCTTGGGTGATCCATCAGTGTGTATTCTGAGCCAGGTTCTTTGAAGATACTTAAGCATTTGGGGCTGTGTGTTTTAAATGTGCATCTGTCAGGATATTTGCCTGAAAACCACTCGCATTCAGGGCTCTGAAAAACTCCTTCCAGGGCTGTTCACAGCCTGGAACTGCACAAGGGGAATTAACACAGTTCTTCCTTCTAAAAGATGCTGTCACAATGGGCTCTGTTTTTGGCCGAAGTACTGCACTGAACATGCAGTCGTCTCAGCTGAACACCCCTCAAGATGCTTCTTGTACACACATCTTGGTGTTCCCAACATCGTCTACCATCCAGGTGGCTCCAGCCAACTATCCCAATGAAGATGGTTTCAGCCCCAACAATGGTGAGTGGGGTCCCTGTGCGGTTAGGGTGCCCTCCCCTTCCTGAACGAGGAACAGAGAGCTGGAATGTGGGGCTCTGGGACATCTGCATGTTGCTCGGTGTTGTGGTAAAGAGCATATGAAATATGAAGAGAGGATTGGAGGTTTGAGAATCTCTTTTAGCTTTAAAGCTTTAAAATGAATTTTCCTTTGTTTTTCATTGAAGGCACAAATAATAACTGCTTGATGGTATTCTGCACATGAATGTTATTCTTTCAGTAAATATTTGTTGATCTGATTTTAAATATGTGAAAGTACAAGGCAGTGTGAAGATAGCACCTTCCTTCAGCTAGTCTGTGGGACTCTAGTTTGCTGTAGAGCAGCTCCTTATGTAATAACTCTTTTGGATTTCTTTTGTGCCATTTAAAAAGAAATACTTATTTATAAACTCCAAAACACTCAGTATTATAGATCCACTTGTATTGTTTTTGAAAAATTTTTACCAGCTGTCAACATTTACTCATGTTAAATGGGGAGGGAAGGATGACACCAAATTTTATATATAGCATGATCACAACAAAATTACAACTATAAGAGAGACAGGAAGAATTATGGCAAAAATGTTCATGGTGATTGGGTTATGGTAATGGCTTTCCTCTTTTTATACTTTCCAGATTTTCTGCTGTGAGTATACCTTACTTTTACAATGTAGGAGAGAACTTCTTAATGAAAGCATTGTGCTTTGATCTGCTTTTGGAATAGGCCTCTTCCCATTTCAGGGCAAGCTCACACCTGTTAATGTGCATTCATTCATCCTCCAATATTTTACATGCTAATTGGATACATGGACGGAGTCTCATGTGTTCTTGGATGGCATCACCTTTACCTTTGTATCTTTTTTTTTAATGTGCCTTTGAAGATTCTACAGAGTATAGGGATTATTTTATATTCTTAAATTCTTATTCTATTAATATTGTGCTAGGCGACCATTGGAGAGAGTACAGAATGAAAGAACAGTTTGCAACACTGTGCACACAGTAAATACTCATTAAATCTCACGGTCAACGTTGTGTCCCTGATAGTCATAGGCTCACAAAATATGGGGTTGGTTAAATTGGGTTATGGATTATCTTTTTAATTTTTGTGCTTTTCTCCCTCCCTTCTAGATGATATGTTTGTTGACCTTCCATTCCCAGATGATATGGACAATGACATTGGCATATTAATGACTGGGAACCTTCATTCCTCTCCCAATTCCTCCCCAGTTCCCTCCCCAGGCTCTCCTGGAATTGGTGTAGGCTCTCACTTCCAGCACAGTCGGGTAAGAGCAATTGGAAGCAGGTTGTTTCAAAAAACCGCAACTTTTAGGAAAAGTAATCTTGACAAATGATCATCTTTTTACTACATTCACTTTTGTTTTTAAAGGTCTGAGTCCCTGGGACTAGAGAAATAAATGTGGGGAAGTGACTCTCTAGTTCCATTTTGTATAGAAGTCAGGAACTCGAAAGAAATGTGTTATTATTTCTGATGCTCAATTTTGTCAGAATAATGGTCCTAATAGAGACACAAGGGTTTTGTTTTTGTTTTGTTTCATTGCTGGGGATTGCACCAGGCCTTTGCACACGCTGTACTGAACTGTGCTCCCAACCCCAGTGCAAGAGTTTCGTGCAGTTTTTTCCATAGCCAAAATTAGTTTTGGTTGCTTGCTATTTCATCGTTACTTCTAAAAGTGTTTTACTTTTTGCCAAAACAGTGGCTTTTGAGAGGCTAGTCTAACAGCCCTATTTACTTGATATGCACTGTAACTGCTAATTGAGGAACACAATGTTAATGGTTGCTTTCTCTGCTAGGAGCCTGATGACACATTTTTCTGTCTGGGCTTTTACTTATGCCTTCCTGGTCTTGTCTGTAGCCACCCTGAAGGACTGGCAAGAGCCATCAGGAACCTGATTTTATAGAAATGTCCAGGGGAATGCTAGAGTATTAAGGAAAGATCCAGAGCTCACAGCTACTTTCATCTTTAAATATCCCAACAATCTTGGAGGCAGATGAACCAACGATTAAAAGTGAAGAGGTTCTGCCATAGTTCATGTTAACTTTGTTTCACAGCTAGATGATTCGTGCTTTACCAGTGTGTTGTACTTTTCATTTTAAATGCTGTAAGAGTAATGGGATAAGCTAGAAAAATAGCTGTGTTGAGTACTGTAGACTGGAAGAGTATGAGCACCCCTGTGCACATTCATTTCTCTAGACACAAAGATGGGCTTAAAGGACTTAGGTTTTCATCAGGTGGGTTTTGTTTTTTGTTTTGTTTTGGTTTTTGGGGTTTTTTTTGCCAGCACTGAATTCATTGAAGGATGATTAAGAGAAAGACGATGTAAAGATTAGTCACAGAGCAGATGAAACATGGAAGGCAACTGAGAGTGCCCTCATGTTCCTACCTGCTCCTGTTATCCCCTTCTGGAAGGAAGAAATATAAATGTCTTTTTTTCCTTTACAGTAATTTTTCAGTTAATGACAGTTCAGTGGGGACTACTGCAATAGGAACCAAAAACACACATTTTATACTGGATAGTTTTAAGTTAGGGTCTCTATGAATTCTGGAGGCAAGGGGCACAGCAGCTAAGAGTGCATGCCCTGAGTCCAGTAAAGGCATCTTGGACTTGCACTCTGCTGCATCCTAGCCTTGTGGCTGAGGACAAGCCTGCTTCAGTTACCTTAGCTGTGAAATGCAGATAATTGCAGTTGTCCCCTAGTACCTGCTGTTGTAATTCAGTTTTTCCACTAACAAAGAATTGGTAATTGAAATTTAATATTGGGTTTGTAAGAAACAGAGTTGTGCTATATTTTCTCCCTTTGTTGGAGCCTCAAGTCCTATTGTCTTTAATTGAATGTCACACTTGAAACATAACTGTTCGGAAGCTGGTCAGATGATGGCCTTTTCCAATCCTTAGTTCCTGCAGCCAGGTGACTTCCAAGAGGCCTTAGCTTTTCCTTTTTCTAAACCACTAAACACCCTGATATCCAGTTAAGATATTACAACAGGACAAAGTGTTCAAGGTGGTAATGAGTCTCCCTCCCTCCTTCCCTCCCTTCCTTCGATTGAACTCACGACCTTCTGCTTGCAAGGCAGGTGACAACACCACTGAGCAAATTCCCCGGCTCAAGTTTTTATTTTTTTTTTTAACTCACTCACAGTTGATACAATTTGATGTAGTAATTGAGGACCATTTTCTTCCTGTAAACAGAATTTTAAAAAATGGATAACTTGCTGCTGCATGTATTAAAGGCACATTTTCAGTTCTTGGAACTAACTAAAAGAATTCAAGATGAGAAGACATCCGTTGCAGAAAGACAGTAGGACTCTTGCAGGAATCTTGCTAGGGGGCATGCTTCAATGAATACATGGGGTTTCCGCTCTCATCCTGCTGGCAGGGCAGTAATATTTGTGCCCTGTAGACACTGGTGCATGTCCCAGTTGTCCCAGCCAGGGCTAGTTGGACAGAGGAATGCACGCCTGTAGTTTTGATGGTTGCTGATGAAAGCACACAAGTGTTGTAGAGCCTTCAGCTGCCAGAGATTGCCATCTTTCCATCCTGGTTTGTCGTGTAATATGGAACAGATTTTACATTCTGTAGAAAAGAAGCCAGAGCAGATAAATCTGTACTTACCTGACTGATGATGTCAGCTTTGCTGGTGCCTTCTGCTGAGCAGTAGTTCTTGTCAGAGCCTGTGTGTGCTGAAGAGACAGTGCCTCCCCTGTGTACCTTTCTCAGTCATGGGCAGCTTTTATGTGAGGTGCTGCTAGGAAGAGGATAGTCACTACAGTGTGCGGAGGGGACTGATGAACGTTGATTTTTAAAGCTGTGTAATAAATTCCGCTCATGCTTTTGGGACCTTTTTTTCCAGAGTCAGGGTGAGCGTCTTCTCTCCAGAGAGGCACCGGAGGAGCTCAAGCAGCAGCCTCTTGCCCTCGGGTATTTCGTGTCAACTGCCAAAGCTGAGCATCTCCCCCAGTGGTTTTGGTCCTCATGTCCCCAGGCTCAGAACCAGTGCCCTCTTTTCCTAAAGGTAGGTTTGGCATCATACTTGAAGTTTGCAAGGACAGAGTGATGTATGCCTAAATTCAACTTTGGTTAGAAGTTCTGTCACATTGCCTTTTTCTGTTCCTTGTTTCTCTCATGTCACTTATATAGTAGTGTGTGAATATTTTAATTACAGTTGTAGATGGGGAGTAGATTTCAAGAGAGGGACCCAAAACCATCACAAAGAAATGAACCCATATTAACCCATGTAGGGGTTAATGTCTAGGGCCTGAAATGGAGCAGGGACGTGTGCTTCAGTAGGACAGGCTCTCTCCACCTGCATTGCACTGCCATCAGGGAAGCTATGCCTGAATACAGTGTACTGGGTGTGCACTAGGACTACAGTACTGTCCTCTTGCCCTCGCTGCATGCTGTCAGCTCTCCATTAGAGGAGGGCAGGAGTTAGCTAAAGATTGCCCACCTTTAGGCCTCTCTTGACACCCTGCACTTTGTTTTCTTTGAGTTTGTATTTTAAATTATGGCTAATAAACCTCTTTATGCCTCTTTTTAAAAATTCCTACATGTATACTTACTTTTTCTTTTATAGTTCTTACAGCCTTTTAATTCAGATTTTAAGGCTTGAAAACAAAGATCCCCTACATGCAGATTGTGGAAAGAATCTAGAATGAGGTCCATTTCTTGCCTCCTAAAAGACAGAAAAACAGAGGTTGACAGTATGCTCTGTTGGCAGAGTCTGGAGAGAAGGCCCTGGGGTGGACAGGATGCTGAGGGATGGCAGCCCTGCGCTTTCCCTGCTGGTGCAGCAGGCCCACACTTCAGAATGTATCCCAAAGCAATTTTGGCAAAAGTAAAAATGACCTATGTAAAAGACTTGAAAAAACCTAAATATCCATCAGTGGGGAGCTGAGTGAATGAACTATGGTGCATCCACACAGGGGTGTGTTAGGGTCTCTAACAAAACGAGAAATGTTGTTTATAACCATTTTGTGCAATGTAGATTACATGGAGTGGTCCATAGGGCACACACATGTCTGCTTATACCTTGGGAGGAAGCAGTGGAAAACAAAACCAAAAACAGACGATAGAGCAATGTTTTTCCTTATGGCTTTACTATAAAATCAAAGAAGTAATGTAACAATCTGTGTAGCTTTTGTTTTGAATTAAAATTATTAGGAAAAACCTAGATTTATGTATGTTTTAGCTCTGTCTACTGACAAAGCTTAGAAGCAGTGGCAGCTTAGCAATAAATACCTCTATGGGTGGCAGGATATGTTTCCAAAATACCATTTATCATTCAGAAGAAACAGAGTTCCTTGAAGAAATGATTAATTGCTGGTCTGAAGTAAGAAATATTTGATGTACCTGGTAAACCTTATCACCCTAAAAGCAAGGAAGCACTAAGATTATTAAGATTAAAAAAAAGAGTTTATTAAGGATCTATCAAAGGCTGACTTTGGAGTCAACTTGGAAGGTAATCCTACAGGCCAGGGTTGGGACAATGATATCATTTAAAAGAGTTTGATGGTAGCAGTAGATTGAAAGAAGTCTTTGGATTCATAATTGTGCTGAAAAACAACCACCTGTCACCTTTGAAATCTCTAGAGCATCAACTTGCTAATTGAAAAGTAAATGGAAAGAATCAAATATTTATATACTACCTGTCCTTTACCTGTTATCTCTCGATTATTTAATAAACTATGTTAAAGCCATCAGGTGACAGATTGATAGGGAACTTTATAATGAGTTCAAGGAGCAACTGAACCCTGTGATCATTCATATTATTCCAGTGGGACAACAGATGCTAGGTGCCTTTTGATATGGTCTCATTAGAAGGACATGGCCTCAGCTATGAAGTGTTCTTGTCCAACCCTCCCCCAGAAATGGACTCTGAATCGAGCCCTCTGGAACCAAGCATGGATTTATGAGAAATCTGAAAGACAGAAAGATGTGTTTAAAAAATACAACACGGCTACCCTCCATCCACATCCAGACGGTGGGGCCTTCTACAGGTTAAGTCCTTAAGAGGCACAACACTTAATCATTTGCAGTGTGTAGACCAGGTTGGCTCATGATAGTAGAAGACTTACTATTTTTAGATTATTGGGGAAAATTATGCATGGATTTAATATTAATGATATTAAGGGACCATTGTTAATTTTTGTTGTGTAAGGCATCTATTATTGGTTTTAAAGGTCCATATCAGGGTTACCTACTGAGTTATTTACAGGCAAAATGATATACAGTATTTGGGTTCATTTTAAAATACATCTCCAAGGGGGAAAAACTCAAAAAAAGTGACAAATAGTGGCAGTTGTTGTGGCTCAGTGATATGAGACCTTATTACACTATTTTTGTGTATGTTTGACAGTTTCCATTAAAGAAACAAAACATAGTGGACTGAAAAAGAAAAATAGGTTCCCAAAGCTTCCTTTGTTTTCTACTCCAGGATATGGAGTATGACTACATGTGAGATTATCGAACAGCTTAAAATTCACAGGCATCTCCTCCCGCACTGAAGACTGAGGGGCCTCTGCTCAGGCATCTGGGGCCACCCTCATCACTGCACTGAGGTGGTCTGGATTGGGAAAGTGACAGTCTTTGTCTTTCACCAGGCTTCACTCCATCACCACATCTCTGTAGCACAGACAGACGAACTTCTCCCTGCTAGGAATTCTCAGCGGGTTCCGCACCCTCTGGACTCCAAGACCACATCAGATGTTTTGAGGTAAATTCCGACTGAGGCAACATAGCAGTCTAGCTTTCAGTGATATTCCTTTGTGCTTGGATTTTCCATGGTGTTTTAATTTAAATGTGATTCCCCTGGAAAGGGTACTGCTGTTTGTGCAGCACGCAGTGTCTGATCAACCCACGAGAGCCACTGTCCCCAGTAGGTGCCGGATGGGCAGTGTTGGTCCTGCTCAGTTAGGTGGTTCTGTGTTGTTCCATCGCCTGGCCTCATGTGGCGAGGAGGCATGTCACAGTGGTGAGGAGAGCACACCACACGGAGGGGAGAAGGGCTCGAAGATGGTGTCTGGAGCTTAAAGTGCTCTGCACCAAAAGTGCTTTTGTATCCTCCCTGACAGGCTGTATAAATCAATGAATAGGATATAAATCTCACACTTGGAAAATCCCAGAGCAAGATTTTCTTGCACTGTTTTTAGCAAGCTATACAGATTTTTCACATACCAGAAAATGTACATGCATTTTCTAATGTTTTCTAACTTTTAAATGATTTGGAAATTACGGTTAAGCAAAAACCCAATCAACATGTTGAATTTGGCTTCCAAGTCCTCTGGTGGAACACTGTCTAAAGAAAATACAATGTGAAGGGGCTGGGGATTTAGCTCAGTGGTTTCGCCCCGTGCTGCGCAAGCTCAAGGACCCGAGTTCGATCCCTGGTACCAAAAAAAAAAAATACAATGTGAACTTTGTGGCCAATTACAATTTTTTTTTTTGGTACTGGGGATTGAACTTGGAACCTTCTGCTTGCAAGGCAGGCGGCAGAACCACTGAGCTAAATCCCTGGCTAAAATTTTTTTAGTAGACACATTAAAATAGTCAAAAGAAATCCTTGAAGTTAGTTTTTGGTGAAGTTAATCTTAATATATTCTGTTTGGCTTAACATATTCAAACTAATATTTCAACATGTAATTAGTATAAAAATATTCTGAAGATGGTACATGCTTTTTAACAAATGAAGTCATTGAGCCGCGTACCTGTACTTCCAGTGCATCTCAGTTCAGACTTGCCCTTCAAGGCTCAGTGGCCCCGTCTGGCCAGTGGCTGCCGCAGTGGACAGTGTGGGTCTGACAAAGAAGGGAGCTTGAAGCAGGTGCAGGGTGACAGCGCTGGGCAGGGAAGACTGGGGCCTCTGCCCCCAAGACGGGGGCGGGGCTAGAGTCTGCCAGCCACCCCTCCTTCGTCACACTTCCGCCCTGACCTGTATCTTCTTTCGCCAGGTTTGTTTTGGAGCAGTACAACGCCCTGTCCTGGCTCACATGCAACCCGGCCACCCAGGACCGCACTTCCTGCCTTCCCGTCCACTTTGTGGTGCTCACTCAGTTGTACAATGCCATCATGAATATACTTTAATTGGAAAAGCACTTGTTCTCTCTGGCTCAGTTCCTTCTCCCGCAGCCTCAGTGCGAGGGACCTGCTATACTCTGCAAATGCACCACATCCTCTGCAGACCACTCTCCACAGTCCTGCACTGTGATGCCTCCCAGCAGGCACTTGTCCACCCTGCAGTCTTCATTACCACACTGACTCCTTGACACTGCTCTCGTGGACCCGGAAACTTCCGTAAGCAGCGTGTGGTGTGTGCAGTCCCCAGCCACTGGTCTACAGGAAGTGGTAGTTGTTGGCTTCTAAGAGGGGAACAGAAGAGACAGTGTCCTTTTGCACAAGAGTCTGTGCTCTCAGCCTCTGTTTAAAGATGGGGCAACCTAGCCCCTTGGATGAAATCCTCTAGTTACTGGTATATGGCCTGTGGGTTCCCTGAACTCCATAATCTGGGACTTTTTACAAATAAGAACCAGCTCAAGTGCACGATTTCTTACCAGGGTTTCTGTCTCCCTCGTGGTCCCATCCAGATTGGCTTGAGTGCTTTGGTTGACTTCATGCCTGTGTGTAGATACAAAAGGTCTGGAGACAGCTTCATTTTGTTTATTTATTTTAAGTTTTGTTGTATGGTTTTTGTGACTTAATTTTTTAACTCTTGAGGACCAGGTACAGTAGCTGAAACCCAACTCAGATCCACCATAGGATTCTTTGACTACATACCTCTGTCCTAGAAGTCGGAAGAGGAGTGAAAACAGTTTGGGGAGATCATGCCTAAAACGTAATATATTCAAAACCACCCAGCAGTAGGTTTTGTTAAGAACAAACTGGGTTTTAAAAGTTCTGCCATGCCGCGTGGCCAGCAGTCATGAAGGATGACAAACACTTTTTAACAAAGGAATTCGAGCTTTGCCAGAGCCGTGGGGGCAAATACCTTAATCAGTTTTCTATAGTCACAATGGAAACACATTTTCTAGTGAACTCTTACCGAAAGCCAGGTCTCTCCTCTCATTAGATCAAAAAGGACTCATGTACATATCACAATCAAAAGTGTTTGCTTAGAAAATCAGTTATAAATATGGTAAATTTTTTCTGGACCATAGGAATATTATTTCGAAGAAATATCACAGTTTAACCATTAAACTAGTACTTGAAGTTGAGCCTTCGTGGTGGGACTTTTTTTTTTAAATGCCTTTTTAAAGGATTAATGGCTAACTGAAGTATTTTATGACTCCTCATTCCAGGCCCAGAGGGTTGTCTTTGAGACCCTGTGTCTAACCTTGTGTTGCTGTGTGTTTCTGTCTGAGGGCGGTGGGCGTGGACCGGCTTCCCGGGAGCCTCCGACCAGGCCGAGCGTTGGGCTCTTGTCAGATGTGGAGAGAATCATACAAATTTTAAAGTTCTTCCAAGAGACTTCCATGTCCTGGTTATTAACAAAAAAGGAGAAATGTAATAATTGATATGATTTTGTAAAAGTATTTTTCTTGAAATAATCTAACGTTTAAAACATTATATTAAAAAAAAGTTGTGTGGTGGGAATGTGAAAGCAGAGAAATGACTTGTAAATGGATAATTTCGTTCTCTGTACCACCAATTGCAGGGAGGAGGGGTCGACTTTCGCAATGTATAGGTTAAAAAAATCTGATATATCAAACCATTTGTATCTAATGTGTACAGTGTAAAATTGACTTTAAAAATATTGCAGTGCTATTTTTTCTTAATCAGAAAGGAAAATTCTCAAGGCCTTTTGAAGAGCATAAGATGATGAAGATTGTAAACTTGTATAAAATTATCTTGGTGAGAAGACAAATTGTAAAGTAGATATTTGTAATCTTTTACCACTTTGGGGTTGCTTTTTTTCCTGAATTCATCAGAACTTTGAATTTTTTTTTTTAATGGGCTGTTTTTAATGCAGGGGCTTTTCTTCCCTAGAAACCCAGTTCTAAGCAGAAAAAAAAAATATACAAAAAACAAACAAAAAAAACCTATAAAAATTTTAAAAAAAGGCAGCAAAGGGTAGTTTTCATCTGGTGTCTTTTATTTAAGTTTTTTAAGTTAAGAAAAGCTGGTGACATATTTATACGTTTTTGTGCAAAAATAAATGAATGGCAATAGATTTTAAAAAATCTTATTATGTACTTCTGTGTGAAAAAGTCTGTATAATATTTCCCTTAAATATGCATTATTTTACTTGTGAGTTTTTTACTGAATTAATCTGAAATGTACAAGCCCTGGATTTGCTACAGAGTGAGAAGTTATTTTATTTTTTTTTATTTTTAATTTTGGAAATTCTGCAGAAATCAGAACTCTTACCATGGTTTGAACTAAAAAGGGGAAGCGGGGAGGGGAGAAGGGTGGGATTGTCCAGCATGCTTGTATGTATATTTCAGAACCTTTTTTAAATGTAAAAGCTGTACATTTCTGGGAAGTTCTGAATTTTCTTTTGTTTCCTTTTTTTCCTTCAAGCATTTTGCAGTGAGCTTCTTTTATATATAGCAAACAATTTGAAAGAATACAAAAATATGTGAAGTTCATTTAAAAAAAACTACAGTATAGCGCTGGTACAGTACACTAAAAGACTTTGATAAAAAGAAACAATAATAAAAGGCCTCCATTTTAAATGTCATTCATATATACCTTGTGGATGAGAGCTATATACTTTTACACACTTTTTTAGAGGAATAAATTATTGAATTACTGAAACTTTGAGTGGCTGTTTTCCCTCCCACCCTGCCTTTGTAATGAATTATCTGCACCTGATGAACAGGTGTGTGTCTCACAGACTGCAGTAGAGTTTCACTGCCCAGTCACGCCCACGCCGGCGGCTGTTTGGGGATGATGTTCTCCACTCCAAGCACAGTCGTGGTCAGAGATCAGATGCTGCACACAGGGCCTTGAACTGGAAGCTGGTGGTTAGATCCTTCACTTGTTTTGAGTAGGTCGGATAACAGCGTCTCCCTCCTGTAAGATTGCAGCCAGCCCCAGAACAGCTTACAGGTCTGTGTTGATGCTCTCCCTCCTTTTTCTCCTGTCCCAGCCCATTTCCTTTCATGTTCTGTGGAAATGACAGAAATACCTCTATTGCTGTTTGCTGGTTTTCAGGCTGGCGACAGTAGTTTGCCATCTGGCATACCACAGACAAGTGAGTCCCTTGCCAACTGGGCATCCTCTGCTGTGTTATGGGGTCCCTGCAGTAGGAAAAACCACTCACTCTAGGGGGAGTCTCGGGGCTCATTCACTGACTTGCCTTGGTGGAATCTTACTAAAAATGGGGAAGCCCCCAACTTGGCGGAGCCTGCAGTACAAAGTTGAATAATGTGAAAGGCTTTGCTTTTAATTACCCTCCATCTGCTTGGAAATATTCCTTCTGAATATAGCATTGTCTGAACTTACAGATGAAAGTTGAGGAAACTCAGCCTCAGTTATTTCGTCTACAGCTCAGGGATGAGGGTGAGTCATGAGCAACGCTTTGTACACTAGAAAGCTGTGTCTGTGGTATTGTGGTTGTATTGTTGGAGAAAGGCTGCAAAAAGCGACGCCAAAGATGTGGCTAAAAGATAACATTGGATTCAGTCTTGCTCAGTCCCCACTGCCATATACATAGTTCATCTCGCTGTTCTCAGCTCTGCTTGGCGAAAGTGTTATGAAAGAACCACATATCTCCTGGCTCCTTTGTAATCTGGTCAGATGATTCCTGTGTCATCTAATCAGAATCAGATGGTATTTTTACACGTGTTCATTAGCCTGACACTTGGCTTCTACAGTGAGTGATGCTTTAACAACTAGTGTTGACTTTGTTTATAGCAGGACTGCTGTTTTCACAACTACCATTATCTGTACCGATTGAGCAACTCTAGCTGAATCTCCTGAGGTAGGAAAATTATCTACTGAATGCATTTGAATGTTTTGATAATTAGAGATAGAGAAATCTGACTTGGCACCGTAGGAACTATCAGCTTCCAGCCGTTTGCATTGCTCTTGTTCTGCTCCCCACCAATTCATCTGCCCCAACAATGGGATCATATGGTCTTGCTAGTCAGGAAGTGATGAGACAAGGGATTTGTCACTGACTGGTATCACAGGATTTCTCTTAACCGTGAGAATCCTTATGAAAGTGCAGTTGTCAGAAGTTTTTCAAAGCAGACTTCTCGTGAGACCTAATGCCGAAACTGCATATGGAGTCTTTTGCTGTTTGTCATTTACACAATTCAAGCCACAATAAAAAGGAAACCCCTTTAGCTTTGGAATTCACCACATGCTGCAATCCTATCAAGATGCAATTATCATCTATTAATGTGTTATCTTGGTGTTGAATGATTCTCTTGTTTATATCCCCTTGATAAAAAGGTAACCCTAACTGTAATTACTTCGTGTCATTAATACCTAATGAGACACTGTTAGAAAATTCTGTGGTGCCAGGTAATTACAAAGAGTAATGTTTGCCTTGAGCATCTAGCTCTGCTTGGAACCAGAATTACCAGTCTTCCTCCACTTTGCTTAAAATTCCCAGGCCAAGTTTAAAAAGATTTTTTTTTTTTTTGAACACATACTGCTTCTGGCTAGAACTCCGAGGTAATGAGGCAGGTAAGAAAGCAGTTGATGAGGAAGGAAGTTCAGTCTCTAGGAAGGGGTTGGATAAAACTTAGGATTTTTCTCATAAAGGTTATTTCCTCCACGAGGTGGAAAGACCCAAAGACACACACATGGAACCCCCGCCCCGTAATAATGAGAAAAGCATGTGTTACACCGGCCTGCTAAACCAGCATGGCCTGGGCTGCCTGGGCCAAGTCTGTCCTGGAGTGCATGGGAACTCACCGCTGCCCACAGCACCCCGAGGCACCCGTCCTGGCCGCCTCAGTGGATTCAGCCCACTGCAGTCCACCTGCTCCTAATGCCAGATGGCAGGAAAGCTGGCCACCCTGGGCTGGGGTTAGAAGCTTGGAGGGAAAATTTTTAAAAAACAAACCAAAACACCAGGAAATGTTTGCCATGCAGGGGAAATCAATTTAAATTTAACATGTAAAATAGCAATTGTTATTTAATTTGTGCTTGAACATTTTTCAGTAAATATTTTCAAATTAACTTATTTAAATTTTACCTAGTTCACTTAGGGCTCTTGATATTGTCATTAATTTATACACATTATTTACATAAGTAATTTCCTGTCTGATCCTTTTAAGTACGTGGTTTTTAATTGTAGAGGAGATGGTGTTTGTATTGCTGAAAAGTTTAAGAAGTTGTCTTTTGCGGGGTGTAGGGTCAGATCGTATTTGCTTCCCAGGGTGAACTGCGCTAACCTTGCAGGGCAAGGTCATCTCTCATGGCAGTGACTATATCATAGATATTTGAAGGCACTCAGAAAATATTGTCGAAATATTCGTCATCAGCACTGACACTGTTGAAGAGTGGGATGACTTGTACCTCACAGAGCTGGAATAATTTACCAGTGAATTCATTAGATCCTGGTGCTTTTGGAGGAGGCGATTTAAAAAAACAAATGTATTTTTATGTTGTGCTGATTTGGGTTTTCTTCTGCCAATTTTATCAATTTAGAATTTTATAGGGTCATATGTATTACTATGCAATTGTGCCAAATACTCCCTTCATTTTGAACCTGTGATTTTTGGTGAAGAATGCTCTTTCTTCTGACAATATCTATGCATTTTCTTTCTTCATTGCTTCTTCTAGCAGTTGGCTACTTTTTAGTTTTGTTGGATTTTGTCAAAGAAACAGCTCATGGATTTAACAATTCTGCTGTTTTTATCCCAGCTTTTGTCTTGTTACTCTTTTCCCTTTATCTTTCAGAGTTTTGAATTTTAATTGCCTGCTTAATTTATTTCATTTTTTATAAAATAGGGATTTATGACCTGGGGGCTTCTGGTAGCGTGAGACCTTCTTTAAATTATATGCAGAATTCTTTACATATATGCATTTTCTAGGAGAGGCTCTTTGTCAGATTCTCAAGAGACTTCCCTAAAAAAGGAAGATAAATGACTGACCTGGCCCTGTGCTTAAGTTGCTTATGTGCTTCAAGTGCCGATATTTAATGTTTCCATTTTATGTTTACACTCTTAATTCTTCAATTTTTGATCCACTTTTTTAAAGGAAAGTTGTCTTTGGTTTTAAAGTCTGTCTTAAGTATAATAAATATTCTCTTACTACAGTGTAACCTAGTAATGATGGGTTTTTACAAACATTCTCTGAAACCTTTGAAACAAGACGTGTCCTATTTCTTGGGCAGTACTGTTCAACAGAATTGTAATGTGAGCCATAAATATAATTTTATATTTTCTAGTAGCCACATTAAAAAAATAAAAACAGGCCGGGGATTTAGCTCAATGTTTTTCTGGCCTGCTGCGCAAGCGCAAGGACCTGAGTTCGATCCCCAGTACCAGTCAATCAATCAATCAATCAAAACAGGTGAAGTTAATTTTAACCATACATTTTATTTCACCCATTGTATCCCAATTCTTACTATATTTCAACATAAAAATACAAATTAATGCACTATTTAGCATTCTTATTTTTGCAGTCTTTGAGTCAGTGTTTGACATCTGCTGCATCTTTAAATCCGGATGCCAAATCCTCAAGGATCGCAGTAAAATGCAATTCTAGCAAAAAAAAGAGTTGGGTTTAGCAGAAAAAAATATTTTACATTGCTTCAATTTTTATGTTTAAATCTTAATAAACTTTAAAAGTTAGTGTCCCAGTCAGGCACACGTTGCAAAGTGCTGAACTTGGGGCCACCGACTGCCTGTGATGAGGCATGGGTGCCGGGTTCGATGGCACTGAGTTCCTAGCTGAGTGTCGAGCGCTTCTGTGCCCACCAAGTCCCTTTGCAGGTGGGTGGGTGGCAGGAGTGGAAGTTCCCCGTTGCAAGTTTAGTCCATCCCTTTTGTCCTTTGTATGTCACTATCAGTGTGTAAGGTTTTAATGATGTATCTGTTATGTGATTTCTCTGTATGATGACCCTTTATTCTGCGTAGTACTTTTTGCTTTAAGTTATCCTTTTGATATTTATATTACCATCCCTCTTTCCTTTGTTTAGAATTCCAGTATTATATTTTTGACCAGCCATTTATTTTCAACCCTTTCTCATTTTGTGTTAGGTGTTCTTCTTCATACAAGTCGTTGCCTTTTATTTCTTAAGATTTTTATTTGGATAGGGTAATTCTTAGCATTTGCATTTTCTGTTCTGTGTTATACTTTGACTTGTCAGCCAGTTTTTATAAATACACATATTTATTTCCATCTTTTGACTCTTCAGTTTTGCCTTTGTGTGTGTGTGTGGACTCTGATGTTTACTTTTAAGACATTTTGGAAAGAAACTCCCATTTTGCATTAGCAAAGAGTGCACTTTAAGCTGCCCACCACATCACCACGGAAATCTTCTTTTCCTGTTTGTCCCCTTCTGATAAAAACAGCACCATGAATTGATGTAGTTCACAGGGGACACTGCTGACTGGGGCAGAATTGCCCCTCTGGTGACCCTTTCTGTGGACATTCACCCTTCAACTGTGGGCACTCCTCAGTCATAGGCTCCCTCCCAACATGAGGAAGCCACTTTAAGTGGCCCCGTGCCATCCACCAGATGCCATGTGTGCCTGTTACATGGAGCCTTAACACGTTTGCACAGTGAACCCATTGATGATGCAAATAGGTCTTGAGTGTCTGCAGGTGCTGGGCCTGTGCTCGGGGCTGAAGGCAACAGGCAGCCTGCTGCAGTCCCTTCTCTAAGGGAGGCCGCACAGCCTGCCTGGGTGAAGAGCACTCTGCCAGCCCACCAGGCACTGTCCCTGTCCAGTGTCACTCGCCTGCCTGGGCCGTAGGGCACACGTGCTTGGCCAGTGTCTCGCCAACACCGTTACTCCTTCACCCGCTGAGCCTTCCCACCTGTTGGCAGAGCCTCTGTCCTGCCTCCCAGGAGTGCTGAGGTTCTGACACCCAGGCACCCCCAGACTCCAGCAGGCAGCGGGCGGGGCTGGAGAGCAGGAACATACGCCCGCCCCACCTGCAGCGACCAGATCCAGGCCCCAGCATCCCACACCGCGGGAAACTGAACTTCTACTGGGGGAGGCGGAAAAGGTAGCCCCAGTGCCTTTGACCACCCTGGCCGGGTCCTCCTCCCACACTGTTAGGGAACCTCAAGCCCCTGGACTCCTGGATCTGCAGCTGCATCTCCGTTTCTGTCTCCCACAGGGTACCTCTCCCTGGAGGCCGTGGCCACTCCAGACTCAGCACCAAGCTCGTCCTTCCCTTGCTTTCTGTCCTCTCCTCCTCTCCTGTCATCTTGAACCCTTCTCCTCATGCCTCTTGCCAGGTCGCCCACTGATTCTCCACCATGAGAGGCTTCAGGCCTCCTCCAGCCTGGCTTTGACTGCCACGAGGAGCCACCCTGGGCCCAGCCGAAAGCAACTTACACACAGGCCAGCCCGGGCTCAGGAGAACAGAAGCACCTCAGGCAGGGGACACCCTCGTGAGACCTGCAGGACCCACGGTGTCCATAGCCGGGTGGGGGGTGGGGTGGGTGGGGAGACTGTTCCAGGTAGGGCGACCACAGGAGCAGAAATTTGGAGGCCAGAAGAGCACCATGTCCCTGCCATCGGAGGCAGCGTGACAAGTGCTGAGCTCCTAAGCAATGTGAGCCAGTCTCTTCTGGGACTCACCAGGACTGCTCAGCACATGATTGATTCCATGGGTCCTGTGCGGCAGTTACGTGGCCATGGGAGGAGGGTGATGGGGAGACAGTCACAGAGGACTGCAACTTCTGTGGCCAGTGAGGAGCAGGATGGTCACAAGCTCATGGACTACTGAAGAACAGGATCAGCAGGACCTGAGCATAGAGGTACATGTGGGATACAAGCAAGTTAAGGATGAGAAAGTTTCTGGCCCAGCAGTGGGCAGATGGAGGTGTGATGGCTGGAATCAGGGCAGCCACTAGTAAGCACTGAGAACAACTTAAGGGGAGGCAGGTCAGAGGCCAGACCTCAGAGCTGGAAGGACAGAGGGAAAGGAAGGCAGGCAGCCAGATTAGGGCCCAGGGTCTCCAGGGGCCAAGCCCCTGCTCTTTCACTTGGGGGAGTCCTGAGCCCTTAGAACAGAGAAGCAGGGAGCTACAGCCAAGGCTGAGGGAGAGCTGGGTGATGGTGTTTTCTGGAGAAGGAAGAGCTCAGTGGCAAAGGGCAGAGGTTTAGAAGCTAACAGCCATGTGCAGATTCGGGATGAGAACCTTCAAGGACATGAGTGGGTCTGAGACCCTGCGTCTGCAGTGACCTGGGAGGCACAAAGGCCATCCCCACAGTCTGCTCCCTCTCTCAGCTTGGGGACGCTAAGGAATCAGATGTCCAGGGTCCCCGCCATGAACTCCTCTTCACCCCAACCTGAGGCCAAGCCGGGACAGGAGCTGACAGGGAGAAAGTGCCCCTTCAGGGCTGGCAGAGGAGGCCTACGGGGACACTGAGCAGGGGAGGGAAGGCAGGCAGGGGGTGGGAGGTGGCAGCCGCGGGACTCGTCCTCGCTAACTGCCTCTGCCTGGTGTTCTTCAGACACACTTAGAGACCAGCATGAGGGGCTGTGTACCCCACACTCACCATTCCCGGCCAGATCTCCCAAGAGCCCCGGGCTGGGCTGTGCTCTGGGCCTTACAGGTGCAGGACAGAAAGGGCTCTGGCCTGACTAAGTGCTGGGGGCAGGGACACTGGGGTCACCCCGTCATTTTAGAGGCCAGAACCTGCCGATGCCACCTCCTCAGGCCCTCGGCTGCACCCCTTCCCCTCTCTGCATCCTGCAATGGCTCCTCGGCTGCCCTGCCCTTCCACCCACACCCTGCTAGTCCGGCAGGGCCAGGTCCTCGGGAGCCCGGGCCCCGAGGGGGCTCCTCCCCTGCACAAGTGTCTGCTGCTGCGCCTGCCACTGCACCCATGTGGGGATTTCTCTCCCAAGCGGGTGGTCGTGGTTCTCAACACGTGTCGCCCACGCTGTCCCTCAGTCACGTGTGGGACGGTTACCGCCTCTGCCGGGGCCGCCTCAGTCTTGCTCACGGCAGGCTGGGGGTGATGAGAAGCCAACCTGGGAGCCAGAGAGGAAGAGCTTGCTGTCTGGGGCCAGGGGGAGCAGGGGAGGGACAAAAATGGGTCCAAAGCTTGAGCTCCCTGGAGGAGGACAGAAATCGAGAGCCCTCTCACAGGCCCGGGAGCAGCCTGGGAGTCTGGCCCGCTCGGCCTCCTGTCTGTGTCTCAGGCTCAGTTCTCTCCAAGAGGCACTTGCTGTCCTGGTCCTGGGCCCCTCTCCGCTTGCTCCTCCCAGAGCTCATTGTGGCGCTGCCTGCACGGCGTTAGCAGTCTGTGTTTATGCCCTGGACCTGCCTGCCTGGCAGACAGGAGACGGGGCGGGACCGTCCTCCCGTGGGGCTGCTCCCTTGAGCCGCGTGGAGCCTCAGGCCCTGCCCATGCGGCCACCCCGCCCCGCTTTCTGCCCCGGCACCTGACATGGTCACCACTCTGTGGCTTCCATTCCTCTCCCTGCCCGGAACTTCAGCGTCCCTGGGACCCAGGAGTCTGTGATCCTCGCTGTTCTGTCCCCCAGCGCCTGGTTACAGGAATGAATTGTCGGGGCTCCCCTCCATGTGTCCGGGTCTCTACCACCCCCCGAGTGGGTCCCTGGCTGCTGTTCCCCAGCCGCAGACTCCCCAGCCCCTCAAGCCCCTCCCACCATCCACACTCGCCTCCTTTGTAGGGCTGGGTGTCCTCTCACCTTCTGGAACACAGAGTCCTTAAGGCAGGGGCTGCATCCCCGTGATGACACAGAGCAGGGCTCTCAGTTTGGGAAGAGCCTCTCAATAGTTATTTTTTTTGGGTACTGAGGATTGAACTCAGGACCTTTGCACTGAGCTACTATCTCAGTCCCCCTTCCACCCCCCTCCAACTTTTTATTTTTTATTCTGAAACAAAGTCTTACAAAGTTGCCCAGGCTGGGCTTGAGTTTGTAATTCTCCTGCCTCAGCTTCCCAGAGTTCTGGGATTACAGACAAATTTGTTGTTAGCTTTTCCTTTTGAAGTAATTCTAGACCTACAGAAAAGCCGCAAACCTCGAGCATCTCATCTAGTGTGGACCCCTGCCGTCATGCTGCAAGCATGGAGTCTATGCACCTTGCCTGGACTCCAGCCGCCTTTTCTGATTGCCCGGGGCTTCCCAGCGTCCTTTCTCTGGCCCAGGCTCCATCTGGCATCCTACAGAATGTGTCCTCACTGTCTGCTTCATCTCCTCCGAGCTGGGCCCGTTTCTCAGTCTTTCCTTGCTGATTTGGGACCTCCACAGGAGTCAGTTATTTTATCACAAGCTGGGTCTCCCTGTTAAGTTGTGATTATGGGTGAGAAGAGCACACAAGCGATGTGCCTTCCCCGGTATCACCTTTCCCCTCTCAAATATTTTGCATTGAATAGATCCTGCCAAACCCGCAGAAAAGCACGGACATTTTTTGTTATGTCCCAAATTTTCCACCAGGGGGCAGCATTCACTGACAAATCTTTATGGGCAAAATCAGGGGTCGGGGCAGAAGGTCAAGGTCCTGGGACTGGTTCAGTCCCAGTCCACTAGTCGAGCCCTTCCTTGGGTGGAGAACCCCAGGGCACAGAGTCCCACTTGGGCGAAGGTGCCAGTTGTGTGTGGGGGCTTTGAGGAGGGGTCTGACTTAGCAAATTTATGAGTAGAAGATTGAACAAAGAGGCTAGGCAACTTGCCAGGGAGTGTGTGTGTGTGTGTGTGTGTGTGTGTGTGTGTGTGGTGCGTTTGGGAGAGGGAGGCTCAATGCTGTTGCTTTCAATACCTGAGCACCTGGTTAGAAAGCAAGAAGCCAAGGCCCACGCCCTTCCTGTGGTGTCCTGCCACCCACTGCCACACACCCTGGCAAAGACCCGTGGGCCTAAGCAGGAAGCCACCCCAGGTGTGAAACAGTTTCTGTGACCATGAAGATTGTGGGCCTGGACCAGGCCCCGGGACAGTGAGTATCATTCCCATGTCGTTACATTTTAACTCAGCTGGGCCGGGGATGTAGCTCAGTGGTTCCGCTGCCTGCCTCGCAAGCGCAAGATCCCGAGTGCGATCCCCAGTACCACCCACCCCCCAAAAAAATTTAACTCAGCAAGATGTTTAAGAATAGGACAGACTGCTCATGGGCATGGGAGAACTTTCTGGGGTGAAGAAAATATTTCTGTTTTCTTATTTCTGAAGCCTGGACCTTCCATATTGTCTTCCCTAGGTGTCCCCTGCTGTCCCTTTATGAAGTCAGAGGCAGAAGTCCTGACCCCCTGTCCTTGGCCACCCCACTAGACCAGCTGCTTTAAGGCCACACTTGAGAATCCATTGTTCTGGCCATGGCATTGCAGTGTGCCACCTTCCCAGCCAGCTCAGGCCCACACTTACGCCTGACCTCTCTATCTCGTCACCCCTTGCTGCCACTTGGGCAGGTGCTGAAGGTATAGGTTGCTATAGGGCTGTCCAGGTCAACTTCACTCTCATAGGAATGACTTTTAGTATACACGGGATGATCAAAATATATGGTGAATGTTTACATTAAAACATTTATTAAACACTCTGCCATTAGGATACCTCAAGGTGCTCCTCCTCACTTCCAATGCACTTATTCTAGCATTCTTGCCACTTCCTGAAGCAGTTCCGGTAGTTGTCTTTTGTGAGCGTCTTTATAAAATGTGATAAAAAATTCAGCGAATGCTGCTGAGTGCCATCCAACAGAAAGGCACACAAGCTTTTAAAAACATTATGGGGTGTCCTCATCCACCTTATTCACTGGATATGGCACCATGTGATTTCTGGCTCTTCCTCAAAGTCAAAATGACCATGAGAGGGAAATGTTTTGAAAGAATTCAGGACATCAAGGTAGCCACAACAATGCAACCAAAGTCTCTTATGAAAGAGGACTTGCAGAACTGCTTCAGAAAGTAGCAAGAACAATGGGATGTGTGTTCAAAGTGAGGGGGAGTATTTTTTTTTCTTTTTTTTTGGTACTGGGGATTGAACTCGGGTCTTTGTGCTTATGAGGCAGGCAGCTGAACCACTGAGCTAAATCCCTGGCCCGAGGGGGAGTATTTTGCCAATGATTCTTTTACTGTACTACATTTTTAAATGTAAACATTCACTGTAGTTTTCAATCACACCTCAAAAGTATATCACATGCCATACTTTAGGGTATGCTTACACTAAAATAGTATTCATTGCTTACCCCAAATTCAAATTTAACTAAGTGTATTTTATATTTAGCAACCGTAGCTTGGTGCCATCTTGTGATAGTTATTCTTTGTGGACAGCTTGATTCCAGGGGTGTCTGTGAGGGTATTTCTGGAGGCAATTGGCCTGTGGGTCAGTAAGCTGAGGGTAGAGACCCATGCTGAATGTGGGCAGCACCAACCAATGGACTGGGGACCTAGAAGGAACAAAAGCAAAAGGAGGAAGCCAGCAGGGTGACCTCGTGCTCCCTCTCTCTCTCTCTCTCTCTCTCTCTCTCTCTCTCTCTGTCTCTCCCCGCTGCCTGGTGGCCATGATGTTTCTGCCTTACCACAGGCCTAAAGGAATGGAGCCAGCTGACCATGGACTGAAACCTCTGAAACCATGAGCCAAAATAAACCTTTCCTCCCTTGTTTTCCCAAGATATTTTGTCACAGTGACGGAAAGCTAACATATATCTGTTCATTCTGTCATTCATATGAATAACTTCCAGATGCCTGGTACTTGTTAGGGATTCATAGACAACTAGCTTAATTCTTGCCTACAAAACGCTTCCCAGACTGTCCTGAAAATCAATAATTGTCAGCAGATATTCTTTCCAGAGATCCACGCAGAGTATATCAGGAGCACAAAATGAATATAGCTCAGGAATGGGGATATATTGGAGGAGACAGGTCTGGACAAGATGGTATTGACTGTCACTACAGCTGTGGCTAACTAGGTGAGTAGCTTGTCCTGTGGGTCACAGTGGGTATGTGGCCCACACTGGAAAGGTGAATCCCTAGGGGTTCCCTGAAGTCAAACATCCACTCATAAACTTAAGCAGTATCTATCAAGTGCCACCATGTCTAGGGCATGAACCTACGGCCAAGGTCCCTACCCTCATGGCATGCATGATCTTTGGGGGAAACATAATAAGGAAGCAAACAGGTAAATAGATGTATAGTTTCAGAGTTCAGAACTATGAAGGAAATTAAACAAGGCACTGTGGTAGAGTGACAAGGGGCAGTGGGATGGGATGGGTGAGTGGCAACATCAACTACAGACATTTATGTTACACCACTGTATTCTAGATGCTTTTATGAGCACTTTGTATATACCAGCTTATTTAATTCTCATACCAGCCCAAAGAGGTTGGAATCATAATCCCACTCAACAGATGAAGAAGCTCTGGTGCAGTGAAGTTACCCTAATTACCCTCTGATCCCTGGTTTCCCATCTTTAAAAGAGGTCCCATTATACTACTGTGAGAAAGTAAACTATGAAGACTTTTGGGCATAGTTGCAGTCTAGAAGTAACTTATGGCTATGGCAGTTATCATGTTGTACTTTTGCCAATAATTGGGTGACCCACTGGGATCCCCAGTTTCCCCCTTAAATTAAAGGGTCCTTCATGGTCTGTGGATCCCCAAAGTGAGATCCACATCTCAGGAATGCCTGTGTCTCAGTGCTTGGACCAGCTCTGGGTGTGAGACAGCAGTTCAGTCCCTATGCTTTCCTTTCCCAGCTCTCAATCATGGAGAATTTCTTTCTTAAGGGAGAATATATTTGGGTACCTATCAAGTTATCTTGATGGTTGTGTCATTTATTTCCACTCCATCCCTGTCTTGATCTGTGTCATGGTTTAAATGTGAAGGATGCCCCCAAGGACTCATGGGTTGAGAGCATCATACCCAGTGCAGCCATGTTCAGAGCTGGAGCTCAGAGAGGTGGCTGCATCATGAGGGCTTTAACGTCATCACTGGGGTATCCATTAATGGGGTCATAATTTGGTGGCATTATTGGGAGGTGATGGAAACAGGAATGGGGCTTAATTGAAGGGAGTGGACACTGGATGTGATCTCAGGGACTATCCCTCATCTCTAGCCTCTTTCTCTGGGGCTCTTTCCTTCTCCCTTTGCTTCATGGCTGCCATGAGATGAGAGCTTTCCTCTGCCATGTCCTTCTACCATGATGCTTCTGCCTCACCACAGGCCTGACAGCAATGGAGCCAGCTGACCATGCACTGAAACTGCATCATAATAAAACTTTCCTTGTTTAAGTTGTTCTTCTGAGGTATTTTGTCACAGCAACAAAAAACCGACAATATAGACAGTCTTCTGTTGCTAATAACCACAGACTGGGTATTTTATGAAGGAAAGAAGACTGTTTTAGATCACAGTTCAAGTCTAATATCTGCTTTTGGTAATGGCTTTCTTGCATGGTGAGAGACAAGAGCACATCAGAGACCTAGCCAAACTGCTGTTACAGCCAGCCCATTCTCAAGATGACACATTAACCCATTGATCCATGAATCTGTGAATTACATGAATGTCATCCTTCTCTGAAAATAGAGTCTTAATCACCTCCTAAAGTTCCCACATCATAATAGCTCATAATGAAGATTAAATTTCAACATGAGTTTTGGAGAGAACACACCATATGTAAAACCATGCATCCTGCTCAACTAGGGGTCAGACTTATTGGATGCCTTAGGCTTGGGATATTCTTGACTCTGTTTCTGGTCCTGTTATACCTGTTCATGAACTCAGGGGTAGGCAGTACTTCAGACACACTTGGGCATCTCCAACAGTGACTCTGACTTCTTGGGTGTTTTTCTGGCAACACTGGGAACTACCAAACTGATAACCCATTGCTGACAAAATATAGAACAATTTTGTATTACATATAAAAATCCTTTTAGATCCAGGTCTCAATTTTCTTTGTACCATGCCTCACTTGGAAGTCCATGGAAGCTTGCTTTGAGTGACAGTCTGAATGCTTTAAATAAGATTCTAAAAGGAATAGACAACTCTGTTTCAACATAATGTAAGGATTAAAAATAAACTTTTGATACAGTAATATATGAACTTCAAAATTAATCTGCGAAACAAGATTTAATAACAACCATAACCCTGAAGTAAACAGGACAGATGAAGAGCATATTAGCAAAGTACAATGGGTTGAAATATCCAAAATGCTACCCAAAGAGACCAAGAGAGAGAAAACATGCAGAAGAAGTTAAAAGTCCTTGAAGATAGAATGAGAAGGTCCAGCAAACTTAAATAGGAATTGTAGTGGAAAAAAGCAGAGACAAATGGACATAAGCATCATTCAAAGGGTATTTTTCAAAATTGATGAAAGACATGAATCCTCAGATCCAAAATGTACAACTATCACCAAGAGGGATAAATAAGAGTAAATTTATGTCATGACACATGTACACATAAAATATTGTAATCAACTGAGAAGGTCTTAACCAATTCAAAGAGAAAGATTACCAATAAAGTCCTACCATTAGACTTTTCAACAACAATAGAAGATAAAAGTAATTGTCTTTAATGTGCTAAGAATGCAGTAACTGACAACCCCAAATTCTATACCCAGTGAAACTATCATCCAAAAGAGAGGGGTGAAATAAATCCTTCCAAATGAACAGAAAAAAAAACAACCCTTATCATCAATTGGCATGTTGAACTAACTACCAGTGTGAGTTCTTTGGGAAGAAGAAACCAAATCCTATGGAAGCAGTGAAATATCTGAAATGATGAAAGTGCTCCCTTCGGTAGCACATATACTAAGACATGATGAAAATGAATTGGTACATATATAGGTAAATCTACATGGGCTAATTATATGAAACAATAACAGTGATGAGTGTTTTTGAGGCTATAAACCATGTGGAAACAACTGTTGTGGATAATTTGAATAAAAGTGTTCTTAAAATGATATTAATTCAAATACCCACAATTGATTGAAATCAAGGGGACATAATAGTGTTGACACAAACATAATTGATCCAGATAGCTTTTGACCTATAGAAATGTAGAACAGGAAATAAAGAAAACTCAGTCAATCTCATCTAAAGCACAAAAGGATAAAGTGTGACAAATAGTACAAAAATAAGATATTAGAAATAGATCTAAATATATCAGCAGAAACAATATATCTATTTCAGTAACATCAATAAAAGGCATTGTTTTACTGGATTAAAAGAAAAAATAAAATACTAACCAGCTATACATTATTTATTTTAAAAAAATAGCTTAAATGGTAAGGGCACAGGCAGATTTGAGGTACAGGGATAGAGAAAATAGAAGCCAGGCAAATATTAAGGGTTAGCTTGTATGACTGTTATTATCTGGCAAAAAAGACCTTAAGCAAATAGCACTTGCAGAAATAAAGAGGCTTACACTATGATGTTAAAAGATTTAATTCCCAGGAAAGCTAGAATAATTTTAAACTTATACACACTTAACATATCCCAAAACCCACAATTACAGTGGAAGAGTTTAACATGCCTCTTTTCCATAATTAGAGATGAAACAGACAAAAAGTAAATAAGAATGTGGAAAATGGGAGCAACACAATTAACAACTGAGATCTAATGGACCTGCATAGAACGTACTATTAGCGATGATATGTCCTTTTCAAGCATTTGCAAAAAAAAAAAAAAAAAAAAAAAAATCACATCCCTGGGTCAGAAAGGAAGCCTCAATGGTTACTGGGAGACTCAAGCCAAGAAGGGAGAACAGAGGATTCTGGGAACATGGCCACCTAATAACGACCTCCATCACTTCAGCCCTCAATTCCAAGCTCTTTGTATGTCCTGGACTGAAGCAGCTGCTTATGCTTAACATCCAGGGGGTGTGACCAAGGCCCTGGGCTCCTCTGGGATCTACCTGATGGCTCATTGGTGGCTTTCTGTCCCATGGACCAAGGAGCCAATACAGAACAAAGACAGCCTGGAGCCAAGGTCAAGACCACATTGGATCCCAGGAGCCTCCAGAGAAGCTGTTTATCTGCCTCCTCTTGACAGGTTAATGGGTACAGGGGTTGAGAGATTCCTGCTGGACAGGGAAGCTGAATGACTTAACCTGAGCTCTGACACTCTGAGAAGTACAGTCACTCAGCTCAGGGAGCCTAGCAATCCATGGGACCAACTACTCCCACAACTACAGCAGCAGAGCAGGAGCTGAGAACTATGGTCTGGGGGCCAAATCAGCATGCCCCCTGTTTTTATTTGTTTTTGAAAGATTATAATTCATATTTTAGAGCACTTTTAGATTCAGAGTAAAATTTAGAGGAAGGTACAGAGAATTCCCATGTACTCCACTCCCCACAACATGTATAGCCTCTCCCACCACCAGCATCCATACCAGAGTGTTCTATCCCTTATGACTGATGACCCCTTATATTTGGGATACAGAATGTCACCCATTGTGTTGAGGACTTGATTTCCAGCTGATGGGATTTGAGGAACTGAGTGGGTCGTGAAGGCTCCAATTTCATCAAGTAGATTAATCCATTGATGAAGGTCCTGTCTCAGTGGGCTTATGGGAGGTGGAGCCTAATTGGATGTGGTGGAACAGGGAGGTGTGTCCTTGAGGACTATATTTGATCTCCAGCCCCTTCCTTTCTGTTGCCCCCTTCCTGGCTGTCATGAATTAAGTAACTCTTTTCCATCATGCCCTTCCACCATGATGTTTCTGCCTTGGAGCCAGCTGACCATGGACTGAACCCTCTGGAACCATGAGCCAAAATAAACTCCTTCTTTAAGTTGTTTGTCTCTGGTATTTGGTCACAGTGATGCCAAGGTGACTAGCGCAAGACCCTACCCCGACACATCATAATCAGCCCAAGTCTATGGTTGGCACTGGGGTTCACTCTTGTACATTTTTTTGTGTTGTGTTGTACACTGGTTTGGACCTATGTGTTACGATGTGTACCTATCATCATAGTATCATGCATAGTCATTTCACTGCCCCGAAAAGCCTCTGTTCCACCTCCAACCCCTGGTAGCCATAGATCTTTTTCTTGTCTGCACAGTTTGTCTTTTCTAGAGAGCCACAGAATTAAAATCATACAATGTATAGCCTTCTCAGATTGGCTTCTTTGGCTTAGTAATATGCAGTTAACATTCCTCCTTATGCTTTTTCTTGGCTTGATAGCTCATTGCTCTTTAATGCTTGAATAATATTCCATTATCTTAATGAACCCCAGCTTACTTCTCCATTCACCTACCAAATGGTGTCTTGGTTGCTTCCAAGTTTGGACAATTATGACTAAAGCTGCTGTTAACATTGTGTACAAGTTTTTGTGTGGGCAGAAGTTTTTAACTCCTTTGGGTAAATATGAAGTAGTACAATTGCTGGATTGTACAGGAAGAAAATGTTTAGTTTTGTAAGAGACGATCAAACTGCCTTCTAAAGGGGCTGTGGCATTGTCTGTGAGTCGATTTCACTCCTTTTCCTCCAAAATGAGGGGATGCACAGTCCCAAGAATCATCTGTTAGATAAAAAAGCCATCCTGAAACTCAGTCACATTTCGCTGGGCATTCTGTTACCTAAAGGCTGAATTGTAAAGATAACTTCTAAAAACTTGTGTATAAAATTTAAAAAAAGCTGAACACTGCCTCCAATCCCAGAACTCTGGGAGGCTGAGGCAGAACAGCAGCCTGGGCACTTAAAGATTTAGTAAGACCCTGTCTCAAAATAAATAAAAACATTTTTAAAAATTTAAAAAGTTCTGTGAAGGCAGCTCAGTGGGATTTAATCCCCAGTACTCCATAAATAAATAGTTATATAAATGCAAACATCTATATAAAACCAGCAAATAAAAATATGCAAAACCGTTATTCCATTTCTGTAATCATGACAATGAGGCCAGAATTGACGTGGAAGCCTCCCTTCTTCTAGTTCATCTATATTTTCTCCACTCAGTCAGAACCTCAGCTCCTGGGGTTACTTACTTGGCAGAGCGACCCAAACATAAACTCTCAACCATCTGCATGCCTTGCAGTTGCTCTTGTTTTCCCTGAACCTTTCCTACTTGGCAGGGAAGTGCTAAGAGGCATCCAAACACTCCCTTGCGTCCACTGTGTTGAAACAAACCGTCATCTCCTTGGTAATCAGGATCAATTATGCCAGGCAGGACGTTAACTCTTCTTCACCTTTTTCCTGTTGGTTCAGTGGAATATGGAGCTCCAAATGCCCTGGTTGTAGGCTCGTTTTCCATTTCCATGGGGCCATCACTGCGCCATTGGCTTAAGTCATAGGGAAGCTTGTGCTGTGGCCTGGTTGGACTGTAGTGCCTCCTCTGGGTTTGGGCTCCATGCAAAATGGGCAGTCATGTGCGAAACTCCAGACAAGTCAGAGTAGCACCCTCTGATCCACTCTGTGTGGCCTCCAGAATCCAAAAAGGACTCCCAAACATTGTGCCTCTTTTTCATCATAGGAGGTGTGAGGTGCAGCAACTTATCTTTTACAAATCCAGAGTCCATCTCAGCGTACCCATACCAGCGAGCCCCAGATGCTTCACACAGAGGCAGGCCCCTAAGTTGCTGTGGGGTTCATCTTCTACCCTCTCATTTTCATTTCTTACTAAGATATCTTGAGTAATTGCTACTTAGCAGGTCCAATTAGCCCATTTTTGCTGTCATGAAACTGAGATCCAGACCTCTGTGAACTACACTCTTGCAGAGAGCAGGGGATTGACACAGCTCTGAGGCCAGGCTGTGAAGGTGCACTACTGGCCTTGCCAGAAACAAGCGGTTCTGGGTCCCTGGTTCAGAACCTCTGCTGCAGTGGGCCTACAGGGCCTGGAGATCCGAGTTGTAGTCCCGGGCTCTGGGTCAAACCATTTCACTTCTGAGCCTCAGTTTTCTCATGTATAAAATGAACAGTTTTATGTGATATTTTATTTATTTGCAGAGCATTTATTGTGGAAATACAAAGTGTCAGGCCCTTTGCTGGTCGTAGGTAATTCAGTGATGACCAGGAAAGACAGATTCAGAAGAGCCATTCCCTTCTTTTTTTTTGGTACCGGGGATCGAACTCGGGTCCTTGTGCTTGCACAGCAGGCAGCGAAACCACTGAGCTAAATCCCTGACCCCGTCATTCTCTCTTATTTGGGGTAGGGTGTGGGTTCCAGGGCCCCCTGTGGATACCAAATTCCACAGTGCTCAAGTCTCTTATAGGAACAGCGCAAGGTTTGCATAGAAACTATACGCACCCTTCTGTATACTTTACATTGCCTAATGAAATGCCCAAGAAGGGTTTTACTGGAGCACAATTGTTTTGTTTTCATTGTTTGTTGCTTTGTTTGGTTTTCACATGGGACTCACTCTGTAGTTGACTGGCCTGGGACTTGCTATGTAGCCCAGGCTGGGCTCTAACTTGTGATCCTCCTGCGTCAGCTTCCAGAGTGCTGGGATTCAAGGTGTTTGCCAGCCATGCAAAACTGGCAGTCATATGGGTATGGCTCCTGGTTTATGGCTCCTGGGGACAGACCTTTAACATCCAGACCATAGCACAACCTTGCAATGGGGATGGCCAGACTTAGGACTTTCCCACAGCACAAGTGGACTGGGGGTATTAAGTGAACTTCAGTCTTGCAATATGTTTGATTTATGGTCAGTTTATGGAGACATAACCCTGGCATAAGTCAAAGAACATCTGTACCATTCTGCATCCCATTGCTTGAAAACACAGCCACATGGTTAGGTATTCTGTTGATCATTTTGCAGCTTCCATGTTTTGGATGACTACAAACACTAGTGATGGGGAACTCTTCTTCTTAACTCCTCCGGATTTCGCCCACAGCATCTACCTAAGAGTGGAGCTGCTGAATCACAGAATGCTTATTTCCAACTTTACAAGTCACTTTTAATGCTATGCATAAGTCAAATACTCATAAAAACAGAACTCATATCATTTTGCTTATGTGCTTCATTCTAGTGAATCCAAAATACTAAACTGTAAAGATGGGTGAACATGAAGATGACCAGATTTGAGGTAGGTTTAGGTCAGGCATCAAAAATAGTACAAATTATAATTCAAAACCCCCAGAATTTTATGTCATTTGTTATTTGGGTCACCGTGACGCATGTGCAACAATATACACCTGCAGTGACGAACCTCCCTGGCTGCCCAGGAGTAAGGGATTCCTGTAAGGAGGCTGTCAAGGTTGAAATCAGATCAGAATAATGCAAGTGAGCGGACGGGGCCACTGCCTCTGGGACATCTGCTCTCATCACCTGGAACGTTCATGATGACAACACAGCCAAGATGAAGATGCAACAGCCTTTCAGAGATAAAAGAAGAAAAAGGAGTGTGTTTGTTTTTTTGGTACCAGGGATTGAACTCGGGTCCTTCTGCTTGTGAGGCAAGTAGCAGAACCACTGAGCTAAATCCCCAGCCCTAAAAGAAGAAAAAGAAATGGAAAAGTCAGGTGAGAAGAAAACTCAGTGATTTCGATGAAATTACTGATTCCAGATGCTTGGACTGTGGAAAGTCACCTGGGTACCTCGTTAATGTTCCAGCCTGGAAACCAGTCTGGATCCTGGCCGGTGGTTGGGTGCCTCCTTTGGTGTTATCTGTTGGTGCCCAGGAGCTGGTGAGTCGTGACTGGCTGCTGCAGCTGAGTTCCACACGATGGTGGCAACAGGGAGGATAGTGGGGTCGTTGAGCCCTGAGGCCTGACGTGGGCGGGTGAGAACTGGGTGGACCCCTGTGACCCCAACATGTCCTGTAAGTGTCATTTGCAGCCAGGATTCTGGCAACTGAGTAGTGGGCTTGCTCTGTATTCGGACTCAATCCCACTGTGACTTAGTTTTCCTTGCTGACAAAAATTTGGGCTGTGCGGGATAGGGATATGGTGTGCTTTGAAGAGGCTCAAATATCTCCTCTACTGGCCTCCATCTGTCCCAAATGTTCCCCATCAGAAATTCGTCCTCTGTGTTTATCATGGGGGTTTGGGCAGGGAGGTTTGTAAGAGCCATGGGGAGACTGGAGGAAAGATAGCCTCTTTAATAAATGGTGCTGGAAAAATTGGGCTTCAACTTGCCAAAGATTAAAACTAGACCTATATCTCTCACCA
>NW_004624747.1:17142542-17177026 GCF_000247695.1 Heterocephalus glaber
TGCATCATGTAAAGGTACAATTCCCAATGAGAAATGTAATTGTGTTGTATACCTACAATGTACCAACAAAAGAATTTAATACAAAAAAAAAGAAAAAGCCTTCTTGTCTTCCTTGTCTCGTTGGATGCCAGAAGGCTGGAAGCTTCTCTGAAAAAATGACTCATTTGCCATCTTGAGCTTACGGCTTAGCGCATAGTGCTTGTTGAGTGGATGAATGGATTCTTGGACACAAAGAGCGCAAGCCTGGGTTGGGAGTCTTCTAGACCTGCTGTCGTTGATTTGCTCTGTAGGGAAAGCCAAGTTTCTTCCTCTCTGGGGAACAGTTCCCATGGCAACAGCGACAGTCCAGGTGGAGGGCCTCATTGCTCATCCTGAGCTGCTTCATACCAATTTTCACTGGGCTCCAGCTTCCTCATTTATTTCAGCCCCCAATATCCAGCCCCTTTCCTACCCCAGGACCTTTGCACATGCTGTTTCTGCCACTTGGATTAGTTTCACTCCCTTTCCACCGAGTTTCTTAGCTTCTTTTAAGTCTTCCCACTGTCATCTCCTCAGAGAGGATCTGCAGGGACCTTGTAAAGTGATTCCCTGTCCCCTCCAGGAATTACAGATTTGGATCTTTTCCTCTATCGGCTTAACTTCTCTATGTCTGTCTCCCTATCGTCTGTGATTTCCAAGGGAGAGGGGATAGAGCGAGTCCCGGACACCTGCAGCCTCACCTGGCAGCGAACAGGTGGTCAGGAGGTCAGCTGGGGCTTGAACCAGATGGCCCGAGCTGAGGGCATGCTGTTCCGCAGCTGGCCGGCAGGTGTCGCCACAGACCGGGAAGAGGCGTCCGGCGCAGCCTCACCTGGCGCCCCCCCCCCAAGGCCACAGCTCCGAGACCGCCCACTGCCTGATCCCGCGGAAGCCTGGAGCCGGCTCTGGCGTCACCTGGGCCCTCGGGCGCTGTGAGGGCCGGGGATAGTAGGCGGCGGCGGCAGCGACAGGTGAGAGCCGGGCCGCGCGCAGGTGGGGCGGGAGGCGGCCGAGACCCGGATGCGCGCGCTGGGGCCTCGGTCTGCGCCTCTCTGTGTCTCCACAGTCCCGCGGCTGCTTTTCCTTTGACCTCAGAGTTCTGACCTGGGAAAGTCTCAGCCTATTTGCCATGTTATTTCTACCCCCGCCTTAAAGAATTTAGGAAAATACATGTAACACAGAGGTGATCACTTTCACACTTTATTTTAATTAATTCTAATTTTTGGTTCTTTGAGACAGGGCCTCTCTAGGTAGTTCAGACTGGCCTTGACCTTGCTGTGATTTTCCTGCCTCAGCCTCCCGAGTATTGGGATGCAGGCGTGCGCTATCGTGCTCGGCCCCACTCCCACCATCTTACTGTATAATTCAGTGGCATTTACGTTCATATTGTGCAGCCATCACCACTGTCCGGTTTCCAAACATGCTCTTCACCTACAAAAGGAAACCCCGAACCCGTCCTCCTTGCTCTGACTCTGGCAACCACGGACCCACTTCCTGTCTCTGTGGATTTGCCTATTCTGTATACTTTATTTAATTGTTAGCTCACTGTCTTCATTCTGTCCCAGGCTGTCCTACCTCTCACCCGCCTTTTTACAGTCCCTTGGGAACCTTAAAAACAAAAACCATAAAAACCTGATGCCTGGCGCCCACCCCAGACATCCTGATTTAATTGGCTTGTGATCTGACCGGGTACCTAGGCTTTTAGCAACTTCCTAGGTACTGCTGCTAAAACACAGCAACATCTGGGATCCACTGCCTCGAGCCTTGTCCCTCCCAGAGCTCTGTATCCGGTGTCTAGATGGATAAACTGAGGCCCAGAGACAGAGAGGGACTAGCCCGGGGTTACACAGCATTTGGGGCCGAGCCTTTTTGTACATATCTATGGGGGACACAGTATTCTGGGACCCCAGGGATTTAACTGTGGCTGCGTCTGTCTCCTGTACCTCCCAGAGCGTCGCGTGGGGTGGGCCTCGCAGCTGGTGTCTGATCAGTAGCCCCCAGGGGCTGCCATTAACCTTCAGCCCCTGGGGGAGGCGGGGACTGGGACCTTTCTGCTCCTGTTTGTGCGTCCCAGGCAAGGAGACCCTGGTGGGCACCCCCAGCCACTCCCTCTCGGTTCTTGCTGGGAAAAATCTCACAGGGGGACAAAGTGGCCGCCTCCAGTCTGCTGGATGGGTCTCTGAAATCACGGTATACTCCGCTCATTGGCTTGTGGGAGGCCACGTGACTCCATTCTGGCCAATGGGATGCGAGGGCATCTCTGCTGGGGGATGCCGGGAAATTCCTTGCCTCTCCTGTCCCTGCTGCTGCTGGAGACCAAGACGGGTGTGTGTGGCTGGCGCTGTCTGTGGATTGAGGTAAAGAAGATCACAGCGATGTTGAATCTCGAACTCTGGCATTCCGACTGCAGAGAAGCCCAGGTGGTCCGTGCCAGACTTGTTATGCCGGAAATCAGACCTTAGCTGAGGGTGGTGGAGCACGCCTGTCATCCCAGCATTCAGGAGGCTGAGGCAGGAGGATCACAAGTTTGAGCCCAGCCTGGGCAACTTAGAGACTTAGCATAACCCCGTGCCAAAATAAAAAATAAAAAAGTTGGAGATGTAGCTCAGTGCGAAGGTCCTGGGTTCAACTCCCAGTATTACAAAGAAAAGAAGAAAAAAAGGCCAATATTTTCGAATACTTTCTGTGCTAGTGCTTTGAGTATTGTTGTATTTAATGCTCGCAGTGGGTCCTCTTTGTCACAATCGAGGAGACTGAGTCTTGGGGGACTGGTCATCGGGAGGTGGGAGTCTCCACAGTTTCTGGCAGCAGATAGCCTCGCTCCCCAGCAAAGCCTCCCTTGCCCTCTGAACTCTTCAGCTCAGCTCTTGTGCTCTGTATTTCCCAGGGCTCACACGGGAGGTGCATCGCTGTCATCGTCATGCTTTCGGATGGGTCACCCTCTGCTGTATTCCATCACCAGCCATTCAACAGATAAGTGCTGGACACTCAGTGGCCCCAGAGGTTCGTGCTGAACGTGTGTGTGGAAGTAGAGGAAGCAGCTCCTGTCTTCAGGCAGTGCAGCTCCAAGTGGCTTAAAGACGTTTTGGTCAACAGCAGGCTGGGCCTCTGACATCGGTCTTCTAAGACGGTGTCGCTGGGTGCCCACTCTGATGTTCGCACAGTGGGAAGTCACCTACTGGCCAAGCTCTGCCTCACAATGCATTTCCGAGAATGTGTCCCTACCTTTAAGCGACAGGAACCGTAAGAGCCCTGCTGTCCAGGGCTTGCTGCTGAGTTCTGGGCACTGTGTGCTATAATGCACCCCGTTTGGTGGTTCAGTGCCGGCAGCCACTCTGGGAAGTTTGTCATGAAGTCCGGGCTCTTTGAGGCCGCAGGTTTTGCCTAAAGCCACGGGGAGAGGTGTTGGAGCCTGGTCCGTCCAGCTGGGCGCGGTGTCTTTCCCGAGAGTGTGGACCTAGCCATGGGAACTGCCCTAGGTCCCTAGGCAGAGCAAGCTTCCTTCCTCCTCGTGCAGAGCATCCCAGGGTGGGGACACCCACGGGAATCATGAGGGTGAGTGGGACCCTGAGGAGGGAGGGGCAGGGAGCTGGACGTGCCCGGAGTCTGGGCTTCGAAGCTGCTCGCGTGGGCATTTCTGTGGGAGGTGCCCACCTGGCTAGGGATGACAGTGACCCCGATTGTCACCAAGGACCCTGCGTGTCCAGAGCCCTGGGTGGATTTTAGGATACGCTTGGCCCTCTCTCCACAGATCCCACAGGTCTGGATCCAGCCAGTGTGGGTTGAAAATATTCAGGAAAAGAACTGTGTGTGTTCTGGGCACGGATGCACCTTTTTCCTTGTCACTGGTCCCTCGGCAGTGACTGTCCCCGCCATCTAGCAAGCATCGACGTTGTAAACGGGGTCACCCGTCGCATAGAGAGGATTGACAGCATGGGGCAGGATGTGCACAGATCATACACGGGTACTGCACCATCTTATAGAATGGATTTGAGCATCGTGGGTTTGGGTACTGCTGGGGTGTCGTGGACCCAGTCCTAGGGCTGCTGAGGGAGGACTCCACCTTCCCATAGGTTGCGCCTCTGAACCTCAGTGAAGCACATCTGTGAAATGGGCACAGCCCTTTCTTACCTGTGGCCCTGTGCTCTGCCGCCTCCTGCAGGTGGCTCTCTTTCCTCCTGTGGGTGATTGGGGGAATCAGGGCCCCCGTTGGCACCAGCTCCCTACTCCTGTCTTCTCCAAGCTGCAGAGCTTCCATAGTGGTTGACGCCTCCTGGGGAGGGAGCTTGTTACAGCGCCTCCTGGAGGAGGGACGACCCTCCAATCTCGGCCCAAGCTGAGAAGGCCACCTCTCTTCACCTCCCAGGTTAGCAGCTGCCTTTGACTACATGAGAGATTCTTTCCAAGTTTGGGGAGGAGGAGGGTGACTGCGCTAGACTGGGCTGGCCTTCTTGGGTGTTGAGTGCACGGATTTGTCTTTGAATGGCCCCTCTGGCTCATTAAACCTGTGAGGCCTGCTGTTCCCCGTCATTTCCTTCCGGTGACTTCATTTGGCCTTGCACCAAAGCTTACAGACATGGAGTCTGCATTTACCAAGAAATTCAGCTGGACTGGGCTGTCCCCAAGGACTGGCCATGGGCTCACCAAATGCAGGAATGGTTCTGGGCAGCCTGAATCCCTTGGCTGTCTTTCTGTCTCTCAGCTGTGGGCTTCCCGCAGGACACTCTGGAGTAAAAATAGAGGCTGAGTGAGCACCTACCAAGTGCACACCAGGTTCCTGGGTGCTTCCAGGCCTGAAGTTGACTTTGCTCTTCAAGTGCTGTGTGTTCCTGGGGAAATCACTGCATTACTCTGAGCTTCACTTCTCTCCTTTCTTCAAGTGGGCCACATAAAGTCTACTTCACCTTGCTGTTTGTTTGGGGAACCTTAACAAGCTGTTGAAGTGCCCAGTAGTAGGATGGGTTTTTTTTTTTTTAAGTTTTTAAAAATTTGCATTCACTGTAATACTCTTAAGGCTGAAACCTGTAGCCCCTGTATTTTTCTGGGCTCTGCAGGCAGAAGGAAGGGGGAGTGGCCAGAAACTACAAGTTTGGATCCTGAAAATTCTTCTGGCTTTGTCCAGAATGTTCAAGACTCTGAATATCCATGAGGGTGGTGATTCCAGTGTTTCCCACATCCATGGGGAAAACAGATTTCTAGACCATGATCTGATGGAAATAATAGACCAGAACACATCAGATGAGTTTTCCTTCCAGCTACACCACCTAAGAGTTCCTCAACAACAACCTTTCTATTAAGGGGACAACCGCATGCAAAGCAGTATTGCAAAATAAAAGTTTAGTTTTTGCATTAAAAAAATGAAAACCTGATGGCATATTTTTGTTTCTTATCCAGTCTAAAGTAACCATCCTTTTTCTATGGAGAAAGATGACCTTTTATTCTTTGTGTTATCTGCTTCATTTTTTCCTTTGGTGTTCAGGAAATTCCTTTCCACTTAGGAAGTGATAGGGATAATGTCTTTACATTTTGGGAATTTATTTTTGAATTCACAGCATGAGGAGATTGTCCAAAATGTTCCAAGAGGGAAAACAGTGAAGAGTGAATCCCTGAAGGAAGTGTGTAGTGGTTTTCATTTTCTTGTAAATCTCTCTTGATCTTGTCTAGCCCATGTATTCTCACAGAAGCAGGGCTATATTACCCTCAGTGGGGCAAAAACTGGTCCTTGGGGCAGAAACATGATTTTCAGTAGATGCGGAGAGTTATAAAACTACAGGCAGGAAGACTCAGGAAAAATCTGCTTGGTGACCCCTGATCCCACCTCCATAAGAGAAGCCAGAAGTCCTCACTTTGGACTAGCATCATCCTGGATAATTCCCACTGAAGGCTCTTTGGGTGTCCCTTTGTGAAAGAACCGGCTTGCCCCTTTCCTGTTTTTCCACAGTTCCCATATGTTAAAAACTCCACCTAAACATACTGAACTTGTGATCTGTTTTTGAGTGTATCATTAAAATAACATGCAGAGATCAATATGAAATTTAAAGGGTACAGAAAATCCAGAAGGGGAGAAGAAAATGTCTATAAATATCTTAATGTCTGTAAAATCATGAAACAAGAACTGGATGCTACAAAAGAGACACTCAGGACAATTAGGAGCTCTTGGAAATATCTCATTCATCAAGGAACCACTACTCATTGGAAGAATTGGAAGAGAAAGATAAGTCCCAGAAGTAGAACTAAAATAGGGAGACAGAAAAACGAGGAGTAGAAGAATATTAAATAATTAATAAAGGTAGTTCAACATCTGACTAGTTGAAGTTCTAGTAAGAAAGAACAGGGAAAAAATAGAGACTTGGAAATAAGCAAAGAAATAATACAAGAAAATAAAGGCAATGAAATGAAACACATTACTGTTGACTTGAAAGAGTCTACTCAGTGCCCAGCACAAAGAATGAAGGAAGATGTTAAAAGTCTTTATTCAAACAAATTTCCCAGTAATCTGTTTTATTAAATCTTAAAGGTGATGAACACACCTAAACTACAGGTCAAAGCCACCTAAGCCAGGCCAGTCAGGAGTTCTTTATGGAAACACCTTCCTGACCACTTCCTAAACTCTAGGGCTTTCTCTTCCCATCACAGGCTACTATCTGCCACTTTCATTGTGCCTTAACCACAGTGTATAATCATGGTTTTCTCTCTACCCCTCTCTCACCAGAGTTTCGGGTTCCTGTTAAGTCACATGGTGTCTATAGTCCAATAATTGGCACTCGACAGGAGTGACACCTAGAATACAGCCAAGGCTCTGAGATTCACAAACCAATGTTTCCCTATGAGTGCTCAGACTCCAGGTCATCTTTGGGGATCACATTTTTATTTCAATATCATTATTAAACTATTTTAATGAATGTTCAAAAATATAGCCAGCATATCCAATCCAGATTTTAAGATTATGATGATTATTCTCTTTTCTAAATAAATTTCAAGTTTTAAAGAAAAGTAATTTGCTATGTAAACAGTCAAGCAGTGATATACAGGTGTGTCATATGTCTTCAATGTTGTACTTGGACTACTGACATTTAGGAAGCTATCGTAAAAATCATTGATTGTGTCCAGTCTTCCTGTGATCTTGTTTGTTTGTTTTTTGAGACAGGGTCTTGTTATGTGACCCAGGCTGGCCTTGAACTCATGGCAACCCTCCTGCCTCAGCTTCCTGAGTGTGGGGATTACAGGTGTGCACCATCACACCCCACTTCCCGAGTTCTTTAACGACTGGGTGCCACAGGCTGCCATAGGTTTTTAGCTGATGTCTGACATCTTCAAACACTGTGTGCTTCATTTTCAAGACCAGGGACACCCCAGAAGTCCAAGTCTCCAACACATCCATTATCCCAGGATTCACCTTCCTTCTCTTTTCCTCAGCAGCCCCTAATGTGACCCCAGCTCCCACATCTGTGTGCCTACCCGCCCTGCCCTGTGCCATGTTGAAGCTTATGACCCAGGATCAATGGGAGCTCAGCACCTGGGGGTGGAGAAGCACCTTCCTTGCTCCCCTTTGATACTTTGAAATTATTTTTACTCCTTTCTTCTTCCAAAATCCAAGCTAATTTGAAGGGCTTTTCAGTGAATCCCTGCTTGGTTTAGAGTTTAATTCTCTGGCTCTCTGTCAATCATCACTTTTAACATAATCTTAGTGGCTTCAAAAATGACATTGAATATCCACCCAGATCCCTAACCTCTCAGCTCTTAGATTTTCTGGGTTCTGATGAGTATTTTCCTCACAGAGCCTCAGGTAACCCTGTGTATTGTCACCACTAAGGACTTGACCTAAATATTACCACCTTGGAGAGGACTTTTCTGAATTCATTAGCCGTGACTCCCCAAGGCAGTTGATTTCCACAGTATTGCAATATTTTACTGTATTCTAGCCCTAATTAACATCTCATTTAATGGTTAATTTGCAGATCTGTCATTTGTTGTCTTAGTTCTGTTTTCCTGAAAACAGAGCCTGGGATGGGAACATTATTCAAGTGATCAAAGAAGTTCTGTCAAGCAGGAGAGATGAGGGAAGCTTTGTGGGACAGAGAAAAAAGCTTAGCAAGAAGATGATCTCCAGAACAGACAAATAGATCAACAGAACAGAATCCAGAAACAGATTCACACCCATGTCCTTTTCAGCAAATACACCATGTTCATTTGGAAAGGAAAGTCTTTTCAACCAATAGCACTAGGACAACTGGATACATGTTTGAAAATATTAACTGTCTACCTTGTCTTACACAGAGAAATTTGAGAAAAGTCATAGACTTAATTGTGGGAGTTAAACTACAATACTTCTAGAAGAAAATGTTGGAAAACATCTTAACAACCTTGAGGGTAGGCAAAAGATTTCTTAGAAAAGACCCAAAATATATTAACCTTAAAAAATAAATAAATCACACTTCATCAAAACTAAATGAAAAGGTAAGCCATAGATTAGGAAAAACAATCTCAATACATATATATTATGGACTTGTACTCAGAATATATAAAAATCACCTACAAATTAGTAACAAAACGATAACTCCATGGAATAGGTAAAGATTTGAATAGATTCCTTTAGAACAAGAGATGTATGAATGGCCTATAAAGACATGGAAAGGCATTCAACATCATTAGCCATCAGGAAAATGCAAATCAAAACCACAATAAGATATCATTTCACACCCTCTAGAATGGGTGCAATTAGAAATCCATCAACACCACATGTTGTTAAGGATGGAGAGGACTTGAAACTCTCATATATCATCAGTGTAAAATGGCGCATCCACTTTGGAAAATTGTTTGGAAATTTATGAAGGTATACATCCACCTTATGACTGAGTCATTCCTCTTCTAGTCATTTACTCAAGCAAAATAAGACCATATGTTCACAAAAAATCTTATGTAGGAATTTTTATAGCAGCTTTATCCATAATATCCATAAATTGGAAATAATCCAAATTTCCATCAGCAGAAGAAAAGATTAATAAATTGTTGTATATTCATACAACAGAATGCTACTCAGCAGCAGAAGACATACTGATATACACAACACAGATTAATCTCAAGGATTTATACAAAAGAGTCCATATTACCTGATTCATGTAATCTGGTGGTCAAGAATAGACAAAATTAATCTATGGTGGTAAAAATTAGGACAGTGGCTAAAAAATTAGAACAGAGAGCAAGAAGTTGGTGAGGGGAATATTTAAGTTTTGTCTGGGATTTTTAGAACTTACTCACCAGTCCAGTATGGTGGTGCACACCTGTAATCCCAGCACTTAGGGAGCTGAGGCAGGAGGATCACTGTGAGCTCAAGCCCAGCCTGGATTACATAGTGAGATCCTGTCTCAAACCAAACCAAACCAAACCAAACCAAACCAAGCCAAACCAAGCCAAACCAAACAGCTCCAAACAAACAAAAGAGAAAACATTCACCAAAATTCATAGAACTGTACATTTAATAGCTGTGTATTTTTTGTAAATTTAATAAATAGAAAACATCAGAAAAGAATCTAGTACCCGGAGACAACTTCAATATAATCTTCTAGAACTTAAATTGTACCATAGAGTTGGTCCCCCTTTGAACCCTTAGGGGCTGGGCTTTTGTACCCCCATATCATTTAGTCAGTCTCCCCAGCAGAGGGGAGGCAGCTTAGCCTTTTGGAAGAAGCATCTCCAATTTGAGAGCAATGACCCAGAGCAGGAGTCAGTGATGAGCTGTTATCAGCTAACAGTGCAGCTGAGGGATGGGTACACCTTCCAGGATGTGCATGAAGCACTTAAAGCATCTACTACAGTCCACCCCTTGGATAGTCCAGTTTCACTTGCTTCTCCCATAAGTTCACTTTGTCTAGGTGTGGTTCCTCCAGGATGTTGCTTGGTCCCAATTTCTGAAGAAATTTACAGGAGGAAAGGGTAGTGAAATGCACTGGACCCTCTCTCCTCTGTAGTTGGCCTTGAGGCCAAGCTAGGACTCATCATTTCTCCACCACGCTTTCTAGGTTCCCCTGCTTCTCTTCTGACTGAGTGGGGTGTCTTGGTCACCTTCTCACTGCTGGACGTGATACCTGATACTCACAACTTGAAGGAAGAGAAGTTTACTTTGGCTCGTGGCTACAGTTCTTGGTCAGCTGGCTCCAAGGCAGAAATAGCGTGGTGGAAGGGCCTGGCTGGAGGAAAGCTGCTTATGTTGTGGTGGCCAGGAAGCACAGAGGAAAAGGAGGCACCAGGGATGGAGACGCATCATTCCAGATCACAGCCAGTGACCTGCTTCTTCCCATCTCTCCCCCTTCTAACTGATGACTATAGCATATCCACTTTCCAGTCACCTTCCAAAATTCCACCTCTGAGTACATGAGGCTTTGGGGGGCATTCTTGATCTAAAGCATAAAATGGGGTGAACCAGACTCTCATTCTGGGGATATCTGAGTCCTGGGTACTGAGTTCTTATCAGGGGGCTGATATTGCCTATTTACAGGTATTCCTAAGCCTGGGTATACTGAGGGGTCATCAAAGTACTTCCTGAGCACTGAGCAATGAGTGACATGTTCATAGTAGTCGGGGTCAATTACCTTCACCAGCATGGTGAAGATTTTCTTTTCTTTTTCCTTTTGGTTAACTGGCTTAAATTGTCCAAAGTGACCAGAGGCCGATCATCAATGTGAGTCTAGTAGGGTTGTGGCAGAATACAGGACCACCAGACCCACAAGAATCCCACAAGCAAATTCCTGGTGAGTGAGAGTAAACAGAGCCACCCCTACCCGTGTTCTCCCCCTTAAAATGTCAGCTCTCTCAGGTCAGCTGCTCTTTATCTTGTTCACCATTGTATCTTCAGTGCCAAAAATGGTACCCAGCATACATCAAGTGCTGGCAAATACTTTTCAAATGAAATCCAGAAACTGGCTTGGTGCTTTACAGGCTGTGTTTAAAGAATATCAAACAATAGCAATATTCCTGAAGGCTTTCCGTTTATTTTATGATTACAAAGTTAGACATGTTCATTAGAGAGAATTTAACATGCAGAAAAAACAGCACAAGAAGATCAAAGTCACCCAGAGATAACCTCCATTAACACAAATGATGCCATCCGTGAACTTGGTCTACGCTGGTGGCCTTCAGTACATTTCAAGAGCACAGAAGTTGCAGGGACGGTGCCCTGGGAGTTCTTTTGAGAGTAAAGAGGAGAGTGTATCCTTTCCAGAACAGGAATCCTTTTCAAAGCTTTGTTTAAATTGCGTTTGAAGGCAAGGACTTCCAAGGAAAACAATAAAAGTGGTTGGAAACCCCCAGCCTACACCATGGGGCTGGCAGGCTTCAGTCCACTGACATCCGAATTCATATCACCATCAATACATGGAGCAGATGGTCCAGGATCCACTACCATGTGTGGCAGCTGCTGGCATCTGACCAGCCCTTCTGCATAGACGCCCTTTCTCCCAAGCACAGCGCTGAGTTACATGAGAGACAAAGGGAACCTTCAGCTGTGCAGAGCCAGATGTTGCTAACTGGAAGAGACCAGTGGCAGCTGAAAACAGAACTATGAATGAGTCATGTCCAATCATCCCAGACACACATAGAAGTATATAAAGGATTAGCACAGAAGAGAATTTATACCAGTCTCAGTGCTGTCTGGGAACATGATTTAGATTAGAAGAAGAGGAAAAAAATATCTCTGAGACACCTGGAGGCTTTTAGGATTTGGATTTCAATACCTGTCACTGTAGCCTCTTAGATTATTTTTATTTTTGGAAAGCCATTTGGATGCCTATCAAAATAACCAGACCTGAACAGGACGACGTGCCTCCGAGCCAGGCAATATGTCAAAGAGTGTGACAGTCCCTCTGTCTCCAGGCCTCTGGATCCAAGCATGTCCCTCGGAGTTGGTGCTAAGATCAAAATAAGCCCCATCCAGCTGTGTGAGTTGGGCAAGGTGTGGAGGAGGAAGGACGGCAGGCCAGGGAGTGGTCTGGTGTCTGTGAGCATGTGAAAACTCTGCCTTGCTGATTCTGAGGCTCCAGGAAATTCTTGCTTCTTTTGGTTTTGCACTGAGCAAGCCAGGTACCACTTGAGGCGACAGAGGACATGTTTGAACCACTTTCTTGTCAACACTTGTGATTGCCTGATTGTTGAATTGTAGCCATTATTGAGGACATGGAGTAATATTCCACATTGATTCTAAGTGACATTTCCCTGGTAAGTGATGGTCATAAACATCTTTTCATGGGATTATTGGCCATTTAGAGAAATTCTTTTGAGATATGTCTGTTGGCCCAAATGTCCATTGAAAAGGGTTGTCATGTTTTGACTATGGAATATTATATAACAATGAAAAGTGAGCCAAACACAATTATAGCAGCATGGGCAAATCACACACACACATGCACACACACACACATGACAAAATATGTACTTTATATATCTATGACAAATGTACCCACAAACCTGAAGCAGGTCAAACTAAATAAGAGCCCTGAAACTCAGGTTACACAAAAGTTTCTTTCAGGGAAGAAGGGGGCCCAGTGGGGATGCGGGATGGGGATGTTGGGGGTTATGATTGATGCTCGATTTCTTCACCTGGGTGAGTGTTTGCTTTATAATACAATACCGCACACCTATGATTTGTACATTTGTCTGTATGTGTGTTATACTTCACAATACATAAAAAGAGAGAAAACTGGAGGCAGAAAGAGTAAAAAGCAGAATGATGGCTGGGGAGAGACCCTGGGGACAGGTCCAGGCTGGGGTGGGGATGGGCGTCCACCCTTTGGCTATCTTCTGGGGTGAGCTCAGCCCCACTGCAGCTCACATTCCTCCCTCTCCGGCCATCAGAGGTGGGGTCCCCGGGAGCAGCTGGCAGAGCTCAGCCTGTGGGACATGCATGGTGGGGAGTCAGGGGTTCCCCGGGGAAGGAGGTGGTGGGCAGAAGGGGCACTGGAGTTGCCTTACACCCTTGGTGCACCTCGGTCCTTGTACACTCCCAGTCCAAACACACACTTTCATCCTCACATTTGGATATCTTCCGGTCTGGTTAACCCGGAAGGACTCCTCCCGGGGGCCAGGCAAGTCCTAGAGATGATAACCGAGGTAACCAGAGCCCGCCTTCACGTACACACCGGTCACCCAGGCCCACTCCAGGCCTCGCCCCCCTCACCCCCATCGTCCCAGCTGTGAACGGGTCTGCGCCCAGTGCCTGGGGACGCAGCCACCCTGAGCTTCCCACCTGTCTCGCACAGGCTCCCCTCGCTCCTGCGATCAGGCCTCAGGGCGACCCCTCTGAGGGCGGTGGGCAGGGCCAGACCTGCGCAGCACCGGTCCTGCGTGTGGGCCACAGCCTTGGAGGGGCGTGCCTTAGGAGGGGCCCTCAGCTCACCGGGTCTGCCTTTTAAAAAATTGCTTTTATTAGTCCACCTTGGCAGTGCCTTGTGGGGAGTCGGAGCATGGACGGAGCACATCTGCATTCCTTTTTTTTTTTTTTTTTTTTGGTACCGGGGATCGAACTCAGGTCCTTGAGCTTGTGCAGCAGGCGGTGAAACCACTGAGCTAAATCCCCGGCCCTCCATTCCTTTTGGTATCCCCTTCCCCTTCTCTCCTGCCTCCATCTCTGGATCTCCTCCCCATGTGAGAAAGATCAATCTCCCGGCTTCCTATCATCTATCTTTTATTTTGGTCTTTATTTATAATTTGGATTCCTGAAACAGAAGCCATGTGATAATTAAATTCACCTGTCTGATTTATTTTACTTAACATTAGGGTCTCCAGGTACATCCATTTTCCTACAAATGACTGAAGTTTATCTTTCTTTATGGCAGAGTAGTACTCCATGGTGTTTAAATACCATCTTTTCTTGTTTTTTTGCGGGGCGGGGGGGTTGGTACTGGGGATCAAACTTGGGACCTTGTGCTTGCAAGGTGGGCGCCGGAACCATTGAGCTAAATCCCCGGCTCGAAACCACCTTTTCTTTATCCACTCATCTGTTGATGGATACACAGTCTGCTTCTAAGATTTAGCTACCAAGAATTGTGCTGCTGTAAACATGGGTATATATGTGTCACTGTACAGTAGTATGATGTCTTTAACTCTTTTGAGGAAGATAATTAGAAGGGAATAGCTGGGCCAAATGGAACTTCTAGTTTCAGTTTTTGAGGAATCTTCATACTGATTTCCATAGAATCTGTACTAGTTGACCTTCCCACCAACAGTGTAGAAGGTTCCTTTCCCTCTCCAGCCTTGCTGGCATTTGTTATTATTTGATTTCTTGATGATGGCCATTCTTTTTGGGATAAGATGAAATCTCAGTATTGTTTTAATTTGCAACTCTCTAATGGCCAGAAATCTTGAGCATTTCTTCACATATTTATTGGACATTCATATTTTTACATTTATATTTCTTCTTCTGTGACGTGTATATTCATTTCACTTGCCCATTTTTGATTAAGTCTTTTATTTTGGGGGGGTCTAATTTTTTTCAGTTCTTTACATATTCTAGATATTAGCCCTCTGTCTAAGGAATAGCTGACAATTTTTCCCCCATTCTGTAGGTAGTATTTTTACTGTTGGTTTTCTTTTGCTGTGAAAAAGCTTTCTTGTGTGTGCAGAAGCTTTTTAATTTATTATGATCCCATTTATTGATTCTAGATACTATTTCCAGTGCACCAACTGCTCAGAAAGTCCTTGCCTATCTATGCTTAAGGGTTCAAGAGTTTTGCCTATTCTGTCTCCCAGGAGGTTATTTCTGCTTTAACATTTAGTTATTTGATCCATTTTGATTTTAGTTTAATACATAATGAGAGATATGGGTTTAGATTCAATCTTCTACATGTGGAAAGCCAGTTTATCCACCATTTGTTAAAGCGGATGTCTTTCCTCCAATGTACAGTTTGTTTTGGACCTTTTATCAAAGGTTGAATAATTGAGTGTGCCTGAGGTTGATTCTGTATCTTCTGTTCCATTGACCCTCATGTCTGTTCCAGTGCCATGCTGTTTTTATCACTGTAGCTTTGTAATATAACTTCAAGTCTGGGACTGCGATGCCTCTTTTTGTTCTTGTTATCCAGATTGCTTTTGCTATTCGGGTCTCTTCTGGTTCAATAGGAATTTTCGGATTGTTTTCTCCAGTTTTGTGAAGAATGCTGTTGGTATTTTGATTGGAATTGCATTGAATCTTTATAGCTACATAATTTTTGAATTAAGGCCATTTTGACTGTATTGGTTCTGCCTATCTAGGAATTATGGCCATTTTGACTGTACTGGTTCTGCCTATCTGGGAACAGGGGCTATCTTTCCATTTCCTGAGTCCTCTTTGGTTTCCTTTTTCAGAGTGCTCTAATTTTCACTGTAGTGGTCTTTCACTTCCTCAGGTTAATTCCTAAATATTTATTTTTTCTTGTGCTATTGTGAATAGTATTTTTTCCTAATTCTTTCTCAGCAAGTTTATTATTAGTGTATAGAAATGCTATTGCTTTTTTGTGTTGATTTTGTATCCTGCTACATTCCTGAACTTGGTTATTAATTCTAAGAGTCTTTTAATGGAATTTTTTGGGTTGTCTATGTAGAAGATTATGTCATCTTCAAATAATGATAATTTGACTTCTTCTCCTATGCATGCCCCTTTTATTTCTTTTTCTTGCCTAATTGCTCTTGCTAGTGTTTTGAGTACTATGTGGAACAGGCATGGTGATAGTGGACATCTTTGTCTTGTTCCTGATTTTAGAGGAAAACTTTCAGTTTTTCTCCATTTGATATGATGTTGGCAGTAGGTTTGCCATAAGTGGCTTTTTATCAGATTGAGGTAAGGTGCTTCTATACCTATTTTCTTCAGCGATTTTTGTCATGGAAGAATGTTGAATTTTTCCAAAGGCTTTTTTTTGTGTCTATTAAGATGATCATGTGATTTTGTCCTTGCTTCTGTTTATGTGATGTATTATATTTATTGATTTGCATATGTTGAACCATCCTTGCATCCCTGGGATGAAACCTACTTGGTCATGATGTACAATCTTTTCGATGACTCATTGCATTCTGTTTGCCAGTATCTTGTTGAGGATTTTTGCATCTATGTTCATTAAAGAGATTGGTCTATAGTTTTCTTTTTTGGTTGGGTCTTTGTCTGGTTTTGGAATCAGTGTAACAATATCTTTTAGGAATGACTTTGAGAGTATTCTTTCTCTTTCATTTTCATTAGAAGCTTGAAGAGTATTGGTGTTAGACCTTCCCTAAAGTTTTTGTAGAATTCAGCAGTGAACCCATCTGGACCTGGGCCTTTCTTGATTGGTTGCTTCAATTTCATTACTTGTTATTGGATTATTCAGAGTTCTAAAAATCTTCTTGGTTCAGTTTTGGTCATTCATATGTATTCAGGAGCCTGTCTATTTCTTCTGAATTCTCTAATTTATTGGCGTACAGGTTTGTGACATAGTTGTTAATAATCTTTTTTATTTCAGCAGTGTACATTGTGATTTCACCTTTTTCATTTTTAATTGTATTGACTTGGATGTTTCCCCTTTTTTTGGTTAGATTAGCTAAGCGTTTATGTATTTTTAAAGATCTTTTGAAGAACAGACTATTCAATCCATTAATTCTTTTATTGTCTTCTGGTTCAATTTCATTGATTTCTTTATAAGTTCTTTTCTTTTATTAGCTTTGGCTTTGGATTGTTCTTGCTTTTCTAGGAACTTGAGGTGCATCATTAGGTTATTTATTTGGGTTTGCTCAGTTTTTGTGATGTGCGCATTCATAGGCACAAACTTCCCTCTTAGGACTGCTTTCATTGTGTCCCATAAGCTCTGATATGTTGTACTGGCACTATTGTTTACTTCTGGAAATTATCTTATTTCTTCTATAATTCATTGTTTAAAAGTATATTGTTTAGCTTCAATTCATTTGCATAATTTCTGTGTCTTGTTATTGATTTCCGACTTCATTGTGCTATGATCTGATATTAGGCATGGTAAAATTTCAATTCTTTTACATGTACTTAAGCTTGCTTTATTGGCTAGTGGTCTGTTTTGGAAAAAATTCCATATGCTGCTGAAAAGAATGTGTATTCTGTTGTTCTTAAATGAATCACTTTGTAAATGAGTCCATTAGTTTGAAGGTTCTACTCTTATATTTCTTTGCTGATTTTTTGTTTAGTTGATCTATTTGTGATAATGAGGTATTGAGGTCCATCACTATAATTGTATCTATATTTGTCTGGTCTTTTATGTACAGTAGTACTTGTTTTATAAAGTTGAACATGCTGTTGTTTAGTGCATGTTAATAATTGTTTTCTCTTCTTGTTAGATTGTAAACTTACCTAAGATGTAGTGACTTTCTTTACCTCTTTTGATAAATTTTGGCTAGAGGTCAATTTTATCTGAATATAAGGTAGCTATACCTGTGTTTTTTTCCCGAATTCTTATTGTATGGGATATTGTTTTCTATCCTTTGACTGTTAGTCTATGTGTTTCTTATATATAGCATACCACTGGATTTTGTTTCCCGATGCATTCTGCCAGTCTGTGCCTTTTGATTGGGTAACTGAGACCACTGACATCAAGAATTATTACAGATAGGTATTGACTTATTCCTATCGTTGGCTTCTTTTCTTATTGCTGATTTTCTGTCTTTCCATTTTACTTACCTACTCACCCTTCCTAGTGTATTCATTCTGTTAGATCCTTTGTCATTGTTGGTTTCATCGTCTCTTTCTAGGATATCCTTGAAAATTTTTTGGAGTGATGGCTTGGTGGTCATGAATTTCTTTAGGTGCTCTTTATCATGAAAGTACCTTATTTCTCTATCAATTTTGAAGATGCTTTTGTAGGATATAGCAGTCTGGGTTGGAAGTTGTATTGTTTTAGGACTCGAAACACTACTCCTGACCTTTAAGGTTTGTGTTGAGAAGTCTGCTGTAACTCTAATGGGCTTTCCTTTATAAGTGATTTGTTGTTTTTTTCTAACTGCTTTTGAGTTTCTGTTCTTGTGTTGGCTTCAGGATTTTGACTCTAATGTACTGTGGAGAAGATCTTTTCTCATTGTGACTATTTGGGATTCTATATGCCTCATTTATCTGTATGGTAAATTCTTTTCTCACATTTGGAAAGTTTTCTGCTATTTCAATAAACAGGTTTTAAAAAAATGCCATTTGTGATGTCTTCAGATTTCTCACTAACTCCAGTTAATCTTAGATTAGTCTTCTTTGTGTCACTAAGAGCTGTTGGATACATCTTTCATGGTCTGTCACTGTTTTCAGGGGATAGCTCATGAATTGGTCACCGATAACAGCCCTGTCTTCTAGTTCTGACACTCAGAACTCACACTGGTCACTTCTGCTGCGTATACTTTTGATAGAAGTTTTAATCTCCTGAGTTTCTATTTGGATCCTTTTTATGGACTCCCATTTCTATGTTGGTCATTCAGGTTTTGTATCATTTTGTTTAGCTCTCCTAGCTTTTTATCAGGGTCTTCTGTGGACTCATTGATCGTTTTATTTATTTAGCTCAGCATCTTCTCACTCATGCCTTCTGTGAGCTTGCCAAGTGCCTCATTGAACTGGTTTGTTATCACTCTTGATCTCATTTTGAATAATTCAGCTGTATGGCTTTTGGTTTCCTCCCCTTCAATGCCCTTTGGATCAGCTTTGGGGGATTTGGGAAGCATTTTGTTAGCTTGTCTTTTCATGTTTTTATTTAGTTGCGTGTGTGTGTGTGTGAGCACGTGCATATGTTGAGGCTTGTGCGTTGGTTGTAGTGGGAAACTTTCTTTCTAGTATGGAGGCCTCCTCAGTTAATCTACTTTTCAGTGTTGTCACTGGGTATGACTATCTATGACCTTTGCCTCTGTCCCAGCATCCAACTACTTCTGTTTACTTGAGGTAGGAAATGGGAGCATATTTGGCTCAGTACCCAGTTTTGCAGGAATGGGTTATACATAGTATTGTCAATGACCCCAAGGCAAGCCAGATATTGGCATCCCAAGAAAACCAATTAATAGCAATTGCTGTGCCACTTTGACTAAAGTAATAAAATCAGCATCACTTATAGCATCAAATACAAACTGAATATTGACAAACCTTAAGGGTCAATGAAGTGCCACCCTTAGCCATGTGAAAGAGATCTATAATTACATCATGAACACTAAGCAAAACCAATTATCAACCCACTATTAACCTACAGAAAATATATACTAAATGGAACAACTTTACCTCTCCTAACAATAGAACAGCATTCAACAGCAATAGCATCAAGTTAACTAGCCTTCTAAAGGTTTGCTCCCCCACCAGGCCTGACTTGATCCAGGCAGCCTGGGTCCACCATGTAACCGCAGCATCAAGGCCTAAGTGACCCTTCACAGCATGGCTGGACTGGGGAGAGTGGAACGAACCACTTTACAGCCTCCTTCAATGCTACCCCTACATGTCTTGTGTCTCACTGTGCTCCTATTCTCATTCCTCTGTCTTCTCTACCTGACAGTTGAGTGATTCTCTGTCCTTTTTCTGTCTTGATCCTCCCCTGCCTCCCCTTTAAGCCAAAGACCTTCCTGTGCCTATACAGCACCAGGAGTTCTGTCCTCATTTCCCTAGTGGTGTCCTGTTTGCTCTGCTCCAGCCACACTGGCCTCTGCTCTCTTCCTTTCCAGGCACTTCATACCACAGGACCTTTACACTTCCTTTGCCTGAAACACTCTTTCCCCGGATCTGCCCTTGGCCCTTCCTTCACTTCTTTCTGTCCTTTGCTGGAATACTACCCCTCCCCTGGCTACCTCCTCTGAGATTCTAACACTTCCTCCACCCCTGTAACTTCCTATTTCTCCTTCCTTGTTTTATTTTGTCCACATAATGTACTTGCATTTGACTTAGTCTTTTATTTAATTTCTGCTTTTCCCACTTAGACCTAAAAGTTTCCAGAGAGGAGAGAGGAGGGATTTTTGTTTATTTTGCTCATTGCTAGGTCCTCATCACTCCAGTGGAGGACAAGCATAATATAAAAAGCCATTCACTGAATGAGCCGCACATTTTGGAGAATGCGCCCAGGTCTGCTTTTCTGAGGCCTCCTGGGCTGACACCCAGAGCAGGGCTTAATTAGGGATGCAGCCTCACTCCGCCCCCTCTGCTCCCCCCATTCTTTTCATGTCACCCTTTCCCCTCCCTCTCCTCTTTCATATCCATTTTCTTTCTCTCTCCCACTCCTTCCCGCTTTTTGGTACTTGATGGAATCACATTAAACTAATAAACCTTTCATTACTTGATTGTGGCCGTAATTACACACACTGAGAGCGGGGCTTGTTTTGATTTTCGGTGGACCTTGGGTCACTGTGCTTTTGAACACTTGTTTTTATTCCTTGGCTCCCACTTGGCTCCCCCTTCCCCTGGTTTAAAAAGGATGAAAAGCTTAGGAAAACATCAGAAATATCCTTTTATTTTCCCCGCAATTGATTTGGAGGGTTTTGTTTTTGATTTTCCTCTTGGAAACCGTGTGGGTTAAAAAAGAATCACACATTTCTAAACTGGTCTCCAGGGCATGGATTGTCAGGTGGGGAGGGGACAGATTCCTCTGATGGAGGCTCAAAGAGTCCACCTGGAAGGTAGGTTTGGGGCGATCCTCTGGGCTGCCCCGGGGCTGGGGGAGGCTATGTTAGCCTGAGTTCCTTAACCTTGACCCTACTGGCATCGGGGCGGCAGGATTCTTTAGAGGGCTGTCCTGTGTATTTGAGGCTATTTAACAGCATCTCCCAAAGTGTCCCCTGACATTGTCAAAGGGCTCCGAGGGGCCACAGCCTCCCACAGTGGAGATGCCTTAGATAAAACCTGGTGTGATGGTATTCATAGCAGAATCACACACCATAGTTTAAAGGCAGGAACAACCCACAAACCCATCCACTGGGGAATGGATCCACCAAATGTGCTCTATCAATGCAATGAAATTACTCTGCCATAAAAATAAATGAAGTACTGATCCACCCTACAACAGGGATAAACCTTGAAAACATTATGCCAAATGAAAGAAGCCAGATGAGAAAGGCCGTATGCCATACGATTCCATTTATTTGAAATGCCCGGAATAGGTAAATCATAGAGACGGAAGCAGAATGGTGATTGCCAGCGGCTGGGGTGGGGCGGGGATAGACTGTTCACCGGGGCTAGGTTCTTTTGAAAGGTCCTAGAACCAGATCGTGGTGATGGTTGGCAACATTGTGAATATGCTCAATGCCACTGGAATTCCCACTTAAAAATGGTTCAGATGGCAAATTTTGTGCTATGTGTATTTTACCAGAATTAAAAAAAATACAGCTATGTGAGCTGCTTTTGCTGGTCTGTACAACAGCTATGCTCACACAGCAGGGCCCTCACAGTTACACAATGTGGGGACCCACACGCGGTTGTTTGTGGTCACCATCCACACAACCAACAAGGGCTCTCATTCCCTCATTTACTTCATGGGTTCTGGATCAGGGTCCCAGTATTCCAAAAACCTCTCCCCTGTAGGAGAAGATGTCTTCTCCCATCCACCAGGAACAAGAATCACTGATTTGTATAAATCCGATTCTACTGTAGTGATCGGGGAAAGCGACATTGGGTTGTACACTTATCAGAGATTATTTCAGTTATCTCTTGTGATGAGATAGTGACTTAACCACACCGTTTCTTTGCTCACGGTTTTGTGATTTGCTAAGGGCAGGGAAGAGACCGCTCATTTCTGCTGTGCGTCATGTGGAGCGTGGGTGGGGCGGGGAAGTCTAAGGTGGCTTCGCTCCATATCTGGTAATTGGCTGTGGCTTTGGGCTGGGCCTCCGTTCTCCGCGTGGCTCTCTTCCTCCAGGAAACCAGGCCAGCATCCTTGCAGGATGGCAGCCGAGTTTGAAGAGGGTGGAGATGGAGGCTGAAAGATTCCAAGGCCCACGTTCTGGAATCCTTATAACGTCATTCTCACCATTTCTTTTATTAATCAAAGCAAGTACAAGGCAGGCCTAGGTTCTGTGTTTGAATGGGAAAGTGTTAGAAAGTATTGCTGTTTGATTTCCAACCCTCCCCAGAGCCTGGGTCTGGGTGACATGGCTTAGAGGCACCTGTTAGAATTAAATCTTCCTCTTCTTCTTCCTCTACCTTCACATGGCCTAGAAACTTCCACCCTGGGGAAAATGTTTTCTCTATGTTTTGGTTTTGCTTATCTTTTTGAGAGTGTTACTGAGGATGGAACCCAGTGCCTTTGCACTGAGCTACATCCCCAGCCCTTTTCTGTTTTGAGACAGGGTCTCTCTAAGTCACTAAGTTGCTGGGCTGGGCTTGAACTTGTGGTCCTCCTACCTCAGCCTCCCAGAGCGCTGGGGTTAGAGATGTGCATGCCCAGCTTCTTTTACTTATCTTTTGCATAACAAATATTTGCTGAGAATCAACTTGTATGAGTCACAATTCTGAGGCTTGAAGCGTGTAATAGCGAGCAAGCTGGAGCAGGCATGTCATGTTTTGTTAGAATGTTTACACATGGTGTGCAGATTTTCTATTTTGTTTCAAGGATATTATACTTTTTAAATCTAAAAATACAAAATGAGATGCTAGTAAAAACCATTAGAGGAAGTTGAGGAAAAAGAAGCCAGGGTCCAGTCAGGAGGCTTCTGGGATACTTCAGATGGGAAAGACGCTGGCTTGGACCAGGGTGACAGCCATGGAAGGGGAATGGATGGTCCTTGCATCAGAGCTGCTACAAGGAACAGGGAGTTAAATAAATACAAAAGTCTGCTTCTGGCTGAACCAAAGGTTCCTTCTGGGGGACCCAGCCCTGTGGACTTGCACACAGGTGTTGGGTTTTATGGCCACTGCCCACCTGTCCAGCCTACAGCATGGCTTCCCTCGTGGACTTAGGGTGGTCGGGGCCAGGATTCCAATATTCCTGAGCTCCCCCGTCATAATATATCTGGTAGTATTACATCATTCCTTTTTAAGTTATTTTCTAATTGACAAAATTCTGTATATTTATTATGTGCTTTGAAATATGTACACATTATGGAATGGCTAAATTGAGCTAATTAGCATGTGCATCAATACCATGTTTTGTGATCAGAACACTTAAAATTGACTCGGTAATTTTCAGCATCCTATACATTGTTATCAACTAATCACCATGTTGTGCTGTAGAGTGCCTGAATTCATTCCTTTTATCTAAGTGAAATTTGTATCTCCCAGTGTGGTTAAAGGGTAGATTATTTGTATTGCCTTGTTAGTTATTTGTTACCTTGACTTCCAGTATATTGCCTATAAATTCATAGGAGATACTCTGACAAGCAAAATAACTTAGGTGACAAAATGTCCTGGCCAGGCCAGGTGTGGTGGTGCATGCCTGTAATCCCAGCACCTGGGAGGCTGAGGCAGGAGGATCTCCAGGAGTTCAAGGCCAACCTGAACTACACAGTGAGACCCTGTCTCAAAAAAGCAAAACCAAAACAAAATAAAATGTCCTGAGTGGACCAGTAAGTAAAGAGAGCTGGAAAGGAAGATGGCGCCCTTTCTTGTGGGACTAGGAGATTCTTTCTACGTTGGAAGTTCTGTGTTGTCCTTGAAGGTTTGTAGTGATTTGTATTTCATAACCTTCAGTTAATCTTTCTTCTTCAGAAAACAAAACAAAACGGGGAGATGATACAGATTTCAGTTGGATGGAACTAAGGAAAAGCAAAGGTAATATGCAAATTTTCTCAGAAATAATTGGGCAATTGATTAGCTTCTCTTTTGAGGGAAAGTGTATCAAATCATGAAGGTCCTGGAGAACAGACTGTCATCTTCTATGTCCCTCAGGTAAACAGATGAGGAGCCTAGGGTCTGAAGAAGGGATGTGAGTTGCCCCGGGACATACAGCAAATTAGCTCCTGAGTCAGGATGGAAGCTCATGTTATTTCTGACTTCTTGGCCAGGACACCTGATCTAGAGCCTGACAATTCTGAATGTCTTTGCCTGAAGTACAGGTTACAAAGTGGTGGCCCTCAGATAATAGTTTATGGTGGCTTTGTCTTGGCAGTGCCCATTTTTGCTAGTTGCCTTCATTTAGAAAGAGGAGATTCCTCAAGCCTGCATGGCTACAGCTGGGATTGTGGTGAAGTTGTCCCTTTTTGCTGGGACATGGGCTCTCCGGTCACTCTCACAGACAACTTCTCTAGCTTCTGCAGGGATCTGAGTTTGTAGCCTTTGGTCTACACTGCGGGATGCTACAATGACCAGCTCTCTCCCAGACCATGGAACCCAACAGCTGCCCAACTTCGAGGAAAGAAGCAAACTTTGTCCCGTTGAATATTTTCTTTGATAGACAACACAGAAAACTTAGATCCTCTCATCTCTTCACCTGCTTTGTCTTCTTGAAGAGTTATATAAAAAATAAACTTGCGGATGTTCCCAAGGGATCTTTATGGCACATAGGAACACAGCAAAGATGGTGAAATCGTGGTGGTGATGTCTTGGTGGATTGGTGTGGACAATGAAACTGAAGAGCTAGAATATTTTGGATCACTGGATTTGGCCCCTTGGGAGGTGGGACATGAACATGTCATTTTCCTATGGTCCCATATGGACATAAAACCCCACGTGGGTGACTCTGTAGTTACTGTGAGCAGCGTTATATCCACTGTGAGCGATTCTATTGGACATAGATGTCCTGTATCTACGTGTTCTTGGACTAGTGTTGTTCAGAGTGAAGTTTTTGGACCATCTGCACCAGAATCACTCAGGTGTTTGTTAGTAATGTAATTCCTGACCCCTAGTCCCCGAGATACCAAATCAGAATCTTCACATATAAAGTCTGGGAGTTTGCATTTTAACAAACCTTACCATGACTCTTGTCCAAGTGAAAGTTGAGAACTTCGGTCCTAACCCCTCATGTACTTGTAACTTTCCCCTGTGTCGTCCACCTAGGAGGCTTGGCTCCTGGTATAAATATGGCTTTAGGACCAGGCCGACACACATTCGAGCTCTCAAACCATCCCTGGCCGGCGGGGAAAGCCTGATTAGTTATTCCTCTCCTGGGGACTCAATATTTCTATCTGTGAAATGGGCACACTGCTATGCTGCTTGCTATCTGCTTTTCCCCAACTCTCATATGCTTGCTCCACCCTTCTCACCTAGTTTGGAGAGCTGAGCTGCATATGCTGTTACCAGGTTCCTGTGCCCTTGGCTTCCTGTTAGGATGAGCCAATGGACCCGCTGGTGGGAGATTAGAGGAGAAGACCCCAGCTCTCTCCTGCTGGATGTGGTTTGGGACATGCTGTGTACTTCCCTGACCATAGCCTCTGTTGGGTTTGCCTCCTTCCATGGCCCAGGACACCATTCTCCTTCATTTAGTCATGGGCAGTCATGGCGCCCCATTATCGCTGACTCAGTCATTTCAGAATCTCTTGCTTAACCGTGACCCCATTTGTGGGAAGAGTCCCTTTATTAAGTCCTCCTCAATGAAACCCTTGGGGTCTGCCAGTTCTCTCCTTCTGGGACCTGCACTGATCCAATGCCTTTGAGGCTCCAGAAAGGTCATGGCTCATGGCCTGGCACTCAACAAATGCCCCAACTGTTGTGACTATAGCCATCATTATCATCAAGATTGTTCTCATCATATTTACCTCAATGTAACTAAAATTATAGACTCTGCTAATTGAAAAGGACCATTGAAATCTTTGAAGAATAGTATCTGTGTTTATTGAGTGAAGAAATGAATTTCTTCAACAGAGACACCTTTTCTCTTTTTCACACCACCTTTCTTGTAGCAAACAGTCTCTTATTTTGCTAGGCAGCTTTGTTAATTCTCCCAGAAAGACCAGTGAACTTGGGCAGAAGATAAAATGCTTTGCTGTTCACGGTCAAGGGCCCCGAGGCTGGAGCCTCAGGTACAAGGTCAAGACCACAGAGACTGGGAACTGAAGACAGACACTCATGAAAATAACAACCTCCGAGGTCCTTGCACAGCCCAGGAAGTTGTTGGTTGTCCCCCGCTCCCCGGCCCCGCTCAAGTTTGCCAGCAGGCCCCCCAGAGTCCCCAAGATGGGTACTCCCAGCATTCCCCTTAGCTCAGCATTACCCCGACTCCCAAACACAGATTCCTAGGAGACTCTGTTGAGAAAAATGACTTTGGTAAGACAGTGAGCAGGCAGAACCAAGCACTAAGGTGACGAGACTGAGGAGGGAGGATGAGGCGAACAGTGCTTGCTACCCAGCCCATGAGATAACCTGGAGCCTGCGCTGTCCTCACAGATTGTCCTTTTACTGATACCGTGGTCATCTTTCAGGAGGTCTGGGCTGCAGACACTGAACCCAGCGGGGAAACTGAATAAATAAATAAACGCCGGTATCTGAGAGGACAGCAGCGCCGGCTCGGCCGCCAGTTCTGTGGCCGCAGGTGCAAGGGCAAAGCGTATTCTCCGGCCTTTGGACCGCAATCAATGCAGCAGGCAGGAAATGAGAGGAAATTAATTTTTTCCCCCTCTCCCCTTTCCCTCCCCTGCCATCCCTCCTGCTTTTACACAAGGGCCTTTTCAAATGTTGGTTACTCTCTGATTACAGTGCAATAGAGGTTTGCAACAGCCTCTTTTAGACTAAACTCCCTATGCCCTTAACCAGAATGATTGGTTGGTTGCCTTGGTAATCATCCTCATTTGCTGTGTAGAAGCCACAATTATGAAGGTTTTCTGGGTACTGATCCTCTTAGTGCCTTTTTCTTAGAAGTTCACGACAAGATGGGACAAAGGAGACCTAATAGATTTTATTGCTCCGGCTCCTTTTAGTCCTTGGAGCCCATGGCATGCGGACAGGAGTCGTGAGTGCCATTTAAATTGGTTGGCTCAGCCTGGAGAGAGCGCTTTGCGCTCAAGAGAGTGGCTGAGGTTCTATTAGCTGGAGGGCCAGGGCCAGAGAATGAACCCACAGACCCGCTTCCTGTGCCTCTGTGCATAATGGAAGCGCTGCATGGCCCGGGCCAGGAGGCATCTGGGGCTGAGGTTTGGCGCACTTAACCTTTTGCTGATAACTGAAGGAAATGGACATGTAACTGCTCTCTTGAAACTCTAGCATGATTCAGGTTCAAGGGAGGAGAGCTTCGTGGGTTGTTGAAATACTCAAGCTGGAAATGTTTTGGGCAGAGGCAGCTTTCCACCCTCTAAAGAGAAACAAGACTCCATTAGCTGGGGTAATTGCAAAGAACGAAAGGGAAAAGATGATGATGGTGATGATGTTGATAATCATGATCACAATAATCATATAATTTATCTGTAGAGGGTACAAGATGCTCATGGTCTTTACCTGGTTTCATAATAGCCTGGGTTATTATTATTATTATTATTTAGTCTTTTTTATCGATAGGAAAACTGAGGCAAATCAAGGTAAAGCAACTTGTCAAGGTTGGAAGGTGGCAGAGCTGGTATTCAGACACAGAGATATATGATATAGTACCTTCTTTTGGTAAAATAAATCAGTTCTAAGTTTTGGTGGAGATAAATGACCAAAGAGGCCTTTGAGGTATAGTGTGAAGACAGTCTACTTAGGTGTTCTAGGAGGAGTGCTTTCATTAGAGAGGGTTTGAATCTTGAGAGAACAGAAAAGTCTCTGGACAGGGCTTCATCTATTGCTCTTTTACTTTGAGGACAAATCTGTTTGATAGGGAGTGGTTTGGTTGAGGAGGATTCTGAGACTGTGTCTGGGGTTACCAAGAAAGGGCGCCATCTTGGTTAGTACCCTGCTGCCATGAGGGATGATGGGAAATCATGGGCTTGCCTCCTCTGTGGGCTTCCCAGCTGATTCCCTCCCCAAGGTTAGTTCACTGGGGACTCTTCAGATGTAATTATTATTTGAAAACCTAGAACATACTGTGGTTCCAGAGTCATTTCACAATTTTCAAAACCCCTTGTATTTGGATATAATTTCAAACAGAGGAAAGTTTCAAGAATAAGAATACTACAAAGAATAAGCATATGCCCTTTACCCAGGTTTACTTATTATTAATATTCTACTTACCTTACTTTGTTCCTTTTACCTTTCATATATTTTTTCGAAACCATTTGACAATAAATTGCATGTATCATGGCCTTTGATCCCTAAATTTTTCAGTGTGTATCTCTAAAGTGTATGGATAGCCTCTTAGGTAACCTCATTATAGTTTCCAATTTCAGAATTTAACACTGGTGCTCTACCCTCCTCTCTTCTTCTACCAGCAGTGTCAGTGAACCCAATAACATCCTTTCTAGAATCCTCCGGGACCCACTCTCACATGAGCTATCACCTTTAGCCATGGTGTCTTTTCAGCTTCCTTTATGACACTGACATGTCTGACATTCCCATAATTTTGAAGTGTCCTGAAAGAAAGATTTAACATACCCATTTGTTTATTTGATATTTTTGAGAACATAATCTGTGCTAGGTGCTGGGCTTTACAATGATTAATTTGACAATTCTTGTCCTAATGAACGGAAAGTCAAAACAATCCAAGGTAACATTCACTGAGTGCTTTTGATGTGCCACCCATTTAACCAAGCACTTCACATGTGTTAAGTCACTTAAACCTACCTCCGCCCTATGAGAGGTGTGCAATGTGATTGTTCTCATTGCAGGTGGGGAACCTGAGGCTGGAAATGTTAATGTAGCTTGCCCAAGGTCACACAGGAGGTGAATAAATCTTAGGCCTCTTGGCTCTAGAGACCATTCTTTGAACCACTATATTATTCTATGTTGGAGAAATCAGTTCAACAGCTTGATAGAGGATAGATACATACTTTATGAATGACTCAATTACTGATTTATTGCTTTATCATTCATTCATTTATTGTTTTCACTGATTCATTTGATTGAATGATTGATTACTCATCCATTTATTGGTCCATTTATCCACCCATCCCTTCACTCCTCTTGCTAAATGTTGGGGATGAAATGGTGAAGTAAGACACATGTAATCTTGGGCCTCATGAAGTTTACTGTCCAAAGAGAGAAGACAACAAATGGAATATAGTCTGTGTTCTAAAAGGATAAGGAGTGGGAAAACCTGACCTCATCCAGAGGGCCAGGGAAGGTCCCCTGGGCATCCTAACACAGTCTTGAAGACTGCATGGGAATCAGCTAAGAGGAGGAGGGGTTGGTTCTATGCAGGCAAAAGTCAAGTGTGTTTCCTGGAAGAAGCTACACGCGAGCTGGGTTTCAAAGCATGGCTGGGATATGAAGATTCAGAGGGAGGTGAGGGTTTCTTGGTGACATTACCAGCACAAGCAAAGGAAGGGCACTTTTGGGAATGCATGAATTTAATCCCTGCATCATTTAATCCCTTCTCTGGCTGCACAGACTCCGAGTCTCCAACCCTGTCTCAAGGGCTTGGGTTGCAGAGGCTGTAAACTTCCCTTAGTTCAGCCAAGGCACTGGGCATCTCCACCTTTCATCTTCATGGGTCAGCCCCCTAGGCAGGCACCATGTGGGAAACAAAGCCTCCCCAGCCAGGGACAATTGCTGCTGACAGCTCATTAGCTCCCCCCCGCCCAGGTCTGGAGAGTCCCCAGGGTGCCAGCTGCCGTTGTTCACTATTGGGGTGAATGACAGCAGTGAACAGAATGGAAAAAATAATCTTTGCCCTCATGGAGCTTATAGTCTACACATTTACTTTGTAATTTTCATTGCAAATTTGTCTGCCATTTTAATGGCAACTCTGTTTGGAATTGGTAAAGTCAGAGCAGTTTGGAGTTTGGAGTCCCTCTGGGTTGAGCACAGCTGTTCAGATAAAGTGCTAAGATCTCAGCACTTGGCAGGCAGGTGACCTGGACTCTGACCTCCACCTTTGTCAGATGAGTGGGCTCCGTGGGACTCAGGACCTCAGCATCAGGAAAAGTCTTTCGTGTCACCAGCCAGCAGGGCAGACGCCGGGGCCCGTGGGCAATGTGTATGGGGAAACTGGCCTGTGTGGTCTTCCTTCCCTGTTTGCTCTGGGACCACAGGGCCCTTCCTGACATTTCGGCCTCTTTCTCTCTGCCTTGGTTTTCTGCTCTTTGACTCCATCATAGATTGCTCCTCCTCTGAATAGCAGGTGTATGTGTGTTACCCAGATCCATAGCAGCTGCGTCGATGACTCAGCACTGTTTGGACTGTTGTGTGTGTTTGGCGAGTCAACTCCGAGAAGAGCCTCAGGAAGCACTTTTTGCAAAGGTGATTGAATTTCCCTTAAGGAGAATTCACTGCGGCGGCCTCTGCACGGGTTGCCGAGCTCCATCCAAGGAGATAGAAATGCAGATACTAATAAAAAAAGAGAATGCATTTGCTGCGGATTCACTTCAGAGGCTCATGGGAAATTCCGGAGACTACAGGAAAGAGGAAAGCAGTCCAAGACTAAGATTAAAACCAGCTAGAAACTGTCCAGCAGGCACGGTGGTGCATGCCTGTCATCCCTGCTACTGGAGAGGCTGAGGCAGGAGGATCACAAGTTTCAGCCCAGCCTGGGTACCTAAGGGAGATTGGTCTCAAGATTTTAAAAGTGTTGGGGATGTAGCTCAGTGGTAGAGAGCCCCTGGGTTCATCCCCGGTGCTTAAAATGAACAAAAACCACAACCGTCTCTTTAGTAAAATAGACCACCCCCCACCCCCCGCTTTGTGTCAAAGCCCTCAGAAAGCTGTAGACATGGCATTCCCTGCTCACTGCTTGTCAGACCCCTGGTACTGGGTCATGGTCCACTGTCTCATTTTCTTCTCCCAGTATCGTATCCTGGATCCCTGCAAAGTAGCTTCTGTCTCAGGTCCATTTCACAGATGGGGAGGCTGAGGCTCAGAGAGGTGAGTGCCTTGCTCCAGGTCACACAGCAGTGCAGGTTGGAGCTGGGTTTGATTTACTAACCCTTATGGCTGTGGGATCAAGCACTCCCATTCACTGGGTAGGTCCATCTGGGATCATTTATGAGCCCCAGGCAAGAATTCCAAGCCTTGAACTTATAGGGATCCTCCTGTCTCAGCCTCCCACATGCTGGGATTACAGGCATGCACCGCCACGCCTGGCTGTTTCATTTTATTACATGTATAGTTTACATCCATAAAATGCACTCCTTCCAAATGTAACATTATCAGTGAGTTGTGACAAATGTTGGTTCCCATGTAATGACCATCTTGATTGAGATTTCTATAGTTTTTAACATTATTTTCAATTTGGAGATACTTTGTTCTGCAGAGGCAATAATGGTGGAATTGTCAAGCTTTTAAAGTACAGTGGTGCCTTGGTTCACGAACTTAGTTTATTCTACAATTCTGGAAAAGATAGCCACATTCGTGTTCATGTTCATGTTCATGTGGGAAAGATGGCTGTAGTCGTGTTTGTCACTTGATGTGGAGTTCGCAAACAAAAACACAATTTTTTTTCAAATTTAATTAATTTTATTGGTACATTTAAGGTGTACAATATAATGACATTCATCATTGGAAACTTGCACCTTTACATAATCTCTCTTGGTTCTTATTTTTCCCAATTCCCCTGCCCTCCCTTCAACCCCTCCACCCCTCCCTATCTACAAAGACTTTGTTTCTATTTTTTCTTTTTCTCATATTAATTCCATTCCCTTCTTTCTTTTTGCCTACCCTTCCCATGGGTGCAAAGGGGAAGGCGAAGTGCAAAAACACAGTTTTGCAAATGCTTCTTTTTGCAAACCATGAACCACATTTATTCGCAAACAGAAGCGTGTGTGAACCAAGAGGCCCCACTGTAATTCTTTTTTTTTGGTACCGGGGATCGAACTCAGGACCTTGCTCTTGCGAGGCAGGCAGCGGAACCACTGAGCTAAATCCACGGCCCTCCCACTGTAATTCTATCTGAGAATAAACCATGGATTTATAATTTTGTGCTAAATTCATAATGATACATTATCCAGATTGCAGAAAATGTGACATATTTGCCCGTCCTTCATGTTGTCCTTCATGTTGCCCTTCCCAGGTCCCCTCCCTGGTCCCATGGACAGGCTGAGCTGCGAACAAAGGCGGTACCTGTCCTGTTGGCAATTGTGACGGCAGGTGACACGTGACAGTGGCGAGCCCAGACCCGGAACAGTGCCTGGCACTCAGCAGAGGTGCGGTGAGTGTGTGCATAACGAGTAATTGAAACCTGGGCTCCCAGGGGCTCCGTGTTCTGTGTGATTTTGCCTCATCTCCAGAGGGTGTCTTCATTTCACTGTGAGCAAAGCTCAGTCTGCTTTGGGGGGAGATGACATCAAATTAGATCCCAAAGCACATGCCTTTAAAATAAAAAAAAAAAATTATTTTTATGAGTCCATGTTTGCAGTACATAATGACGACATTCATCATGGGGAGTTGGCACATGCATGTAACACATCTTTGTTCTTTTTTCATGCCTTCCCCTTCCTCTCTTTCCCCCTCCCTCCACCTCTTGCTCCCCTTCCTATCTGCAAAAGTTCTATCTCCCTGTTTCCTGTCATTTGTCTTGCTTTTGCTCTTCATTTATACTTCGGGTTTCTCCTATAAAAGAAACCACATGATATTTAAGCTTGTGGGTCTGATTTATTTCACTTAATATTATGGTCTCAAGGTGGATCCATTTTCTTACCAATGACTCAAGTTTATTCTTCTTTATGGTAGAGTAGTACTCCATTGTGTACAAATGCCACACTGCTTAGCTTAGCAGGGTCTTATTAATCCAAAACTGTGTGAGGACTTAATCAAGTTTGTTGAATGAAAGCTATTTTGTGGAGGAAGTGTAGCCCGGAGGTTATGAGTTCACATTCCAGAGTCAAGCTGTCTAAATTTTAAAATCTCATCTGTCATTTACTGGCTGTGTGATTCAGGCAGTTGACTCAACTTCTGAGCCTTGGAACTTAGCCATAAGGCTTTTGTGAAGATTGAACAATAGGATGTGTATGTAGTACTAGGAGAGAACTGGATGCATAATAAGTACTCATTAAAATATCGGCTGCTGCTCACCTAATTGTGATTACTTTTGTTGTTACTAGGAAAAGCTGTGTTCTAGAAACCAGGAAAAACTGGCAATGCTGGCCCATATCTAGGCAAGACACTTCCAAACTGAGTCTAAGTTTCCATATCTATAAAACAAAGATCATTTCTCCTCCTCCTAAGGTCCTAGCCAACCTGTCTCTCTCTTTGCACTTTCTACCAGCTATAAAACATGGTGAGTCATCCTCTAGGTCGCCACAATATTGTCCCCAGTCTGACCAGCTCAGCCTGTCGGGCAATACTCTCCTGGAGTGGCTGGGGGAAGCCAAGGAGAAATATCAAGGCCCTTTCCCTCTAATCTGGGCTTCACCAAGCCCACAGCTTTGAAGTCCTCTCTAAATCTCAGGTGCTGGCTTACAGCAACTTCCTGCCACCAGTGTGGGTCGAACCAGCAGGGATCCAGAGAAATGGGGTTCAAACCCCTGCTCCCCCAAGTTGGATAGCTTTGAATGAGTGGTTAACCCTCTCTGAGCCTCACTTGTTAATGAGGACAGGTGCAGTGTCCTCTAAGTGTTGTATTAAATGAGATTAATCATGTAGACCGTTACCAGCCATTTCTGGTGTAAGAAAGTAACTCCCATCCTACTTGATTGAACAAGAAATTACTCCTGAGGACCTTGTAGGATCAAGGATGGTGTCAGAATTCCCTTTGTTTCATTGCCTCCGTTTCCCCAAGGTCAAAGCCATACGGGCAAGTTTCAAGTCGGAGGCAGGAACCCAAGGGCCATTGCCCATCTGGGGCTGGAGAGAAAGAGCATTTTCTGGTGAGGCCAGCCTGAGACCACTGGGTTGCTTCCTCCTCTAGGGCAAACATCATCAGTGCATCTAGACAACCTCCCTTGACCCAGAATGCTCAGAGGACTAGAGTCCCTTACCTGGGTCTTTGATTCTTGACCTCTTAAAGGCCCTGGAGCTGGCCTGTCTGTTGCTGGTGCCCAGAGCTCTGCCCTGAATCAGCAAGGCTTTGTGATATAAGAGGGATGAGCCATCCCCAGGACCTCATCACCCCGTGTGCAAGTCTGTCCCAAATGATGCCCCAGATGTGGCATCACAGGTGATGATTTGTTCTCAGCGTGAAGATAGAGGGAGCTAGAAAAGGATGCAGAGAATGTTTTGGTTGGATGTGAGAAAATTATGAGTTCTCAGTGCTGGCAGAGGAGAAGTTGTTTTCTCTAGCTGAGGCAGCTGCTTCCTGCCTCTCTCATCAGGCCCTCTTCACGACTCAGTGCGTGGCCCCTTTCTGAGTTTTGCACAGTGCCTGCCACAGCCTAACATGTCCAATGGGGCTGGATAAATGCTCCGTGGATCTGAGTCTGTGTGGGGCTTGTCATACAACTTAGGCTTGGAGCCAGGTGTGGTGGTGCCTGTCTATAATTCGGGTAGTCTGGGAGGCTGAGGCAGGCGGATCCTAAATTTGAGGCTAGCCTGGGTAATTTAGCAATTTAGTGAAACTCTGTCTCAAAAAAAAATGCTGGGGATGTAGCTCAGTGCACAGTCCTGGGTTCAATCCCCAGTACAGCAAAAAAAAAAAAAA
>NW_004624747.1:17177256-17289277 GCF_000247695.1 Heterocephalus glaber
CCCACTGGAGGATAAAGGGCTAGTCATGTTGGATTAAAATCCAGTTCTCAGAGTCCTGGATTAGACCTTGGAACTTGAAAGCTGGAACTGTCAGAGCCTCAGAAAGAGATCAAGTTTCCAGAGTCCACTGGGAGGGACTCTCAGGACAGGGCAGTTAAGAATCTGTGCTCGGGAGCCCAGAACACCAGAGTTCCATTTCTGTGTCTATCGCTCTGTATTCTTTGAACCTTGCTAACACCATCTGGGAGACGTGGGTCACATTACCTTCACCACAGCATTGCTGGGTGGATTAAACGAGGTAATGTGTATTAAATACCTTGCCAAGTATCTGCCATGAACTATATCCTGAAAAGGCACCTGTTAGGATGGCATTATTGCCATTGCTACTGCTATCATTGATGCTCACTATGCACTTTCTGTTGTTAGTTTTCCTAGCATAACAGCCATGGCCTGGCCATATGAGGAGCTGATGCCAGGTGTCTTTTTCGATGGGAGGCTCTTCCAGGTCAGCAGCTGAGTGAAGTTGTGGTGCTCAGGCTCCAGAAGCCGATGCCAGGAACAAGGTGCTGACACGAATGGGGCAGCGAGCCTGTTGCTGAGGCTTAGTCTAATTATACCTGGAAACTCACTGCCCCCTCCCTGAGGGGGGCTAGCCCCCAGGAAGAGGATCCTGTTTCTGTCTTCTGAGTAAGCTGTGTCACGTCATCTTTGGAGCCTGTGGTGCTCCCCTCTTTCTCCCCTGGAGACTGTTGGACTTGGGCAGCAGCTGAGCTCTCAGTCAGGCGAGGGGAGGCACGATGGGAGTGTATGGGAAGTTCCATGGGTGGACTCTGTCAAGGGAGACAAGTTGCTGAGCTCTGGAAACACCCTGTGGATGGAAATAGAGTGATTGAGAGTGTCCGGCTGCCCACGGGTCACTCTGACCTCCTCCCTGACTAGGTCACACATGTGGTTCTCCAGCCTCCACTCATGCCAGTGGAAATCAGACACCAGACACACCCCCACCCTGCTCTCCGGGTTCTGGGCCAAACTGCGTTCCTGCTCATTTGATCCTTCCCAACACATGTGTGCATGTCCCCTCTCTCTCCTCCTGCCCCCCTGCTCCCTCCCACACGTGGAATTTTGCAAATGTGACACTCAGAACACTCTGAACCAGGAGACAGTGTCACTCACCTGCTTCATACTCTCGCCTGGCTTGCAGCTGCCCCAGCCTCTTGTCCAGCTTCATTTCCATGGCCAGGGCGGACCTGTGTGCCCTGGCCCCAGCCCGCCTTTCCAGCCTCATGTCTCACCATTCTTGCCTCATTGGAGCAGCCAGGTGAGCTGCTGGAAGCTACTTCCATTCCTTCCCTTGTGGCCCCAGGAACTCAGTCTGCTTTCTGGGCTTTTCTCTCTCCTTTCCCCTCTGGTGGGCAGCCATTTCTCCAGGAAGCACTCCCGGATGCCCCTAATTAGGAGCACTACCCTTGCTATGCGGCCCACAGCTTTCCAAGGCTTCCTCTGTCATGATGACTTGGCCATCGACGGTATGCTCGCCTGTGTCCTCTACCTCCTCAGTGCTTTGGGAGGACCGGGCCTCGTGTGGTTCCTTCATCAGGGCCTGGAACATCACAGATGCTCAGCACACGCTGCTCATATGAAGTGAAATGGTAAAACATGGTGGATATTTAAATTTAAAAAGTTAGTGCAGTAAAAGACACATGGCCACGAATCCTCCTCAGATACTCCCCCTTGCTTTGAACACACTTATCCCATCATTCTTGCACTTTCTGAAGCAGCTCTGGAAATCTTCTTTCATGAATGTCTTTAGTTGTGCTCTGGTAGCTGACTTAATGTCCTGAATTGATTCAAAACTACCTTTCATGGTCATTTAACTCTAGGAAAGAGCCAGAAGTTGCACAGTGCCAGATCCAGTGGATAAGGTGGACAAGGACACAGCATAAAGTTTTCATGAGCCTGACTTTCCCTTGGATGGTGCTTGGCAGGAGCATTCACTGTATTTTTGATCACATCTTGTAAAGACACTCATGAAATAGGACTGCTAGAACTGCTTCAGAAAGTGGCAAGAATGACGGGGTAGTGCACAGGAATCTCAGGTTCTTGGGTCCCCAGAGCAATAGGTGTCACCTGGCCAGTTTAGGTAACAAGCTGTGGTCTTCCATGTGTTCCTGCAGCTCCAGGGTTCACCTCTCTCCCTCCTGCCCCCTGTATCAGGCTCTGACTTCTGTCACCACCTGAATGTTTTAGGTTTCCCATCATGGGGACAAAATGCCTGACAACCACAACTTAAAGGAGGAGAGGTTTATTTTGGCTCATGGCATCAGAGGTTTCAGTCCATGGTTAACTGGCTCTAAGGCAGAAACATCACGGTGGAAGGGAGTGGTGGTGGATAGCTGCTCACTGTGTGGCAGCCAGAAGCAGAGAGTGAGGAAGAGCCAGGGTGAGCAACACACGCTCCTCTACCTGGGCCCCGCTACCTATTGGCATGTGGATTAACCCACTGGTGACTACAGCATCCCCCATGATCCAATCACCTTCCCAAAGCCCCACTTCTGAATGCATGAGACCTTCAGGGGGACTTTTTAGGTCTAAACCTTAGCTTCCTGCTGGGATCCACCAATGGGAAGACTTGAGAGAGAGTGGAGGGAGGAGAGCAGGGTTAAGGACCCTCAGTTTAAGGTCACCGCCCCTGACAAGCAGCCCCCTTCGGACAGCCCTACCTTGAGGGTCTGTAGATCTCTCTCCTTTGCCATTTGGACCTCAAGGATGACGAGAGCCTCACCCCATCCCCCTCACTCTGTCCCATCCCCACCCTTGTGACAGCACTTTCATGAAACGGACCAGTTTGAGTCCAAGACCTACCCCTGGCTGGTTCCCATGAATAAGGCATCAAAGATACTAGACCTGGGAGATCTTTACTCATCTGTAAAATGGGCTCATGAGCCTCAGCAAGGTGACATGATCATCTCGAGGCCACCCAAGGAGTCAGAGGTTCAGGTGAAGCTTCAAACCCACATGGTTCAATTCAACACCTGAGCTCTTGACCCTGTTCCATGATGATCTTCCTGCCATGCACGCAGCCATGCTGGGCCCGAGAGAAGCACCCCGGTGGACAGATTTGCCTTGGACACAGGGCCCAGTGAGGCTCTTCTGTTCCTTCTCTCGGGAGAAGGTGGCAACTGGTCCAGCCACCTCCTGCAGAAACTGCCAGGCTCCTGTCACCTTGTACTGGCAGCGGATGTCCCAGGAGGGACTCGGCCAGCTCCCAAGGCAGCTCGATGACAGTGTCTCCCCAGGTGGAGACCCTGGGGTAGCCCCAGGCCCCCTTGCCTGCTTTGAGTTCTTATAGACCTTCCAGATGTTCACAGTGGCCACAAGAGCGAGCCCCACACACCTCCAGTGATAGGGAAGCCACTTCCCTAGTGCTTCTGCAGCTGCTCCAACATCCATCACTTGTTTACTCCCAGCAAAGATGGATCAAATGGGGATACTGAGGCAGGCCTGTGCGTGGGAGACACAGGGCTCCTCTGACAATGACTTGGCTCTGGGTTCCCCAGGGTTCTTCTAGCTCCATCCTTGGACTGTGGTAGTCTAGGGGCTTTCACCTCCCTTCCCACCCCGGACCTTCAGTCAAGGTCAAAGGCATCTGTCTCAGTCTGGGCACTGCTGGCCTCTCCCAGCTCCTTCCTGTCCTCCTTTCCTGTGTGATCTCATGGAGACTGTGTATCTCCTGGAACCTGGACTAACACTCAGGAAGGATTTGGCAGGGGTTTGGTAGCAGCGGGGCTGGAGGGACAGAGGGAAAGGCGTTGGGACCCTGGAGGGTGACTTGGATCAATCCAAGTTGCTGCTTCCCATCTTTATAAAGATGCAAGTCCTTCCCAGATTTCTCTGGGTGAGAGGAGGGACCTGAGAGGGTTTCACAAAGCTCCAGTGCTTCTTAGGGGAAGCGTGGTGGCCTGATCTTGAATGCTGAGGCTAAGGCCACCTTGCTAACTTTTGAGCTCCCCCACTGTGAGGGGACAAGGGGTCCCCCCTTGGCACACATTAGGGGTTAATGTTAGAAGCAGCCATAAGGGCAGCTGCTTCCTCCACCCTCCTACATGGCTGGGCGTTTGGACTTCAAGAAGCTTTTGCTCCCAAGCTCAGCCCATTGTTAACTTCAGAAAGCAAGAAATAGTCCATCTATGGACATTTTAGGGGTATGAGAAAAAGCTGCTGCCGCATTTTGAGAGCTTTCTGTTCGCAGGCCAAAGTGTAAAGCCTCACATCTATAAAATATCCATAGATCGCCTGTTTCTTTTCCCTTTCTGAGAAAGCTGGGCTTCAAACCCTGATTATGCAGCCGCTCACTGGTGGAACGCGGAGCTAGTTTAGTGGTAGCACTTTGCCTCTGTTTGCTGGTCTGTGAAATGGGGTTCAGGCATATTGTCTCCACCTCACTAGGCATTGGATGCAAAGGGCTTGGCCCAGTGTCTGGAACATCGTGAGGGTCCAGTAAGAAGCAGGAACTTCTGCACTTGTGGTCGCTGTCGTGGCCATGAATTACCCCCTGAACTCAACAAGTTCTGATTCCTGGGCAGGACTATCTGAGGCTATGTATTCTGACAAGAGGATTCGTTCATGGCCGTCTGATCTGGGGCAAGTTTTCCCCCATTTGACTCAGCCCCCAATCGTCTACCTTATCTCTGCAGCTGAGAGACAAGCTCTGTTTCCATCTTTTCTTTTCGGGGACTCTTCTCTCTACCTCACTCTCTTTAACTGTAAAATGGGGGTGCGTGCTCCTTCTGAGCCTCCACCCCTGCCAGTCCATGCAAGAAGCTCTGAAAAAATTAGCAAGTGATGTGGAGTTGGGAGCAGGTGGGGCTACAGACTGCACCAGTCATTTGCAAATATAAAATGCTAATCACAAATGGCTTCTATACATTGGCTTAAATAACTTGCTTTCATTGACTTGGCTAAATGAGGCCACGGAACCTGCAATGATTCAAGATATTTGTCTCCAGTTTCATTACTGGAGAAATCCCTTCATACCTGATCACTCTGGCTTTTAGAAGACACCTGGGGTTGTCTTGCCTTTCTTTTAAACTTGCTTTTTTCCTCAGCACTCTTGGATTGATTTCTTCTTGTGTGGGCTGCCGGATGTTGACCTAGCTTTTTCCATCTCTGTGATCTCAAAGCCCCTGTAAACACTGATCATTTGGTGGCTCTGGGCTCAATGATTTCCCAGGCCAAGAGGACTCCAGGACAGAACCAAGTTCAGAATTCGAGGGGCAGTTTTGGCTCTGGGGCACTCCCTCTGAGCCAGGCGTGGCACAGTTTCCTGTGAATCCCTTCCATCCTTTCTGCCAGCCCCCAGGGAGGTCACATGCCCCTGTTCAGAGGGAGCGCAGGGAGGTGGATGGCCCGGCTTCTGCAAAATCCTAACCCACGTTAACCCTTCCTTAACTTACCTGTGCCCACACTGGGTGAATTACCAGCCCACATCATCCTCTCTTGAAAATGGGGCTATGCAAACGCTAATGGTTACCATGGTGATTTAAATCCCCAGTGTGGGCGCGGGCGCACAACACATGCTCAGTAGATGCTTGTTTCTCCTTACTGTCTGGGTTCACTTGGCTCGGACCTGGGACATCTTGGAAAGTTGATTGTGGTGTAATTCCCAAGCTTGTGCTGCTATCCACCATCCTGACTACCCAGTGTCAATCGGGTACCCCGTACTGCGGCAGCCTTGGGCAGGGTGCTGGTGTACAGCATGACAGTGGCTTATGTGGCCGTTTATCTCTCGCTCACAGGGCACTCTCCAAGGCTGTGAATCACGTCACTTTGCCCACGTGTCAGGTCAAAACAGCTAAGGTGTAACAGTCCCCCTTCAAGGCATTAATGGTCTCATGTGATTACTATTTGTGCTTCTTCTTTCACTTCTTTTTTTCTGGTTCCTTGATTACTTCTTTGCTGTTGTTGTTTCTATTTTTATTTTTTTACTTTAAAAATTTTAATTTAATTTTAATTTTTTATCAGTACATAAGGATTACATTTGTCATGGCTGGAGTTTGTCCATGTACGTACACAATTTAATTCTTTTTCTGTCTCCTTCCTTTCCATCCCTCCCTGCTGCCTCCAATTCTGTTCCCCTTCTCACTGAAAAGCTTTATTTCCAATTTTCATTTTTTTTTTTTTGGTATGGGGCGGGGGGATTGAACTCAGGACCTTGTGCTTGTGAGGCAGGTGGTGGCACCACTGAGCTAAATCCCCGGCTCCAATTTTTATTCTTTTTTAAAGTCCCTCCCTCCATCTATTTTACCCTTTCCCATTTGAAAAAGAATCTCCCTATTTCCTATTATCAGTCCTTTATATTGCTCTCTACCTGTAGTTTGGGTTTTTCATATAAGAGAAACCAGCAGTCATTTTGTGTGAACCTTAGTTAAGACATAGTGGAACTACTGACCCAGAACACACGGCTGAACATTTCCAGAATTCTTGTTATGTAAGAAAAAAGGAACCTTTTAGATTAAGGCTTGGTAGTGAGCTTTTCTATTCCTTGAATCTGTGTCACTAGTGGATGCTAAGTTGTGTCCAACCCTTTCCCTCAAATGCAAATAAAGTCTTGGTATTTATCAGTGTTTTACTGACCCCAGGTCCTTTCCCTCAAAGACTTAAGAACATTTTGTTCTGTGCCAGAAGAAAATATTGCTGTACCCATTTAAAAGGTGGTAAGGCAGAGGAGGGAGGGGCGGAGATTTGCCAAAATGTCGAAGCAGACCTAATGGCTGCCTGTGCTGGCTTCGTATCCCACCTGCTCCCTTCAGGAGGACCAGAGGCCCTGTGGTGCCAGCCAGACCCTGGACAGTGCTTCCAGGGTCTGGAGGAGGAAATCCAGCACCTCAAGCCATCCTCCTGATGGGGAGTTTATGGCCCAGCTTTGAACTTCTGGAATCGATTGCTCAGTGACTTGAAACTGCGTGGAGGGAGTTTCCTGTCTCCACGAGGACTGGGTACTGTGCCCAGCCTCTCACAGGCGAGGCTCCCATGTCGCCTGTGTGCACCCTGGGGCCGGCAGGGATATGGACCCGGCAGGAGGCTCGAAGGGTGAGGCGGTGACCGGGAAATGTCAGGCCCAGCCGTTGTCTCCGATGGAGAGACTGACTTGTGCTCTGCCCTGCAAGCCTGGCCCATGTCCATTTTTAGCATCTTTCCACGGACTCAGAACCCAGTTTAGCTCCATTTTGCTGGCTAAAAATATCTTTCTCCAAAACACAATCCATCACTGGGAGACATTTTATTTTCAGATCTGTGATTTCCCTTTGTTTTTTCCAAAGGCTTTGTTTGCTTCTTAATTTGATGAAGATGACACTTACATTGCTCTTTCTCCAGGCGATTTTAACCATTGCATTTGTCTTTTGTACTCCCTTTAGAAGTTTCAGGTCCTTTAGAATCCCTTTAAAAATCGCCAATTCTTACGTAGTCTTTACTGTATGCCGGGCATGTGTATTAACTCCTTTAATTTCTACAAAATCTTAAGGGGCAAGTACTATCCCCATTTTACAGAATAGGCAACTGAGCACAGAGAGGTTAACTGACTCACTTGAGGTCACACAGCAAGTGAGTGAGTGGTTAGGCCATGATTCAGAATCAGCAGCCTGGCTGCAGCTGATTACAGTGCTACTGACAAGCAGCATTCTGAATATTTATTTTATTTCAGACTCTCTTTGGAGCTGTGTATACATTGTGTTTACCAATCATGCTAATAATCCTATGGGATGTTAATAATTGTTTTCACTACTTTACAGATGAAGGATTTGGTGATAAAATCCGGTCACTTTCAGTGCCAGGCCTACCTGGAAGCCACCTCTCCTCTACTGCTTTTCTACTTGGCTTGTAGCTGCTCTGTGTCCCCGTCCCCTGGGCCCCTTCCTGGTCACCCCATTCTGTGTGTCCGTTCCCATGAATACACAGTAATGGGTTTCCTTATGCCTCTCCCCTACCAGACCAGAGCTTATTAAGTCATCCTTATTGAGCAAAACGAGGATTAGAAACACTGAAAATTGTTTTAAAAAATAACCCAAATCACCACATATCCCTGGTAACATCTGGGTGCTTCTTCCTATTTTATACATGTAGATATATATTATAGATAGATAAAATACAGATAACAGAACTTACAATTTTAAATTTTGCTTGAAATTTTATTTACTTAGTTTTTATTGGTAGAGGTTTGTAGTATATAATGGTTCCATTCACTGCGGGGAGTAGGCACATGCACATAATGTATCTTCATTCTTTTTATTTCCCTCTCTCCTCCCATCCCTCTCTCCTCCACCTCAAGATCCCCTTCCAAGCGATGGAGGAAGCGGGGAGAACAGAGAGCAGAGGGAAGGGAATGGAAAAACAAGATGTGTTGATACATGTACCAGCTCCCCACAATGAATGTTTTGATTTTTGTTTTTTGGTACCGGGGATCAAACTCAGGACCCTGTGGCTGCCAGGCCGGCGCATGCTGCTGAGCTACATCCCCAGCCCATCCCCACAGTGAATGTTATCACTGTACTGTAAACATCTTCTAATAAAGAAGGATGTTTTTAAAAGATCCCATTCCCATTTACTAAAGCTCTATCTCCCGATTTCCTATTGTTTAGCTTTTCTTTTGCTCTTTAAGTTATTTATAATTTGGGTTTCTTATGTAAAAGAAGTTATGAGATGTTTAAGCTTGTGTGTTTGATTTATTTCACTTAATGTTATGGCATCCATTTTCCTACAAATGGCTTAAATTTATTCTTCTTTACAGCAGTGTACTGCTCCACTGTATGTACATACCACATTTTCATTATTCATTCATCTGTTGATGGACATATAGGCTGCTTCAAAGATTTATATGTTATGAATTGTGCTGCTATAAATAGGTGTACACATATCCAATGTCTTTAACTCTTTCAGGAAGATACCTAGAAGGGGACTAGCTGGCTTGAATGGAATTACTCTTTTTAGTTTTTTGAGGAATTCCCATACGGACTTCCATAGTGGTTGTACTACTTTACACTCCCCGCAACAGTGTAGAAGGGTTCTTTTTTCCCCAAAGCCTCATTAACATTTGTTATTGCTTGATTTCTTAATGATGGCTATTCTTTCTGGAGTGAGGTGGAATCTCAGTGCTGTTTTAATTTGCATTTCTTTGATGGTTAGAGATGTTAAACATTTTTTCATGTATTTATCGGCCATTCATACTTCTGAGAAGCGTCCATTCATTTCAGCTGCCCATTTTAAGCATACCATTCAGTGGGATTAAGTACATTGAGATTGTGTAACCATCACAACTATCCATCTCTAGAACTTTCTCATCAACCCAAATAGAAATCCTGTAGCCCCTTGAGTAGTAACTTCCCTTCCCTACCTCACCCTTCCAGGCCTTAGTCAATGCTATTCTATCTTTTGGCTCTCTAAATTGGCTCTTCTAGCTACTTTATGTAAGTGGAACCCTGAAATATTTGCCCCTTCGTGACAGTCTTCTATCACTCAGCGCCATGTTTTCAGCTTCACCCGCCTTGTAGCATGTGTCAGAACCCTGTTCCTTTTGGTGGCTGAGTGACATTCCGGTGTATGGACAGCCCACGTGTTGTTGATCTGATCAGCAGATGGACATTTGGGTTGTTTTCACCTTTATCGTGACTGGTCCTGGTCTAAACGTTGATGTCCAAGCATCTATTTGAATCCTGGCTTTTAATTCTTTTGGGTACATCCCTCAAAGTGCGATTACTGGGTCCTACGGTAAGTTTAGATTTAGGGTTGGGAGGCAGCACCTGGTTTCCCACAGCAGCCGCACCACTTCCCAATTCCTACAGCAACACTGACGACAGTGCCTCTCCCCACTGCGACACCAGCGCTGCCTTCTCTGCCTTTTGAAATGTGTTGTCCTCCCGGGAGGACGAGGGTCCCGATGGTGGTTTCTGTCCCATGTGGCCGATGTCCCCCTTCTGCAAGGACCCTATGTCTGGGACCAGCCTCAACCCCTCCTGGCCTCATCCTGCACCTTGATTTCATCACACCTGCATTGCCCCATGTGGCAGGGATAAAGTCCCACCCTCAGATGACGAGCTCGAACCTTGACTTGGACTCATCTTACTGGGGCCACACTCAGTCTGCTGCATGGCCTCACCATCAGGGTGGAGAACAGCTTTCTCAATGCCACTCTGATCCCTTTGTTTTTTTCTTTGAATTAAAAAGTGGAGTCATTGTGTATTTACTGTTTCATAACCTGTGTCATCCATGCCACGACGGATGTTGTGGACTTCTCATGTCCAAAATTCAGATCAGAGCACCAGCACTGTCTAAAATAAACGCATGGTGTGGATGTGAATTTTTTTCTTTGCTTTCCATGCTGGGGACCAAACCCAGGCCCTTGTACACACTCAGCTAGTGCTCTACCACAAGATCACCTCTGGCGTTAGATTCGAGTTTCTTCAAGGCCTGGCACCTATTGTACTTGACTTGAACCCTCAGGGCCTGGCCTAATTCTTGGCACATAGGACATGCCTGATAGATGTTTATTGATTGAATAAGTGAAGATCTGGCCTTCCTCGAGCTGTGAGGGTGCAGCAGTGCCCCTGGGCTGTCAGTGTTCCCGAGACCCCGCATTTTCTAGTCACCGTGACTTGCTGTCCTTGTCTCCTTGGAAAACCTCCAGCAACCGTGCAGCAGCTGCCTGGAGGGTCTGAGATGTGCTTTCCTCCCTACTTGGGGCTCTCCCCCAGAGGGTTTTCATTGTGGGGGGGCTGAGCTAACCCTTTCCAGGTTTTATAAGCTGATAGAACAGGGCTGTCAAATGCTTTTTATGGGAGAAGAAACAGGAAGATGGCTTGTTTTGCAGACAGCAGGTTATTGGGTAATTACATTTTTATAGAGCTGTTGCAGGACAAATCTCGGCCCTGCTGTCTCCTTTGATGCTAAAAGGCAGACAGGCCCATAAAGATCAGAACAAGGCAAGGTGAAAGGGGTCAGGGACAGAACTGGCCCTTGGGGGTCAGCTTCTGCCTGGACTCCCCCGAGCCCCTCATCAGGTGCCCCTAGCGAGGTCTTGCTCTTGTTCCAGGGTTTGGTTAGAGTCACACTGGCATCACCTTCTCCTTCCTTTTGCTCTGACTGGAGACAGAGGGAAGGGGATAGGAGACCAGGTCCAGGGAATAGTGGCATTCTAAAGGGTCAGCTTTTTCATTCATCCTCTCTTTCCCTCCCTCATCCATTCATCCATTCACTCACTCATTTATTTATTCAGCTGTTCATTCATTTGGTCATTTATTCATTCATTTGCTCATGCAAACATTCCAGTGTCTGAACACTTGCTTAAGAGACCGAGGTATCCCCACCTCTTTTCTTTGAGGGTCTATTCATTCATTCAACACCTGTGGCCGGAGGGCCTGCTATGTGTCACACGGTCTGGCCACAATGTCAAGTAGAACTGAAGCCATGGAGAAGGGAAGCAATTAGCACTTGCACCTGAATGAAATACAAAATGCAGCCGGATCAGCAGGAGAAGAGCACACATGAGAGGCCAGGCGTGGTGTCTGAGCCAACAGGTCAGGGTCACAGAAGGCTCCCTTGTTGCAGCTGAGATCTGGAAGCTGGAGGAGCTGCCCAGGCCCGGGCAGGAATGGTGGAGAGTGTGTTGGGAGAGAATATTCCAGGCCAGGGGAGACAGCCTTGGAAGGAGAGACATGAAGCTTTCGAGAAAGCAGAGTAGCCAATGTAGGCCAGCCGGCCTGCTCAGCTAGGGCTGTGCCCAGGAAATAACTGTTCAGGTCTTTCCTTGGTGCCACTTTGAAGACAACTGTCTCACAGAAACAAAATCTTCTGCTGGGCCATCATCCTAGCTCCAGCCAGACACTCAGAGGCAAGTCCAGTCCTTAGGGATAAATTGGAAAGCCAGTGGGTGGCTCAGAGCATGTCTCTCAATTCCTCATCTTTCTTTCAGCCCCAGAAGGTTCTAGAAAGCTGCTCAGGCTGTTCCTTTTCCTGGGAGGTTGGGACCAATCTGAGGGCCTGGGCTTTTCCTGCCTCATCGGGAGACAAGTGTTTCTAATCAAGATGGCTGCCTTCTTCAGGGAGCCCCTCCCCAAGGCCCAGGCTGACTTCCTGCCGGGAGACAAGTACCTTGCTCAATGATTATTTATTTGGTTGCTCAGCCCCTTTGTGTCTAGTTTCCCACCGAGACTTTCAGCCAGAACCTGAGGCCAAAGTGGCTCCAGGAAAGGATGGAGGAGCCAATAGAGGAGATGATGAAGTCAACCCAAGGCCTTCACTCTGGGCTTCCGAGGAGTCCGTGCACCTGGAGTCCCTCGGTGGTAAACAGAGGGGGCATCTCCAGTCTAAGGTGGCAGCGTCAGGTCAAGAGAATCAGGAAGGGCTCTTCTCTGGCCTTACTGTCTTCCTCATTGCCACACCTTCGCTGTGTGGCCATTGACTCAAACACGCTTCCTTCCTCTCTCTTAGGAGAGCCAGCTTTTCCTTGGCATGTTTGGAGGTCCAGAGGCAGGGTTGAGGGACATATGTTCTTGGGGTAGCCAGGAAGCCAGCTGATGGAGGAGGATTTTGGGTTTTACTGCAGAGGACACAGTGGCCAAAGGACAGCTTTGATCTGAAGAGTATCTGGTTTAAACGTTGAAAGGATCCCAGTTGCAGTAATCGACACCCATTCGTTTGTCTCTGATTGCATTTTGTTATTTTATTTTTATTTGAGGTATTGGGGATTGAACTCAGTGTCTTTGCACAAAGCTATATCCCCAAGCCTTTTTCTTTTTTATATTGAGAAAGGGTCTTGCTAAATTGCTAAGTTACTCAAAATGGACTCCAATTTTTGATCCTCCTGCCTCAGCCTCCCAGAGTGCTGGGATGACAGGTGTGTGCCACCTTGGTAAGCCTTGGTTGATTGCATTTTATAGGTACTCCAATGGTGATGCAGAGAGCTTCAGTGACTCTCTCAGAGTCCCCCAGTGAATGAGGGGCTGAGCCTGGATTCCATCCAAGTTGCTGGTGGTTGGGCACCACCACCCTCAGGAAGTTTTTTTAAAACATCAGGTAGATTGTTAGAATTAAGAATTATCCTCTGAACTTCACCTTCCTAAACTCAGTTTTCTGTAGAATGGGTGGGAGCAGGGCAGCAACCACATTTGCCTTGTTTCATGTCTGGCACCGTGGACAGGACCTGGTGAGATAAGTTACAGTACTAAAAAACTGCTAAGAAAAACCAGCTCCTGTTTGCTGAGCACCATGGGAAACAAACAGAGAGCCTGCTGGCAAGAAAAGGGCCAGGAAACTCGGAGGGGATAATGCCACAAGCTTACTGGATTCGTTTCTTTTCGTTTCCCTGGGGCTTCCAAAATTTTGCTCTCAGGTTCATCAGAGATGGATATAATAATAATACTGACTTCCTTAAGAGGCTTCGAGGGTGCCCTGTGGCTACCCAGTGACCCTGCCAGGAAGCAATCACTCCCTACCTCTTTCCTTTTTTAATAGCAACCTTGTATTCTCTTGGATGGCTGGTGTGTCATTTTATTTTTTTATTTTTAACCACGTCTGCAATGATTTTATTGCACGTCTATCTCCTGGCACACATGTCAGAACATTGGTTGGGCACACACCCTACAGAGGACTTGCTGGCTAAGTTATCCATACATTGAAACTTTTGATAGATTTTGCCAAATTGCTCAAAGTAGAGGTTGTGCCAATTTATACCTTTTGCTAGCAATGAAGGAGAAAACTGATTTCTCCATAAGCTTGCCAACAGTGTATTACCATACTTAAGAAAATTACTAGTGTGGGATGTGATATACATATGCTTGTTTTCTTATGCTTATTTTTGGCTTAACATTAAATTGCAAATATATTTCTGTTCTAAGATCTATCTTTCAGGATGCACCTTGAGGTCATAATGCTAAGTAAAAAAAAAAAAAACAGAACAAAAGGTCAAATATCATATAGTTTCTCTTATATGACAATCCCAAAGTATAAATAATTTAAATAGCAAAATAAAGATAGATGATAGAGAACAGGAAAATAGACTTTGAGGAGATCTTAGGATGGGAGGAGACTGGAGGGAATAGAAGGGAAGGAGAAATGAAAAGGGTTAAGATATGTATGATATGTACTAATTCTCCATGATGCATATGTTCATTATGTATAAAATGTATTAATATAAAAATTAAAAAAAATCTTTCAGCAAAATATTTTTAATAGCTATATAATATTCCTTTGAGCCATCGTTCACCCATTCCTGTTGTCAGATAATTTTTTAAAAAGCTAAAAAGCATTGAAACATTTGATGGTTAAAATTATGAATTTTCCTTATCAAATGATTCTTTTTATTTTGGTACCAGAGATCAAACTCAGGACCTTGCACTTGCAAGGCAGGTGGCGGAACCACTGAGCTAAATCCCTAGCCCTCAAATGATTCTTGACAAGTAAAAGATACGTTACAAATTGGGAAAAATATTCATGATACATACAGCTAACAGAGGAGAATATTATTAACCATATGCAGAGTATTTCTAGAAGTAAGTAAAGCTCAGCAATTTGATAGAAAAATGGAAAAAGGCCTGAACAGAAATTTCATATTGAGAGACATATATGGTGCTTTAGATGTGAGTGGGCAATGTCCCCCAAAGTTCATGTGCTGGAAGTTTGGGTCTCAGTGTGGCAATGTGGAGGTGGTGGACCTTCAAGAGATGGGGGCTGGTGGAAAGTAGTTAGGGTATGGGGTTGTGGCCTCAGGAGAGATTAATGCTGGGCCCCTGAAGTGAGTTGCTTCTCTTGAGAATGGGTGGTTAAAAAGAAAGTTTGCTGCCTCAGCTGCCTCTTGTTTCTTGTTTCATCATCCAGAACTGTGAGTTAAAGGAATCTATTTACTTTCAAATGACCTGGCCTCTGGCATTTAGTTATAGCAACACGAAAGAGACTAAGACATATGGCTACTAGTGAATATATTAACACTGTTCAGGTGGAGTCAGATCAAGACCAGGGTAAGATACAACTTTATACTCAGTTGTTTAAACACACACAGATGTGCGTGCACACACACACACACACACACAGAAAAAGCACAGGTTAGATGGGATGTGGAGTTTCAGGGGGAATGCAAATCAACACATTCATTTTGCAACACAGTTGAGTGTTATATCCTTATGTTGAAAATGGTTACATCCCACGACCTGCTAATTTTCCTTATGGATATTTACCCTAGTGATATAAGAGTGTTCCTAATGCCATCTTTAAAACAATAGCAGCTGGAAACAAACATCCATTGGTGAGAACATAAATAAAAAAAGTGTGGTATTTTAAAGTTGTGGAACAGAATACAGTAGTCACAAAATGAAGGCCGGTAAAGACAGCAGTTTAGTGACCTTCTGTGCAGCTGGTGTGGTGATGCCTGGCCTGCTGGTGGCCCTGCTGGTTATGTCTTCAGTGCCACCAACTGGAGGTCACTTTCCACCTCCATTCTAGGTTGGAAGCAGCAGGCAATGCTCACCTCTCTGGACCAGTTCTAAACCTGTAACTGATAAGAGCAGTTCTATCAGTGTCCTAGCTCCATACTGTCTGGGAGAAATAATTCTGCTGCATGTGTACAGCACACCCTGACTTTCCCCAGAGAGAGCAAGTCCCAGCTCTCTACAGTGGTGACTGGTTCCCTAATGCACTTCTATTTTTAAGAAGTGACAAAATTCATATAATACAAATGAACTCTCTTAAAATAAACAATTTCTGGTATTTAGTATGTTCAAAATGGTTTTTTTTTTTTTTTTTTTTTTGGTACCAGTGATCAAACTCGGGTCCTTGAGCTTGTGCAGCAGGCGTTGAAACCACTAAGCTAAATCCCTCGCCCAAAATTTTGGGTAACTATTACCCCTTTGAAGTTCCAGAACATTTTTATCATTCCAGTAAGAAATTTCCATTAAGCTATTGCTTTACATAGAAAGTACTTTTATTGATTGTCTTTTTTTCCTTGTCTTGTTCTTCTACCTCCTCTAAAAGCTACTTGTATGAATGTCCTTGTTCCTAGTCAGGGGTTGGGACAACCCAAATGAAAGTACTGGGCAATGTCATATAAGGGTTAAAAGAATCGTAAAAAGTTGTATGCAAGTCAATACTCCATTTTTTTTTTTTTTTTGGTGGTACTGAGGATTGAACCCAGGGTCTTTGCACTGAGCTATTTTCTTAGGCCTTTTTTATTTCTTTACTTTGGGACAGGGTCTTGCTATGTCATTAAGTTACCCAGGCTGGGCTCAAACTGTTGACCCTTTTGCATTAGCCACTCAGAGTGCTGAGATTATAGACATGTACTATCATGTTCAAGCTTTATCCTCTCTTTTATTTGGTACTGAGGATCGAACTCATGACCTTATGTTTGCGAGGCAGGCGGCAGAACCACTGAACTAAATCCCTGTCCCTTTTACCCTTTTATGTTAAAAACTTAGATACATACAATAATTTTAGGAACACGTTAGATGTAAAAAGACAACAAGGAATTCACAAACAAGGAGTCAGCGCCACAGAATCCAGGCAGTGGCTATAGAGGTAGGAGGAATAGGGGCCTGGGCTGAGGAGACCATGGGATTGGGTCCTAGGTTTTGCTGGCCATGGTGAGCTCCCATAGACTAATGATGTTAATTTACAAGTGACTAATAAAATCTTTACATAAAAGCAAGGATCCATGATAAGAATGTGTCATACCCAGGATTATAATGAATCCAATTTTGTGCAAACAGTCAAGGGAACCCGACACCAAAGGAATTCAAGGTAAGAGAGGACAGCACTTACATTTTCTGAACTCTGTGAGATAGGAGGTTAAAGAGTGCATTTCATCTTGCTTTGACTTGGGAAGGGATTTAATACACTCTTCCTTTCCTTCCTTAGTAGGTTATGACCCAAATGTTTATTTTTATAGGGCTAAGTTATATGAACAAGCACTGATCTTCATGCTGATTCACTATGTAGCCACTCAAGCAATACAATTAGAGAGACATGTTAATATACAAACATGCTGATGATTCATTATTTAAAGAAGCAGGTCGAAAGATATATTTTACATGATCCAGTTTTTGAAGAAATTCTTTGTAATGTAAAATGCCATACATAACATTATATGTGGTATATATAATTATATGTTTCTTATAGCTAATTATATATCCATGAATATATGTGATTTATGTATTTCTCTGCCAAAAAATTGTAAATAAGTTACCCAGGATTGTTAACAGTGCTTCTTCTCACAGTTTGTGATTGCTAAAACTTGGAAACAGCCCAAATGCCCATCAACTGGAGACTGGATAAAGAAAATGTGTTTTTTTTAAAAAATAAAATGGAGTACTACTCAGCCATAAAAAATGAGAAATGAGAGACATTTATAGCTAAGTGGATGCACATTGAGGCGATACTCTTAAGTGAAACAAATAGGACACACATGTATAAATACTGAATAGTTTCTCTGGTGTGAGAAACTGAAAGTGTAAATAAGGACTAAAATGTATAATAGGTAATGTGAAATAGGAAGAAAAGGGGCAAAGGGGAAGGAAGTGGGAGGGCTAGGGGAAAGGATAGAAGGGAATGGGATTAATATGAGAAAATGGAAAAATAGGATCAAAATCTTTGTAAATAGGGAGGAATGGAGAGGTTGAAGGGAGGGCTGGGCAAGGGTGAAAAATAAGAACCAAGAGAGATTATGTAAAGGTGCAAATTTCCAATGATGAATGTCATTATATTGTATACCTAAAATGTACCAATGATTAGAATGAATAATCAACAATGCAAAATAGGAAGAAAATGTCCAAAGGGGTAGGGGTAGTGGGAGGGGCAGGGGAAAGGAAAGAAGGGAAAGGAAAAATGCTGAGAAATGGAAAAAATAGAAATAAAGTCTTTGTAAATAGGGAAGGGTGGAGGGGGTGAAGGGAGGGCTAGGAATGGGGAAAAAATAAGAACCAAGATGCATTATGTAAAGGTATAATTCCCAATGAGAAATGTAATTGTGTTGTATACCTACAATGTACCAATGAAAGAATTTAACAAAAACAACAACAAAAAAACAGTGCTTCTTCTATGTGATAGAATTATGAAAATTTTCCATTTTTCCTCTTTTTTTTTTTTTTTTTTTTTGATACCGGGGATTGAACTTGGGCCTTGGGTTTGCAAAAATTTTCCATTTTTTCTACATAATACCTATATAGGTAAGATAGTTTTAGTTAAAAATCCAATGAAAATGAAGTGTCAAAAATGTTATGTTACTTAAGCATATATAATGGTAGTGAATTCTTTCACCTGTATAGTTATTCTCTTACAGTACTTGTATAGTTACTGTGTTACACTTTTTTAAATGCATCCTTAACCATTCTTGTTTGTTCTGCCAGTGTGGATTTACCCACATTTTCTTAGTTACTTTTTTGTTGCTGAGATACAATATCTGACACCCATAGCTTAAAAGAGGAGAGGTTTATTTTGGCTCCCATTTTGTAGAGGCTTCAGTCCATAGTCAGTTGGCTCCAATGCAGGGTGGTATGGCAGAGGGGCCAGGCAATAAAGCACTGCTCATGGCATGGAGGCTGGAAGCAGAGAGAGAGAGATCAAGGGAGGAGGGAGGGGGATACACTTTCCCAGGCCACTCCCCAAGTGACCCACCTCCTCTGACCAGGCTTTACCTCCCAACAACACATTTAGCTATAAACTCATCAGTGAACTAATCTAGTGATGGGTGTCATGTGCCACGATCCAACCACCTCCACAAAGCCTCACTTATGAATGTATGAAGCTTTAGGGGAGATCTAGATATAAACCATAACACGCATGGTTGCCTTTCAATTAGGTTCCTTCCCTTTCACATAATCCGCATTTTGTCACCAGTAATTCTTCCTCCCCACCTTAAAAGCTCTTTGGAAAACATCTCTCCTTCCTGTTTGCTACTTTTTCCACTCTCTTGGCCAAGTTCATGTCCTGTGGTCTAAGGTTGCTCTTGATTTTTTTAAAAGAACAGTTGCTATGAAATATGATGTCCATCTGCAGAATAGATCAATGTTAGCAGCATGGCTGGCTTATCTGTAATATGATGACAGGATTTTGCAAGGTTCTGGATGGTGAGAAACCTTTTGGAAACCCTAAGATGTAGCAATTTCAGAAAATTGAAAACATGAGTGGCAACAAGAGAAGAAAATGAAAATGAGTCCATGTCTCTGGCCAAAGGGTTATTCTTCCCTCTTTGCCTTGGCTGGAATGAGTTCTTCCTCACATGTCTTTTGGCAAGATGCTTTCCTTCTGACTTAATTTGGGGACTAGGACTTTTCCAATGGCTAGAATGGTGAGGAAATTAGAAGCAACTGTATTTCATTTTTGTTTTGAAAGGACATCGGGGACCTTTCTTTCTGTGAGCTACAAGTTTTGGGCATTTATCAAGAGCCTGGATGCTGCAGAAAACCAAGCTACAGATAAAATGTGCTTTTAGAATCTCTGATCAGAGCATGCCACATAAGCACATTTCTTGCCTTGTTTTGAAAGTTCTTTTTTCTCTACTCTAAATCATTCAAATGTTTCTTGAGAAGCATTTCTCTTTCTTGATTAATGTTCTTGCCTAAACGTTGGAACAAAAAAGATATTTTTCTTACATGAAAAATATGTATATTTTAGATTGTTGTTTTATTTCTTTGAAAATTTTTTCCTGGTATAATTTTTAACATCCAAAGAATTGCAACAGAAATGGTGGTTATAAGCGGCTGTAAATTCTCAGACACTTTAGTGTGTGTAAGTGTGCCTCATCGTGTGAAATAAACTATTCTTTACAGCCTGGCTACTCACAACCCCACCTGTGACATAGTCATGCCAAAAATAAATTTACCTTGAATCAATGAAGTCTTTACATCTGACTGCAATTTACAGGAAATACAGGGCACTGAAGAACATGTGCAAAAGCACCATGAAGTTGAGCAGTGAACTGCATGCAGACTGTGGATGTCTTATACAACAAAGAACCCATGATATGCAGAATAATATTTCTCTAAAACTGTCCAAGTCCTGGCTCCTTGTATGTCTGGCTACATTAGGCAACATGGCAAAGGTGAGTTAAGGTTGCAAATGTAATTAAGGCTGCTAAATAGCTGATGCTGTGGTGGGGAGCTTTCTCCTGGATTATCTGATGGCTCCAGTGAAATCTCAAGGGTTTTCAAATGTGAAAAAGGGCAAAAGAGAGTCAATATAGGAGTGATACAGTATGAGAAATATTTAATTGGTGATTCCTGGCTTTGAAGATAGAAGGCAGTGTGAGGCAAGGACCTTGCAATCTGGACAAGGCATGAAAATGGCTCTTCCCTAGAGCCTCCAGAAAGGAACGTGGCTCTGCCAGCACCTTGATTTTAGCCCATTGAGACCCATGTCTGACTTCTCTCCAGAGATGTGAGATGATAAATTTGTGTTCTTTTAAGCTCCTAAGTTTGTGGTCATTTGTTACAGCAGAAATAGGAAACTAAAATATGCACTGTTCATTTCATCAAGGAAAATGCACATTACAGATGGAGATGTTTGCTGAAGCTGTTGGAGCCTCACCCGTCCTGTTCACCTTGGAGGCCAGTACATGCCCGTGGTGTCCTGGGCCTCTGCTGGAGCATCCCTTGAGAGCTGAGTGGTGCTCTGTCTGCAGGGTGGGTGGGCAGTGCTAAGACTCATGGCCCAGGAGTGGCCTTGGGCCAAGGAGGGATGGGAGTTGGTGGGTGGATGCTGATTCTGGTCCTTTAGGTGTGGCACTTCTGAGGTGGTGCACAGAGGTTCCTGGTGGGCTGGAGCCCCATACTGCTCCTGGAGCTCCAACTGGCTACTGCTCGTGGACCTGTACTTTAATGGCTCTTTGTCTTTGTCTGGGTCACTTGAGTCCCTCCTTAGACTTCTTGCAGTTACCTCCAGAGTCACCTGTTTGTACCTAAATCCTTATCTCCAGGTCCTCTGAGACAGAGGATTCAAAAAGACACTAAGAGCTGTATCAGCCTGTCACAACCTGTGAACCTTATTTGGATTCTGTTTCAGACAAACAAAAACTCTGAAAAAGCATGAATGACATTGATAAGAGAAGGAGAAATTTGAACACTGGACAGAGAGTTTGATAATAGGGAGGGATGATTGTTAGATTTGGGGGTGATAATGATCTTGTGGTTATGTTAAAACAGAGCTTTTCGAAACTGGAGAGGGAAGTTTTGCGCGTGTTACTCATCGTCTACCACCTGGAAGTTTCCATTGCCCTTACGCACGCGATCTTCATGTGTGGCAGTTTGAGTCAACAACATGGCCGTGTTTCTATGCCTGCTACAGAGGAGGCTGAAAGTGCCTTGTGAAAACCTTAGAAATGTGAGATTTTTACTGATGCTGATACCTGATGTGGGTGCTATGATATTTTGGTATGAAAAAGCTGCTGCAAAACCTGCAGATTTTATGCAAAAGAAAATATAAGACAAGTTGAATTTTTCTCCTCAACAATCAAGAAATTTCTATATGCACTTTTCTAGGCTCCAAAGGGAAAGCTTTTTCCTACCTAAGGAGTTGATTATTACAAGGAAGAATTTGTTATCTAGATAGTATGAATAGCTGTCAACATTCCACAAACTTTTATAAAGGACTCTAAAGCACACTTTTTCTCTAGAGTGCAGGCCATAAAGACTTCAAGTGTGATGTGTAACTCACAAGAAAATATTGTCACCCTGTGAGTAAAAATCATATTTCACATTCCAAGTTTGTCAGCAGAACTAGCTTTTCCCTTAAAGTATGACAAAGGCCACCAATTCAGAGACCCTCATTGTTCCTTGACTTTCACCTTTCCTCATTAAAGTTCCTTTCTGGCGGAGAAAAAAAATAAACAAAAAACAGAGCTTTTACTCTTAGAGATACATTTTGAAATATTTATAAATGGATTTGATGATTGGAATTCGCTTCAAAATAATGCAAGAGTTGAGGGAGAGGGAAAATATGGCACAGTTGTCCTTTTATCTGCAAGACCCTTGGCGGATGCCACAACATAGTATTGAACCCTACATCTACTAGGTATTTTCACACACACACACACACACACACACACACACACATGCACACACATGTACATTGTGAAGTTTAATGTATGAATAAGGTACAGTAAGAGATTAACAAAAACATATAATAATAAAATAGACCAAGTTTAACAATGAAGTGTAATGAAAGTTGTAAATGTAGTCTCTCTCTCTTTCTCAAAATAATTTCATTATATTCCACTCACCCTCCCTCATGCTGTGATACTGAGGTGATAGCATGCCTCCATGGTAAGGTGAGGTAAGGTGAATGACAGAGGCACTGTGACGTAGCATTAGGTTGCTTTGTAAGGGTTACTCAGACAAAAACACTGTAATTTTGTGGCAGTCAGCCTGATGACCTTGATGACTACCAGGTGGATGGTGTATACTGCATGGATACAATGGGTAAAGGGTTAATTCACTTCCCAGGAAAGGATTCAATAATATTTTCTTGTGGTATTCAGAGTAGCATGCACTACAAAACTTCTGAATTTTTTATTCCTAGAATTTTATTTTTAGACTGTGGGTAAGTGAATGATGCAAAGATACAGGATAAGGGGGACTTCTGTAGATGAATGAAGAATAGCTTTGAGCTGATGATTGTTGAAACCAGGAAATGGGTAGAAAGAATCCATTATGCTAATTCTCTACTCTTATATATGTTGGAAATTTCCACAATAAAAAGTTTAGAGACGTCCATTTACCTAACATATTGCATTTTAAATTAGGCTGTGAATGTGCCATTGAGAAGAATATGCAACATCATGTTGTACCTGTGTCCACATCTAACCCTGGCTGAAAGGGCAGATTTATGTAGGGCTTGGACAAGCTGGGGACCAAGGTGGAGCAAGTCATTGAGAAGGAAGTGATTGCAGGCAAAGGGAGCTTCGCCAGCAGATTCAGCAGAGGAAATGGCCAGGAAGGATAGGTTGCAGGCTGGGAAATGGACTTTGAAGCTATATTAGAATATTTCAAAATAGCTAGTAGAGAGGATTTTGGACGTTCCTTACACAAAGCAATGTCTGGGGTGATGGATATACCAATTACCCCAGCCTGATCATTACACATTGTATACATATATGAGTTAAGGTCACACTGTACCCCATTAACACTTACAACTACAAGTGTCAGTTAAAGGAAAAATAGATGCCTCTGATGATATCATTACACACTTATTTCTGGATAAGCACTTCTTCCTCAGAATGAAACTTCATAGACTTGTGAAAAACAAAACAAAATTGGCAGGCTGGAGGCCCAGGGAAGAGTTGCTATTTTAGCTTGAGGCTCCAAACCATTTGAAGGCAGAATTCCCTCTTCTTCAGGGGACCTCAGCATTTTTCACTTAAGCCCTTCAACTGATTGGTTGAGACCCACCACATTGTGGAGGCCAATTTGCTTTACTGAGGGCCACAGGGAGGATGAATGCAGGGGACAGGGAGAGTCACAGACAACGTTGACCTGGTCAGGAGGCTTAGGGAAAGCTCCCTCCCAGCCCGTGACCTCTCAGCAGTGCTCTGAAGGATAAGCAGGAGTTTGGACAAGTGGAGAAGAAACAGCATCTCCAACTGAGAGAGGAGCAATGAGCCAAAGCTCAGAGGCTGGAAACACCTGAAGGATTGGAAGCTGTTATTTCGCACTGAGTCTTTTAATTTAGAAACCAGGAACTGTGCTTCCTGTTTTCCCCGTGTGCACACGGCACAGTCCTAGGTTGGTCTGACGTAAAGCACTCTTCCACCTGCCCCTTGTTACTAATGAATAGGTCGGGATTAAGTGTCACCTAGGACTTTCTGAGTCTGACAAGCTTAGGAACCATACACAAAGCCCTCAATGCATATCCACCAATCAGTTAGCAAGAACTCTACCATGTAGTAAAAACAGAGCTTGTTAAGAAGGACAGAGAGGCAATAGTCTCCACCCTGTCGCTTCCCAGCTATGTGATTTTGGACCAGTTGGTGAACTTCTTGGACCTTGATTGTTTTGCACTAGAAAAACTGGGGATTTGGACAAGATTATCTCTAGTTCTAAGATTTCACAATGCTGTGGATTAGGGTGATGTGGAATAGGAAAAATATATGAGATGCACAAATAATCCCTCAAACATCAATATTTCTGTGTTTGTTAGGCATCTGGTATATGCTGACTCTTCCATGTACTGGAGAGAGTTAGAGGTGAACAAGAAAGACAAGATCTTTCTTGAGAGGAGGAACTATATGCCAGAGAAAGAACAGACAAAGGGAAGCAAACGCACAATCGAGATAACCAGAGATTGTGATAAAGGCTCCGAACAGGATGTGATAAGAGGGGTGTGTGTGTGTGTGTGTGTGTGTGTGTGTGTGTGTGTTGGGGAGGGGAATGTAAGAAAGAGACATGGATCTGAGGCTGAACGATCAGAGGGACCTCACCATGCAGAGAAGCAGTGGCAGGTTCAAAGGCCCTGAGGCAAACTTGGGCTGGCATATTTGAGAACAGAGGCCCACGTGGTAAGAAAAACGTGAATGAGGTGGAGCACAGTTGGAGATGATGACCAAGGAGTAGTTCTGTGGCCAGAACTGTGGAGAGCTGGATAATATTACCAAAAGGGACAATGCACTCGACTGGTGCCTCAGGCAATGCTGATATTTAATTGAAATAAGCTCATAGTTCCCCGAGTGATTCCTCTTTCTAACTGATTATATGCATTTAACCTGTATTTATGTACCACACATGGTTCTAGGTGCTGAGGATAACGGTGGCAAAGCCGGGTCTCTGCCCTTATGGATGTGCACAGCAATGCCAGAGGCAGACAGTGAACAGAAAGATAACTGTGGAATGGACAGTAGCACTATGGAGAAAAAAAAGTAAGAGTAAGAAGAAGGTGTATGAGGATGGGCATTGGTGGTTTATTGTGCAAGAGGGAATGGAGGGAGCAAGCCAGAATGATGTCTATCTGGGGAAAGCCCCATGCAGTGGGGTCAGCCAGTGCCAAGACCTGAGGCATCACTGAAGGAGAACCGAAGGGGAGAAAACCGAGGGAGGTGGAGTCAGAGTTCATGGGGGCCTCCTAAGTCATAGCAGGAACTTGGGCCTTGACTCTGAGAAATTTGAAGGTGAGAGAGACAAATAGAGGTTCGAGTGGAGAGGGACATGATCTCAGGTGCCACAGCATCCTTGTGGTGGCCGGGTGGTGTGTAGGTAGTGGAGCAGCCAGGCTGGAAGCTGAAGGCTTCTGCCATCCTGCAAGGAAGAGGTGGTCTGACGGAGGCGAGGGACACCAGCAGCCACCTGGGCACTTCCCGTCTTCCTGTAACAAGTGACTAAACTGGGTGACTGCAAACAACAGACACCTCTCTCTCTGATATGGAGACTGGATGACTGGAATCGAGGTGTGGGAGGGTCTCACTCCCCGCAGGGCTCTGGGGGAGGACTCTTCCTGCCTCTTTTGTTGTCCGGCTTCCGGCTTCCAGTGACTCCCGGAAGTACTCCAAGTTTTTTTGGCGTGTGTCTACATGACTTCAAACTTGTTCTCCATCATCATGGCGTTTCTCTGCGTGTCTCTCAATGTCCTCTCCTGTTGGATCCCTCAGCCCTTAAGAGGCAGAATTCTACATTTATGTTGTCCCCGGGGTACCTCCAGGCACCTGGAGCACTGTTCCAGTGGGTGGAAACCTGGCTGTGGGGCGGCCTCTATCCACAGCCTGGCTATGGGGCTCACTCTATGGCGACTCCATAAACCCAGGCTGTTAATCCTGATTTTCAGGGTCTATGCTGAATGTTTATGTGTCCCCCCCTGCCCATTCTGTGTTGAAACTCAGCCTTAAGGTGAAGAAGATACAGGAAGGTGGGGCCTTTGGGGGGTGATCAGGTGGATCCCTCAGGAATGGGGTTCAGGCCTTGGGCAGCTGCTTTGTTCCTTCTGCCATGTGAGGAGGAAACAAGAAGGTGACATCTGTGAGCCACACAGCAGACCCTCCACAGACACGGAACCTGCCTTGCTCTTAGACTTCCCAGCTTCCAGAACTGTGGGCAGTAAGTTTCTGTTGCTTCTAAGCCACTGAGGTTATGGTATTTTGTTAGAGCACCCCTAGCAAAGACAGGGGATCTCTCTCAGCTCGACCCTCCTTTTCCCACTCCTAGCAGCCAGCATCTCTCTTTTCCTTCAGTGCACATCATCTTTTTCTCACCTCTTAACCCTCTCATTGTCTGATTCCTCTGCTTTACTGTTCCCTCCCATCGTTTGTCCAGCCAACTCATGTTACACTTCAACTGGAATCTCACCTCCTGTGGGACGCCTTCCATGTGAGTGTACCTTTCCCAGAATTCACCACATGACACTATAACTGCTCCCCCCCCCCCTTTCTCCTGGACATATCTTTTCTGGGGGGAAGTTTACAAAGTTCAACTCACCTCAGTGCCTGACACATATTCATTGTAAATGTTTTCTTTCTTTTTTGTTTTTTGAGGCAGGATCTTGCTATGTAATCCAGGCTGGCCTTGAACTCATTGTACAGTCCAAGTGGGCCTTGAACTCAAGCTGATCCTCCCACCTCAGCCTCCAAAGTGCTGGGATTATAGCTGTGCATGCCACCACACCAGGCTCATTGTAAATATTTGATAAATGAATGATTGAATGTAGAAATAAATGCATAAACAGATTGGCTGGGAGTCCCTGTTCCATTAGGAAAATCTAAGTCTACAGTGGCTCACAAGGGGGAATGGGGGACAGGAAAAAGAAATGTACAGGATGATCAAAATGAAAACACACACATTTCCTGTCTAGGGCAACTCCGGGTTGATGGGGACCCTGGTTGGGACCCTGGGCAGCCATTCCGGCCTGGTACAGAGGGGCCCCATTTTATTGGTTGTGATCCACTGTGCTTAATTCTCTTAATCTAGGCTGGCTTGCCTATAAAGCCCAGACCTCAGGTATTGGATTTCTCTGATCAAAGTGTGGCGTGTGTGCGGTGCTGCCCGGGAGGCCTTGGCCGGGCTCATAAACACCGCCTGGGACCCACCCGTGCGCACCGCCCAGAGCCCGCCGGTGGACCGCCTGCCGATCCACGTGAACTACGACTGCTGCTCATGCACCATGTGGGGGATTTATGGCCAGGTATTAATCGGCCTTGCTTAATGCATTGACCTTTGCCCTCCAGCAGTTCAGGGGAGGGCGCTGGTGAGGCCAGAAGCTAATTCCACGGATTAAAGCCGAGGGAGCCCCCAGCATCTGGAAGCGTCAGGGACTGTTTAAGTGCTGGCCAAATGTCCCGGGCTACCGCCAGCGCAGGGCTGCGAGTGTTGGGAGTTTTCAAGCAGGCTGCGCACTGAAGGGAAGTGCCGGGAGGGAGGTACCTTTGGCTAAATGCAGCCAGTTGTCCTGTGTGGTTCAGGTCACAAGGGACTGGTCCCAGGATCTCCCACCCCAAGATCCCAAATCCATAGATTCCCACCGGTCCCTTCTGTACAATGGCTCAGTATTTGCACAGCACCTATGTGCTCCTGTGTACTTCAGACCATCTCTAGATGACTTGTGATGCACTCTGCAACGTGAATGTGAGTGAAGCTGTCAGACAGTGCTGTTTAGGGACTAAGGACAAGAAAAGCCTCTCCACGTCCAGTCACAGGTGCAAAGGTTCTCACAATATTTCGGATCTGTGGTCGGTTGCCTCCACGCATGTGGAGCCCGAGGAGGGACACAGAGAGGCCCCGCCCTCTCTTCTTGCCTCCGAGATTTGGCACATCTCCTCCTTCTCCCTGGGAAGCTCTTCCCTCGCTGCCTCTCAGCCTCACCTTGGGTGTCACCGCCTGGGAGCGAGCTGTCAAGCTGTGAACTTGCCCAGGGCTGGTGCAGGAAGCCAAGGTGGAAGGAAGTGAGTTGGACTATGTGACCTGGGAGAGGCAATGCTAGAGACAACAGAGAGATGGCTGGGAGCTGGGGACAGCAGAGCAATGAATATGCAGAGCTCAGGGCTTCCAGGGCAGTGAGACAATCCCGTAGGACTGGAATGGTGGAGATAGTTTGGGGACAGATGTCCCATTGCAGGGCCAGGTGTGAGGGAGGTTCCTGAGGACAGAATTGGGGCTCCGGGGACTCCAGTGCCCTCGGTTCCCTGGACAGTGGCTCTGGTCATGAACTGCATCCAGTTTTCCCTTCTGACTATCCAGTCCATCGGACTCCGGGTGGAGTAGTGGGAGACAGACACTGTGCCTTCCAAGCCACAAGGACTGAAACACCAGCCAGCTTGGTACCTGGGCCAGTGACCTCATCCTCTGACCCCCACCTCCTTTATCTGTAGATCAGGCTGATAGTATTTTTATTAGCTATGCAATAAAAGGCTTTAAAAAACCCCCAAGAAATCCTATGCTCTTAATTCTAGGACACCTTCAATGAATCATTCTTCAAAATGTATCCAAGTGCCAACCATAGACCAGATACTGTGGAAGGCTGAGGATATAGCAGTGGAGGATGGGGGCAGTGCAAAGCATGTAAACATTGGAGCAAGAATGTTCTAGGCAGGGCCGGGGATTTAGCTCAGTGGCACTATGCCTGCCTTGCAAGTGCAAGGTCCTGAGTTTGATCCCTGGTACAGCAAAAAAAAAAAAAAAAAAAAGGAGAATATTTTAGGCAGAGGAAACTGCAAGTGCAAAGGCCCTGGGGTGGGCTGTGCTTGGCATATTCAGAAGATGACAGGAGGTCCATGTGGCCAAAGCAGAGTAAAAGATAGGAAGCAGCAAAAAGATCCATTCACAGGAGTCTGATCATCTAGACGTCCTAAGGGTTCCACCCTGAGTGACATCAGGGCCGTGGGAGGGTTTTGCATAGCGGAAAACTGATCTGGTTTACATGTTTACATGTTGTGGGGCTGACTTGGTGGCTGAGCCAAGAGAAAGCTACAGAGATAGGGTGGAGGAAGAGGATCAGGTAGCATATTATTGCAGTAATAATAGGCACCAAGTTATTAATGATGTTTTAAGGAGAAAAACATGGCATTAATTGCATGCATCAATTTTAAAACATATTTAACTTTCAGATTTTTTTTGGTCTGAAGGAAACAGCAGTTAAAGTTGTTGCTGAAAGGGCTCAGACTGGGACCTTTGTGTTTCTTTTATTTTCAAATTGAGTCTCTTTTGAGCCTTTTGCAAGTCTGTGTCTAATAACCATATTTCTGGAGCATCATTGAGGTTGTGTATGTGTGTTATATAATACAGTGTATACTAGATATGCTATGGATTATATACTATGCTATATTATATACACAAATTCTTTGTATAATATATACAAAGCCCTAATAATTTGTCTGAGATTTTTCTTTGTCAATCGAATGAGTTAATTTCACGTATTTAATAAATATATAATATGTAGTATTTGAGCATATGTAACATATGGTATATAATATATGGTATCATACACAGCATATTAACTATAGCATATAATAACTCATTTGATCAATACAGAAATCTCAAATGAAAACAAAAAAAATGGCTGTGGTTTTGCGACCAACCCAGTTGACTAGAGGTAGGAAATGTGCTCAGGGATTCTGGTTAATTCAGTGTCTTACACAGCTGGCCTTATGCTTTACAGCAGGATCCCCGACCCTTGGGCCACTGAACGGCACCGTGTGGGGAGCTGGGCCACACAGCAGGTGTGAGGTGAGCAGCTGCTACTGAGGGAAGCTGCCTCGCCTTAGCAGCCACCTCGGGGCTCACGGTCCCACCTGAGCCCCGCTTCCTGTCAGAGCAGCGGCAGCTCTAGATTCTCAGGGGCGAACCCTACTGTGAACTGCACAGGTGAGGATCTAGGTTGCTTGGTGATGCTTTGAATCATTTCACACTATGGACAAACTTGTCTTCCTGGAATCTGGTTTCTGGTGCCACAGGCTGGGGACTGCTGCCTGACAACATTCAACCCTGATGAAGCTGAAGGCGGAATGGGGATGGAACTTTGAAAACAATCTCTCTGTCCTCACACCACCCCCAAAGTCCTCGATGCCCCCAGTGCTGTTGGAAGACCAATGGCATTGGCATCCCCTGGGGCATTAGAAATTCGGTCTCCAGTGCCAGCCAGAATGTGCATTTTAACAACATCCGTGGGGGGTGTGCGTTATGCTGCCTTTCTCTTCCTCTTCCTCCTCTTTGTGTGCCTCGCCGCTAATTTTATTTTTATTTATTTATTTTATTGCTGTATGTTTGCTGGGAAGCAGGAACTAATATATGAGCAGTGCTCTAAGCCCCTACACTTTTAGTGCTTTGCTGTGGGGCAATGGAAAACTGCTGGAGTCACACAAGGAGCTTAAACAGAGCTCAGTCAGCATGGAAAACTGACGCCAGAGCCCAGCTTCCAGCCCACTGAGTCTGGCTCTCTGGTGGTTGTTGGCACAACAGTGGTTAAACTTCTCCCCGTGGAGCGCTGATGTGTGGCTGTTTGGAGAACTGCCCCGGGGATGCCCACACCCCCAGAAATGGAGGGGAAGGATGGCAGGTGTCCTGGGCATGCTGATCCCCGACCCCAGCCTCTGGTCCCCAGAGCTTTCTGATTGTGCTCCAGGGTCCCCAGGGGTGCAGTCATCTCCCCAGCTGTCTCCCATTTGCCTCACCTTGGGGTGAGGGGCTCCCCGTGCCCCTCCTGTCAGGAAGATGAAGACCCTTTAGGAAGTGGCGCCAGCGAGGGCTTCCTGTGTCGCTGCCGCCCGCCCGTCCGTGGGAAAGGCCACCTCATGGGGAACCTGAGGCCCAAGAGGCTGAAGATTCTGTCCACAGGGGCTTTGAAATCAGAGCTTTTCTGTCATCTGTACACATCTGAAACAAATCAGAGGGTGAAGGCGAGCCGGGGGCATTGGCCGGGAGGGGATTTAGCAAGGAGGGCTGTCTTGGGGACAGATGAGCGGAGACCTGTGGTGACATTCCTGGGGCGTCTCTCAGTCCATTGAGCAGGGGGAGGCAGGTGGGGCGGGCTGAGCAGGGCATCATCCAGTCAGAATGTCAGGAACACGGCCCCAGACACCCCACGCGGCCTGTCACCCCCCGCCTTATGTTCTGCAAAGACAAGCAGCTAAGAGGCGTGTTGGAGACGGAGGATTTATGGCTGGGGAAACCCAGCTTCTCTGTCCCCTGACCCTGCCTTGGGGCTTCCAAGGCTGACCCGTAGGATAACATTTCTAAGAAGATGTCCAGGATGCAGGGCAGAGGGTGAGAACTGCGCAGTTTCAACAGCCTGGGAAGGCTTGCATGGCCATCAGTAGAGCCACAGAGCAAAGTCTGAGCCCACAGGATCTAGGAGACCAGAGTTCAATGCCCGGCTCTGTCTCGTGGACCAGTGGCTTAACAAACCTCTGTGTTCTGATCTGCAAAATGGGGCGAATAAGAAGCAACACTATGAGGGCGGAGGTGAGGCTTAACTGGGCTGCAGTGTGTGCAAATGTGTGTAAACATCAGCATCACATCTGGAAAGAAGTAAGTGCTCAATAAAATGTAGCTGTGAACTCAGTTTTTCTTTCCGTACCCAGGGACCTGAGCTGTTCAGAGGGGATGTGGTGTCCTGGGGATATTACTGATGGGGTGAGGGGCACACAAAAGTCTGCCTCTCTGCTAGCATGTTACCTGCGTGTACAGACCACTGCAGAGACTTGAGCTCACTGGAGGTCCCACCCCCTGCCCCCGAACCAAAGGGTCATCAGATAATGTATTCGCTGTTGTTCCAAAGCTTACTTTGGAAAGGTCTTTCCAAAATGGCCTGATATCTTGTCTTGTGACTGCACTTGGCTCTTGATTTTATGACGTATCTCAAGGATAGGTGTGTGTGTGCTGCTTCATCCAGCTGCATTTTTAATGTACTTCTCCTAACGCTCTTGGTGGGTGGATGCCCAGTAATCCCCCTTCCTGATAAGAGTCAAAAAGGTAAAGGTAAACATGGGCAAATTTACAGATATGAAAAATCTGGGTGATAAATATGAAAATAAGTATCTATAAATAGTTACTCTTCAAAAAACGTTTCTATTTGGGCATGGTGGTGCACCTTGTAATCCCAGCTACACAGGAGGCTGAGGCATGAGGATCACAAGTTTAAGGCCAGCCTGATGAACTTAGTGAGATCCGGTCTTACAATTTTAAAAAATCAGAAGGGCTGGGGATACAGCTCAGCAGTAAAGTCCCCCTGGGTTCATTCTCCAGCACTGCAAGGGACAACAGTAACTAAAGCCCCATGAAGCTCCCGACACCAGAGTATGTTTGATCCTTTCCCATTTGTAGAGAGCACAGAAACCAGCATTCACGTAGGCTCTTCCCTAAAATGCCTGCTACCATCAAACCCTACGGGAACCATAGGGTCCAGGAGGCTCCAGGCAGGGCAGAGACAGCGGGCCGGTGCAGAGCAGTGGACGGAGGGAGCAGGGGGAGCTCTGGTTCTGGAGTCAGAAAAGTCTGGTCTGTACCTGGCCTTAGGGGAGCGCTCTGCTTCAGCATTCATCTTTTCAGTGCCTCCGTTGCCCACTTAGGAAAGTGGGGATATAATGATAATTACCTTGCAAGCGGAAGGGATCCCTAGGTAGAAGAGAACAGTGCCTCTCTCTTGAGAGGGGACGTGTTGGTCTGACCCCTCTGGTTGGCCTGAGAACGGAGTTCAAGTCACGTACTCTGGTCCCCTGCTGTCTCACTCCAGCCCCCTTTCTGGAAACTCTCCTGAGCTTCCTATTGCTCACGGAAACAAACAGATCCCCAAAGTGCTGAGTTAAGACACTACGAAGCCTTCTTTTGCAGCCGGAGCAGCGAATAAACCTCCAGAACCGAGACCTCACCTGTGAAGGAGACAAAGCTGAGAGCCCCTGCCAGTCTCGGGAGATGGCTGGCATCCACAGCGTTAGCTCTGTTACTGAGCAGGTCGTTTTCAAAAATGCTGCAAGGCCGCCTGTGCAGTGGCTGCATCCTTGACCCTTTTTAAAATATTTAAATGTTTTTAAAAAAGGCTCTGGCTAAGTTGCTAAGGTCAAACTTGGGATTCTCCTGCCTCAACCCCCTAGAGTGCTTGGATGATGTGAATATCCAATGTGAATATCTCACTGTGCTCCACTGAGGGATGTAGGGTCACAGAGTCCCTGTGTCTTGGTTCTCAGCTGATCAGCTCCATCCCCTTGAAGCTGCTCCATGAGACATGTGCTAAATTTCTATTCAGTTAGAGCAAGTGCACTTCCCTGTGAGATCCCGAACTGAACAGCCCTTGTTTCATGCATCAGTTAAATACCTGGCTGGGCCGTGTCCTTGGGGCAGACCTCAGGGCACTGGAGTGGGCAGGTGTCCTGCTGTGTCCTGCTCCTGTGGTCCTGAAAACTGTAGTCCATGGACAGATTCCCAGGAGACTGGAGCTGGACAGGGTGAGGAGAGGAGACACATCGTGTCCGTTCATCTTCCACGGTCAGAGGAGCCTGTGCCAGTAGAGACGGCCCCAGGTCACTCAACAATAGTAACAAAAATAAACACAGTGCGGGCCATTTCCCAAGTGCTTCTTGTGTGCCTATCCCAGTGCCTGGTCCACAGAAGGAACCAGCAACTGTGAGGAGAAGCAGTGAAGCGATTTCCACTCAGAACTTCACTTTGTCCTTAGAGTGCTCTTGGCAGGAAGATTCTATTTTTACCCTCATTTTATGGAAAAATGAACTGAGGCTCAGCCAGCCTAGCATGTCAGGGTCTCCTGGAAGCATGTGAAAGAATGTGATTTCTTTCTTCTGCCCTTTCTGCCTTCCCCCTTGTGGTCTCCTGGCTCCTGACAGTTGGTGCAGCCCCTGCTTTGTAGTTATCCCTGGGCTTGGAGGACTGAGAGTGACCAAAGCACTGTTCGCTGCTATGGGCTTCCTGCCATTCAGAGAGGCAGATACTATTATTGTACCCATTTTACAGATGAGAAAATGGGGGCTCACTGAGAGGAATGGACCAGCCTCTCCAACATCATACCTGTATTTATTTCTAGCAGTGGCAAATGTGGTGGCTCAAAACAACAGAAATTTACCCTCCCACAGTGCTGGAGGCCACATGTCTGAAATCTTTCTCTGTTGCTTCAGCTGCTGGTGGTTCCTGGCCTGCCTGGGCTTGTGGCTGCATCTCTCTTCTCTGCCTCTGCCCTCATATGGCTTCTTCCATGAGTCTCTGCATGTCTTCCCCTTCCTTAATGCCCTCTGCAGAAGTCCTTTGCTAACATGGTCACCTTCCTGGGTTCCAGGTAGACATCTGCTTTGGGAGATAGGGATACTATTCAACTTGCTACTGCTGCCAAACTTTGGAGCACGGTTAAGCCCAGATGGAACTAACTGCCAAGCCAGGTATTTAACTGACCCATGAAACATGGACTATCCTTTCAGGGTACTGACAAGGACAACAGGCTTTCTTTTACCGATTAGGAACTGAGTCCTGTGGCTCTCGACACTGGCTTTTATTTTTGCATGAAGTTGAGTTCAAGTCAAAAACAGATTCAAAGTTTCAAACAAAAGAGAAGAAACTTGGCATTTTGATGCTTCCATTCCTGCCTCAGCACCAAATACCTCCCTCCTGTCCCAGATGTAAGCCATCCCAGTGGCCTTTTAGTCTGGGACAGAGGACAGAGGAAGGGAAATAGTTGTTTCTTGTGAGGATGTGCAATTTACAAGACAGCCACACTTGCAGGAAGCCTGAGGGAAATAGGAAAGTCAAAAAACGAAAGGGAGATTTGTACCAGCCCCATGCCTGGCTGACTTACCTATATCAGCATTGAGGAAAGGTGTGGGTTATGAGGAGAAATGCGAGGCCATTTCTTTGCAGTTCTGCATCCTAATTTGTTGAGCTTACCTTTGAAACTCACATGCATACCAGGCCCAAACTCTTCCCTCTTTGCAAAAGGGGATCCAAACTTGGCTTGCACACCTTTTCGACTTCTTGCTGGTCCTATGCTGTGAGGACTGAAAATCAGGTTCAAGAATCAGAATCTGAATTGGAAAGCCAGTCTCCCTTCTAAGTGGGCTGTTCAATCTCAGACGAGTGGCTTGACTCTTCTGGACCTCCTTTTTCAGTTTGTGCAATGTGAATGTTAACATCAGGCTTATTACTGTGGGGATGAATGACTGGCCAGAGTTACACTGCCCAGCACAGTGCCTGGTGTGTGGACAATTCAAAAAAATAGATTGCAGTGACCACTATTCTCATCGCTCTGCCTCACACACCTCTATCCAAGCCATTGTCGCTTTGTTCCTCCGGAGGGCGGAAATAAGGGTGATTCATGCTCTTTCTCTCACCCAAACAAGACACCTGGGCGGAGTCCCTGGCACTCAGTGTCCCTGTGCCCTGCTCCTGTCACAAGCCCATGCCACCCCTCCACCTCACGGTGTAGCGTGCAGCTTCTTTCTCTGTTTATTTGTTCCTTCCTGTTTGCCTGGCGCTGATGTCATTAGTTTAATGGAGGCTCCCAGACGGCCGCACTGTGTCTCCGTGACTTGCTTTGTGTTTACTCGGCATGGATGCTTAGTAGTGTCTGGTGACGATGGGGCATTACACATGACAGCTGAGTCAAAAACGCTGTCCTCTGGCCTGGATCAGCCAAGTGAGGGTTCAGCCCACTGTTCTTTCCACAGACAGATGTTTACCCACAGTAAGTGCTAGGTAGGAGGGACACGAGGAGAATGAGGCTAGGTCTCCATCCTGTTTATTTATCTGTGCAGTCTGAGCTCTTTGAGGTTACAGGCTGTGTCTTAACCCTTGTCACCAAGTGCAGTACCCAGCAGTGTCTGGAACATGGTACTGAGGACATGTTTGGGATTTTTGCCCCCATTGTTAATCTGGGGGTTAGTTTTCAATTACTATTGCCCAGGTAGCTTCTGTGCTTGACCTTGGGAACATGCCAGTGAACACAGCAGCCCTTGCCTGAGGGTAGGGACAGGCGTGTAAAGGAGTCAGTAGATTCTCAGTGGTGAGTTCTACAGCAGAGTAGGGGTGGGGTCCCAGAGAACAGACTGGTCCCCTGGAGGAGGTGTATTCTGCTTCAGGTCTCTGAGTTGGGTCTTGTGGAGGGGTAGGTCCTTCACCTGGAGAATAGAAGCAAGGGTGTTTCAAGCATGGGGAAAAATGAGGCCAAGTGACACAGGTCAGCACCAGCTGGTGTCTTGGAGAATGGCAAGTCACATGCTGTTATGGTTTGGGTTTGAAATTCTCCTCCTCCAAACTCATATGCTGAAGGCTTGGCCTCGGATGGGCTCTGGGGGAGTGACTGGGTCATGAGGACCCTGACTTCGGTGGATCGATCCACTGAGGAGGTTATAATTGGACAGCTTTATTGGGAGCTGATGGAAACAGGAGTTGGGGCTATGAAGGGTGTGGTCATCATGCTGTGGCCCGGCCTCTCGATCTGGTCCACAGCCCCTTTTTCTCTGGTTCTTTCCCCATCTCTCTGCTTCCTGGCTGCCAGGAGGTGATCAGATTTCCTCTGCCACACTCTTCTGCTGTGCCATGCCTCACTTGAGGCCTAAAGCAGTGGAGCCAGCCAACCATGGACTGAAACCTCTGAAACCATGAGCCAAACATCAAACTTCCCTCCTTTGTGTTGAGTATTTTATCATAGTGATGCAAAGCTGACTAATGCATCCACCATGGCCAGAGCTCAGGGGATTAGTGAGAAAATGATGCTGGAAACATCTCTGGAAGGCAGTGGACAGCTATGGAAGGATTGGCATGGAATTTCTTCACCACGTTGTGTTCTCTAAAGACTACTGTGAAGGCAGAATGGAGGGTGGGCTGGAGTGGTAAACAGACATTCTTGGGGGACAAAGAATCTCAGTCTCAAAGTCCTGTAACATATCTAGTGCTGTACCTAGCAAATAGGCCCCAGGGGCAAAATAATCCTTCGTTTGTAATATTTTCCAGTTCCCCATGGCTGATTTCCGGTGGCTAACATGGTGCTGCTAGTGAGAGTGATGGACAATGTCAGAGCCAAACAAGCCTTCATTCTGCTCCTTACAGATCTTTAACAAGGGACTATAGAGACAATGTGGGAGAAAGGACCCTGGAAGTTCTTCACCACAGGTGAGACAGATGTCTGTAGTGGCTCTGCCAACACTGAATCCTCTTTTCCCACTGCAGCACTACCTAGAATTTCCATGGAAGGATCTGTCTTAGCCATGGTGTTTGGATGGGATGGGCCCAAACACAGCTCCAAGTCCCAGGTGGGAGAGCCAATGAGAAAACCCCTTCTCCAGAGATGGGTATTGGACCAATCAGAGAAGAAGACAGAAACAGGCTCCCTTTCCCTTCCTAGGGAGCTCAGAGGAGAGCCACTCTCCTTCTCAGAATGGAAAAGAAGTTTCTAGAGCACAATAAGGCCTCCTATGGGAGCCTGAAGGCCACCTAACACTGTCCAAAGCTAATGCTTTCCAGGACAGAATGGAGAGGTAGAGAAGAGCTGGGCTTTGTTTGCACTGCTGGGTCTTTGTTTTAATTTGTCTGACCTGACCTTGACAGTTTTGGTTGTGGAAATCAATGAAATTGCCATCTTAGTAAAACCAGTGTGAGTGGGTTTCTGTTCTGTTTCACGGATCATGATTCTCACTGTCATTGGTGCCACCCTCTAGGGTCTGCCTCGGTTTGTGGGACCAAGGGAGGCTTCCTGGTGGATGTTTCCTAAACAAGACCTAAAGGATAGGGAAAGAGAGAGTGAAAGTGCCCTCTAGACCACTGAGGAGGAAGACCAGAAGACACCATGCATGTTTGAGGCAAAGAGGAAGTGTGGGATGGCTGAGGCAGAGTGAGAAATAAGGACGCAGAGGAACAGTTCATACGAGACCTTACGGATCATGTAACACTCTTAGACTTTTCCCTGAGTGGAAAGTGAAGCAGCCAGGAGGCAGAGCAGAGATCTACTCAGGTCAGCTACCCTGCTTAATAGGGCAGAGTAGTTTCCTGATGAGGGAAATGGGTTCACGAGTCACCCCCGAGGGGATGTGATGGGAGTGGATCAGATGAGAGACACCCAGGTCTTGGACTAGAGAATGGGTGGTTGGAAGACACGACAAGTGGGTAGAGTTAGGAGGGGTTGGTGGTTTGGTACCGGCTATGGATGGAGAGGGAGGAGCCAAGAAACATGTAGGAGTGGTTTGTTAGCATCATCGGTCCCAACTCTTGAATGCCATGAAGTCATCTTACAGCCCTACACCCTCGTGGTGGGTGAGGCCTCCTTGACCTTGGCTGTGGTGTTGGCTGTGTGATTCATTCCATTGAATGGGACCTCGGTCCTATTACGTGTGACATGGGCAGAGGGTTGGCATGTTCGTGCAGCTGCCTTGATCTCATGCACTCCTGTGACCCACCAGGTGAGGGAGTATCCCTAGGCAGCTACCGCTGTTTGTCCAAAAGTCATGTAGTCTTGAATCAATGACATCCCGGTGACACGCTAGACACAAGAACATGTGTTAAAAGCATTGATGGAGCATGTCGATAGTTAAGTCATGAGGTTTGGAGAGCCAGAAGCTGTGTGGTGTAGTAATAGTGTTTGTATCTGAGGACAAAGTGCAGACCTCAGCTCCACCTTGTGACATGTGAAGCAGACCACATGACCCGAATGACCCTTAGCCCAGGGAGCATGAGAGATACTTGAAGCCAATCTGAACTCAATTGATAACATTGAGTCTGAGGCCTATCCTAGGTCACCTGTTTTTTCTCAAATCACAGACCTGTGAATGTGAGCATAGATGATTGCTCTGATAACACATTTTGGGACAGTTTGTTATGCAGCATTATTGTGGCATAGCTGACTAATACAGATGGCTTGGGTTGCCTGGCAATGGCTTTCATATATGGCAGCATGGTATCACCACCCTTTGTATATTTGCTAGCACAGCCAACTCTCCCATTTGAATACTGTAAGCATGTGTCTGCCCACGAACTGCAAGCAGACTCAGCTCTGTTACTTCTTTTGTGAGTAACTTCTGGACCGCTTGGTGGATGGAACTTGTGACTATGTCTTTGGGAGCAAGCTCCATAGGGTAATGAATTATTAAAACAGGAAGTCCTTCTCCCTAGCACTTTCCACCCCACTTTTCTACTACCTGTTAAGTCAAGTGATTTAGGGTACCTCAGAGCTTTGAGTGACTCCAGATTTATTTTGGGGAAGGACACAGGGATGGTGACATGTGGAGAAGTTACTTACCCTAACCAGACGTCCAACATTGATGATGTCACCAAAAAGAAGGAAGACAGAAGCCCGCCAAAGCAGCATGGGACATTTCCTCTAGGAAACAGCATGCCTTGATGTATGGAGTGTTTGACTGTGTTAGGCACGAACACAGCTTAGCTTTTCTTTTCATGAAAGCAATGAGCATTTATAAAATTCCACCCCTTCTACCCTTCACCAAACTTATGAGTCCTTTAGCTCTAACCTTCTTGTGACCCGCAGCTTATATAGACCCAAGTCATTTAAAACTCAATCCAAAGTGAAACACGTTTCAGTCATGGCAAAATTAATTCCCTCACTCTGCATTGGTCTGAGACCTCGTGGGGGAATCTGTGGCTGAAGGGGGGCTGGGGAGAAGAAAAAAAAGGGGATTTTGTGAATAGAAAAGAGGCTTCTAACAGGAAAGATATTTATAAAGCTCCATTTGGGTACTGTGCAGTTTGGAAGGAATTTGTTATAATGGCAATATATAAATCTTTGAATGGTCTCATAAATCATAGCTTCCTGGCCAGCCAATCAAAAACCAGGGAAACCTGGCTCTTTGCAGTACTCAGTTGTTACTAGAAAGATCCTGTATGGCTCCTTGGAAGTAGAATCGGAAAATCTGGCTACATTTCGGGGTGTGTGGAATGTCTTGAATTACTCCTCAAACATTTTAGATTTGATAAAACCCAAGACACGGCTTTTCCAACCCTGTTTCCCTTTACCCCCTTACCCCCTCCAATAATTATTAAACCCATGTGTAGATCAAGAGAAGTTTAATCCATGTGTTTCTGATTCATTTACACTTAACTCATCAAAATATTGTTTTTAAAGAGCTGTTTGTTTTCCAAAAAGCCTTTTCCTCTAAGCTTGAAAGCTTAACTTAGCAGAAGCAGGAAGCTGTCTTCTGCCAAGAGTAAATGGGTGAGAAGTCCAGGGCCTCGGGTTTTGAAGTATGTGCAACGAATGTTCAAACAGGTTTTCAGTGGAGCCAAATCGACTTTTTTATCTCCAAGAAATCTCAAGAGAGCCACGGGGGTGGAAGTTTCAAGGAACATCGTCTTTTCCCAAAGCGTGTGAAATTGCATTCCAGCAAGAAGCCCAGCCAAACCAAGCGGAATTCAGAATGCGGGCATGGAAGGAGACTGGGGTCCGTGACCTTGTGAAATGAGAGAGGATTGTTGGGGAAGTTAGCAGAGCCAACAGTGCCATTCATTTGGGCCTTCCCTGCACAGAGTTTGACATCAGTGGTTTTTTGCCCTGGATCAGGTACTGATGATACCCGTACTTGGCACAGGTACTAACTAACTCAATGGATGTCCTGAGGAAGGGTGGCCCTGGGGTCCCTGTTTCACAGAGGGAGAAATTGAGACATGGAGAGTTTGTGTGATGTGACTGAGATCACATCTGGAGCTTAGATTTAAACCCGGTTTGCCTCTGAAACTGAAGCCGGTGAACCTGATACGACACTGTGGTTAGTTTGTGACTGGAGAGAGGTGGGATTGCTGTGTTTGTCACTGGGGATTCTACATAAAGAGGGCAACGTGGAACTACCCTGTGGAACTTAAGCTGGTTATGGAAGGTAAACATTAGGCCCATACTGATTTGAGCTCTGAGGAGTGAGGTAAAGGAAAAGCCAGGGAGGCAGCTGGTCTGGGAACTGGGGAGGACTGGCTGGTGTCAGTGACATTTCATCTCAGACTTGAGGGACGATGTTATGGGTTCAATGTGCCCCCCGGACCCCCAGCATTCAGACATTCAACATCCTAACCCTTAATACTTCAGAACGTGACCGTATTTGGAAACAGGGTCATTGCAGCTGTACTAGTTAAGATGAGGTCACACTGGAGCAGGGGGAGCCCCTGACATGACAGGACCGCTGTCCCTAGGAAAGGGAAATCTGGGGGTGAAAGCAGAGACCCAGGAGACACAGCTACCATCCAAATCCTGGTCCATGAGAAGGAGCTCGCTCTGACTGGACTTCCATTCTGGACTTCTGGCCTCCTGAACTGTGGGCCACGGCCAGAGCTGAGGTCCAGCCGCTTGGCTGGTTCTTAGTGATGCCCCCCTAGCAAAGCAACCCGGATGGAAAGGCATCTGCCAGGTGAACAGAGCAGGGAAGGAGGAATAACCCAGGAAGAAGAAAGAAAGCATGAAGAAGCCTCAAGAAGGACAGAACTGGCCTCTGTGGGGAACCAGAAGTAGGGAATGAGGAGAAGATGGGTGGGAGGTGAGGCAGGGTGAGCCAGACCCTGGTGTCCCTATACATAGTAACATTTATGTAAAGGAAGATGCAGTAAAGCCTGATGAAGAAACCAGTGAAGATTTCCCCCCTACCCAAGGTACTGAGAATTGAACCCAGGGCCTTTGCTCTGAGCTACCTCCCCAACCCATATATATATATATATATATATTTTTTTTTTGACACAAGGTCTCGCTAAGTTGCTAAATTGCCCAGGCTGAGCTCCAACTTGCAATCCTCCTGTCTCAGCCTCCCAGAGGGCTGGGATGACAGGCATGTGCTACCACACCAGGCTCCAAGAAGGGTTTTTACTAAGTAAGGGGCAGATGTGAGTGTTTGAATTTTAGGAGCCTTGTCCTTTGCAAGAAGACTGGATTTTGATGGTGGTGGGCAAGATGAGCGGAGGTCAGATAGGACGGTAGCCTGTGGTTGACTGCAGGAGTTTCTGTTCAGGCCTTTAACTGGATGGCTCTTCTTCAACGGCCTTTTCCATCAAGTCATTTCTCTGCTCACAAACATTTATTCCTTCATCCCCTCTGAACAGTGAGCCAGGCTTTGATATTGCTTACTCCAATGGAGCCTCCAGCCACCATGGTGACTCTTTTAAATTAAGGTGAAAATCAGGTGTGTGGTGCACGGCTGTGTGATCCCAGGAGGCGGAGGCAGGAGTTTTTCAGGTTCAAGTCCAGCCTGCACATTCCAGCAAGACCTTATGCCCCTAATCAAGGTGAGCTGGTGATGCAGGAAGAGCCACTGGACTCTAGAAAACTGAAGTCTGGAGCAAGAGACACAGGGATTGGAAATGCTTGGTACTGATGCATCCAGATCCCTAAGAATGAATGTCACCCTTTGTTCTCATTGCCTGGCCACTGCACCCCACTTCCTGTCCTTTCTGAATCCTTCCTATGGTGTTTATGAGCTACCCAGTCATCCTTTTCCATTTGTTTTGTGACAGCATCTCATATACAGTCCACCCTGGCTTTGAACTCAGTAAGTAGCCCAGGCTGGCCTTGAATTGATAGCACTCTTCCTGCCTCAGCCTCCCGAGTGAGTGCTGGGATAACAGGTAAGTGCTGCCATGCCTAGCTGCCCAGTCAACTTCAAAGCACATGCTGCTTGGCTTCTGTGATGCAGGGTTGGCCGCTGCCAGAAATTCCTAATGAGTCCCCTCATAGAGCTGGGGCTCTTAAGTGGAGGGATGGAACTAATCAATACGGATCATAAAGCCCTGGCTTTGTCAGTTTCAGAAAGTGGTCCTGTTTGAATCCAATCAAGACACGGATGATTTATGCACCATGAGGCAACAGTCGAAGAAGCGGGAACCGCTGAGCTCATGGGGTTTTGGATGTCACAACCCCGGGTCCCCCAGACTGAGAGGGTCTCATGTTATACTTGTTTGTCAGATTCATAAATCTGAGATGGAGAAGGTAAAAGAAACCCCAGTGCACTCCCTGGAGTCTTTTGCCAAATATTTCCCTGCGATGGATTATTTATCTCTGGATGCTCCTGGGTTTGGATCTTTGCTGGGTTTGCCCTCTGCTAATGGTGTCATGCCTATTTCTGGATCATCAAAGTCCTCACCCTAAAAAGTGAGGCCATTAAACAAATCTGTTAAAAAATTAAACATTGAAGGATTCTGCTGTGACCTTCACCTTTCGTATCATGGGGTGACATCAGGAGCATCTCTGATTTTTCTTGCCTGATCCTGGGCACCACCAACACCACTTCCTAGACCTCATAGGTTCTTGAGAAATTTAGGTAAACAGCAACTCATGAGGAGGCTGTCCTCCAAATGTGTGCTGTGAGTGGTTAATGGGAATGAGTATGAATTTTACTATAGAACAGTCCCTATACCTGTGCAAACGGGTCCCATTTTTGCTACCCCAAATAACACTATCTTTATAAGCAAAATCACATATATATACATACATCCATGTCTACTTCAAGACATATTAAAAAATAAAAGAATCCCCTAGATTGCTAATGCAGTTATCTTCGAATAGTAGAATAACAGGGACATTCTTTTTCTACCTCACATTTATAAGACTTTCCTTCAGTGAGCATTAGTTGCATAATTAATCCACAGATGATTACGTTCCTGCAAAAAGAGGAGATGTATTACCAAAAGGATTACATTCCCCAGGATGGTACCATTGTAATCATTTAATTACAGTGGTTTTAGAATATTAACATTTACACACTAACATGTAACGTTGGTTCTCTAAGTGAACTCATTTAAAAAGTGGTTTCTAAGTGGATCACTAGGATGGAAACTACGTGAAGGCAGGGTTTATTTGTGTCTATTTGTGTCTATTTGTGCATGGTATTCCCAGTGTTCAGCTAATAATTAAGGAAAGAAAAAATTAAGAGAGAGAATGAGGCTGTGTGTGTGGGGCCAGCACTTTAAGAGGCAGTCAGTCTTTCCGGCTTTCAGTCAGAGCTCTGATTGACGAAGGTGTGTGGTCTTGGGCAAATCACTTCCCACTTGAGCCTTGATTTTTCCCATCTGTAAAATGAGAAGATAGTACTAGACTGTTCTACATCAAGGATTGGTAAACTCTGACCCGCAGGGTCAGATCTGGTCCACCCCTTGCTTTTGTCAATAAAGTTTTATTGAAACTCTCCATCCTCATTCATTTCCATATCGTCTTTGGCTGCTTTCACACCACAGTGATAGAGTTGAATAGTTACAACAGGGACCTTACACTTGGCAACAATGAAATATTAACTCTGCGGTCCTTTACGGAAGAAGTTTGGAGAGCCCTGGTCTAGGTGACTCTCCATTGAATCTGTATGTGAATCTGGGTTGTCTAGGATTTGGTTTCCACTCCAGTGACTTTAGGGGTGGGGTTTGTATTTTCCTTCCTGATTGATCTCAACCCAACCCAGTGAGGGGGCAGAAGAGGTGGGGGTGGGGTCAACCTTGGAACATCTGCCTACCCCAGGGCACAGTTCATGTTGAACTCCCATTCTGGACTCATCTGAGAGGAGGATTTTGAGGGATAGGGATGGAAAACTGCACCTCTAGGATAATGTGCTCAGGTTAGAAAATTGCCTGAGTGATTGATCGCACCATCAGTGCCTTTGAGTGATCTGTAAAATGGATATGCTGGCCCTTCCGGTCCTGTTTCGTCGGCCAGCTTATGGATGTTTCTGAACAGTGTCCTTCATCGATTCTCGGAAACATTTTCCCTTCCTATGCAAAATAATCACAGTCATTTTCCAGAAGCCGTTTGGGCGACGGAACTCATCTTGCATGTGTGTGTGCTTTTCCCTCTGATATGGCGCTGCCGTGGCTGGGCTCCTCAATTAAAGAATCCTTTTCTGTGCTGTTTAATTTGACTCAGGGATGCCAAAACCATTTCACTGACCCTGCACCTTTCCAACTTGGGGTTTAGGCAAGACAGCACTCATTTTCTGGACAAATGATCCTCTTCTACACCAGCTGTGGCTAACCTGGCCCTAGGACTTCCTCCCACCCCAGATAACACTGAGTCAGAAGTATCCACAGTCCTGCATCCTTGGAGAAGACAAACCCTAGGCTGGGAGGATCTGGAGACCCTTAAAATGTGTGTGACAGAGCCTGGTAATTGCTTGCATTTTGGGGACATTACAAGAGCTTATTCCAAAGCACTCTCTCCATTCCCTGTTAATGCACAAGTCATGATTCAGTGTCAGCTGCTTGATCTTGGCTTTGTGTCGGAGAATCTGTCCCTATTTGACTCCCATATCTGGGATAAGCTGAACAAAACAGGAAGCTGAACATTTCTAAGTTTTCTCCCTCCTAGCCATACCTTCTAGATCAACTCCTCCCAGATCCAAGGCTTGGTCTTACATATTGTGTGCAGCCCACATGCTCATTGTCTTCCCCCCAGGCAGCTAAAAGAGGTTGGTGTGAAACAAAGACCAAAGAGAGAAGGAAGTAGTTTGGTTTTCACATTGGGTCCATATCTTTTAATGTCTTTCTTCCAAGGATGAAAGGAAAGAATGGGTATTTGTTGAATGTGGTGGTGCGCATTTGTAATACGAGCTATTTTGGAAGCCGAGACAGGAGGATTGGAATTTTAAGGACAGCCAGGACAACTTATAGAGACTCTGCCACTGAATACATTAAAATAAATAAATAAATAAATAAATAAATGGATTGGCATCCCCAATACTGGAAATAAAATAAACTAGAATAATGGGTGTAAAGTGTTTTCTGGAGCACTGAGTCTCAACCTATCATGTTCACATGACTCTATTAAAATACAGGTTCTATTCTGTAGACCTGGGTCAGGCCAGGGATCATGCACTGCTAGGAAACTCCCAGTGTTGTTGATGCCACTGGCCTGAGGAACATGCTTTGAATAGCAAGGGTAGGTAACATAATAAGCTTTGAATAACTTGCTATCCAACTGGGTAAATGATGGCTCCCACTTCAGTATCAGGAGCTCCTGATACTGACAGGAAGTGGGGCAGGAGTCTGAACCTCAGTCTTCAGGCCCAGCTACTGCAGACTCTGGGGCTCCTGGTCTACCTACCTCAGCTCCAGCAGAAAAGCTGAGCAAGGATACAGGAAGTGCTGTTCAAGCTGTAAACAGTAATTGAGCATCTACTTCACCTTCCAAACTCTAATTTTTGGCTGGAGGGGCCTTTTGCAGGACCTCATTTCTAGAGTATTTGCACTTGGACCCTTTCCCAAACAGGACTTAGTATGCAAATATATATGCGAACAACAGATATGCAAATAATATATGCAAATAACATTGAGGTTATTTGCTGGGTGTGTGGCTGGTGTTCAATACATATTTGTTGGATGAATGGATGATCCAAAGGAAGATCTGCTAGGCAACTTAACAGGAACAATGTGCATAATCTAGATAGCAGGATTTGTAGGGTCTCTATGAAAATTCTGATGATGACTTATTCTTACTGAGTGAACAAAAGCTGTTCCCACAAAGACATTTGTGGTACAACAGAATTAGCAGAGTCCAAGCTAAGATATGTAATTGAAAGCCACAAAATCAGACACACTTGGTGGATTAATCTGCCTGGGCTGTGTGAGAAAACACCACACTTTGGGTGGCTTAATCAACAGGAATTTATATTCATCCTCGGAAGGCTGGAAATCCAAGATCAAGGTGCCAGCAGGGTTGGTTTCTGGTGGAGCCTCTGTCCTTTGGCTTGCAAAGGGTGAGTTCAGGGTATAGGACACCCATCTTATGGGATCAGGCACCTTCCCTTTATAACTTCATTTACCCATAACCATTTCCTTCAATTCCCATCTCCAAATACAGTCACACTGGGGGGAGCTTCTTCAACAAATTAATTTAGAGTGGACACAGTTCAGTCCATAGGACTCCCTGCTTTTAGGAGCTTCCCACCTGCCAGGCCAGCTCAAGGTCATGAGCTTATGACAGATGCAAAGGAACCTGGGTGAGCTTCCGGATGGATGGTGCTCAGGGTCCTGGAAGCTAGGGTGTGGCTCCTACTTGGTCCCATGGGGCACGTGGCTTCTCTCTGTCTCACTCCTGACTGGCATTTTCCTGATCTCCATTTCATTTTTTCCCTTTTCCAATCTTATCACCCATTACCGTAACTGATTTGGGGACTCCAAGCTCCTGGGTGACGGTGGTGAGGAATGTCGCGCAGACTCTGTTTGGCTCTTTGCTGCAATTCCAGAGCTCAGTGATGTCTGCTGGCTCTAAATGACTTCATGACCTGGTGCCACAATAGAGTTGTGGGTTTGGGGAGTCCAGGGCTGAGTACATCACCTTGATTTCTTTCATTTGCAAAGGCAGCAAATATTCTTGGAGTGTTTACTGTGCCAGGCACTGGGGACACAAAGAGGAATGACAAGGACAGAGCTGAAGTCCCTGGCTTCGTGAGGTTGCTTTTGGTGGTGCAGGTGGGGGTGAGGGCAAACACAACTCCAGTAAAGAAAACAAATAACTTATAATTTTAGAGAGTAACAGGTGCTCTGAAGAAAATAAAGCAGTATGATGTCGAATAAACAGAGTAGGCGTAGAGTTTATTGAATGAATGAATGAATGAATGAATGAATGAAAGGTGGAACACATCAGACCCAAGGCTTCCTGACTGATGTTTTCTCTTTCAGACAATCTGTCAGTGTGCTGCAGAATCATCAGACACACTTGCATTCATGGGCTCCCACAGCCTTATGATACTTTAGAGATGTCTCACTTTTTATTGACATACAGATATGAGAAATGTGAAAATCTTAGGTATAAATCTTGATAAAATTTCACAAACTGAATGCATGTACATCAAGGAACTGCATAGCGTCAGTACCTGCAAAACCTCCTTCCTGTCCTCTTTCAGTCATTATCAATGCCATCTTGACTCCTGACTTTTGCTAGATATTAAACCATCAGTGCCAATAAGGTAATAGAATGGAATGCGAAAACATCACGCCTTCCGGTTTGCAGAGCACAATATGGACCCTAAATCGTGACATTTCACCAAAACATGAGTTGGCTCTGTCCAAGCAGACTTGTTAAAAGTCTTCCTGTCCCCACTTCTAACACCAGCTTCCCAAGCTCTGCTCCCTTTTCATCTTTAACAGGCAGCCTCTGACAATTAAGGAATTCCAAAGGGGCTCTCCAGTGCCAGACTCCTCAGTCCTAAATGTATCAGAGAGCCGATGGGGATAGTTTGCATTGCACTGATTTTGTTCAACACCTTCCCACCCCCCTCCTTGCCTTTGTTTTATTTTTATTTTATAATCTTGAATCAATGATGATCTGCCCCTTTTTTATAGTGATAGATTTTTTAAATGAAATTCTCTGACCGTTCAGAATCTGGAAAAAATTCTGCAGAATGTTATGTCCGAGACCACATAACTAGTTATTTTCCAGGGAGGACTGAGAATGCTTGAAGAAATGTTCTTCCTAGAATCCACTTTCCTTCCCAAGCAGGGCTGGGGCCCTGCCTTCCAGGCCTGGCCAGAAGCCCTGGGGTTAATCTTCCTAAATGACAATTAACAGGTGGGACATCTTGCAATCCCTGTGGCCAGACCTCTGGGTGTATAAATCTTCCATGGGACCAATGCTCTGAATTCTTAATCAAGCCTGTTTCCTTTATTAATCTCCAAGAGCAGCAGTGATTTATAAGCAAGTCTTCCATTTGGTCTAGAAAATGAAATTCATTTTACAAACCCCTAAGTGTGGTCCAAATCAATTGGCCATGATACTTTCCTATTTCATGCTCTGTGTCACACTGATCTTTTAACTTGATTGTTCTATTACCAAGTATTCACTTAAAAGCCTCTGCTGGGTTTCCGTACATCACGAAAATAATATTATCCTCCGCACAATGATCATTACTGATCCTCTGATTGGGCTTTTAGATGACGGCTGTTGGGACAGCGTCGGAGCCACTGGAGAAGGTAATGGGACTTGGGTCATCATGTGGCACGGTTCCTAAATGATGGGGGGACCAAGGATCAAGGGGAGCCAGTGAAATGCAGGAGTCTGGGTCCCACACAAACCCTGCTGAGTCAGTACAGTATCTCCCAGAACAGGGAAATGGTGGTTTGAGAATTGTGCGGCAGAAGCTAAAGATCCTAGGGGCACAGAGAGCTTCTCCCTAAGTCTGGCAAGATCGGCCACTTTGTTCCCTTAACAAATGTTTGCTGAGGACCTGCCATAGACCAGGAACTCTGGTAGACACTTGGAATACGTCAGGGAACAAGCAGACAAGGCTGTCGAGGTAGCGTGATTGTGGAAATGTAGCAGTCATGGTTATTAACAACGAACCCCCCACTGGATATGCAGTAAGATGTTTTGCTTCCTCTTTGCCTACTTACACAGGGTAGCACGTGATCCCTTCCTTTTGGAGATGGGAAAACTGGGGCTAGGGAGATTGAGTGCCCAAGGTCACCACTGGTAAGAGGTAGGGCAGGGCTGAGGCCAGGTCTGCTGAACCAGCCTGCTATGAACTGTGTCTATGTCTGCTGAATTCAGGGGTGCAAGTGACAGGTGATACATGGTGTGGTTTGAAGGTGCCCTCAAATTTCATGTGCTGGAAAGCTGGTCCCCTTGTAGCAGTGATGAGAGGTGAGGGTCTGTGGAGTGGGTGGGGCCAGCCCTCGTGAATGAGGAGTGGATGGATGGCTTACAGTGAGCATGGCTCTGTGAGAAAAGCAGCTGTCTAGCATGATGGCTCTGTCTCCCCTGGGGACACCTCAAACACGTGATCATGCAGCAGGGGTCTCACCCAACACTGAGACCTTCTGCTTTCCAGCACCATGAGCCCAGTAAACTTTTATTCTGTACAAATCACCAGGTCTCAAGTATTTTGTTAGAGAAACAGAAAACGGACACAGACAACACATAATTGAACAAGTGATTAGTGATGAACACTAAGAAGTGTGGAAGCCACAGGTGATGACAGTGTCTGCTCCAGGCAGACCTTGCACCCGAGGGGGACAGGAAAGGGTGAGTGTCTGCTGTATTTGGAGGATGACAGAGCCCATCAAGACACAGCAGAGGGTGGAGGATGGAGTGCTTGTCTCATATGTGTGTGGCCCTGGGTTCTATTCCCAGCACTGGAGAAAAATAAACACAACGCAGAGCAAGGCATAGGGTGAGAGAGGTGACAGTCTCAGGCAGGTGGCCTGCAGTGCCGCACAGGAGGCTGCAGAGGCTGAGCTGAGGGAGCTGCACACCATGGTGCCTTGCAGGGGTGGTGGCTGAGGCTGAGCCCAAGCCCTGGAGCCTGGGGTGCGCTGAGGAGTGTGGGGCCCTCGGAAGGCTTAGGACAGCTCTGGCTCAAGCTTCAGAATCTTCTTGCTGCAGGGGGCTGCGGCGTGAGATTGGGTGCAGTGGGAGCTCATTTTGGGGGTCAGGAGGGTGGGGGGAGTGATATTCAAGGGACATCTCTGTCACCTCGTGTGGGACATCGGAACTCACATGAGTGTCTGTGCACAGGAAAGTCCTCTTTGGGGACACGGTGCTAGGGAAGTGCTTGAAGGGGCAAAGCCATCTGAAAAGCATTGGTTACATGCTGGGAGCCCTGGGAGTGAGGAGCCTGGACAGGGTGGGCAGCTGGTTTGGTGAAGGCTGTTCTGAAAGCCCAGAGGCTCGTGAGTTCAGAGCCTGGTCGATCACATTCAGAGAGTTCGGGCCTGGGCACCATACTGTGGAGTCTGGGTGCGGTGGGAGCCTGTTTTGCAGGGTCGGGGGTGGGAGGAGCTATCTTCCAGCGACATCTGCACCACCTGGCGAGGGACCACATGGGACCCAGGCGACAGTGGCTCCGTTTGGGCAAAAGGCCCCGTGTGCGCGCCGCACCACACCCGCGGGGCAGATGTGTTGGCTTCAGGGTATTTCTGCTGCTATCAGGAGCAAGTGAAGAGCAGGGACAAGCGTCAGGCCTGCTAATGGGGGCAGCTGGCGGCCTTCTGGTGACACTGGTGTCAGACACGTGATAAAGACTCGCCACAGCAGGAAGCAGCCTGTGTTTACTGAGCGATTCTCTCAGCCTGGGTTCAAAGTGCAGATTGCTCCTGTGGAATGGAGATGCCCACGGGGGTGGAGAAGGGGGGCAGGTCTGTCAGCCTGGATGCTGCTGCTGAGGGGCAGCTGCCCATCCTGTCCTCTACATCGCCTCCATCAGTGTCTTCCCCGTCATCCTGGAGTCTTCTGCGTGACACATCGATGCCCTCACAGCAGCTACAGGGCTTCACTGCTCCTCTTCCCACCTGCGCACTCACCTTTCCCCAGCCACAGTGGTTTCTTTGCTGCCACACACCTTGCTGCCTCAGTGCCTTTGCACGGCCGCTCTCTCTGCTCAACCCACCCTTCCCCATCCCTCAGCTCCGCCAGCACTGTCCTCGGGCTCTGCCCGGTCCTCACCAACCAGGGGAACTCACCTTGACATCCTGTTTAACTCACTCATAACTTCTGCTTCTTCACTCTACCCCCTCACCACCAGCAGCACTTAGCTTTGGATGCTCCAGGTCCTTTGCTTATTTCTCTTTTTATTTTGAAGCCACCGTCTTGCTAAGCCACTAGGATGCCCAGGCTAGGCTTGAGCTTACCATCCTCCTGCCTCAGCCTCCCAGAGTTGTGGGATAATGGGTGTGCACCGCCAGGCCTGGCTTCGTTTCCTTACTTCTTAATGGCTACAGTCTTTTTTCCCTGCTAGAATATAAGCTCCACAATGGTGGAAACTTTTGTTGATTTGCTTTCCTTTCATAGTCCTCAGTGCCTAGCCCTGCGCGGGGCAGAGTATAGACGCTCCATTAATTTGTGTCTATGATTCATCCAATTCTCGACCTCTGTACCATAGAGAGCACTTAACTTCATTTCATGAATGGGGAAACGGGTTCCGAGAGGTTAAGACACAAGCTATAGGTCACACAGCCCTAAGAGACTCACTAGTCTGGTGCTCTGTAGATGTGGGCTGAGTTCAGTGAGGGGCAGAGAGGCCTCCCTCAGCTTCCTTACAGTCACTCCCTGAGAGGAAGAAATAATTATCTTCCCAGTGTCCGGCTGCCCATGTTTCTACAAGGCCAAGTCCCTTTGGTGTCCCTCCCTAGTCCACCTTTTAAGCCAGAGTTCGGCCAGCTGTGTGGGAACCCAAAAGCACCTGCCGATTTAGGGATTTGGGAAAACGGGCTAAGACTCCAGCAGGCACTGAACTGGCTGTGCTGAGTCTGCCGGGGTCTGCCTGCTGCTGGGCCCGGAACCCTGTGTGTGGGGACCGGAAGCCTCGTACCCCGGGCACTGTGGCTGCTGCCTTCGCTCCCCTCTTCATCCCGGTGTCCGGGTCTTCTCAGGGCACCACCTCTGGCCCAGGTCCCAGGCCTGGCTGGGCAGGAGGGCAGGAGCCTTGGTGTGGCCCACTGCAACCTGGCCTGGCCCTGCAGTTCCCTGACGAGCATGGGGTGCGGTGGGTCTCAGGGAGGGGCTGTTGGGAAGGACGGATTCTCTTTCTACAGAGCTCACAGAATTGGGGCTGGGGGGCCCCCAGGGCTTCTTAGGAACCACAGATGGTCAGACAGACAGCCAGACAGCCAGCCTGGGAATGGAGTCAGCCGAGGAGGAGGAGAGGCGGTGGAGCTGGGATGAGCCTGTGGGATCCGATCGGATCAATGGCAATGTCTGGACACAGCCTCGCCTGAAAGCCACCCAAAAGACCTCTCAATGCCAAGGGGCTTGGGCTTTGCACTGGAGGAATAAACATGGGGTCGGTTATGTCCCGACACAGTCATCAGAGGAAAAGAGACCAGAAGGGAGGGACACGGTTTCAGACCTTCTGAACAGAAATGATTGACCCCGGAAATCACTTTCTAGCCACCTAATGAGCATTTTCTTTTATTTCTTTAAAAGAAGAGTTGAGCTAGGAGATGCATAGTTTCTGCATTTGGGGACCCTGTGCGAATCCTGTCATTTCCTCCTGCTGTGCCTTTCTTGTCCCTTCATTGAAAACTGCTGTCCAACTGTGCAGAGAATTGAGGCAGAGAATTGTTATGCTTTCCATTGGAGCACCTTTCAGCCCTTTCTTTCCTCGGAACGGACTTCTGTCTTCTGAATTTATCCTTCTGTATCCTCTTCCCAGAGTCTGAGATAGGTTGGACTGATTCATGCTGAAGTGTAAATGGCTAACACCACAATGGGTACGGTCGAATACCTCTAGGGTGTGTCTAGTAGGGAAGAACTTTAATCCACAAGATGGGAATGGGGGAGCTGTTAGGGTATATTTGGGAGACTGTGAAGCAATTCTCTTTTGGGATCGCAGAGATTCCCAGCGTGGCTGTTCCTCTGTAGCACCTACATGTGAATCCAGCCTTCTCGTACCAGAGAAGGTGGGGACTTTCCAGGCCTGGAGTGCTGTGCAAAGTCAGGGGAGGAGCCCTGAGAGCTCAGCTGAGGCTCGCTGTCTCTTCCCACACTCCTGCCTGTAGAGCCGGGTGTCCGTGAGCCCAGAATAGCACACACTTGTCCCTGAGGTAGGTCAGCCTCCCAGCCAAGGACTCTGAGAACGGAGCGGCCCAGCCCTGCAGCTGTGGGCTGCACCTAGCACCTGATAAGCTGGAGCTGAGTTTAACAGAAACCCGTCTGTCTGATGGGACAAGGCTATAGGAACAGGACACTCCTATCGGCCCCAGAGCAGGGCGATGGAGCCACGGGCAGAGTTAATGCACTGCTGGCCCCAGCCCAGGTCCTGGCCGCCCATTCCTCTCAAATTCCTCTGTAATCAGCTAAATTAGCCCCATGGTGGAGCGGCTCATCACCGAGCAGCTTGAAGGGTGGATTGATGGATGGTCACCTTTTCAAGGAGCTCGGGACTGGGGATAAATGGCCATTGGCTCAGGAGGCTGCTATCCAGTATTTTCTCCGAGTCAATAATTTTTCCTACTCTCGGTCTTCCCAGTCCCGGGCAGAAAATGACCAGTGGCAGCAGGGCTGACTCTGACTGTCTCTGGCTGGAGGGGGAAGCTTGTGCTCATCTAAGGCAGAATATGATGGGGAAGTGAGGTCTGTCCTTTGTGAATACCGCAAGGGCAATGGGGCAGACCCCTTCCCAGGATGACCCCACAGGGGCATGGAGCAGCCAGGACTCCAGGCCCTGAAGGTTTCTCTGGTCCCAGCCACCCTGCAATCATTTGATGCAGAATGGAAAGGGCTGGTTGCCATGGGGGATGTCAGGATCTCTCTGGAGGTTTCCAGGCTTCACCTGTCAGACTCAGGGGCTGCACCCAGCGGTCTTCCCCAGGGCTGGGACTCCGAGCTGCCTGTGATCAAGATCCAGCAGGCAAACTTACAGCTCGCTGCTTGAGCAACTCTGTAAGCTCTTAGGTGGCAGAGACCATGAATTCACACCAAGTGGATGCATGGGCAGAAGTGACTGTCCCAATGTGCCTGTGTTATGATCGCTGGCGCCTGTGGCCTGGGATAACATTTCCAACTACAGAGAGCACCTGGGTTCACAGTGGCTGCATTTCCAAGCAAACCCACAGGAGTGACCGTGGTACACACAGGTGGTATAAATAGTGGATTTTGGCTGGGTGTGGTGGTGCATGTCTGTAATGGTAGCACTTAGGAGGCCGAGGCAGGAAGATCGCAAGCAAGTTCTAGGCCAGTCTGGGTAAATCTGCAACTTAGTAAGACCCTATCTCAAAATCAAAACTCAAAAAGGCTGGAGATTTATCTCAGTGCAAAGACCCTGGGTTTAATCCCCAGTACTACACACACACACACACACACACACACACACACACAGCCAGAAAGCACAACCCCAGACAAATACAAGTGAAGACAAAAAGGCAAGCAAAGAGTTTTGCGTCCTAATGTTTCCCTGATATTGGAGAATGGGATCAAGCAGGTCTTCTATGTTGACGCGATTGCATGTGACATGTGATTTAAAGACACCCATCAAACTCAATGAACAAGTGACATGTGATAAGAAAACGCTGTGCTGCTTCATCGGAGCCCACTCTCAGGCGAGTTGCAGCCTACTTCTGGATCTCCCCACAGGGGGAAGTGTGGACTCACCTGCTAGGTAAGGTCGTCTTGCCAGGAGCTTGGGTATTGTTGAAGGCATAGCAATGATTTTAGGACAGACTTGGACTTTTTCCCTGTGGTCTTAGATTTAGATATATTTGAGTTTTTCTATTATTTTGAATGTGCCTGGAAAGCCAGAAGAAAAATGAAACCAAAGAAACCCAAACAAACGAAGGCATGTTTGTTTTAGGTTAGCATTTATGAAGGTGAACTCTGTCCTGGGGTGTGTCTCATCAGAAAAAGGTTCCATGACCAAGTAAGTGTGGGAACACTGTGCCCAAAGAGATCCTTTTGGGACTCAAATGCTTCGAACATACCAAAGGCTCTGACAAGTCCTGCACCAAGAGGACCTGCTAAGCAAAACTAATTTAATATAGAACTCGCTAAAATTTGAAATGTAGAATCTTAGAACTGTTTTCTTGTAGAATTCTTATTACCATCACATAAAACAAAATAATATTCCAAAAAAAAATTTCAGAAACATTTAACCAGGGCACAATCCTTTGGTATTATTTAGACAGCAATGATAAAACCTTTAGTATTTTTTTCATTGCCTCTGGTAAAAAGTCATCCCCTTCCACTATGGCAAAGTACAAAGGGTTCTTACTGTGTGGGCCTTGGAAGGCTTAGATTTTTGTGGCCGGGTAGATTTGGAATCGATTTCTGGCTTTGCTGAGAACTGTGTACCCAGAGGAAAAGTCTTAAACTTGCTGAGCATCAGCTGCCTCCTCTATTAAAAGGCACTCAAAAAATGGAGAACCCTCTCCAAAATAAAAGACCCAATCAAAAAAATGGGCCACTGAAATCAACAGACACTTCCCAAAAGAAGAGGTGCAAATGGCCAATAAATACACACAGAAGGTTCAGCTTCTTTAGCCATTAGGGAAATGTAATCAAACCAAGACAGATTTAAGGGCTGGCGAGGCTGTGGGGGGAAAAGGAACATTTCTGCATTGTGGGTGCAAATGTAAACTAGTACAACCACTGTGGAAATCAAATGGAGAGTCTTCAAAAAACTAAAACTAGAAATTCCACTTGACTCAGCAATACCTCTTCCCTGTATCCTGTAAGAGTTAAAGACATCATACTACAGTGTTACATGTCTACCCACAACTCACAATAGCTAAGCCTTGAAAGGGTCCTATGTGTTCATCAACAGATGAATGGATAAAGAAAATGCATTTATTCACAATGGCGTACTACTCAGCCATGAAGAAGGATAATTTTAAGTCATTTGTATAAAAATGGATACGTTTTGAGTCCATAATGCTAAGTGAAATAAACCAGACACAGAAGCTAAATATTACATGCTTTCTCTTAGGTGAGAAAGCCAAAGTTTAGATAATTTAAGAGAAAAATAAAAGATGGATGATAGTAAACAGGGACATAGGCTTTGTGGAGATGGGAGGGGATCTAGGGACAGAAGGAGACTGAAGGGAGGAGAGGTGTAAGGAGGTAATCCAGCTCAAGATGCAATATGAGTATTGCACGGTGAATGTGTTCTATATGCACCACATATGCAAATAAAAACGTTTAGAAAGATGATTGCTCACTCTTGAGTTTAAAGAATTCCTGAGAGACTCATCGAGCAGAGGCAGCCATAGCCAGCACAGCGGAGGTGGGTGGAAGTGCACCAGAAGTGACCCAATGATTCGTGGCTGCAGTGCTTCTCACAGCCCCGAAGCCTAGCTCCCTCTGTTTATCTTGTTCTAGTTGAACAGGCAGAAGGGAACGAGGGGCTGTCAGACCCGGGCCCACTGCTGGGCCAACGCATGCGTCTTGGGAGCACATCGTGACCTCACTGATTCAAGCGGGAGCCACACTCAGCCAGCCGGATGAACGTTTTTGAGAGCTTACTATGTGCCAGCGAAACGAAATCAGGTTCCATGCATCACTTCATTTCCCCTTCACATCATGTTATGGGCAGAGTGGTTTTTGGGGTTTTCCTTTTGCCCTTTATTATATAGGTGAAGCAGCTGGGGCTAACAGAAGCCAAGAAAACCTGAGTCACTCCCTTAGTTATTAATGCAGCTGGAATATAAATTCTAGTTGGTTTGACCAGTATCGTATGCTTATTTAATACCCCCCCCACGGATCATACTGTCCCTACTGCTCTGTCACTTGCCTTCCTCCCTTAATGACAGACACATCATGAACACCCTCCCTAATGGAAACTATACTCTGGTTCATTCTTTCACCAGCGGCATGCATTCCATCACATGGTGGAAGCTGATTTATTTTACCAGCTCCACACCAGTAGGTATTCAGGTAGCTTTGTCCATTGCAACTCTTCCTGGCCCCTCCTGGCCCCAGAAGGGCTGGGCTCCCTCCAGCTCTCTGTGTAAGCGGAGAATCAGAGTAATATCTCCATCAATCTAAGCTATGCAGTCTTTAAAAATACATAACCCAAAAAATAAGGCTCCATTAAACAAACTTATAAAATATGAATGGGTTTCTTCCCCTGCCACTCCCCAAGAGCACCAGGTCAGGGCCCTGGAACTCAGGAGAGAGGCACCTCTGAGAGCCTCCTCCATGTGTTTACCAGAGCCGTGTCGCCCTGTCAAGTGTGGGGTCTTGAATCCAATTAAATTATGAACCTCAAGTGGAAAGGACTCAAGTAATTGTTGAACTGTGCCCGTGTGTGTGTATGTATGTGTGCATGCACATGTGTGTGCTCACATATGCTTGTGAAATCTCGCACAAAACCAAAATATGTTCAAATAAATGCGTAGTAAACTAGAGGACTGACCAGGCACGTGTAGAGGGGCAGGGTAGCCTCGTGGTTACAGAGATGAATATGAAGCCAGACTGGTCTGGTGTCTGGCTCTGCCATTTGTCCGCTTCATGAATTTCAGGCAAGTTACTTAATCTCTGCCTGCCTCAGTTTCCCTGTCCTCATATGGAGGTACAGTGCCTACTAGTGGGGTGTTGGTGAGGATCAAATGAATGCAAACAGCTAAGACAGGAAGTGCCTGGTGTAGGGTACCATAAATGGGGTGGTGGTTATTATTATCAGACATGCACACGCTATTTTAAGTGTTTTAGGATGATATAATTAATATTGGTCCACTGGAAAAGCAGAGCCGATTAGAAAGAACAAACCACACCCTCATTCCCCCGATCACCCATGATCCACCATCCAGAGGAGCTGCTGGGGCCTCTTGGGCTGTGACATTCCAAATATTTTTCATTACGAGTGTGCCCCCTCCTTACACATGCACACACACACCCTCCACACTGGACATAGGATTTGATTATAGAAACCTTATAGCTTAGATACTTTCGATAGCTTAACTGTTGTCATCCAACAAATCATCCACACATCTACTGTGTTCCTTTGCTAGGACTTTGACAAGGTACCAAGTTCAGTGGCTTACACAATAGAAACTATTGTTCTCATGGTTCTGGAGGCTGAAAGTTCAAGGTCAAGGTGTCTGCAGGGTGGGCTTCTGTGGAGGCCTGGCTCCTGGCCTGCAGTGGCTGCCTTTGTCCTCCACCTTCCCAGCATCTTCCCACTCTACCTGTTTATGTCCAATCCTCCTCTCTCTGCCCCGGAAGCCGCCAGTCATACTGGGTTAGGCCCTGCCCATTCTAACTTAATCGCCTCTTTACATACGCTGTCTCCCAAGGTCACATTCAATGTGCCAGGGGTTAGGACTTCAACACATCAGTTTCTGGGAGGGGGACACAGTTCAGCCCCTAACACCCATTATTGTATTAGGACAAAGCCAGGACACTGGGTTCTTTTCGAGGTGACAGATACATTTGGGTTGTGTGATGATCTTGTGTCCTGTGGTGTTCCTGGCTGGGAGTTCGGTGTCGAGCAGGCTTCTGAGGTTCGTTCAAGCACAGTGAGAAAGGCTGAGGTGCTGGCTGCCCTGGGAAGGCCCTGGGAGCTGTGACGTCCACAGTGGGTGTCTCTTGTGGCTGAAGGCACCTGGAGCCGAGCTGCTTTGAGATTTGGTGTTAGCCCATCGTGGCACAGATAGCATCGGGTGGTGGCACCTTTGGAATGTGGCTTTGTTCCTGTTCCGCTCCGCCCTTTCTGACCACCAAAGTCTGACCAGGCCACGGATGGGCTGGCACTTTCTGGTGACAGTGAGCATTGATGTGCATGGTCCAGTCCATGTGACCAATGGCACTGGCCACAGAGGTGACCGGGTGCTTCAGGGTCATTTGGCCACACTGGTGGGAGTTTATTTTCTAGTGGTAAGTGAGGCCCAATTTGGGGCAAGGATATGGAGTCCTATAATATCCTTCGTTGGCTTATAATTTATTTTTAAAAGATCTTAATTAATTTATTAATATTTTTATTGTTGGAGGATGATCAAGAAAAGACATGGAAATAGACTTTCTATATCATTCACTCCATTCCTTAACTAATTCAACAAATATTAATTGAGCACTTACATGTATATGGCAATATAGCTCATTTAAGAAATGTAGAAAATGAAGCAGGGGACAGGTAAGGGACTTTCTTTTGTATTTGACAGCATGTTTTCCTTGACTCCCATTCCTACTAATATTCCTCCTTCTATGTAGAAATGTTGCCATCTCAAAGGTATCTGAAGACCCTGGCATACTTAAGAGAATAAAACAAAATGCCAGAGTTGGGGGCACGGTCTCAGATCAAAGTTAGCTCCCTCTTTGTGCAGCAGGTGAAACAGAGCTTGGGAAAAGATCAATAATTTGTGAGGTCATGCGTATTGTTGGAGGCAGGCAGTGAGCCTGGAACCAGGTCCCTTTCTTCTTGAATTGACCTTATTTTTGTGTAGCCCCTAAGCTAACTCCCTCATTACCTTAAAACCCCAAATACACAGATGTTCCCAAAGACTTTTTTTTAGAAAAGATAAACTAATTTGCTAATTTAATTGCCCTGTCTGATACAAGAACGGATTTCCCCCCATCCTTTCTTACTGGATGTAGCCATTCACAGGACAGGCAACCACTGAAGCAAAACTTCATTAATTTGGTAGGAGAGAAAAAAGATCATCATAGTTGTTTCAATTTTTCTTTCTTTTATTTACTGAGTATTGGAGCATTCCCTTATCTAACAATTGCCCCTGTGCATTTATTCTGTCCTGGGTTGCCTGTTCATGTTCTCTGAACATTTTTCTATCTTTCAGAAAAAATTCATTAGCAAGGATGCTTCAGATAGAAATAGGAAGAATATTTTTACAATTAATTAAAATGCTGACCTTCTGGCTGCTGCAATTATTTCATCATAGACATTTTTGCCCAGGATGAAGAGGCTATTTTTAATCTTTTCCATCCTGATGCTCATCCCACCAACTTGTTTCCTCCTAATTATGTGTATATTGCTTTTTAAAAAATTATTAAACCCTTTGGAGCGTTGTCTGCCTCTTTGTTTAAAAATTTTATAATCCAGATTCATGACTTCTCCTTTTCCTTTTTGTTAATAGCTCTTTGTACTTTGTTTTGTTCTTTTCTAACTTCCTGAGTTGATGCACTACACATTTATTTGTATCCTTTCAAGTATAATAATAGTAGCATTTAATACTATGACTTTTGCTTCTGATTACAGCTTTGGGCACTTCCTATGCGATTTTTAATATATGCTGTATTCCCATTATTGTTATTTTCTTTGTCATAATTATAGGTTTTGGTTTCCCTTTTGTCGCAGGTTATGGGGGGGGATACCTTTATGTTTCTAACTAGTCACAGATTTAAAAATAATTTTTTGAAAGTAACTTCAAGTTTTATTGCCTTGTGGGCAGGAAATTAAATCTCCAGCAAACCGTTCACTGACTTCTTGAGTTCAGATGCTTCTGTACTTGAGATAGGCCTGGGAAAGCTCCTGTTCTTTGAAAGACTTTGAGTTGGGAGAGCTCTTGACTCTGGAGGGACTGAAACTCCATCTGGTCCTGAAGGTTCCTGCTTGTAGCTGTGATACGGAGCAAAACGATGGCTGTTGAAAAAGCACAGGTTAGAGGGGCAGCTTCAGCATCTGCCTTTTCCACCCCATGCATTTTGGAAGTGGAAGGTATGGGTGTTATCAGGAGTTAGGGTCTTCTCCTCTAGGGAGATGAAGGTCTGGAAGAGGTAGAATGTAATGGACCTGCCCCGAGGAGACCTAGGTTCCAGGTTGCTCGTATTTCCTCAGCCAGCCAGAGTCCCAGAATGGAGTATGTTGCTTGGGTCTTTACCTTGGCTAGTGCCGGGGGGAAGTCCACTTTGCCTGGACGATTGGTCCAGGCACTTGCTTGCTGCCCTTGCACTTGAGTTTGAAGAGGAAGCCCAGCCAGTTACCTGCAATCACCTTCGTGATTCATTGGAAGTTCATGTCGGTGAACCATGGACTTCCGTTTGAAGGGAAAAATAAGTGTTGCCCATTATAGAGTCTGCTTTAAAATATAGAGCCGGGAGAGCTTTAATTCCCATATGGATTATGTTAAGGAGTGTGTGTGTGTGTGTGTGTGTGTGTGTGTGCGTGTGTGCCTGTGTCCATGAGTGTGCACACATACACCAGAAAGAGAAATGGCCCTATTACAGGAAGCCTCATTAGAGAGGCCTGGAAAAGGTTAGTAGATCTGCGGACTATACATCTTAATCTCCCCATGCAGCAGGCAACCCGGGGAGAGAGAGTCTTTGACCAGAGACCCTGGCTTCCTTCCAAGCCTGGATCAAGCAGACCCTGCCTTTCCCGCTGGCTACCCCTCATTAGTGCTATATATTAACCCAGGGAAGCCCTGCTCCCCGGGGGCTCGGATACAGGGGAACGTGGCAGCCAGGCTGAGTGGCAGAGACCTACGTCTGCTGCCTGGGCGCCATTCATCTGCGGCAGGTGCACCTGCGGCCGGGCCCCTTGACATGGAGACCAGGAAGCCAGGAGCAGATTACAGCTCCCAGCCGTGCTGATAGGTCGAGCGGCCGTTCACCTGCTGCTGGCTGGTTCCCATCTGGGTTAACAGCTTCCAACTGGCCTCATTATTGGAGAACTTGGAAAGCTTTGGATCAAGGTCTTTTGCTGGCTCTGCACACACTGTTCGATCATTTTTAAGGTCGAGGTTACAAGACAGAGAAGCCGAAATTGGTAGGAACAAGCTGACTTCTGTCATCCTGGGCTTCATTCTTTACCCACGGTGGAAAGGAAGAAAGAAGGAAAGAAAGAAAGGAGAGAAAAGAAAGAGAAAGGAGAAGAAAAGAACAGAAAGGGAAAAGAAGAGAAAGAGTGAAAGCGTTACTTATCCTACTGAGCCTCAGTTTCCCCATGTGAAGGTGCTGGTGGAGGTGGAGGTGGGGGACAGGAACAACAATTCCACCTATTTCTTAGCACCATAAGGATTAAGGAGGAAAGAAGAAAGACACTTTTTATTTTACTCATTTAGTTTAGTGGTGGGTATCAAGCTTTAGGCTGCCACCTTCAAACAGATGCTGAGAAAGCTACTCATTTCCCTTCTTCCTGCTCTCCATGTCCTGGGCACGGCTGCTCTCTTCTTAGTCTCCTTCTCTGTCTCTCCATAGCATCTGGTCTTACCATCCACCTGGGCTTGATTACCGAGCCCTTAATGCCCAAAATGCAGTCCACAGACCAGGGCCATGGCACTGGCTGGAAGTGTGTTAGAAATGAGGGCCCCAGGCCCAGCTTAGATATGCTGCCTGCACGAGGCTCTGCCTGTTAGCAAGATCCTGAGGAACTGGATGTGATGGCGCAAGCCTGTAATCCCAGCCCTCAGGAGGCTGAGGCAGGAGGATTACCATTCACATAAGCCCAGCTAAACTCCATAGTGAGTTTAAGGCCAGCCTAAACTGCATAAAGAGACCCCATCTCAAAAAACCAAAAAAAAAAAAAAATCTGGAGGGATTTGAACACATGGTAAGGCCACGAATGTGGCTCTTACAGGCCCTTCTCCCCTGTTTGCATGTATTCTAGCCATCCATCCAGGAGGCCCTCTCTTCAAGTGGTTTCTGTTCTTAAAGATTTCCTTGGACAGAAAGAAGTAAGGAATGTGGACACACAATGGAACTGTGTCCTGTACACACAGTGGTGTTTTTCTTGGTCTGTATTCTTTCAGTTTTCTGATTACATCAAGAAGGGAGGGGGCCGGGGGTTTAGCTCAGTGGTTTCACCACCTGCTGCACAAGCACAAGGACCTGAGTTCAGTCCCCAGTACCCAAAAAAAAAAAGGAAGGGAGATTTTATTCGGGGTTCATCTGACCCCTTATAAAAGATGCCTGAATCTATAGTTAAGAGCAGAGATCACTGCCCAAGGGAGGGCTGAAGATGTCCATGTGAGCTGAAGAGAGTTAAACCCAGGAGAAGTGTGCAGGAGTCTATGGGTGAGGTTGAGATTCCTATATCCAGATGCTTTCTCTAATGGCTAGTCTTCCAGTTAGAACAAGTTCCCTTATAGAACAAAGCATGGGTTCTACTTTGTTTCATACAATTCTCTCACCCCCTGTCCCCCAGGGAGTCACAATATATGTTCAAATATTTATTGCCATGACTCAGATTTTAGAATGTTATAGCAGGAAGATGCCAGTGAAATAATCATTTCAAACATGACCCTCTTCTCCATGCCTGTGCCCAGACCAGACATTACTAATCAATTGCTGCACTCTTCCATATAGCTCAGATCAGGATACAGCCTTGTGAACCATCACCAACTGATCAGAATGATTAGGTCAGCACTGGCACAAATGGCAATAGTTCTGATCTCTTAGATGCCAAGATGCTGTCTGGCAGGTCTGTTCTGAACAAACCAGCTGAACGCTGCTGCAACATGATCAAAGGCAGTGGTGATGGACTTAATGATGTTGATAAAATTGCTTTGTTTCTTTTGAGAAAGCAAACATTGTATACGTGTAGAACTGGAGACAAATGTGCTCGCAAATAATTGGTTTTGTTATTAGGGATGAAATACCAGAATTTGCTTGTTTTCCATCCTGACATCCATCATGCTAATATCCTTTGAGAAAACCCTACTCTTAGGTCTGATGGTTCCACTAGGACAGTCAGCAATTCCCTAGGACTCCAGGGCCTAGTGCTTAGCCAATCAGCTTTCTCCACCTTTCTGGCCTCAGTGATTGGTTCAGTAAGAAGCCCATAACCAATCAAAGCACTCCATCACTCTGGTCTCGTGATTGGTGCAACAGCAAGGCCATGACCAATCAAAGCACTCCATCTCTCTCCCTTGGTACAGAGCTGGCATGTGACCCAAGCCGGGTTATTTTAGATGTGGATTCAGTTCAGACTTGAAATGGATGGCTTTACTTTAAAAAAAAAAAAAACTACTAAAGCAGCTAATAAGCAACATATAGAACAAAAAGAGATAAGCCAGCAGGTGGAGAAGATAGATTCCACTTTTCCTCATTATCTCATACTTTGTGCCTGTCACTTGGTAGACTCTGTAGGGTGAGACTGGCCTTGTCAAAGGCGAGCAGAACAGTGCACACCTTGCCGTCTATGCCTATCATGCCAGCATGTCCAGAGCAATATTGATTACACATAAGGTAACGATTCTGTGACTCATGATCCTTATCACCAAGCTTTGAGGTCCTAGCTCTTGAACTCGGTGACAGGGCAATGTCTTCTTGTCTGCATCCTTGCTACAGGGTCAGGGAATTTTCCACCTGGGGCTTTTCAGCAGGTGGAACTGGTCATAGCTTACCATCCCAGGATACTGAGATTTTGTTCAAGGACTTCTTGGATTGTTGGCAAAGAAGTATTTTCTGTCTACTGGAGTAGCTTTGAGAGGATGCTAAACCCAGAGCTACTGTAAGAGTTCCAGAGATAATTTTCCTAAGGAGAAACAGAAGGAGAGCTCTAAGATAAAGCAGGAGTGGGAGAGAGAGATAGGTATAAGCCCTAATGATTTCATTTGAGCCCTTGGATCCAACCATGTCCGAAGCTTGTTGACACATACATTTTTCAGTTAATTAAGCCAACAAGTTCCCTTATTTTTCTTGTTAGTTTGAATCAGAATTTTGTCTCTTCCACAAAAACAGTCTAAGTAAGGCAGATGAAGAGCGAGGTCTATGAGATACAGTGGTGCCTTGGGTCACGAACTTAATTTGTTCCTTTGATTCTGGAAAAGTCAGCCACAGTTGTGTTGGTCATCTGATGAGAGTTCACAAAGAAAAAAAAAATTTGGCCAAACGCCTTTGTTTGCAAAACAGAAGTGTTTGTGAACTGAGGCACCGCGATATCCTCTTTGAATCACGTTGATATTCAGAATGTATGGGTGGAAAAGATGAACGGCATGGAACTGGGAGACCCTCTGCCATTTCCCTGTAATTACTCACCTACTGGGCACCTCCATTCCTTCTTGTGAAACTCGGGGATCTGCTGGGTGATCTTTAATGGGGCATCTGAAGAAGACCCTCTATCTGCAGAGGAAGGGCTACTGCAGGGCAGAAGTATGACTGGATAACCTTGGGCAATGATAACGACCTTGAGTGTGCACTGAGCACCTATTTTATGTCAGGGATCCTTGGAGAAGACACTGCAGAGTACCTGGGTGCTGGAAATAATGCTAAGAAGGGCACAGACACAAGTTGGAATATGGCAAGGCTACGCTCTAACAGCTAGAGCAAGGCCTGGCCAAAATCTTAGATGTTATCATCAAAGACAGTTTGAGATATGGACTTCCATCCACAATCTCTGGAGATGAATCTCGCCCAAAGCACACGATGTATCTTGAGACATTCAGCAATGACAGAAGCACATCCTCAAGCCATTGTTTGTAAATCGAAACCCCACGAACTTGTGAACAGTACTAAGTTTTCATTGAAAGTTTGAGGCAAATTTCTTTGATGTTACCTGATGGGAACTGACAGGAGGCTTTTCGGAGTCCATATTTATTCCCCCTTGGGGTGATTGACCTTTTCTTCCACCTTCCCTCCCTTTCTTCATTAGAGTGCTACCTAAATTCATGTAGAGTTCTTCAGTAATATATTATAATATACCATGTTTTTTCCCTAAATCCAAATCAGTTCTGATTTCTGAAGTCTGTTTGGCTCCGAGAGGTTTGGATCAAGGATTGTGGGTCTGCATGAACACATCATTTCTTGACAAGTAAGTGTACACACTTCATGGTGCATGCTGAAGATGTTTTTTTTGACCGGCAGAGTATCAAGGCCATAGTTCTTGGGGCCCAGCATTGGGGAAGCTGGGAAAACAGTCTTCAGGGAACTTGCTGCACAACTTTAAAACTTTTATATAAGTCTAAATTATTTAGGAACCAAATGGTAAGCTAAAAAACCATGGTACTGCATCTTTATTCATTGAAAGCCAAGGATGTGGAAAAACTGTCATTTTTTTCCAATGAAGTAAGATACTGAGAAGTAGATTTAGGGGACTAACAGGCATATATAAAAATCCTTAGGTGTGTGTGCTTCTTTTGATTTGGCGATCATGCTTCCAAAACAAAACATACAGCACACACACACAAACAGGACAGGGGAGTAAAAATATGCAAGATTATGATCATTTCTGTGTTGTTTAGATTGAAAAGTTAATGTCTGGGGCTGAGAATGGGCTAGATAATTGATGGTGTACCCAAACAGTCGTATAAATGGGCATTTGTTCAGAAAAAATCAGGTTGATATGTAGACATTGCTGTGAAGAGAGGCCTGATTGAGATGCAAGAGAAAAATGCAGGTAAGAAAATAATATGTGTGGTGTGATTTTATTTATATAAAAATGCCATTTTAAAGCCTCAACTGGTAACTACAGAGACAATGAGAGATGGGATAAGGGGCATTTCTATCTTCTCTGTATTTGAACTTTCCTGATTGTAGCATATTGTAAGGGAAAGGAAGAGAGCAGTCTTGAGGAACAGAGGCAGGAGGACTGCTGGGGACAGGTGACAGCTGCCCCTCCTTCGGCGACTTGGGGCTTTCCCTGGCTGAGTCCTCGCTTATCAAGACCCTCTCCTGCCTCTCCCAGCAGAAGCCGTGAGCGGTGAGCTCAGCCCATGGCAGGTAGTCAGCCTGTGGGAAAAGCTTTGGGATTGCAGGTGCTTCCCACTGACCGTGAACTTGAGCCCAGACAGGTTAAGGTGCGGGTGTCACCTGGGGATTCCTGGGAGGAAGTGTTGTGGCCCACTGGGGTTGGGCCCCAAGAGTGGAGATGTCACTGAGGGGAGAATCTCCAGGTGGACAGATGGCTTGTGCCGAGCCCCTGAGGTGGGTTGAGTCCAGAATGCTGGAGAACAGTTGATAGGTCAGTGTGGCCGAAGCCTGCAGCCCTGTCCCTCCTGAGTCTCATCAGAGAACAAGCCCAAGCATGGAGGTTTCCACACGAGGCCCACGAGGTGGCCAGATAAAAAGTGCCACCACCCAGCCCTACATGAAAGCAGGGGTCACAGAGAGGGGGAGCAGCAGAGGAGAGAGTCGTGGGGATTTCCAGCCCCCTTCGCACACTGAGCAGAGGCCAAGCTGGCCACAGGGGTGAGGAAGTGTCATGGCAAAGGATGGATGGTGTCGGTGAGCTTGGCTCGTGTCCGGGTCATGTCCCAGCTGTGTGACTGAGGATACCAAGGGGCGTGTCTAAGCCTCAGTTTCTCTCTGTAAAACTCCTCAAACATCTTCCCTTCTCCTTAACTTGAAATTCTGCAGATCTGTGCATCCACCTTCAAGCACACCACCTCCTTGAAGCCTGCTCTAAACATTCTATTTATCTATGTCCTGGTTAAAGCCCCATTTTCTTTTATTCTGTAGTTTCAATTGGATGTATTTTGCCTCCTCTACTTGATCCTTGAGGGCAGAGAGCTGAATCCTTCCTTGTAGCTGCAAGGTGGCTGTAGGGGCTTAAGAATGTGCATCCTTTCAGTTTCACACCCAGAGGAAAAGAGAGCTTTGAGCTTCATTGGTCTGATTTCAGTTAAAAATTTTTAAGTCCATGAACCGATCATGGCTCCCATTGGATGAGTAGTTTGATTAGTCTAGATCATGGATCATTTTTTTTTTTCTTGGAGAGCCTGGATAATAAGTATTTTAGGCCATGAACCATTTAATCTCTCTCACAACTAGTAAAATATACTGGTAGAGCATGAAAAAGTCATAGATAATTTAGGAATGAATTGGCATGGCTGTCCCTGGATAAAACCTTAATTACAAAACAGGTGATTGACTTATGGGATGTATCTTGCTGGTTCCTGGTGTGGACAAATTAAAATCTCATCCTTGGAGTGAAGGTGGGGTCATCAACCCTTCTCAAATCAGAGGGCGTGAGTGTGTGGAGGGACCACAGGAAATGCAGGGACCTGTGTTACCATGAGAAAAGTTAAAACTTGACAGGCAGAAGAAGCAACTGAGGGACTTCAAGGGTCACTGACAAATAAGAGTACCAGAGTCATCATTAATCAGTCTCTCTTGGTGCCCTTAAGTGAAAAGAAGATAACCAAGTGCTTTTAGAATACCATGAGGTAGGGAGAAGTGAGGAGAGAGGGCTGGGAAGCTCTCAGATTTATATCTTATATTTTTCCAGAGAACTTTTAAATTCATGATTTCAAAGTCTTTTTGTGAAGCAAGAAGGTGAGGCACAGTATTATGCTTATTTTATGAGGACACTTAACCTCTAGGCACGAAGAGGAAGATTTGGAGAAAGAAACAATATATTCTCAATATTGACCACACAAATTAGCAACTGACAGTCCATCACTCTGCACCCATTGTCAAGGCAGACATCAATAATCCATCACCTTCTTCCCATCAAACTCAGATGATGCCCAACAGGAGCAGCCACTCCCAATTGATCAGAACTGGCACATGGAGGAACCTTATTTATTATCTTGCTTTGACCACACAGGGCTTGTGGAATCACTGTGTTATTCAGCATTCCCACTTACACCTGTTCCTGGGGGTGTACTCACTATCTGCCAGCAGCTGTGCCGATCTCATCTGCTGCTTAGAATTTTAGGTAGGGCCATGGTGTCCTGTCTCCCTTTTCCTTTGGTCCATTGTGGTTTCAGCTTCAGTAGCAATGGACAGTTCTCTGTGGGCTCAGTTCCCTGTGGACACAACCTCAGGGACAAGCTTCCTGTATTTCTGCATCTTCGCCTTCTCTGATACCTGGGAACCTGCTAGGTGGCACCGAAACTCTTTCCAGAAGTGAAAGGATTTAACCAACAGATAATGGGAGCCACCGAGTAGACAGTCCGGCCTCCTGTCCTGCTGGGACGCGGTTCTGGGAGGCACTCTGTGCACTTCTCAGTCCCTGCCAAATCAACACTGTTTCCCACGGCAGTGATCCTGATAACACAGTCATAAAAAGGGCTTTCCTTCTTCCTCATTTGCTCACGCCTACTTCTTGAGATCACCTTCCAAACAAATCACCTGCACACAAGTTCATAACCCAGGGTCTGCTTTAGGAAAACCCGCAAGGGGACAACCAGGATGCCAACTAGGGAAACTGTGGGTCTCTATTTCACTTAGCAGAAAACTAACTCTGAGAGTTCAAGTAATTTCCCCGCATCACACAGCTGGTCTTCCTGATTCTAAAGTTCATGCTCTTCCCTAGAAACGGGTTTTCAGATCACAGGTGAGCACCAAGCATTGGTGTTCAGGTGCATTGCATGCTACATTTTGGTTGGTGAAAGGAAGTGATTGGAGTTGACAGAGAGGAAATTACTTGAGCCTGTTTTCTGGCCTAGAAATAGCCTTGTTTTCAGCTATTATCAGCTAGTATCTCATCCGAGAATATTCATGCTCACCTGGGGAAACATCACTGATGTTTCAGAATTTCTCGTCATTGAAACTCTCTAGTAAATAAATTTCCACGAGAAGAGTATGGCAGAGGTAAGCATTTAAGATCTGACAACATGGAAATAATTATCAGACATCTTTTATCCACAGATTCATAGAAGAGTAGAGGATGTGGCAAAATGCTGCCCTGGAAGGCATTGTGGGAGATTCCTGGCTGGCTGGGTTGAGGTTGAAAACTGACTTTTGTTGACTCTTCGGACCAGGTGGGTCCTTCTGCAGTGGTCAGTAGATAGCAAGTTGTCAACACTTTTGAAAAGGAAGAGAGCTCCCAGGGCCATAGAAGTGGATGCAACAAGCCACATTCGGAAATTCCCCCAATTGGACAGACTCTGAAAAGTGGGTAGAAATCGGCCAATATTGAGTAAAAAGTTCAAGAGAAATGGTCATTCTAAAAGCTTGCCAATCAGAAGCTGAAGTCAGTTGTTTGCCAGTTTCCCGGGATGGGTACCACAGCCCCAAGGGGGAGATGGGTCCTTTCCCAGCCTCACTTCTGCCCCAGTCTTTCCAGCCAATGAGCACAGTCATCAGGAAAGAAGTTCCAGTTTCTCTGTTCGTCTGTCATGCTGACCTCAGAGGCTTAGTCTGTTTTCTGCTGCTATAGCAAAATACCACAGACTGAGTAAGCCAGAGAGAAAAGGAGTATTTTTCTCACAGTTCTGGAAGCTCGGAAGTCCAAGAGCACGGTGCCACCATTGGGGGAGAACCTTCTTGCCATGACATAACATGGCGGAAGAGCAAGGGAACAGAGGGGAGACAGAGTGAGGGGCAGGAGGAAGCCAAATTTACAGCAAACCCACCCTCATGAGAATGAAGTGAGCCTTCATGACCCAGTCACTTTTTAAGGGTCTGACCTCTCAACAGTACAATGGCAACTAAGTATCAACATTAGTTTTGGAGGCAACTTTCAAACCAAGGCAGAACTCACTTTGGAAATGGTGCCTGTGCTGAGATGGACCAGCCTGGGTCCCTGAATGACTCCAGGGAGCAGAGTGTCCCCAGCCCACACCCACCCAAGGGACTCTGTGTGATAGATATGCTTTCACCGAATTAAGTTGCTTACACATTACAGTTATGAGCTGCCACAGCAAACCTATCCCGATTCATACATCAGGGATCCCAGAGCCTGGGAAGAGCGAAGTATAGACTTTAGATAGGGACTGCTGGCAGAATAATAGTAACAGGATTTTCACATTCTATAGCCTGTGCTGATCAGATCCTGACCCTCAAGGGCGAGACTCATTTGGATCTGCAGAACAAGTCCAGGAGGCAGGCTCAGCGCATGCTACCATCTGCATTTCATGAAGGAGCAAACAGGGTCGGGAGGGCTGGTGACTTGCCTAGGTGTGCACTGCTGGCAAAGGTCAGGATTGGGACTCCTGGCTGAGTCTCCACTCTCCCAGTGCAGGGCACTTCCTGCCACTCCACGCGGATGTTGTCCTTAATTACTGTGGCTGTTGCAGGATTCTCACTGTGTGCCTCCCCCGACAAGCACTGTGCATATATAATTTCATCTGAGCCTTGGAGAATTTAAGCCACTTGCCCAAGACCACCAAATTCCCAGGTAGCAAAGCTAGGATTTGAACCCAGATCACCCTACATTGAAATTTAGTCCTCTATGAAATAAAATGAGGATTCTTAGTGGGAGAGACCTCCGTTATTTTTAGCCTGATTACATTCAAAAGCAATTTCAAAATTTTATTTATTCAAAAAACATTGGTAGATGACCCAGCTGTGGTGAACCCACCTGGGCCAGGTGCTGAGGCTGGGGATAGGGAAGCAAACAGTCATTTCCTTCTCTCCTGGTGCTCAGAGACCAGTGGGGGCTGGGTGGTGGTCAGTTACAGGATAATTCAGGCCGGAATCACCAGCAACTTGGGAGATAGCCCAGGGCAGCCCTACCTGAGCTCCATGGAATGGGTTTTCCAAAGGGGTAAGGACTATCTTTTACCAGAGAAGAAAAAAGAGCTAAGATCCTGGCAAACAACAATGCTGCCTACAGGTGCTGAATGTGCGTTCTGAAGGCTCCCCACAGAAAAGCATTCCCACTGCAGGATGGGAAGGGCTAGGGAAGCAGTGAGTGGGCAAGGGGACAGTGGACAGCGTTGGTGAGATTGCTCCAAGCAAAAGGAGGAGCAGGCTTCAATGACTGGTGGCTGGAGACACAATACAGAAAGACTCATAGTATAGCCACAACCTGGATTAGAAGGGGTAGGATGGGGAGCAAGTAAAAGAAAGGGATGAAACTGAAGGGGCACACAATAAATGATTTTGTTAGCCATGTTAAATTTTCTGGACTTGATCCTTTGGATAATAAGGAGCCACGGAAGGCATTAGGCAGGAGCATGACATGATCAGATCTATGGTTCAGAAAGATGCCTCTGGGATGGCTGTGCTAGAACAGTATCTGGCACACAGTAGGTACTCCACAGATATTGGTTGAATAGACAGCCAGAATGCAGATGCAGTGAGAAGAAGAGATGAATCAGCAGGCAGGCTTCTAATTTCCACTGTGGTCTTGACCAGCAATCAGGAGCCAGTCTGGAAGCCAGGGTCATCAGAACCTCTGTCTCGCTCTCCCAGGATGAAGGGTATGTGGAGAGCATGTTTAAAAGTGCTTTTGGATTGAGGGTTCAAAGCAGCGTGGCAAGAATATTATCTGTGATTTTCCTCATCTTCGCTGTTTTCAAAGGCCTTTGTCCTGCTTGAAGCCACATCCATCAGAAACTCTCATTTTCATATCTTTGCCTTTGTAATGACAAGTGGCCGAAGGTTGCTAACTGCCTTCTTCTGAGTACAGAAACACAGGTTTTTGGAATGCAGGCAGCTGCTGCACCAGGCATGGTGTATTTTAGGATTGATCAAGGTTTACCTATGAATGTAAAGACAGCATCCTCAGGTATCAGGAAGTATGACAAAGTCCCCAGGTACCAGGCTATGCTGGGGATTTGTTGCAGATTTAAGAGCAGGAAGAGAAGAGGGGAAATGCCATCCGAGTGCTGGCATCCAAACAACTGTGTCACTGATGGGGAAGGAAGCCTCATGTAGTTTTAAAAACAGACAGATATCTTAAAGTCACACAGAACTGGGTTCAAAGCTCCAGGGTCTGCCACTTACTTATTGTGTGGCAACTTGATGGCCCTGCTCAATTTCTACCTCCTCACCCCCTGCACAATAGATAGATCTACCGTATCTTAGGGCTGTTATGAGGACTCAATCAACTAAAGCAGAAAAAGGAGTAGTTGTTTGTTGAAAAGTAGCTGTGATCTTTTGGGGAGATTCAAGTCATAGGGCACCCATGCTCAGGCCTTGCATGGGGCAGAGACCAAGCTGGGTCTGGATGGGTAGGAGAGGCAATTTGGGGTCTTTTCCTTCAATGCTTTTCCCCATTGCCTCTTTCTTCCCAGCTCCCCTTTCCAGATCTATTTCAAAATTCCAAGTATAGATGGTCTGTGTGTGTGTGCTTGTGAGAAAGAGAGAGAGGATGTGGTCACAGTTGCACAGTGCTGGTCAACAGACTCTATTAGTCAGAAGTCTGTTGAGTGTAAGTGACAGAATCCCACTCCAAACCCTCATAATATTGGCTTACTAACTGGAAGGGACAGGAAAGGAGTTGGTTTTGCAGCCCATCCATGAATGAGGGCTCATCTCAGCTTCTGTCTACCATCATGTGCTGCTTGCTGACAGGTTTCCTCTCCATGGCACGTTGGTGGAGTGGAACATAAGAAACTCTAAGCTTCCATCTTCTTACCTAGCAACAAGCTGAGAAGGACAGAGAAAACTTCTTTCTATTTCAGGCCAACATAGAAAGGTTCTGATTGGCTGATCTTTGGTCACATGACCAGGATTCCAGCCAAACACAGTGGCCAGAAATGGCCATAGTATACCATGGTTGTGCAGGTCTGGGTCATGTGACCTGGAATAGACATGACTGCTGCCATTAAGAGGGTAGCTCCTTTAGAAGTGCCTGGAGTTTGGGAGGAACATGCTCTAAAACTCTTGAGTATGCATGAGGGGCACCTTTACCTAATAAGAGAGAAAGGTATGAGGGAGATTGGGCAGGCAACAGTAATGATGTAATCACTGCAAACATCCTTCCTCTTCTGTCTGCCTTCCAAGCTAACTAGAAGTTCTCTGCCAGTGTGTGTGTTTGGTAAATACCCATCATGCCAGGACCTGCTAGGACTGCAGCTAGAAGTAGAGGAGAGTGAGCTTTGGGCTCAGACATGTCTGGATTCCAATTCCATCTGTTCTTTCTTATTGGCTGTGTTTCTTTGGGCAAGGTGTATAACCTTTCTGAACTTTAGTTTTCTGGTATGAAAAACAGAGATAATAGATCTGCCTTATAGCATAATTGTGAAGATGAATTACAAAATGCTTCAATACACATAGCTACTATAAGAATAATTACCTGTATTATCATTATAACAATTATTAAGACTGATATGGGCTGGTGAAAGATTCCAAGAAAAGAACTTAAGGGAGACTCAGTGTTAGGGTCATGAGCAGGGCTGCTCTCACCCCATTACTTTCTTTTACTAATGAGGAAACTGAGGCCCAACCCATCGCTTGACCCATGTTAGTTCCAGGAGGCTGAGCTGAGAAAGGGCAAGGACGGGTCTCCACAGGAGACCGAGGCTGGTGCCAGCCAGCCCTGCCAGGAGAGCTCAGAAATTACGAGGCCACAAGAATGCTTTTTGGCTTAAAGCATCCAAATAGGCCCCGCCCACGTAGGGAGCACCAGGCCTGCTTCCTCCTGCCACCGGGCCCTGGCTGGCTGGGGAGTCTGCATCTATGTGTGTTTCTTAAGAAATATTTTGTTCTGGAAATAATTAAGAGTGACTGGATCTTTTTGTGTGGAAATTTGGAGCTTTGAAAATCTTGGTTTCTACCTGTATTGGACGCTGCCTTTCTGTTCCCTTCCTCCCTTCTTCCCTTCTCTTCCCTCCTCCTCTCCTTCCTCTTTCTTTGCTCTCCCCTCCCTCTCTCCCTCCTTCCTTCCTCCCTCCTTTCCTTCTTTCTTTTGTCCCTTCCTTCTCCTCTCTGCTTATTCATCTCCTCCTTCTCCTCTTCTTTTGCCTAGTTCCCCTCCCCTCCCCCTCCCTCTCTTCTCCCTCTTCTCTTTCAACCTCAAAGGCACCATGTCTTGTGCTAGGCACCGTTCCAAGGGTGGGGTCAAGAATCACTCCTTTGTACATTTACAATATTCCTCAAGTCCACCTCCTATGCCTGGCATTGTGCCAAGCACCCTGGGCACTGGGGGTGCCGCCGGAAACAAAACACATTGAGTTTCTGCTTTCATGGAGCTTATGTAAGTATTTCCCTTCCAGAGCCCGGACTTTCAGTCTGGGCGGGGCAGAGCATCTTCAGGGAGAAAGACCAGTGTGGGGTAAGGCTGGAGAGCTGATCAGGACAGAACATGGTGAGGGGCTTGGGGTTGATTCAATCAAAAAATACAGTGAATACTTAAATTTTTAAAAGTATGCCAGTAGAAGAAGACCTTGCCACTTTGAACACACTTATCCCATCCTTCTTGCCACTTCCTGAAGCAGTTCTGGAAGTCCTCTTTCGTGAGTGTCTTTAGTTGCACTATGTGGCTGCCTCCATGTCGTGGATCCATTCAAAATATTTACCTTTCATGGTCATTTGACTTTGGGGAAGAGCCTGCAGTCACATGGTGCCAGATCTGGTGAATAAGGTCCCACCATGCTGTTCTGTGGGCCCTCCTTTCCACCAGATAGCACTTGGCAGCTGCATTCACCACATTTTTGATCACAGCTTGTGAAGACATTTTGGCGAGGGTCACAGTGGGACTCTGGCTTGAGAGGGACGTTGTCCCCTGCTCCTATCTGTAGCACCATCCTGTCTAGTGTCATTGCTTCCCACATTCTGGGGGCTCTGTTTCCCTGACCTCTGTGCTGTGCTGCTGCCCACCTTCAGGTCTTTGCAGCAGGGCTTCCTGGGACTCTCTCTGGGTCCCGCTCTGTGCCCGGTCTGCTCCACATCTTTCAGGGCCCAGCATCCCTTCCTCTGGGAAGCTCTCGATGATTCCTCCCCAGCCCTGTCTCCTAGACTAAGCCAAGCCCCCAAGCTGTGCTCTGGAAACACCCACCGCTTCTCCTTTCTTGCAATGATTTCAACCAAAAAGAACTGCTTAATTGCATAACTGTTAATTTCTGTGCTAGGAGACCATAAACCCATGTGGATAGGGGCTGGGTCTGTCTTGTTCCTTTTTTACTTCTTCATTATCCAGGACAGTGCCTAGCACATTGCACAAGAAAAAAAATTTTTTGAATTAAAAACATGAGTGACAGAGGGCATAAGTGAAGGAACCACTGAGGGGGCAAATGAGTGAGGGTGTGGATGAATAAAAAAAATGAATGAATGAAGGAAAGAAGGAATGACTAGATGGAGGGGTAAGTGAATAAACGAATGAATGAAATATCACCCACAGTTTTCCAAATATGACCAGGCTGCAAAGACTGAACCTCTGCTGCTGCTCTCTGGATCTTATTTGACATGGTAACCCCTCCCTTCACCTATCACTTAATGCCATTTCAAGAGGTACATTTATGTGAATCATTGGCTGGTTTTGCTCCCCCATGCCATCTGGGAAATCATTTTCACTCCTGAGATTGATTGCTCGTGCCTGCTGGGAGCTCTGTGACTGAGAGGTTGGGGAGGCTGCTTTGGGCTTGGTGGAGAATGCCGCTTTCGATTAGCAATGTCTGCCATGGATACATGGGGGCAATGGCATTGCCTGTCCTTTCTATTTATTAGCCTTGGGCTCTTGGGGCAGCTGTCAGCTGATGATGTAACTCCTTTGAATCTTAAAACCAATTTCTCTCATGGTTAGGAAACTCAGTGCTCTTTGGGAGTCTGTGCTGGCTGCAATGCCCAATCGCAAGACTGCTGCTGCTAGCTGGCATATAGCATGTATGTGTTTTGTCTTCTTATTCACCTCTTTTCCTTGAACTCTGGTTTCTTGCAACCTTGATTGCAAGCTCCTAGAGGGACCACTTGTCCTCATCTGGAAAACGTAATTGACAGGCTCAATAGATTATTGTGGGTGTTGGTTTGAAATCAGAAAGTAAATCAATTTCCCCAGGGATAATTTCTCAAAATGCAGAATGGGACCAGCTGCAACCAAATTGCTGGGTTAAATGCACAGCTTACTTCAACCACCTTATTCCCCTGCCTGTAGGTAGGCTCTGGAAGGCGGTGTCGTCAGTGCAAGGTGACTGAGGTCTGGTGAGGACAAAATGAGCTCTCTGGCCTTCCTTGTAAAGTGAGCTGGGGTGGAGGGCGAGCAAGCCTGCCGGTACTCAGCTCTGCCCTGTACTTCTTAGGTTCCTTCAGCCAAATCCTTCCCATTTATTTTTAGCCTGGTGAGTGGAAAAGGGAATGGGCCAGCGCTGGAAGATCAATTTCCAGTCTCAGTGAGGCTGCTTATATGCATGACTTTGGGGCCTCCATGTTCTCATTTATAAGCCAAGGGGGTTAATACCATGGCCATGATTCCCTTTGCTGTGGCAACCATCACCACCATCCTATCATCGCTATTGTCATTATCACCACCGTCATCATCCTCATCAACTCCGTCACCTCCATCACCACCGTCCTTGGGCAGAGTCCCACTTAGTAAGTGCTTGCTATGCCCAGGCACACTGCTGTATCAGGTGTAAGCCTTTTTTCATTTAATCATCCCAACAACCCTGTGAAATATGTATGTATTTTAATACTGTTATCCCAGTTTTACGGATGAGCAAACTGAGGCTCAGAGAGAAGTCTAACTTTCCTAGGAGGTAGTGGAGGCTGAATTAAACCGAGGATGGTTTTGTTCTTTACAACTAAATCACAAAACCTTTCCAGATCTCTCAGGTCCATTCCAGATTTTTTAAAAAAAAATCCCAGTGTCTTTTCATGTTCAGCCATCTGCTGGGTACAAACAGATTTATGATGTTTTCTGAAGAACCTGTTTCTTGGCAGAGCCAGGAGTGTTAGATGTTGAAACTATTTTATGGAGCCACTGTTGGAAGACCTTCCTGATTTTGTTCAGGGGAGACTGAGGCTCAGAGAGAAAGACCTACCTTGTCCATGACCACGTGTAAAATTAGTCAGTCTGGAACATAGGTTTTCCGCTAATTGGGAAGAAAATCGGCAACACGTCTCTCCCTTCCTCAGTGAAGAAAGGAATTAGAAAGCAGGACTTGGAATGCCTGAATCTCAGTCTAAAACTCTGGCTACTTCCTCTATTATTTCATGGTCTCAGTAGGTGACTCCACACTCTGGGCCTCGATTTCCATACCTGTGAAATGGGGACCATGGTGCGTATCTCATGTGACAAGAGGATTAAGTAGATAATAGATTCAACATGCTCACTTACCTAGCACACAATAAATACTTGCTCATCAAGATTATAATATATTGCTGTTATAGAATATTGTTTATAATATATCACATAGAACACACTACTGTATCTGAAATGAAGTTGCTTTTCACAATTTCTGTCCTCTGTACATCATACCCCTCTGCTATACTGTTCTCCTAGGAAGGAAAAGCTTAATAGAAAGTAAACTGGGCCCTAGACTCCCTTTTCACCTCAGCCTGCAGACTTTCAATATGGCAAGTTTTTGCTGGAATTATGTAGCAAGGCATCTCAAAAAGTCCACAGACTTGCAGCTGAGAAACAGACTCTCCCCTCCCCTTGTCAAATTATTAATTAGTTGCCTTATTGACTAATTTCTAAGCACTCAGTCAAATTGAGAAACCAATCCAATTTGGCTGGGAGAACAACGAAAGGGTTAGTTCATCCATTTTTCAATTGGCTGCATTTCATTGTCTGGAAAAAAAAATAAAAGAGACTTAAAATAAGGCCTCAAAGCCTCAAAAGCCCAGGGATAGTAATTATTAAGCAATCTTATCTTCATTTCCTCTTCTACCTGATTTCCTACAGTAAAAGAGGGCAAAAAAAAAAAAAAAAAATCCCTTCCAGTTTAAAGCTGGAAAAAAAGAGTTTGAAAGCTTATCACCTCTACCAAGCTTAACTATCGCATACTGAATGCTTAGGTTGGGTACTTTTCCCTATTAGTAATAATTGTTAGGCATCTTTATGTCATTCTCTCGTATATGCAAACCAACACGATGTCAGGAACGGAACGAAGCAGGCTATCATCATTTTTTAAAATCTCTTTTTATGTAACGACTTGCTTTTAAGGGCTCCTATATCTCTTGGAAACAGCTTCTCTGACATCTTGTAGGACAAAAGATAGTGAGGAGTGTTTGAAAGGTAGGGACACCAAGGTGCAGAAAGTCATAGCTGTCTGCCGAAGACTGACAAACAGTTCCCCAACCTTTGGCAATGGCAGGGATCTTACAACAGCCTTTGGGAAGAGAACAAAGAAGAACATCAACAGGTTTGTCATCCTGGCCTCTGCTAGGCACTTTCTCTTTCCTTCTTGGGAAATCCTGAAGGGGACAGTTTAGTTCCGTGGACAAGAGGGAAAGAGTCCCCGCTAGTCCCCCATAGGAGCAGAGCCAAAGAGGGTGGCCCGAAAGCCGGCTCCTTCTCTGAAAATCCTCTTAGGGGGAAACCAAAAACAAACATAGTATAGAAAGTTGCCTTTTCATTTGGGGGGTTTGTCAGGCACCACCCCTGCTCCCAAAACATGCTTTGGATTTGGTTTTATTGGCCAGTGAAAGGAATCATTTAATAGTCAAGAGCATGCAGTCACAAAAGGATTCAGGTAAATTAGTTTCAGTTCTTACGTAGACAGTCCTTCGTCTTTGGAATTTGAGCTTTAGAAAATAAAGCCTCTTTTGCCACTTATTCCCTCCACTCCCTCGCTCCTAAGCCTTTTAAAAAGGATTTTTCTTCCCCTTTCTAAATCTCTTCAAGAAAGAGTTTCTTTTCTTTCATACAGAGGGGTTGGGGAATTAAATTCGCCAACATATCTTAACATCAGGACAGGCAGAAAATTCAATGAAATCCAAATTAGGTTCATTAAAAAAAGTGGTTATTTTTTGGCCTGGACCCTTAAAATATGCAAAATACACTAAGAGAGAGAGAGAGAGAGAGAGCTTCAAAGCCCATTTTAATAACGAACTACTTACTTGTTGCACACATTTACTCATAGATTCTGCTTTTAGTACCCCCCCATCCCAAATGCTTAAAATGCAGTTAAAATTTAAGCTTTTAGTCCCTGAAAGCCCTAATGATCACTTGCACAGAAGCAATGCCCATAAAACTACAAGCCCGGTTTTCCATTACTTTGCTGTAATTTACAATCCAGTAGTGAATTAATGATCTTGAATCTGCAAATGGTGTGGAACTAGAAGGTTTCAATATGTAGAAAAGACTCCTGACAGAGTGTTGCATCTTATAACTTGACTTTGTAACTGAAACATTCACAAAGGTGTGATTCCCCAGTAGTGCACGTACAGTATTTCTAGGCACAACCCTGAAACACTCTGTTGTTCTGTCTGGGACCCTCTCAACCCCAATTCTGCAGCTTTTTCACCTGATCTATTTTCTTTTTTACCTGTTCCTCTATATCCCTAGTTTCTCTTGGTTGGCGAACCCCATGATTCCGTGGTTCTCCTCTTTACTTGTTAAATACCTTTCTTGCTAGAGAAGAAATTCAATTTCTCCAGAGTCAGTCTGTCATCAGGGTTAAAATACTATATATATATACACATATATATGTGTATATTTCAGATGATGCAAAGAAAGGATCAGCAAAGATATAAAATATATAGAAGGAAACAGAAGAAGGGCAAGGAAAAAAAACCCTCTGCAACAGGTCTGAAGCCAGCTAATGTTTAAATAATGCTTTGCTGTTTAGCCATGAGAGGCTGGAAGTCAGGAAATTTGAGGTTCATCCAGACATTCTGGGCTCCTAAATCTCTTGTCCGCAGAGGGGCACAATGGTGTGAATTTTTAGCAGAGCATCAGTTGAACTTGGGGTTTCCTGAGTTTTCGTTGGATCATATCACAGTGAAACATTATATTCTTTTTCCCCAAATAATACATCTAATTTCCTTTACCACGAGCAAAAAATACTGTTTCCCACCAAGTTACAAGAAAACACATGTTATCTTTCCCAATAGGGCATCATCTATTATGGGCTTTCTTGGACAGCTAAAAAAAAATGCCTCAAACAATGCTTTAAACCTGTTTTATTGTGTTGTATCAGATGGGAAAAAAAACTGATTTTGATTTATTATTTTGTGTAGATATTATGTAGACGTTCATGTTTGACATTTCCTGAGAACTATTTCCGTCTCAGAGGTTCTTAAAATATGTATTTTTGAAAAAGGATTTTAGTTTTTTTCTCTTTTCTTTTTCTGTGTGTGTACATAGTAGCAGATGAGAGGGACCTTTATGATTCTTTATGTTTAAGATGTTATTAACTTAAAAGAATTTACTGGGAAACTATGAACTTCATAAAAGACAGACATTTCTTCAAAGTCAATTACTTTCAGTGGCCTCTTTTTTTTAAAGCCATTTTTCTATTCTTTCCTCCTATAATTACAAAGTGTTTTAAATATGAGTAATTATACCTGGACGTATCTCATGATTTAAAATGGACCTTTGAGAATGACAGTCAAATGATTTCTGCATTTTGTAGTTCAATAAAATCAAAAGCAGTTTTTTAAAAAAAATAAGTATACAACTGGATTTGTTATTCTTTCAGAATCAGTCATAAATATAGACCTTCTTTGAGTGGGGAGGAGGGGTGGGTAAAATTTCAGATTGGAACAAAGTTATAACCCACATCAGGAAAATCGGCCCTTTAATGAGAGAAATGAAAAAGACTTAATCACCAAGGTCCTTCCAAAATGACACTTCAAATTACATCAGAGCTGCACACGGTAAAGCCCAGGGAGAGCCTTTCATCTGAAAAATGAAATACTTAATGATTTCAATGAGTTCATACCTCCCCAAATTTGAGATTTGCATAGCTTGCTCAGTGCCAGGGGGATTTCTTTTCTATCTCTAAAACATTTATGGAAACCATTCTTTCTCTTGTTTTCTCTCCCTTTCTTTCCACACAGACTATAATTTGTTTGTTCTAGAGCAGTTGGAGGGGGTGGTGGAGAAATTCTTGTAGTTTCAGAAAATATCAATTGGGCATTTCCAAGTCATCTGAGAATATCGAGAATAGAGTGTATTGGATCAGCCCAAGGGCAGAAGGCTTAAAATCATTTTTCTCAGCTGAGTTTAAATGATTGGGTACATATTGTCTAAAAAGCAGGGGGGCGGGGGGAGCAAAAAAGAAGCAAAAAATTTGGAAAAGGTTTCTGCTGAGGGGAGAGTGCCTACCGAACTAGTTAGCATTCTTACTAACGGGGAAGTGGAAGCCATTCATAAAGAAACAACTTTAAATCACCTTCATCAGCGTCGCACACTCTTTTCCTTTCAGCTCCTTTTAGCAGGAGTACAGGAGATTAAAGCCTTTTAGAAATTTCCAAGGTCAGACCTCAACTAAAATAGGATTAAGGGGGTAAGGGGTAGGAGGAAAAAAAAAAAATAAGAGAAAGGACTTATTCTCCCTTCTCCATTCTTCTAACTATCTGAAATAAATCGGAAGTTATTTCTCCAAATCCTCCTTTCCCCTGGCCAGTGACAACCTTCAAAAGGACCTGAGGTTGTTTAAAATTTTTTCTCCCCCCATAGTAAGAAAAACAGGGCAGTAGTGGGGAAGGGACCTCAAACGTCGACACTGGGTCCCCTGCCAGCGCGACTCCAGGGGGCACTGTGACATTAAGAACTTTAACCGAAAGCGGCTGCTAGTTGGATCAGTACTGAAAGAAGAACTCTCCCCGAGTTTGCAACCATTTTCCCTTCAGATGTTGCTGACCAATATTCCAACAAAGGAAACGGAAAAGGGAAACCAACTATTTCCTCCCTTTTCTTTCTGGGTCCCACATGTAATGTTTAATTTCTATGGCAAGGAAGATAAAACAGTTCTCCTCGCATCTTTGTAAATATTACTTTCTCCTCTTTGCTTCCCTTCCTCCCTCCCTTCACCCCTCTCTTCCCTCTTTCTTACCCCTACTCCATCAGTATCTTTTCTTTCATTTTCCCTTCCTTTGACTTCCCTCCCCTCACCTCTTTTCCCTCCCTCTTTCTTTCTCTTTCGAATACTTCTCTCAAATAAACAACATCAGAAATCACAGAAATCTTTCAATCTACCTTAGTTACATTTGTTCTGGTTCTTAATTTGATCCGTTCTTTAAAAAAGTCTTGCTGGATGTTGCTTGTCTTTCCATTCATCAGATTGGAGCAAGGAGTGCTGTCTCACAGTACATTTTGATAGATCTTAACAGTAATTATGTGGGGACTTCAAAGCAAAACTATTTGTGTTCTTTCTCCCTCCTCTCTTTTCTACACACACACACACACACACACACACACACACACACACACACCCCTAAACTCACTAAATCTAAACAAAAAAATCCTTTTCAAACAGGGCAGAAAATTGTGTTGAAATTAGCAACAGGCATTTTGAATGCATGATGATTGCAAAAACCTCCCCAAATTTCTAGGGGGGAAAGAATGAAAAGACCCTGTAAAAAAAAAAAAATAGAAGACGTGATGGGTTTTCATTAAAAAATGTTTTTGATCATGTCCCAAAATTTCAATCTTTTAGACCAGGAACCATGAATAATTTACAACGATAAAAAGACACTGAGAGACACATTTAATTAGGATCTGCCAAAAAATCAAACCTGGTCCCGATATATGCTTGTTCCTAATGTGAAGGATTTGGATCTAGCAAATTTGTGCCTTCGGAAAGGCCATTTCATGGCACAATGCAAACATTCTAAATAAGAGTTTTATATGTTAACCATTTAAGAAAAAAAAAAACCACCTCCACTTAATTCTGGTTTTGTGGCTGCCTTTTATCACAGCTTGGCTGCTAGTTTTTAAGGAACAAAAATATATTCAATAAAATAATGAACAGCGGAGCTAGGTGTTTTCATTGATAAAAAGTTTTCTAGGGGTTTTGACTTTATTATAAATGAGGTTTTCTCCTCTGGGACTAAAAATACTAGAAGGGAAGGAAATCCATGAAGGGGCTGAAAATACTAGGAAATATTAACCAAACCCTTTCTTCGTGGAAAGATCAGGAGCTTGAAGGTTCTCTCGAAAGCCCGAGCTAAGCACCAGTGCTAGGGTCTGGTAGAATCCCAGAGTGATCCAGGCAGAAAGCTTAACTCAGACCAGCCAACAAGCCCTGGCCGGGATGGGTGGGAAAGACTTCTGAGATGGAGTGAATGCATCTGCAATTTGTACCGCCTCACATATATTATTTGTCTAAATTCATGTGGATGATCATTTAGGACAACTTCCATGTGGTGCACATGGAAAGAAAATACTTGATTTTTGTATGTTATGGACACACTTTGGGGGAAATATTACAAATAAAAGCATGCCATCCATTCTTTTAAAGGAAAACACCTCTTTTATCAAGTTTGGTAATTCACTGTCTAATTTGAAACCTGAAGGATTAGAGGCAAAATAAACTCCAACAAAGGACATTTAGGCATGGGCTCTTATGTTTCATCTCTTAAAAGATGAAAAATTATTTAGAAAGGAGAACTTGTGTGTTTCCTCTGCTTTTTTGTTGGACTGAAAAAATGTAATGGCTTGGAAACTAGAAATGAGCTCATCGGAGTAGGTTTCTTTTCAGGTGAAATGCATGTTAATTTAATTTCAAAATTTACTTGCATGAATTGAGTTCTTGTTCCTTTGGAAATGGATTCATGGAAATGCATTCATTTCAGCTTTCATTTTCTTCTATTTATTCTTCTTTCTATTTTGTTTTTGTTGTGTTATGGCCTTGTAAACTTGCCAATGATCATAAATCCTTTCATAAACTGTGATGTGCTGGTTTAGGGATCTGCATTAAGAGTGTGTAAAACTAAGTTCCAATGAGTTTATTATTATTATTGGTTAATATAACACCATAATAATAGCAGTAATAAGAATGAGAGTAACAATAAAAGCAATTATAAGCAGAATCCATCTCCCAGATTTTTGATCTTGCTTTTAAATATCTAAAAAAAAGGAAATAAAAGGAAAGAGGCCTTACTTATGAATATATATTCTAAATTATAGAATAATAGGATATTAATACAGTAAAAATCATGGGTTCTCATGTGCGAGGCTACATCATCAATTCCTTTCGGCAGCTTTGAAATGGGGAACCCAGCCAGGAGACGCTGTCTTATGAAAATCGCCAGCAGATGGCACTGCAGCCACTCATTAGACCCTTGGGCTTGGTTTTAGCTCTGTTCTTGGTCTTTCAGACAGACTGTGGACAGGGACTTCGGGGCTGGTTTGGGGCAGTCAACAATATCATCAAGAGGCACAGAAAAGGAAGAAAGTAATCAAGACAGGGGTTATATTTAATGGTTGTCAGGCTGGCCAGATTTTTTGAACCTTGCTTGGACTGGAAAGGGACTCATTCTGTTGACTGGATATGTTTCGTCCTGCCACCACTGAGCAGGAAACAAGGCTACAATGGCCTAGGGTTTTCCAATTTCTCTCAGGCATTTAGGGAAAAAAATAGATTCTTTGGTTAGTGGTGTAATTACACTTTCACATTCTTGGTGGTAAAGAAAGACTTTTGGGGTTCTTTTCAAGTTTTTAGTCTAAATTTCCAGAGTAGAGGTCCTAACAATGGGAATGTCCAGGATGGAGAGAGGAAAGACAGGTGTCTGGGTGTGGATGTGTGTTTGCACATGTGTGTGCGCATGTGTGTGACATTGTTAGAGGTAGGGACAGCAGTTGACTGATGAATACAAGGATTGAATGGTGAGGATACTGGGGGAAGACAAAAGGGACTTAGAGAGATAGAGTGATCATAGATACGAAGCCACGTGGTCTGAATCAAAGCTGGGGATGCATGGACCAACAGGGAGGGAATCATACTTTAGATGCCAAAATGCTATAATTTCTGGGTTACAGAGTCACTGCTACAGAACATCTGAAACTGGAATAATTCTTTGAATCTGGGAGTGTATTTGGCCACCACAACTGGGTAGAAAGGAGAAGAAAAGGAAGTTTTCATTTTCCTGGAGGCTTCAAGGTCTTCATAACATAGCTTCCAAGTGCAGTAAAACCTCAATGAACTGGAACCCGGCCAATCAGAGCCAAAGAGGCAAATAACCAGGAAATAAGTGGCTATTGGGAATGTATTAACAACAGAAATAACAAAACTTCTTCATGATACTTCCTGGAGCCAACATAAACCAGTTCTTTGTCTTTTGCATTTTTGTGTGGCTTTAAATTTATACATGGCAGGAAAATTTATTTTTGTTTGTTTGCCATACTGTTTCAGAACTACAAAACTCTTGAGTTAGTATAATCCAAGTGAAATGAGTTCACTTCAGCACAGGAGTAATAATTGCTGACGATATGTCCTTTGTTAGAGCCAAAGCCATGTTTGGCACTTAACATATATCATCTTATTTAATCTCTATGAACATTCAAGAAAGAAGTCTGCTATCATCTTACTTTTCAGATAAGGAAAGTAAGTCTCAGAGAGGTGAAGTCATTTGCCTAAGATCACATAGCAGGAAAGATTCGAAGCTAGAGTCCCAGTTCTCACCTGGGGGAGACAGCTTTTAGTTGGGATGTGTAAGCATGGTTTTCAAGCACACATTCTGAGGCCAGAAAGAGTTCTCTGCTTATGAGGAACATCCACTGCACCAAAAATCCTCCTGTACTTTTCCTAGAGCAATGTCTTAGGGAAGAGAGAGGACTGAGATCCTGAACAACAACGGAAGGGCACACTTACTGTCCTAAAGAGCTGCCGCTCAGGTGGTGACTGAGAGAAGCCAACAGTTCCTGGACACCAGTGAGCTTTGCATGACAGGTCTCAAAGAGCAGAAAAATATCACAGCCTGTTGGTCTCCTGAAATGCCAGGTAGCACAGAGCAATCCAAAAGTAAGAGAGTTTCCTCCCAGGGCTCAAATGTTGGAGGGAAAAGACTCCCAGAGTCTGAAGTTGTCTCCAGCTTCTCCCCACTCTCTTATTCCTCTGCCCTGGCTCTTTGGCAGTTGCTGGACAGGAGTAGATCTAAAGACCAAGGCCAAGGTCAGAGGACTTTCTAGAATTTCTGCTCCTCATCTTCGCCTCTGTCCTCTCCCCAGGCTTCCCTGTGACTTGGAAGACTCATTCCAAGTGGCCTGTCTTGGGACCCAGATTTTCTGGGTAAGGTTCTGGGGCAAAGTTAGCTTGCATGGAGAGCTAGGATCAGACCTGTCGGGCTGGAATGCCTTGTAGGCCCAAGTCAGCCTCCTTGTTGGGACAACGGTAGAGGAGTTTTGCTGTTTCCTGCACCCTGGATGGGGGTAAAGTTTGTGCTGTGTTCACGTTCACTGTCACGTTCGGCATTCTGTCACCCGAGCGCTTCTTCCTGTCTGGACACTGTGCCCCTCCCTCTCCCTGCTCCCCATAGCTCTTCACTGAGAGCCTAGAGGGGGCTCTACTTTGACAGTGAGCACTGAAGGGACGCAGGTGTGATGGGATGGGGAAGAGGAGGAGAAGAGGATTAGTAATAATGACATCAGCACTGGGGTAAGGGGTGGGCTTAACTCTCAGGGCAAAGTGCTGAACTCAGTCTTTCCAGGGGGAGGTAGAAGGAAGAAGCTGAGGAGGCTTCTGAGAAGAGGAGGAGGAGATGACATTTATGTAGATTCGAAGTAGAATTCGCAAGGTGAAGAGAATGGCAGTCGGGAGCTGAAGAACCCAGGGCAAGGGACTGACTCAACCAGGACTTGGAGAACTGTGTTTTCTTACAGAGCATCATGTTTCCAACATACCAGTGCCATCTCCAACCACAGCCACTGCTGGACCCAGCTCTGCGATGCAGACACTGAAGAAAGATAATAAGGCAGAGTCTCTAGTCAAAGCAGAGCTCTAGTCCTCACAGCAAAGCAGAGCACAGGGGCCAGCTGGTCTATCCCAGCAGCAGCCCAACCAGGAAGAAATCAGACAAACCCAGTGTATCTTAGACATTGTTCTTGGTCCTCTCCTGGGGAGTGGAAGTGAGATCCCAGTGTGAAACGAGTCTTGGTGCTCCACAGTGAGCAGCCTGGAAACCCTGAAGAGGGCCTTCCACCCCAACATCTTCATGGGAAGGGAAAACATCCTGCGTGGGGTGACCCATCTCTCGTCTCTCTGGTTGTCCTTTCCCAGTGGAAGTAATTGGGGAGAAAGGTCTGGGAGCTCATGCTTTGATGTCTGGAGGAGGAGGAGCCTCTTCAACAAACGTCCGTGGCAGACGCAGAAATTGAGAAGGGCACATCCGTTTTGGAAAATGCTCCCTAATTAAATGAATATTTTCAACTGGGAAGCATGTCTGAGCTCTCAAGATGCATCCCTGATGAAGTTGGAAGGAATGCTTCAGATGTTGGCCTGAGCTTTGCGTACAGCTTGGCCCCCTCGGTCCCTAGATACCACATCATTCACTCACACATTCATTCATTTGTCTGCTATTTCAACAAATACTTTTGAGCCCCTCTGTACCTGGCACTGTGGTAGGTGCTGGGTGTTTAGTAGTAGACAGGCAGTAAATCTCCCTGTTCTCATGGGAGCTTATCTTCTAGTGGAGGAGAGAGATCTTTATGAAGAGTCCTTGTGTGTCAAGCATTCTTTTACCACCAAATGCGTATAAAGAAGCAATAAACTGGATCCTTAAAGGCTGACATACTTGAGTCCCAGTCCAGTTTCCCTTCTTTATTAGCTGTGTGACTTGGAACCGGTGCTTAGCTTCCTCCAGCTTCTGTTTCCCTATCTAGAAAATAGTCATAATAACAGTGCCAGTCTCTAGCCAGATGCTCTCTAGAACCTGCAGGCTCACTTCTTCCCAGAGGGGAGAGAGCTCTTTGCTCATAGGTCCAGGTAAGGTCTAGGCTCAACTCTGATTGCCTGGCCTGGACCACATGCCCAAACTGAATGGATGCTGTTCTCTTATTGGCTGACCTAGGTTACATGTCCATTGTTGGAGCTGGGGAGAGAAGGGGGAGTCAACTCCATCCATATTAGGGGACAGGGATTGGAGAGGAGGGATTAGGTGTGGCTACATAAGAGGGCGTCTTACGTTGTCAAGACCAATAGACACTAAACAGTGGTACCCAGAGGCTGTGGCTTTTGTTAACCTCCATGTATATACTTCTGGACCTTTCTTTTGTGTGTGTATCTCTCAGTGTTACTGTGTGTGTATCCACATATATTTTTAATGCATATGTGTATATATGTACTTTTTCCAACATGAGAAACTTGCTTTATTCACTTTACAAATAGGTAAATATATCATGGTATTGCAGCAGTATATAGAGATAAATTGTTATTTTAAGTATGAATTTTAAAACTCAAAGGGTCCTCAGGTGCTTCCACTTTACAGATGATGAGACTGAGGTCCCCACTCGAGGGGCGCAGCAAATGGCCTCTCTGACTCTTGAGTACCGTTGCCCTCTCTAAGCTCACTGACAATGGCCTCAGTGGGCTCTGCATGGCTGGGTCTGTGAGGGAGCAGCACTCAGGCACGGAGAGCACCAGGTGAACACAGCAGGGCTTTTCTTTGAAGGCAGGTGTTTGTTTTTGTTTTGCATCTGTGCCCTGCCCTGTCGAATACTAAGGGCTGTATCTGCCTTGTATCCTAGGGACGGTAAATACTGAACAAGACAGTCCTGAATGGATGTGCAATGAAATGACAATTACTGGTAAGCTCCACTTCGAGAAAATAATATCTATCTATCTATCTATCTATCTATCTATCTATCTATCTATCACTACAGACTGATTTAATTGTAAGTAGGGATGAAGAATTCAACACACAAAATACTATAAATGCTCTGTAGCTTTCTTAACTAGGAGTTCACTGCCTTAGATTTTATCAATGGAAACAGGGCTTGTTAGATCTTCCCTATGAAGTTAAGAACTCAGTTTCTCAGTTCCACTGGTGTCCTTTTCAGAGGCCAGTGTGGCTGCCATTGAGCAGCACTGGCTGAGGTCATCTCTACTGCTGCAGGACGTCCAGTGGGACAGTGGATTATTCCACAGGGAGCTTCAGCTCGCCACCTTCTTTTTACAAAGGGGTGCTTTGCAAAATGTCGATTCCTGGGTTCCCAAGCACACAAATTACAGCACAGGTAACTGGAAAGCCAGCTGGGAATTTGGATTGTTGAAAATATACATCCTACTGGTGTCTGGAGAAGCACAAAGGAGGGTAAAGAAGGGCAGGAAGATTGGCTGAGAATTCATGTGGGGTGTGGTTCATTGCCACCAGGAACAATCATCTTGATAGACAGCTAGGCGTTCCCCTTATCCATGGTCTCATTGCTTCATTTTCAGTTATCCACAGTTTAAAAAAAAAAAGACGGGTAATAATCAGTATTAAGGGTAACACAGAACAGTAAGATGAGGGAGGGAGAGAGAGAGACACACACACACACACACACAGATATATAAAAATAGGAAGGGAAAGAAAAACTTCTGTTAGTATTGAACACCAAACCCCCCGAAAGATACAAAGTTCTCTTTCCCAGCTTTTTGAAAAGCACCTGTCTTCTGAAACAGACTTCCTGTCATTCCCAGGAAACTGGCATGTGATTCGGAGGGAGGACGGCGGGGCTGTTCTCAAAGCTGTAATTTTCAGCGTGGCAGGCACTGTGGCCCCTACAGATCCAAGCGCCAGGTGAACGCTGTGCACAGAAAGTACCTGCTGGATTTTGAAGACTTAGTACCTTAAAAAGGAAAAGGATGTGAATCATGTCCATCATTCTTATATTGACTGCATGTGGAAGTGATACTACTTGAGGAATTCTGGGTTAGAGAAAACATCATTGAAATTAATATCACCTGCTTTTTCTTCTTCTCTTTTAATTTCACTTCTTTAACGTGGGTCCTGGAAAGTGACACGTTATGCATGTGTTTGTGCTGGACCTCTGTGCATAGTGTTCCTCTGGATCCTTGTGTCCAGACTGCAGCTGAACATTCGTACACCGAAGGATGGATAAGATGGACAAATGTCCCAGTACACGTGCTTTCCTCTCCTCTCCGGGAAGAAGCCTCAGTTTATCTCACCACACTGCCACGCTGGACATTGTCCAGGTGCTGCCTCTATTAGCAAGTGAAGTGGCAGTGCCACAAAGCCTTCCCTGCCCCCAGGCCACCCTTCATGACAGCTGCCCGGGCCTTGGGTTCGGGTGCATCCAGGGCGGGCGACATTTTCTCGGAAAACAACTCATTGTCTCTCAGAACAGAGGCTCGCAGGTGATTCTTTGCAGCTCTGCATTCAAAAGAGCTTCTTTAGAAAGCAGAAAATGTTTCAAGTGAGTTGAGAGAGATGAGTGTATTTACCGGAACAAATATTTGCTCTTTGTCAGCCCTTGATTATATCTAGCTGCACTTTCCTCTCTAAATTGGATTGGGGGTAAAACCAGTTCCTTTAAAGCTTGAAAATACTCATTTTCCCTTCCGTTTTTCATTAGCCATTCTCTTCCCTGCAGCAACAATGTTTGTGTTTGCCACAAAGCCTGGTTCTGCTGCTTGTGAGCTCCTCTGCCCCCTGGTTTGTTTTCCAGAACAGTCTTGCTTCCTTTGGCCTTTGTTCTAATCTGTTTTCTGTAAATAAATTTACCTCGATGATGATAACAATAATAATACTCGTTAACGTCAGGGAAACGCTTTCATACAACCCTTGCTCATTTGGCATGAAGGCGTCAGGAGGTGGAAAGCAGGCTCACACCCAGCTGGCATTGAGTGAGCCGCCTGTGCCGGGAAGCGGTGTGGAGGCATCGAGCTCATGGGGCACCCAGCTTTACCAAGGAGGCAGCACCCCACTGGACATGGGGGGAAACTGAGGCTCAGGCAATGAAAGTCTTGTAGGTAGCTTGTGAGAGAGTGCAGATTTGAATGTAGCCTTTGACTCTGCAAGTCTCTGCTTTTATTTTATTTATTTAATTTTATTTTGCCTTTTGCATACAAGTGAAATCATGCAGTATCTGCCTTTCTGTGCCTGGCTTATTTCACACAATGTAATGTCTTCCAGGTTTATCCATATGCTTGCAAGTGGCAGGATTTCCTTCTTCTGTAAAGGCTAAATAATATTCACATATATATTATATATAGCAATATATATCACTTTTTAATCCAGTCATCTATCCATGGATGTAGGTGGTTACCATAATTATATTTCCTAAACCCTCAAATAAGTGGATACTATAATACTCTGTGACTCTAGTATCCTCTGCGGGCCAGCTGCTTCAGTATCACCGGGCACTTGTTAGGTGTACAGAGACCCAGCATTTTAAGGGAGTTCCCGGGGTCTGCATTTTAACCCAATCTTCATTTGATTTTTGTGCATACTAAAGCTTGAGTAGCACGACTGTCTGGTTAATTAATTAATTAACTCATCAAATATACATTGAGCCTCTGGTGTGTAGCAGGCTGTGTTCTGTGCACTGATTTCAAGGCTGTGTAGTGGAGCGGGGAAGATAGAAGATTAAGTGGCAATGCAAGGGTCCATGGCGGGCACAGATACCTGGGTTGGTGGAGGAGGCCAGGGCAGGCTCCCTGGAGTGAAGCAAGCTCCACTGGAGACCGCTGGGTGTGTACCATGTAGGGACAAGGAGTCAGAGAACCTGGACAGAGGCAGGTGTGTTATGTCCCAAGGCCTCAGGAGTGGAAGTGTGGCTTACCAATGCCAAACTCTTCATTCATTCATTCATTCATTCATTCAGCAAACCTGGATAAGACGCCTAACTATTTGTAGCCAGTAATTTTCTTAAAGATGGGGAGGTGCCGATGGTGGTGAGGGTGACAGCAATAATCAACACTTAGATACCCAGAGATGATTCTAAGCTCCTTACATAATTAACTCACTTAACCATCATTAATAGATGCAGAAGACAAATTCTACTCTAGCCTTCATCTGATAGATAAGGGATGGGGCAAGGAAAGGTTAATTAATGTACCTGGATGCTGCAGTAGAGCCCAGAGGCCAACCCAGGGTGCCTGGCTCCAGAGGTTCTGGTTTCCATTATTCCACCATAAGGTTGGAGTTTTCTTTCCAAGACCTTTCCCACTGCCACTAAGCAGGCTTTTCCCTCAGGCCTGTGTACATCTCCAAATAAGCCTTGTGTTCTGAGCTTCTCCTATCTAAAGATCACATTTTTAGCTATGATATTCACCCTCATATTCATTCATAGCCTCATACATACTTGCACATGCAAATACTCACTGACACTCACTTATACACACAATACACATCGATCAAAATGTACGTACATGTCTCGCTTATGCACACCTCATTGCTTTCATTCACACGCTCACTCACACATTTATACACACACAAATAGCCCCCATACATCTGTGCACCCACACACACCCACACACATTCACACACACTCACAAGCCGCAGGTTTGTACCACGGGCACACATCGGGGCCTGAGTGGCTTCTAGTCACCAAAGAACTTTGAAGTGATGTCAGAGAGGAAAAGTTCAAATGAAAATCAGATCTGGTAATTATAGGGTTTTCTACATGCCCTTTTTTTTTCCAGGCTGGACTTGAAAATAAAAGACGCCCAGGAGATGAGAGCCTTTTTCTGTGGCTTGGGAAGTAAACAAAACCACATTTGAGGGAGTGATCAAAACTCCCTACACTGCTCTGAAAATCTGCCCGAGAGGAGGACTGGCTGATGGAATTTTGTTGTCAGCTGTTAGCTTGCCCTTTATGCCTTTACGCAGTGACTTTTTGTGGGGTTTTCAGGGTGAAGGTCAAGGCCCTTACCTTTGGGACCCTGTTCACGCCTGTTACAAGACTCTGAATCCTGTCCAGATCAATTCATTGTGGCAAACATTTACCGTGTGCCAGATATGTACTAGGCAATGGATAAGCCACTTGAGGTATAAAGATAACTAAGGAGTGTTCAGCGCAATAGGAGAAAGAAGTATTAGGGTGTATTAATGGCAAGGGTCACAGAGCTAAAAGTAACTGACTTTAGTAAAAGGGGAAATTTCGGCTGATAGAACCGAAACACCCAAAGGTGTGTGGCTTCAGGCACAGGTGGCTCACATAATTGCACTAAGTATGTGACAAGATCACTTGGGCTTCAGGGTGGAGAATGGACTGGGATCAGATTGGAAGCTAGGCCAGTTTGGGAAGGGCAGAGGGAGAGCTGCTACAGTCTGGGCAGAAAGGTGTGGTGGCTTGGGCCAAGCAGGTGAGGGGCTTAAGACTAAGTGGATAAATGTCAGAAATAGAGATGAGGAGGGCAGATTGCAGATGTGGTAATGAAGAGTGGGCTGTGAGGAATGGGGAGGCTTCAAGGACAGCTCCCAAGCTTTGGGCTTTCCTACCTGGACGGATGGCTCAGATAGCTTATTTCTCTTCCTTCAAGGTGATTATGAAAGTTCTGACTGGAATACGATAGCCCTTTGTGACTGTCTTTTGTGTAGAGCTCTTTTTGCATATGAGAACATTTCAGATTGTATTTAAATGGTTCCGTGGTAGGAGAGAGGAAAATATAGCCATTCACCTTTTCAATTTCAGGATCCCAGAGTTTTCCTGCTGCCTATTTATCACCCTGCAAAGATGGACCCAGCCAGGCTTGGTGGTGCATCCCACCATTTGTAATCCCAGCACTTTGGGAGGCTGAGGCAGGAGAATTGCAAATTTGAGTCCAGCTTGGGCTGTTTAGTGACTTAGTGAGACCCTGTCCCAAAAAGGAAGGGGATGGTGCAGCTCAGTGCAAAGGAGGCCCTGGAGTCAATTCGCAGTACTGAGAAACAAAGATGGCAGAGGCACATTTAATAAGAAACATCAGCCCCGCACAACCTGGTGTCTACACTTGGACACTTTCCTTAATTTTCCTGAAGTTTAAACTTCTAACTTTTTAAAAGGGAGATCACATCTGCCATCTAGTGAAGATTAAATTAATATATATGTGTTATTGAATTAAAAGTGCGTGTGTGTGTGTGTGTGTCTTCAACACAGTGCCTGGAACAATATGAGAATAATTAACATCTGATTTGTGGCACTAAACTGGATGGGGAAGTCAGGGGCTTTGTAGACCACTCTCTCCTTGGAAGAGAAGCAGAGCAAAGAGGTTGAACCGCCTTCGACACCTTCGAGGCTGTGGGTTTGTGACGGGGGAGGCCGAGCATAAGCAAATCTTTGTTGTAAGGCTGGGCTCTTGGACTGCAGTGCGTGAGGAGCCCATTTTGGAGACTGGAAAAGCATATTCCTAAACATGTAGCATAAAATGCACGGGATTGCCAGTTATATTTAAATGCTGTATTGAGATTTGAAAACCATAGTCATGTGTTATAGAAATGCATGTGTTATTTATTTATTTATTTATTTATTTATTTATTTATTTTGGTACCAGGGATCGAACTCGGGTCCTTGAGCTTGCGAGGCAGGTGGCAGAACCACTGAGCTAAATCCCCGCCCCTGCATGTGTTTTTTGAATTAATTCATCAAATAACTAGGTTGAGTCTAGCTATAGTGATCAGATCAAAATAGTGATCAGAGGGATGTTATCCGAGACATTTCTGACTATTGAAGTTTTACGGTTTGTTTTGGTGGCAGATTCAGAGATTACTTAATACAATTGTGGTTTTTGCCTGTCTTCACTATTGAAAGCTAACTTTTTTATAGATTCATAAGAATATATGTTTTTCACCTGAATTCACAGAGCCATTGAATTTCACCCACAGAACCCTGGACTTTTGAGGGTTCACAGATCTGGGGTTAAAAACACCCGCTGGAGGGAAAGTTTAGGGTATCTGCCCCAATATTTCCCATTAAAAATAATTTTATGACTCAGAAATGCCTTGGAACAATCAAATTCCTATGAAATCAAAAGTATAAAATGGAAACCCAACATCATACTTTATTCTTTTTCCTGTGTCTTTACAAAATTTTTAATATTCGACTTTAGAAGGTAAAAAGTAGAAGGCCCATGGTATAGCACCCAGGAAGGTCTCACTTAAACTGTGCCATTTGATGGGCTCAGTTACCGTATCCAGGAAGTCTGGATTCCTTCCTCACCCCAATGGTTTAATTAGTCCAGGCCTGTAAGACTGTACCAGACGAGGGGAAGATGTTAGCTGGAAGGAAATTTGGGAAGCATGTGAATAATACTGTAGAGCTGAAACAATAAAGTTGTTGGTTGTTGGGGATTTCAAGAGAGAATTTTTAGAGCAGAGACAAGGAGATGGCATGAGGTAGAGTACAACCGTTCCATTGTATCCTTGGGGGGACTGATTCCAAAATGCTCCCCTTAGATACTAAAATCTGTGATGCTGGAGTCCCTTATGTAAAATCCCGTAGTATTTGCATATGACATCTTACATTCTCCCATATGTATGTAAATAGTTGTTACATTGCATTGTTCGGGGAATATATTATGAAAAGGGAAAAGTCTTTAGATGTTCAGTAGAGGTACAATTACAATTTGATCTGTGGTACCTGTGAACCCTGCAGATATGGAAGGTGACTATATGTAGAATAGTATTCTCACACTCAGACACCTTCAGGGAAAGCCAGGTGATATCAGGGAGAGAGACTGATGGGGCCTAATGCAGCAGGGGATAGTGGTGACTGGTGGGATGGACTAGGAAGCCCCTCCTAAATAAAAAGAAATTTCCATTTAACAGTGCCATAGCAGCCAAACACACCAGATCGTCGGGGGTAGGCTATTGGTTGGGGTGGTACCAGAAAGCTTGGCCAGATGGAGTCCTGGTTGGCCGAGGAGAAATGTTTGGGTGGACTTAGCTGGTTAAAGAGCTCTGTGGTCGATGGAGTAAGCAGTTGAATTGGAACCATCTATGCCTGCATGGTACAATATGGTAGTCACTAGCCACATAGGATTGTTTATATAAAAGTTAAAAATCAACCCCTAAGTTGCGTTAGCCGCATTTCCAGTGTGCAGTATCTCTCTGTGGATAGTGGCTGCCATATTGCATAGTGTAGACACAGAGATTTCCATGTCTTGGAAAGTTCTTTTACACAGATTCTATAATTCTTAATTAGGACGTGCTGCCTGGCTACTCTCTCTAGGAAGGAATTTTGGAAAGTTTTGCTCATAAGATCCTGATGAGTTGCTTCTTAGAGTTTGCACTTGTGATAGTCAGGGGTGACCTTTCTGTCTTGTAGCTTGAGAACTTTGCTATGGGTCTTGCATGTTATAAGAAGGAAGCTGTGAGACATTTGTGCAGTAGTGTAGACCTGTTTATACACACTCTCTGTGGCAATAATCCTTGCTCAGGGATCAGAAAGGTTAAGAGATTTTGACATGGAATAGAATTTTGTATCCCATTTATGTAACCTTGGTGAAGGTACTTAAATTTGGGAGCCTTGGCAGGCACAGTAGTGCATGCTAAAATCCCAGCACTGTGGGAGGCCGAGACAGGAGGATTACAAGCTTGAACTCAGTCCTGGTAATGTAGCGACTCAATGAGACTTATAAGTCCTATAATAAAAAAAACCAAGGGCTGAGGATGTAGCTGAGTGTGAAGACCCTGTGTTCAATCCCCAGTACCAAAGAAGAGGGGGTGATTTCTTTACCTGTGAACTGAAGATAAGAATTCCTACTTTTCAAAGATGTTGCAAAATGTTCATGAGATAATGTATATAAAGCATTTTGCCTTGTGCATGGAATATAGTAAACACTTAATCAAGAAAAAGCAATTATTAGAGAGCAGTAAACTTCATTTTAGTTTTTATAACAGAGGGAGTTGGAAGATTTAGATATCGGAAGGTTCTTTAGAAGATCTTTCTTGAAGGGAGGTTAATCCGTTCAGTTGTGCTTGCTTTAGAGCAAGGATAAATTAAAGGTATAGTTTAAAACTGGCCACAAAATCTGTCCTACATGCTTTCCATAGAGCGGGGAGGGGGGAGGGCTATGTTTCTGCCCCTTAAATCTGGGTGGGCTGTGTGGCTGTTTGGCTGATAGAATATGAAGGAAATGATATCAGTTTTGGGGGGTAAGATACTCGTAGGCCATTGGAATAAGAGAAGGACCCAATTGAGTCCTCCATCCAGAGGTCTCTACCTGGTCTCAGTTTGTCACAGGCACCATTTTGGAATCCCCTGAGCTGCCCAGCCATTACTGAAGTACAACTGAATAACCCCAGTCAACCTCACAGTGAGGATTGTCCAGTTGAACCCAGTTCAGATTTCAGATCCAGAAAATGGTGATATATGAAAATAATAAATTAGTATTTCAAGCTACTAAGTTCTGGGATAGTACATTATACAACAATAGATAATGAGAACAGACGGCAAAGATACCTTCTTGAATGAAAACCATGACGCTTTTGTGGCTGCCTGGGTTACAGCATTGAGGAGAATTTTGAGGCTATATCTGGTCTTAGTAGGAAGTGTGCTGTGATTTATTAGTAATGTCTGCCACAGTTAGGTAAGCAGAGGGTGCCAGTATGTATGCAGCTTTCCCAGAAAGCGCTCAGGATAAAATTGATTTTTGTTATTTTTTTCCATCATAAAATTATGGCAAACTCTGTTTTGGTGGAGAGAAATCTCAGAAATTGTTTTTTTTTTTTTTTTTTTGGTACCAGGGATCAGAAATTGTTTTGACATGTCCCTCTTCTTGTACTTCTGTAGTGCCTTGAAGTGTTAAGGATCTCTGATCAAAACTGATTTGTTTGAGGGTGCTAGGACCCTTGATTTTATATTATTCTGAGGTCAGGGACAACATTGGCTTCATAATCCAGTAGACATGAGTCTGAGTCTTGCCCCTGGCTCAATGTGTGACCTTGGCATTAAAGTGTCCTGTTCTGATACTCAGTCTTCACTTCTACAAGGCTGGGTTAATACATTTTTGCCAGTCATATTCATCTGGTGGTTATGTGGGTCAAACCCAAATGGTATATGGCAAAACTCTACCTCAGGGATAAGTTTTGTCTTATTTTCTCACGTAACTCACAACAAGAATCATAAGAGGTAGAGATTGTTATTTTCTTTGCATGGATGAGGAAAACTAGCCTAAGAGAGGAGTATTAGTAGATGTAGGAATAGAAGTATTGGGAAGAATTATGTAGAAGTGCTCAGAGCACAAAATCTGGAGTCTGACTGTGTGGGTTCAAGTCTCAGCACAACTCTTCATGAGCTGGGTGACCCTGAACAAAGAACTCAACTTCCTGGTCCCCATCTTTAAAGGGGGGCGGAGTGTGTGTCTCAAAGATTGTCATAAGGTTAATGGTTATGATGCACAAAAAACCTTTAAGCTCGTGTCTGGTATGCAGTAAGCACTTAATAAAAATGAACTTTCATCATTACTGGAGGTCCACCTTCCTCCCAGATAGCGTGATGCAGCCAAGGTGACTGCACTGCAAGAGATTGTGTTTTCCTAGTTTGAAGTTAGGAGTGGTCATGGACATGCGACTCACTTTGGTGCTAAAAGTCTGGAACTTTTTTTTTTTGGTACTGGGGATCGAACTCAGGACCTTGCGCTTCTGAGGCAGATGCGGCACCACTGAGCTAACTATCCGGCCCTGGGTGGAACTTTTTAAGAGCCAGCATGCAGTTAACCAACTGCATTCTGTCTTTCTGTCATGGTGGCCTGGAAGTTTCTGAATGTTGGCTGTTCCATCAGCCTGGTGCCAGAATGAGGACACAAAGACAGACCCCTCCCAGTGCGCTGCTAGAGAATTTAGTGTGAAAGAGAAATAGTTTCTCTGTTGAAGGCCTTGAAATCAGAGTCATTTTTTTTACTGCAGCAGAACCCAACCTATTCTGACTTATACAGGATGGGCACCAGAAACAGAACCATGGAATTCTCATTCTCCAAATAAATACATCAGATATCACACTGCTAAAACATTAAAAAAATCTATTGTACAGATCCAACAACAGACAAGGGAAAAAGTACAATTCTTTAACTTTAGGGGAAAAACTCTAATCCTTTCTTTCATACCCTGAAATAGATTCTTGGAGAAAAAAAAAATGGGCTCGATGGAAAGTGTACAGCTTTTATATGTAATGAAAATGGAAGCTGGTGTCGCTGTACATGTGAAAAGGAAATCTATGAAAACCACAGGACGCTTTAAGAGGTTAAAGGTAAAAGAAAATTGACTTATAATGTATCAGTTAAATAAACAAAGGCTTCTTGAACCAGAATGGGAGAGTTTCTGGTTGCCATCCAATTTTTCAGAGATGTATTTAAAATATGGCATTAGATGAATCAAGAAGGTTTTTTTCTGTCACTGTCCTAAATAGAATATATAAGGGAAGAGAATTGGAGTTAGAAATTGGAAGTTTTAGGTGTCTCAGGAAATTGAAATAAAATTCAGGCTTCCAGGAGGCCTTGGGAGGATCTTAGAAAACTGAGTCCAACCTCAATCATCACCTTTGAAATTACAACCTCTGGTCCCTCTCCCCCGTTTCAGAATTGTACTTAATGCTTCAGACATAGTACTACAGGCTCTGGAAATGATGTTTTGGGGTGGGACCCTCCCAGGCCTCTTCCTTCACCATGGATAATTTGGTGTGTGTAGTTAACATAAGAACTAATGGCGGGGCTCTTGCGGTGTGGTTGTTGAAGTCATCTGGAAAGGCATGGGGCAGAACCCTGTTCCACCAGGTGATCACACTGTAGTTTGCATACCCTGTTATCAGTGGAGGAGGATGAGTCTGAGTCCATCTATGCAGGCTCCTGGCTTTAGTGACTGTAATGCTAAGAAGCATAGCCCTGACTGTGGACAGGCTTAATTTGTATCTCCAGCTCCACCTTGGGCAATTACATTACCTCCCCAAGCCTCAGTTTGCACATCTGCAAAATAGGCACACTTGTGTAAACGTGTAAAAGTGTAAAGCTAGGCTTACCATAGCACATGGCACACACAATACGAATGATGCTGATAGAGTGTTACAAGATGGTGATCTGTGACTAGACTCAGTCAGACCTCAGTCTTTGGTGACATCATTTCCTTCTGTTCAATAGTATATCAAAAAATACAATTGAGATGAACTTCTGACTGTCAAGATACAGGGTTTTGCAAGGGAAATCTGGTATTCTATTAGGCAATCCAGCAATTGTGGCGAATACTGGGTGCTTGCTTGCTCCTGATGTGAGCTTTTACTCACTCAGAAATATATATATATATATACATTATTTATTTCTTCTCTATGAGACATCACTTTGAGACAATGACTCCATGAAAAGAAACTGCTGTGAATGATCAGGAATGAAACTTTGCCTGGCTGTCCTCCAGTTATTCTACATGCTATGGTCTATATTTTGTTTGGAGCCTTCCCTGTTTAAGAACTCAGAATCACTTGTTCTTGCCCATTAAATCAGGTCGGAGCTCCACATCACAGAAAACACTTCACTGTTGTACACCTTCAGATAGCCCTTTGCTCTTCTTGTGTGTTCAGCCTTCAGTGTAAGGCACAGTCAGCAACCTTATGATGGCAGGTACACGGCACACTTGTGCTATCCTGTGCCCATTCTGAATCTATGGCAGATATCAATAAGTGATCTCAGAACTCTTCCTCTGTCACCTCCAAGGGTCACCCCATTGTTTTCAATGCATGTTCCAGGCAGCCACTCTCAGTTGATGAGACTTGGTAGGCAAAGTAGAGCTGATTTACAGTTCCTGAGTTAGAATAGCTGGCTGTCTTTCTGAACATTCTAGAATTTCCTCATAGTTACATGCTTTTGAGTATTACTGCCCAGTTTTCCCAGAGACTCTCTTGTCTCTGCATAACTAAGGCCCTGTCTTAGTCATTTTGTCCAGACATGATACCTGACACCTGCAACTCAAAGGAGGAGAGGTTCATTTTGAGCCATGGTTACAGTCTCTGGTCTACTGGCTCCAGGGCAGAAATGGCAGGCAGAAGAGCATAGCAGAGCAAAGCTTCTCATATCCTGGCAGCCAACAAGCAGAGAGAATGAGGAGCCAGGAAAGGCCATGCTCCCAGGGGCCTACCTCTTCTGATCAGACCCTGGCTGTTTACAGCAGGTCAGCTATGTCACCACCAGGATTCATTCACCTTCCAAAAGCCCCACTTATGAGCACATGAGGCCTTTGGGGGACATTCTTGATCTAAACCATAACAGCTCCGTTCACCTTCAGGATTTAATATAGTTTATCAAGTTTCTATGAGTAGCCACAGTATCATAAAATGATAAATAATGTTCTTTGAGTTAATTTGAAACCCTAATATGATAGCTTTTTCCTAATGACCCAAGCTCTATTACTCTCTTTTTGCCCGGACTTTTTATAGCATATATGATCCAACTATATTACATCCTATATCTGTTTTACCCTATGACTAATGAGAGTTTGCATATCCTGTCTCTACACATAGTGGGTAGGAGCCACACAGTGTTTTAAAGTAGGCAGGTCAGAGTTCAAACCCTGTCTTTTCACTTCCTAACAAAGTGATTTGAAGCTCATAGAGTTGTGTTCTTTATATGCAGAATGAAGAGGCAAAAAATGCCTACTGCTGGGGGATGTGACTACTCAATACATATAAGTCCCTCAGCCTAGATTATGAAAAATAGGCGTAGAGAAATATAACTTGTGTATCTTTGCATTCTTTGAAGAACACAGTAAGGTGCAAAAACAAAACAAAACAAAACAAAACCCCTCAGAATTAAAGCCTTTATTTTAAACCCAGTTTTGGCCATTTATTAGCTTGGAAAAGTGACTTCTAAGTCTTACCTTTCTCATCTGTAAAATGGGCTTTGTGACATCAGTCTTCGGACCTGCTTTGATTTTTTGGTATAAAAGTGATAAATAAAAATTAATATTAAAAATATTAATCAATCTATAGGGAATGAAGATGGACCAGTTGAGCCAGATGTTAGACAGGTGTGGGCTACAACAACTATGATGGCCATGCTATATATCCACCCTTGGTGAAGGCATTCTGGAAATCACAAAGCACTATCCAGGTGTGAAAGATTTTTATTGTCATTATTCCATGAGTAAAATGAATTTGGAAGTACTTCCCCAAATAAAAGATATTTCATAATAATGTGAGGCTGGATCAGTCAGGATTCTCAGTTGAAACCAACTCCATATGATTAAATGAAACAGAATTTATAGGCTCAAATTACTAAAAAAGTCAGCAATTGATTTGAATTTAGGTATGGCTCGATCTAAGGGCTCAGATTATATATTCATGACTTAGTTTTATTCTGTTCACTCTTGGGTCTCGTTTTCATCTATATGAGCTCCATTACCAAGCAGATTTCCCCTTCATGATAACATACAAAGGTGGTTACCAGTGGCTCCAGATTTATACTCTATTCTCCCAGCTTGAGTACAATTTAAAGGAAGTTCCCTTCTTCTTAAATAATTTCAACAAAAGACCAAGAAAGAAGTCTCACCTCTCTGATTGGTTGTTAGTTGTCAAGTGCTCACCTCTGAACCAATCACTAACAAGATGCTCTGATTGGCAGATTCTGCTTCACATGTGTATCATGGTAACCAGGGATCTCAACCACACGGACTGCAGGAGAAGCACATTTCCACTTAAGGGGGAAAATGGAATCTAGCCAGGCTAAAAAAATAGCTTTCTGCTACCATGGCTTAATGCCAATGTGCCAGAGAAGTACAAGATGGCACTGTCCTTACCCAGGCTTTGTTACTCCCCATTCATCATGACTACATGGCTCTTAGATTAAAACAAAGGGTGTTGTGTCTGAATTCCTCCCTTGAAGAAGCCAGCCTGTCTGGGAGGTTCTGCTTCCACTCATTAATACACTAGAACACTGATCTGGCATCCCACATCCTTCTTGCCCACAGAAGAGGCATGGAGAAGAGTCTTCAGGGGAGGGCATTGGTGGGATGTGGGGACTGATGTCACATGGGTTTGGCAGGCTCTCTAAAACTGCATTTGCAAAGTTTTAGAATCTGAAGGAAAGGCAAAACCACAACGTGACCATCCAGGCATTTCTTTCTTTCCCTTATTTTTCCTCAAAGCCCTGGTACTTCGAGGGAAATTTAATCCATATGTTTCTATTTAATTTGCAAGATACTTAGGTCATCAAAATGGAGCCTATAAAGAGCCATTTGATGTCCAGGAAGAATTATGAGCTTGTACATAAGCTTCTTAAAATGTGTGTATGTGCTTACATATGTGGGTGAGTGAATTTGGGACTGAATGTGTGTGTGTACTTGAGATTTACCCCTTCAAAGCTTCACATTCCACAGAGTTAGAACTCTTCAGAAAGTGGCGTTCAAGCCTCAAAGGTAGGTGGAAAAATGTACTAAGACTACTTATTTCCTTTGCAGAACCACACATAATCACAGAAGCACTTCCTCACACTCTTCCTGGACTATTTTTGGTGGAGACAAGCCTGTAGGCTGGTGGCCAGTTAATGACATTGAGCCCCTTTTTATCCTAGGAGGCCCAGTTCATCAGGACAGACACTAATTCCAGCTGTGGGTTTGCCTTTCCTGCCCAGAAACCTTGAACTGACAGTACTACCCTTGCACTTGCTGAATGACCAGTCAATAGGCTCAGAATCCCATGCCACAGAACATGTGAGCAGGGGACTCATTTTACAACTATTATTAGTTGTAAAATATATCACTTCCTTTGGGAAAGCCTAGTCTCATACCATTCTGATTTGGCCAGATGAACCTATCAACATTCCTATTTTTTCAGTTGGGGAAACTGAGTCTCTGGCTCTGTGAGGAGCCTGTGGGTGTATTTGGGGCCATCACTCAGGCCCAAGGCGTCTCTGTCAGAGTTTTATTGAGCAGAGCTGCCTGCCGCCATATGCATTTACATAATGACTGGGGATCAATACCTGTCTCTGCTCTCCTTGTCCACAGTCCCTCAGTGACATCCTGAGAACATGAGGCCAGATTCACCGTGAAGCTTCAGCCCGCAGCAGAAGAGCATTATATCCTTGCTGTAGCTAAATTTTCCTCACCAAGAACCGTGAGCAGTATTGAAAGAGTGGCAGCAAAGGTCACAGAGAATTCACTGGGATCTAAATCCTGAATGCTGTGAGCTCATGTGGCTGTGTTTCCACAAACAGACACCCATCCATCAGCAAGGCTTTACTCAATAGTCAGCAGGAGCTCAACTACAGAGCAGTATAACCCAGATGGTAAGGTATATTCTGAATCCAGGACGGGGGCCAAGTTCCATTTCTGCCATTTCCTTCACACAAATCTTTTTACTTTCTTTTCTCTCTCCTTCTTTCCCTCCATCCATCCCTCTTCTTCTCTGTCTCCCTCCCTTTCTTCTCTCTTTGCAAATTTAGGCATAACACACAATAAGTGAAACCACCACCCAAGACCAAGACATAACATCCCATAGTGTTCTTTGTGCTGCTTCCCAATCTATACTCCCACCAACACATAACCACTCCCTTGACTTCTATCTTCTATCGATTAGTTTTGCCTGTCCTTGAAATTCACATTAATGGAACCAGGCAGAATATACTCTTTTGCTTCCAGTTCCTTTCACTCGACATAATAGCCATGAGATGCATCCATGTTATGGTGTGTAGCAGTTGTTTAATTTTTATTTTTACATAATATTGCATTGCATGTGTATACCATAATATCTTAATCCATTCTCTGGATAGATATTTGCCCCATTATGAGTGTTTAGTTATTAGGAATAAAGATGCTATGACCATTTTGGGGCTTATCTTCTGTTACATAATGAGGAACATCTGTTGTATATATAGCTAGGAGTGGAGTAGATGGGCCATTTTGCATCTGTTTACAGAGCCTCAGTTTCCCCTTTTAGAAATGGGGACCATTGTCTCTTAGCATTGCTGCTTGGGTTCAGTGCAGCACAATGTTTGGCATATAATAATTACCCAATAATGGTAGGAATTATTCTAATTATGTGTTTTAATGCTGGGAGTTTGGAAGGTGCTGCTTGGCTTAACCTCTTTTCAAAAGCCACGGCAGCTCCTTATTTCACCCAGGAAGGCCATGAAGTTGGAGTGGATAGACCAGACATTCCCCTGTGAGCCTCTACCAGGGCAGCTTAGTACTCACTCCCCACCTGTCAGAGCTAGGAGTGGGCTCCTCCCACCAGCATTTCCCGAGGCAGCACTTTCTTCATTGTCAGGTGCTTTATTTCATCTGTCCAGAGAATAGGCCAGTGCTTTACTGTACTCTGGCAGCCTGCAAGTCCACAAATCATGGTCTCCAAAAGAGAGATCCTTTATACGCTTGCATTCCTTTCTGAAACCTCTGCCCCAAAGTATTATTTCCATGAACCAGATGAGCTTCTCAAAGATAGGAGAGAAAAAAAAAAGCCCAGATAGGAAGAATTTTGCAGAAATGAGACCTGTGCCCAGGGCCTCAAGAGGGGGACCAGGTTAAGAGGAGAGCACAGGAGAATCCCTGGGCCCCTTCCCTCTCTCCAGGCCTGTGGCTGCTCTCTTGCTTGAGCAGAAACTTGGGCCCACCCCAAAAGGATTGTGGTTGGAGCCAGAAGTCAGCCTCGCAGATGTAATAAATCAAGGACAATTGTAAAGGTGCTTTGTGTTCTAGGATGTGGAAACATCTCTCGCCTAATGGAACCTTCCCCCAGGCGCAATTAACTGCAGGCATAGGGTAACATGAAGAACCACTCTCTGCCCCATTTTCTTCTTTCTTCTGCAAATAATGGGATGATGTTTCATCTCCAAAAATAGCCTGTTGGGCTTGGAACACTTTCTTTCCCTCTCAAGACCCGATGGGATTATTGGATTCTGAAGCAAAGGGCTTTTTCAGGATTACTGGTGAGGCTGGCTGGTATTTGAAGGCAGGAGGTCAATGGTAGTTTAAAGTGTGTGGAGTCCTCCAGGTTGACACACATGTATGGAGTACTTACTAAGTCCTGGGTACTGTGCTGGGTGCTTTCCAGTCTAATGCCAACAAGTCCTAAAATCTTATCCTGAATAATTTCCTCTCCTCTCCTCCCATTTTGTTCTAAGAAAGCAAGGAGGCTGTCACTCAAGATCATGCAGTGCTACAGGCTGAATGTCTGTGTCCCTCTTATCCTAAGATTCCTATGGAGATGACATAAAGAGGTGGGGCCTTTGGAAGGTGATTAGGTCAAAATTGGGTGGGGCTCTCATGATTGGGATTAGTGCATTTGTGCAAGGGATCTCAGAGCTGCCCTGCGTCTTCCACCATGCGGTAACACACAGAGAAGAGAGCCATCTCCAAGAACCAGGAAACAGCTTTCACCAGACACGGAGTCTGCCAGCACCTTGATCCCAGGCATCTCTTTCTCCAGAACTGTGAGCAACGAACTTCTATTGTTTATAAACCACCAAATCTCTGTGGCTTGAAGCTGGCTCAAATGTAATGAAAATTCCATAGCCTAGGCTGTTACTCTGAAAAGTGTGTCATTTGGATATGGCGATGGCCACTATTGGAGCTTAATTTTGAGATTCCCCTTCTCCTCCTAATATTTCCTGATGGCATCTATTTATTCTTCCAAAAAGAAAATGTAATTAGCTTTATTTTGAAAATTTTATTTTTCCTTTTGTACCTATCCTAGTGCCTGACATAATCCAACTTCAGTAATTTGGGCCAAGTGAACCTTCAGTTGATGGTCCATAAAATAAAGTGGTGGCCACTCATAAAATAAAATGGTGGCCTCCTCTGTGTGTTTTCTTCTCTTCTCTGTATAAGTATCTGCCTGAGCTCGGGATTTAGCTCAGTGGTTTCGTTGCCTGCTGCGCAAGTGCAAGGACCCGAGTTTGATCCACGGTACCAAAAAACCAAACAAACGAAAAATAAGTATCTGCCTTTCTCCCTGGTTTCCTCCTTGCCTGGAAATGATGGTGGATGTCTGTGATTTTCACTGACTTTCTTGAGTTTTGGACTACCTTGCTGCTCCATGTTACTCACCTGAGACTTAAACCAGGGACCCTTTCTCTCCTCCCTGCTCCTTACAGTATCCTCATCTCCTGGGATGGAGTGGATTGGTTCAGGGGTGTGTGTGTGAGTCTTTTGCTGAGGTCAGGATGGATGCTGAGCGGGAGTATATTTCTATCCTCCAGAAATTGGAGTTTCTTCAAGGATAATCTATGCTTAGTATTGGTGAGGGCAATCTTTGCTTTTATGTCAAATGAGCACAGAAGAAATATGAAGCCATTGTACATAGAGGCAAGAAGAAATGAGAGGTGCTGATGGAGATGGAGAAAGAGAAGAAGGGAGAGAGAGAGAGAGAGTGAGTCAGGGTTTATATCTAAATGTCCCCCTAAAGCCTCATGGGATCATTGGATTATGGGAGTTCATAGCTGACTTCCTGTTAGGAAGTAGGGCCTGGTTGGAGGAGCCAGGTCCCTGTGGGCATGACGCAGAAGGTTAGAGCCCCTCCTTCACTCCTCTCTTTACTCTCTCTGCTTCCTGTCCACCACACCATCAGTACTTCTCCTCCACTATGTCTCTGTGCCATGCCATCCTGCCTTGGAGCAGCTGACTGTGGACTGAAACACGAGCCAAAATGAACCCCTCCTTCTTTAACTTTAAGGTGTTGGATATTGTGTCTCAGTGATGAGAAAGTGACTGAGAGAATGAGAGAGTGGTGTGGGGTGGGGGGAGATCCATGCTCTAAATTGATCACTGGATCCACCATGCCTGCCTGCAGCATCTCTTTCAGCTCCCTGGGGCTCCCATGCGTAGCAGCATGGTTGAAAATCTCCAACTGCTCTAACTTTTGATGCAGGGTTCCATGCAAAGCCACACCATTCCCCAGCTGCTTTCAGCCTAGTCAGTGACTGAGCATGGTGGGGATTCTGGCACAGGGCCTTTTGTGCCCACAGTGGAGCTGGTCTTATAGGCATTCTCTGCTCTGGGGCTTCCCATTGACCTTATAGACCCTTTCTTGTAGCTGCACTGGGGTCTGAGGTTCTTCTGATTCCTTCCTTTCCTCTCCTTCCCCAGGTATCAGACTTGTGTCCACATCTGAAGATGCTCCCTGCCTCTTCCTCCTCCTCCCTTTCATCTCCCACAGGCACTGTTCTTCCTACATCTCCTGGCTGTGTCATCTGTCCTCCTCTGGAAGACCCGATCAGACCCACTGTCTAGTACATTCTGTTTTTGCCTGAGCTGGTTTGAGAATTGGATCTCTGTTATTTGCAACCCAAAGAATAATAAAACAGAAATGGTATCTTGAACTCCATGGGTCCTGTAGGGACATTGGTTATGTTATTGTTCTTAAGATTGTTTACTGAGAGTTAGGAGACAAGAGAGAAAGGGTAACCCTTGAGGATGAACAAGAGCTTCAACTTGGTCAAGATGGGAGGGGAGCAAGATGGTAGGCAGAGCTTGCTACAAAGTTAAATCTTGTCTGGGACTATGGGCAGGTTGATGTCTACATCCAAGTCTCTTGGTCCACATTTTTCTTGAACTTCAAATCTGTCTCTCTTAAAGCATCCTGAACATTGGCATTTGACTATCTTCTCAGGTCCTGGGATTTCTAGAGGTCTAAAATGCAACTTAATTCCTCACCCACCCCTCCTGTTCTCTTCCTGTACTGTTCTTTAGTTGTAGGGATGTCCCACTGCAGCTCAGGAGTTCAGGACAAAGATCCGGGGGTCATCCTTGACCTCTTCCTCTTCTTCCTCCTCCCTATTCCATCAATCATAATTTCTCCTTCATGAGAGATTCTTTACTTCCTTTCCTTAGACAAGGTCCTTGTCTGTGCCTGCTCTGTAGACATTGTTCTCAAGCATTAAATGTTAATTTCTATTTCCATTACCTCCACACTCAGAATCAGGTAAGCTTTCATAAGTCAATAAACAGCTGTTAAAACTAGTAAGAAATTGTTGATTTCTTTTTTTTCTGCCTTGAGGATTGAACTCAGGGACTTCACATAGAGCTACATCTCCAGCATATTTATTTATTTGTTTATTTTTAAATATGCTCTTGCTAAGTTGTCCAGGCTGGGGTCAAACTTGTGATTGTCATGCCTCAGACTTTCAGAGTGCTGGGGTTACAGGACAGTGACACCATGCTCTGCCATGAGACTGATGCTTTTAATTAAACTCTGAAGGTGGCTAATTCTTTCATCTTCTTCTAGGAACAGACCCCACTAGAGAAGAATTATTTCATTGAGAAAGGAAAGGAAGGACCCTGGAGAAGAACCAAGATTGGCTTTGTAAACTTTGAAATGTCGAAAATGAAGCAGTTCTAAAACGGGTGGGGAGACTGACACGGTGCTGCCAACCTTCTGTTTTGCCAACTTGAGTGATGTTTTTAAAATTGTTATCTGTAGGGACTATCAGCTTGTAAATGCACAGGTTAATCAAAGCTACGATACAGCACAAAAGTTTCAGTCTGTAAGTGAAGCTACTTTTAAAGAAATGCAATCTACACAGCTTCTCAATGACACCCCATGCACTCCATTCTTAGTATTCTTAAATGACCTAAAGACCAATTCCTAAAGCCTGGAATCCTATCTTCTTCTCTCTCAGTACCTCCCCAAATTGCTTACACCCCAACTCTGCTAAGCTTCTCAGTGTTAAAGCACCCCTCAAGTCCTAAACCTCTTTCTGCAGCGCTTTCCTACCCCCATCACCTTTCCCCTTCTTGCTAACCCCACTCCAGCCCTTGGCGGTGACAGTCCTTTCCCTTTTGCACCTTCTTGCCGGTCACAATGGCGCCTCTCCTTCTTGCTCAGCTTTGGGGACAGAAATAACCGTACTTGCCCCCTGCTGCATCTAATTGTCTGGTGAAGGTTGAGCCCCTCCTGTAAACAGCAGCAAAGCACTGGACAGCAACAGCCCAGGTCCTTTAGCCAGCAGGGGACAGGAAGAGAGGCCAGTGGGCGCTGATCACTCTTGCTCCATTGCATAAGAGAGGCTTTTTAAATAACCATAAATACAGAAAGAGTGGAATCTAGAAGAGAGAGTGGCCCTTGGTGTTGAATACATATACGTGAGCCAGTTTTCTTCCTTTTCCATTTGCCAGTGACTTAGGAGCCCTCTGGTTTGTCTTCTCTGGGGGTCTTTTGCCTCTTTCCCCAGGTACATTGGACCTCTGTCTTGCACAGCCCTGAGAGGGCAATGAGATGAGCTGCACCTTGAGAGAGACAGAGGTGGGTTGAACTTTGAGCTCCACCTCCATTTTCTTACTGCATCAGCCACCCTGCTTGGAGTCTAGGTCTGGGGTTTTTAATGCTTAAGAAATAAACTCTGCTGTATAAGAACTATTTAGGCAAATGAAAACTTGACTTCCCTAACCAAGCAATGAGCTTCTTTTTTACTTTTTTTTTTTTGAGGGGGGTTACCAGGGATCAAACTCAGGACCTTGCGCTTGCCAGGCAGGCGCGGCACCACTAAGCTAAATCCCCAGCCTGATGAGGTTCTTTTTTGGAATAAAGTGAGAACCAAGCCCCCAAAGAAATAGACAAGAAGCAGGGCTGAGGCTGGAAGGGAGCTCTGTGCTCAGACCAGTTTGGACTTAGAAATGAATGTGGGTTGCACTGTGATCTAATCATCCCCCGCTGCCCTAGTGCCCCCTGTTTTTCTTGGGAGACAACATCTCTCAGGAGTTGTATTTTGTTGGACAACCAATTATGTAATTTTTTTACAATGCAAACAAGAGCTATTCATTTTAACTTTCCAAATGTCTTCGTTTTTTCTAGAATTAACCGGTCCTCTGCTGGCTGGGATAAGGGGCTGCTGCCTTGCATGTGATAAAATTGCTCAGTAGGAGAATGTGGGGAACAGCCTCCTGGTGATCTTGGGTGAAATAGAATGAAAAGACATTTACAGAGAGTCCCATATATGTTAGGCATGGTGTTGATCACTGTATCCTTGTGGCTGCAATTCAAATATGCAAGGCAAGCACTGTTATCGATATTTACTCCACTAGGAACCTGAGGATCAGAGTGATTTAGGCTCTTGCTGACGGTTGTTCAGCTGAGAAGTGGTGGAGTTGGATTCAGACCCATGTTTGCCTATCTGACCCCTGTAGATGTCATGCTGTGACCATTGTTCTGAGAAGCTTCTGTTGTCTTATCTTTAGCTTGCATCTGGCTTGGCCAAGACTCTGGTTCTGATGATATAACTGAAGCTGAGTGGGGCTTGATGGAAGTGAAGTCTGTTCTTCCATGAGCTTAGGTATGCCTCACACATTGTTCCATCTCTCGACTTTTGTTAACCACCCAATTGCTGGACTCCTCAACTAAACTCCTTTGTCTCCGAAATTTAGATTTTCCCCCACATAAGGCCTTTTGGAGCGATAGTGTTGGTAGAGATGACAGTTGGGGGGTGGAGACAGTGAGAGGTAATGATGGAGGAAGATGTGAGAGAGCAGGCAGGGAGACTAATAGGGGGTTTGGCGGTGGTAAAGTGGTCATGTTGGGATGGTTGGAACTGTGACA
>NW_004624747.1:17290472-17316375 GCF_000247695.1 Heterocephalus glaber
TGGTGATGGTGATGGTGGTGATGATGGTGATGGTGGTGATGGTGGTGATGATGGTGGTGGTGATGGTGGTGATGGTGGTGATGGTGGTGTGACGATTCTTTTATAGGCTCCATCTATTCCAGAAACTTGATTTGATCAATGTAGCCAAGTTGGTGAGAATCAGGGAAAGTGATATTCTCAAAGAATTTCCACAAAACCGAGGTAGGAATCAGACTCGACTTGGGTAATGGATAATGCAGAGTTCTTTCTAGGCACAACCCTTAGTTCTACCATCTCAGATTTCCCAATCCTGACAAAAGGTAACCAAATGAAGCACAAGGTTGTTCAGAGAGTGTGCGAGAACAGAAAAGCGAGACTGACTCCCAAGAAACTCTGGTCCATTCTCACCCTGGAGAGAGGGGTACTTGCACCTAATCTTTCTAAACTTACAGATTTGAGGTTAGAAGAGAAATTTTAGAACCAGTGTCTTAGCTGAGCCTGTTTCTTCGTTAGCCAAATAACGGTGAGCTTTCCAATTATTATAAAGGTCTAATAATTTAATGCATGAAGACTATGCAGCACAGTTCTGGGCACAAAATATGCATTCAGCACTTGGCACCTGCTGCATAAAAAATGTAATTAAATTAATCTTTACAGTTCTCCAAAGGATCTGTCCCTCCACTTTCAGCACGGGGCCTTGAACCCAAGGCCTTCACACTCAGGTACATCCCAGCCCTTTTACATTTTGAAACAGGATCTCACTAAGTTGCACAGCCTGGGCTTGAATGTGGGGTCTTCCTGCCTCAGCCTCCCAGAGTGGTGAGCTAGGCTCCATTTTTAAGGCTGTGTAAACTAAGACAGAGTTAAACCAAGTAATTTTTCAATCTTGTTTTATTTTTTGTGGTACTTGAAATTGAACCTAAGTGTACTCTACCACTAAGCTACATCCCCAGTCCTTTTGTTCATTTTATGTGGAAACAAAGTCTCACTAACCTGCCTGGACTGGCCTCAAACTTGCAATTCTCCTGTCTCAGCCTCTAGGGTAGCTGTGATTACAGGTATGTGCCAATGTGCCCAATTTCAAATAACTTTTTTTTTTTTTTGGTACCAGGGATCAAATTCGGGTCTTTGCACTTGCACAGCAGGCGGCAAAACCACTGAGCTAAATCCCTGGCCCTCAAATAACTTTTAATAGTGGCTAACATGTACTGGGCCCATACAGATGCCTAAGCACTGTGCTACACGTTACCTCAGTTAACCCTACCAACAACCACAGGAGGTTAGAAACCCTCTCTTTTTCCCCTTCTACAGATGAGAAAACAGAGGCACAAGGAAGTTGCAAAAAGTGCCTGGGTGCTGAGAGGAAGATGCAGGCTTTGCCCTCGGGTGAGTTACTCCAGAATCCACCTGCTTAGCCAGCAACTGGAAGGGTGGCAAGGCTTCGGTTACACGGGGGTGACACTGGCTGGGGACCCGGTAGGGAGCTCCCAGGCACGCATCTGCCAGCGCAGTGTGTGTTCTTCCCTCCAGGATTTTGCAGCCAACAACACATCTGAGCTTCCAGGGTTGCTCCGGACCACGTGCTTGTGAGCAGGACTTGCCCAAGCCCAGCTGCTTTGGCGAGGAAGTCAGCAGAGGGGATGTCCCCTTGCTCCTGCAAGAACGTGCTCCTTACCTCCTGTGGGCTGCAGGAACAGGGATCCAACCAGATTAGCCGTTTCAAAATGAAAACCCAAAAGCAAGGCTCATGCCCCCTTCTCTTCAAAAACAAAAAGAAAAAAAGAAAGAAACAAACATCAAGCCAAAAAGGAGCAATAGCAAAGCCCTTGAATCCATCTGTGACAGAGGCTATTTTGTGCCTGGTTTCCTTGGGTGGCCTTGTCTTAATGGCCTCTAATTCATAGAGACAAAACACATAAAACAATTTAGGGCATTGGCACACTCACCCAGGAGCACGGCCGACTCCTGGGGGAGCGTTTTGGCAGGCCTTTGGAGGCCTGCCCTGCCGCCGGGGCTGGGAGGCTCCCGGGAACCTAGCAAAGAGCAAAGGAACGGCTAGTTTTCCTTTTGCTTCTGCCATTCCCTGCTTGCTGGGCCTGAGAGGTATCTGAGGGCCGTGGGCTGGGCGGATAATTATCTGTCTTGTAATTATAGCCAGTTGTGGGGGCCTCGCGCCTGTCCCCCACGTCGCCAGGCGGCTGGGAAGAGCGCTCCGGAGTGAAGGATTTACGGCCGGCCGTGCGGCTGGGATGTGTGTTTTGGCTTGTGTGCTCAAAGAGCACAGCCTCACCCTCTTTTCATTCTTTTGCTTTTCCCCCTCTCTCTTTAATCTCGACTTCACAAGGGAGCGAGTTGGTTGTTAATTCGCTTGGATTTTGAATCTGGGCCTTTTCATGTGTGAGAGGCTGGAAGGTGCCTTGAGGGTCCTGGTTGCCATTCAGTCTTTGGTGTCAAGGAAACTGTTCTCCACAGGGAATGAATTCAGTGCGTTCACAAAGGCGCATTAGCAAAACATCGGCCCCTATTTACAGAACACTTGTGCTAGTGTCCAGGTGTGAGCAGGACATCCCAGCATTACCCCCCGTTTTACAGATGAGGAGACTGAGCCACAGCGAGGGGAGTCACTTACCCAGTGCCACAAGGCCAGAAAATCAGCCATTGGGCAGCCAACCATGAGACGAGATTATGGATGGATGGGGAAGGCTGGATATTAGGATGACAGATGTGTGACTTGTGGAGAAACTTAACCCAATAACATGTAGTTTTAGCGGATAAAGAAGTACCTGCAAAATCCCAGGGTTATGCACTGAATTTGTGGCAGATCCAGGTTTTCTGATATTCTGCCCAGAACTCCTGACCCCTGGTCTCTGTTGCTTCATCTTCTCCCTGCTGGAGAGTTTCTGAGCCCTACAAAGGCTGCACATGCACACTCTTAAACTCTCCCTCATTGGGCCTAGGTGCTTTCAGGGAACTAGAGCTACCGCATAGCCTTCATTTGTGACCCCAAGGAGGGCAACCAGCCAGCCAGGCTAGCCTAGGAGCAGGGGGATGAGAAATATTCAGGACTGAAAGTAGTACATCTCAGCCACTCTATTTTGACCTGGTAAATGGATGAAACATGTGCAAAGCAAGCATTTTAGGACCATTGTCCAGCATGGGGCTGGGCTTGGGGCTGAGACCCAGCTGGCATGGGATCTCATTTGTACCATTCCCTCATCAGTGGGTGACCTTGGTCAAGGAAGGCACTGATCTCCCTGAACCCCAGTTTCTTCATCTGTAAAACAGAGGTGGCGCTTAAATCTGTCTCAGGGTGGTCAAGAGGTTGAAGTGCAATGATGCAAGCCAGATGCCTAATGCGGGGTGTCTCCCAGGGAACGTGCCATCAAGCCCCCATCAGGGGCCTTCATCCTGCAAGTATAGTTCAGGGCCAATGGCAGGCTCTAAAGTCGCTGTGCCCTGCTGGTTGCTGGCTCATCCTAGTGGGCACGGCTGCCTCTCTGGGTTATATTTTCTGGAGTTGTGAAACCAAATACATACAAGGTCCAGAAGAGAATTGGAATTATGTGTCCCCGCAGCTTCGTGAGGGAGCCATGGCTCTTGTGCCCATTTTCTGGAGATCCAGGAAGGTAAAGAGAGTTGCCTCAGGTCACTCGTGTCATAAGTGCTTGAGGAGAGACAGGGCACAGCCCATCTCCAGAGCTCTTGGTAACAAAACGGCTTCCCTTTTTATGACAGCATCGAATTGCTTTTGTGTGGGTTTAACATACATCATGCAGCTCGTTTCTTTTTATTTTGCATTTGGTTTGAGTTTTAAAATTTTATTTTACTTCTCTGGAAACAATACTGGGGTGAACACCCCAGTATTTTCTACACCAGGCTCTCCCAACCATGGGACTCTTGACATTTGGGGACACACAGCTGTCTGTGGCAGGGCTGTCCTGGGCATCGCAAGATGCTCAGCAGCACCCCTGGCTCTGATCGCCAGATGCCAGTAGCACTCCATTCTATGTCTGCAGACCTTGCCAGGTGCCCTTGCAGGGGACAAAATCAAATCACTTCCTGTTGAGAACCACTGTTCTACATTTTATATTCTGATGTGATGGTTTCCCGGATCCAATTGTTTGTGCAATGTTTTTAAGGATCCCTGATGCCTGGGGCCCAGCTGTCTCCCTCGGAGTGGCACAGCGCCTCACCTGCACACTCTGCTCCTCACCTGCCCGCCAGCGGCCAATTTGACTTGGGCAATCCTAGGATTCCAGGAGGCACAGCACACTTCTAGAAGTATAGGACAGACAGGCCCAAATGAGGAAACCGAGCTTGGAAGGGGCAGGGATCTGCCCTAGGCCACACATGGCACAGTTGGGTCTTTGAACATTGATCCACAGTGACTTTAACTGTCGTCAGACAGCCCCACTAGGCAGCTCAATCATGCCAAGTTAAAGTGATTCATTGAGGCCAATGTGACTTCCAGGTCTCTTCTACCAGATGGTATGGGATTTCATAATTTTTACAATTTTTATTGCGCTGGCTGTGGATGAAGGCAGTGCTTTGGAGGCAGGGCGGGGAGGGACGTGTAGGGCGGTGGAAGGACTGGTCAAAGTTTATGGGATTGCAGCCTGCCATGGACTAAGTTTATTGTCCTTTGTAAATTCTCTGTCCTTTTCCTCTTTGAAGTCGGGAGCGATGGAATCAGTGGCCTAATTGATACAGGATGGGGAGAGGCTGACGATACTCAAAGAGTAGGGGCTGATGTGCTGCGGCAACCCCAGGAGTTTCTTTCTGGAGATCTATGGGGGAAATGATCTATTGACCCAGTGTGATGCAGAATGAGCTTAAACTTCCCCGGGGCTTCCTGCTCTGCCCTGTGTCTGTCTTGTTGACTTCATCTTCCTTCTCCTGGCCTTGGGCTCACTCTGCTGCAGCCACAATTGCCTTATTTTCCTTTTTAAAAAAGCTATGTCTGTTCCTACCTTCGGGCCTTTGCACTTGCTCTTCCTGTTGCCTGGACCTCCCTCTTGGGAGTTATTTTGGTGGCTGATCCCTTTGATTGCTTCAGATCCCCGCTAACCTGCCTCTGCATGAGAGAGGCCTCCCAGACCACCCTGTTTCAGGAAACTCCCCCCTCACCCCGTTTTTCTCTATCACATCCCCCTAATCCATACCCTTTGGGGGAGATGAGGTTTCAATCACTCACTGTATGAAATTTCCATTTTTGTTCACTATTTTAGGACACGGTGTCCTTATGGAGGACAGGGACCTCGCCTATCTTGTCATAGGCTTCTCTGGAGCGGCTTGGGTGGTGGTTAGTCGAGTGGAGTAATTGAGGATCTATCTACTCTTTGCAAGATCTGGAGAGAGGTCGAAGCAGGACAAGGAAATGTGGACACATACGAAGTGTAGGTGGCTTTGCACGCTAGGGTGCAGTTAGCAGATGGAGGCGCCATGACAACTGCGGGGGGGGGTGGGTTCTCCAAGAGGGGCTCCTGCAGATGCCCCCAAGTGGACTTTCAGGCATGTAAAGGGTTAGATTGGCTGGCAAGGAGCAGGCCAGGCGCCTTACGCCGGGAGCAGATGGAGGCTGGGTGGAAGGCTGAAGCTTGCGGAGACCGAGACCAGCGTTCAGGAAAGCTGGACCGAGCAGACCGAGTCGCTGGAGCAGCTGGGGTTGCATGGCATTGTGGGTATGTGTTGGGCACAGCCTTGGGACCCCAAGAGGGTTTGCAGGATACACAAGGAAGAGCAAGAGAGGGGAGTTGGGTGGCGCATGGGGTTGGGGTTTCCGTCTGCCATGGAGCAGCTGTGTGGCTGGATCAGCACTAGCTGTGTGGCCTTGGTGGGTGACCTCTCTGAGCCTCAGTTTTCCCTTCTACAAAGTGAGGTTAGGAATAGTGATGGCTCCATGGGGTTGCTCTGGGCTAAGACGTGGTAATCCATATAGACAAAGCCTTGAACTGAGCCTGGAGCTCAGTAAAGCGACCACATCTCTGATGTCATTGCATTCTCTGCCACACTACATGGAGGACGTGATCCCCGTGTTGTGGACGAGAAAACAGTATCCTTGCAAATTCCAGAAACGCAGGGAGCTCTAGGGACACAAAAACAGAATTGAGCTATTTGTGGTCAGATTGGGATGAAAGCTACCCATGGAGAAGCCACATGGAAGGGAGGCTGCTGCTGGGAGCTGTGGGGCTCGGGCTACACCCGCAGGAAACCACATGAACTCAGAAGAGGACCTGAGAGTGCAGAGCGGACCACTGCCCAGTCGGCAAGCTCAGCTCGCCCCGGTGAGACCCTGACCCGGGAAGGCAGCTGAGCCACGCCGGCGCTCCTGGCCCACAGAGACTGTACGCTAATAACTATGGGTTGCTCGAAGCTGCCCAATTTGTAGTAATTTGTTATGCAGCAGTGGAAAATGAATTCAGCTGGAGGTCTGGCCGTCATGTGCTCAAGATTCCTATCAGTAATCTTTCAGTCCTTCCAGCTTCGAGTTCCAGGAACTTCTGCTGAGCAGTTGCAGGTGTGAGCATGGAGTTCCCGTTGCTCGAGTTGATCTTATTTCACAGCAACAAGAATACGCGTCCCGGAGCTGCTCACTCCATGTCCTTGGGGAAGTTGCTTACCCTCTCTCCATCTTCCTTTCCCCAACTGTAAAGTGGAACTAAAGAGTAGATCCAGCCCCTCAGGGTTCTATAAGGCTGAAACGACAGATAAATAATACAAAAGTTTGGAATGGTGCCGGATGAACGGTGCTCAAAAACCTTAAAGACATTATACAAATTAACAGGCTATTGTTGCTCTCCCTGTCATCACAACAGGTTACAGAGGGGCCGGTGATGCCCCCATTTCATATGGGAGCAGCTGAAGGTCAAAGGCAACACGCGTCTTAGTCGAGGTCCCAGGTTTGCTTGGTGGCAGAGCCGGGCATCAAAAAGGGACTCGAATCTTTTCTCTGTCTTCCTCCTGCTCTGTGTCTGTCTGCACCCCACATCTTTCTCCTTCATGGAGCTGTGATGGAATCATGACGCGGGCATCGGCAGCCCACAGGGCCACTTTGCCCTGCCCTCCTGCTGTCTGACATTTTCAGCTGTCTTGGCCCCATCTCCTTTCGGAGGGCTCCAGATGGACTTGGCTTTCTTCTTGTACCATTTCTTGACCCCGCACCCTACCATGTGCCCATCCCCTTTGGGAGGCAGGAGCTGCAGTGTTGCCCTCCCAGCTGCTGTCTTCTGGTTAACCCTGCACGCAGCCCTTTCCCGCCCCTGTGCCTGCTCTTTCTCTTGGGCCTGGGGAGCCCCTCACTCTCTGCCCCGACTTGACTCCTACATGTCTTTCTCTAACCCTCAGCCCCCTGGGGCTCACTCCCAGGCAGAGCTTCCTTCCCTCCCCACAGGGTTCCCCTCTGTGTCTCTCTACCAGCTGCCTGGTGAATTTAGCCTGGGCAGGGACTAGATCTTATCTGTTTATTCCTGGGTCTTAAGGACTCAGCGCTGTGTCTGTGAATAAGTGGACGAGTGAATGAAGACTGCAACCCTGAGAAGCCCTCCCCCGGCATGAATGTAGAAAACATCTAGATCTGCATCTGTCTTTCAATGCTCTGAGCTAGAGAGGGGCTTGGCCTCTTCTCTGTCTGTAGCAATGGCTTCGAGACGATGCTAATAACAGAGTCCCAAAGGAATCCAGATCTGGGAACCCCTAAGGGGAAGCTTGGCTTTTCTTTTTCTTTATATTCCTTGTTGGGCACATGATAGGTCCTCAACTGGTGTTTGTTGAATGATTCATTAAGTGTACACATGGATGTGGATAGTAGCATAACAACTGCAGTGGAGACTGATTTGGGGTCTGTCTAGTATCTCCAACTCCCAGGGGAGTGCTCAGCACATAGTAGGTCCTTGGATCTCAGGGAAGCAGGGCGTCCCAAACTTATTCCTGAGCTTCTAAGGGCTCTCTGTCCTCTGCCCCCCAGGGCCCGGCTTTCTAGCCTTTGCTGAGCTCTGTTCCCTTTTGTGGTTGGAAGTCAGTTCCTTCGCATTGCGTAAACACGTTTTGTGTGGTTGAAATGTATTTTAGAAATGTCACTAATTACCCAGTCGCCTGTAACCACTCTTCTAGCGGCATAATTGGTGTGTCACGTAAATACCTAATTAGGGGCCTTGGAGGATGGGTGGTTGGGAGCCCTGGTGGCTGGAGGCTTTTTGGAGATGCCTGGGTCCCCTGCATCAGTGGCAGGAGGAGGGAGGTTCTCAGGTTGCCCAGGGGCTCTGGTACTCCGGCCTCCAGGACGAGGCTGGGTCCGGCATGGAGCTACATGCACGGACTTCTCAGGCCACCGAGTTTAATGGGAACCAACTGCCCCACTCCTCCGTCGTCTGCTGGCCAGAGCGTGCTGTGCATTTCAGACTCAAATGACTCACACATGTGAGGTGCCTCACGCTCCTTTCTGCCCCAGTGGCCGTGTTGCTATGGTCCTGGCCTTGCTCTGGGAACAGCTGCCATTCCTCAGCAACCCCCAGCTGAACCCATTTTAAAGGATGCAACAGGTCACTGGCTACACCCTGAGTCTTTCATCCTTGGAGATGCCTCGCCATGGCCACCATGACGTGTCAGAAGCGGCTCTTCATCCCAGACAGGATTTCAGGCACCGTCTTTCATGTCCTTTCTTGGAGGTCTCTTTCCAGGCTTCCTGGCCACACGTGGGAAGTGCTGAGTGTCCTGACTGCATCCGGTCACACATGGCCATCACTTCAGTGATGTGACCACAGAATGAGCAATGTCCATGTTCCCCAGATTGTCCTGCTTCAAGGCATTTCCTTGGAACTGGTTCCCTGGGTGATGGTGGGATGAGTTTTAGTATTAAGGTACCCAGTTCTGGAAAGGGCTGGGCCACCCTGACCTGACCAGCACCTGCCTATTGTCCTGGATGTCACTGAGTGTCTACCACATGCCCACGAAACTTTGAGGTTTGAGGGGGGGAGATGCTCAAGTGAGAGATGGTTAACTGGTCTCCTCTACCTAAAATTTTGGATCATGTGATCAAATCCTGTACCCTCCTGAGCCTCAATGATCTTGTCTAGAAAATGGGTATAATAATGGACCAGTAGATGAGTTGTAAGGATGGACTGATGCCAGGGTCTAATCACAAGGTGAGCTACCCATGAAGGCCCACTAAAACTATTGGATCTGGCTTCTCCTCTATACAGTGGGGCAAAGCATCAGCCATATTGGATCGTGGTGAGGTTTCCAGACCACTCGTGTGTAACACAATTACACAGTGCCTGGCACACTCGAAATGCTCCATGTGTGTGTCAGTCATCACCCTCACAACTTTTACTTTGTTATCAGCATCATCATCTTCTCATCCAAGTATTTTGGCCGTTACTGGGCTTGGAAACTGAGGCACGGAGGAATTAAGTGACTTGCCCAAGGTCACACAGCTGGGAAGTGGCAGCACTGGGATTTGAACACTGGTCCATATGGTTGTGGATCTAGGGTGCCCTCTTCCCCCTGCCATCCTCCCTGGGACCATGGAAAATGTACTAAGGTTATGGGCAAGTGATGGTGATAAGAAAGGTTACAAGGTCTCAGTGACAAGAAAAGGGGCAAAAAGACATAGACCAGGATTCCTGGAAGAAAGGAAATGGTGGTGACAGGTGTGAAGATTTTGTATGGCTGGGAGGGTGATGGAAGCAAGGAGAAAGAGACACACATAGAAAAGAATTAATGTGTTGTTTTCCTCCCATACTGGGGATTGAACTTAGGACCTTGAGCTGTTGAGGGAGGCATGGTACCACTGAACTAAATCCCCTGCCCCAAAGTATTTGTTTATTGTACTTAAAAGAAGCTAAAATGATTCATTAGTGATTCTGATACTTAAATTTTGGGAACCATTACTTTTGTTTCTGTAATGGTAAAACAATTATAAATTTAACATTTCAGCTCCTTTCAGAATAGTACTGTTATATTTTAGATTTTAAGTATTCCCTGTTCAAGGTCCATATGATACAGGCTTGGAGGCCAGTGTGAGCACTATTAGGAGCTGGGGGAACCTTTAAGAGGTGGAGTCTAGTGGGAGGAAGTTGGGCCATTGGGGGTATGTCTTTGAAGAGGATTATAGGACCCGCCCCTTCCTGCCTCTCTCTGCTTCCTGTCTGCCATTAGGTGAGCAGCTTCCTCCCTAACATAGCCCACCATGAGGTACTGTGCTGCTGCAGGCCAAGTGACCATGGACTAAAACCTCTGAAACTGTGAGCCAGACTAAACCTTTCCTCCTTATAAATTGATTTTTCAATTATTTCATTACAGCAATAGAAATCTGTCTAATACAAATAATAATTTTAAAAATGCAGTGGGTTCTCTTTCATTGGATGCCTGAAACAGAGAGAGGTTTGTTTTGAGATGGGAAAATGCTATTTATTTATTAAGTGATTGATTCGCTTATTTTTTTATCATCAAATTGATTCATGATTTTAAAGAAAATTTGGAAATTTAGAAAATAGAAGAAAAAATTTAAAAATTACTCATAATTTCCCCACCCAAACATACTGACACTTAACATTGTTTCTGACTCTTTCTATAATAGCTTTGAAAAAGCTAACAGGTTTAATAGCGCTATAAAGCTAATATTGTATCTTGAATTTTCCTGTAATAATTTTAACACTAGCATTTATGTATTATCATGAGCAAATTTTACTAGCTCACAAACATAAGGATTCACCAAGGTTCATAATTCTTGTAGTATTGGTACTATGGGTTTCTAATTCTTCACTATTATAAAAACAATGCAAAGAACATCTTATTTTGCAAGGACTGTTTTTTTTCTTCTTTTCTCCCCCTTTGTCTCCTCCCCTTATCTTCTCTCAATTTTTCTTTGTGTTTGGATTTCTCTTTGTGATGAATTCTTAGGGGAGAACTGCTGAGGCCAAGCTGTGGACATTTTAAGGTCCTAAACACATGTTGCTAGGCGTTCGTTTTTTACCAAGGTACTCCACATGACATCGTGAGGCTTCTTTAACTTTCCAGCTTCATAACGATGGAGACAACGTTCATTCACTCATTCATTCAATTATGTATTCACCAACATCTATGGAGCACCTGCCTCCTGCCAGGACGTGCTGCTATATAAGATATAACTCTTGGAGCTTCCCAGCTGTGAGTCTGAAGTGTGCCTTGTCTCAGATTTTTAACTTTTAGCTAGGGCCTGGCCCTCAGAGGTCTCCTTGGGGGCCCCTGACTCCTTAGGAGAGGTGCCCAGTAGCCCAATATTTCCAGGAACTCTGTCCTGATGTGCACCGGCACCTGGCATCTGGGAGACAAGAGCAGCAAACGCTCATTGTTTGAGCTCCTTGGAGCGAACACTTAAGTGTCCGACCGAGCATTAAGCACTTTGCCTCCTCCTCACCACTTCTCTCCGACAAAGCTTTTATACGGAGCACGAGCGCCCATAAATAACAGACCGACTTATAAATAAATACAGCTGGGAGCCCACAAAAGCTGACAAATGCTGTTTATTTAATTTCTCGAGTGTGGTCCATTTGGGATCCAATGGGAAGAGCTCGCTAAGCTTTTAAAAGGCCAGCTTATGTGCTTAATCTCGGTTTTCCTCTTGAGGGGCCATCCTGCCATCTCCCCCATACCTGCCTTGTTTAGTAAAGCAGCAGGGCTGTCTATGAAGGCAGGGATTTGGGACAAAGCAAGGCTTCTCGGGCCCCTCCCCATGAGGGGCACTTGAGCCTGGATGCGTCACAGCCACACCAGCCTCAGTAATGCGGCTTGCACCCACCTGTAGGACTGGCCTCGTTAATCACACACCAGGTGGGCTTGTCCGAATCCTCACGGCTTACTGAGGGGTGAAGGGAAGAGCAGAAGAGCAATGTGGAGTCAATGCGGGCCTCTTTCTGTGAATGTCTGGGCCATCAGTTATCTCAGATATGAGCCAAGAGGGCCACGCATCCCAGAGGGAGATCGTGCGATCGTGAGCATCCACAGGGCCACACTTGGCCAGCTGCTTCCTGCCCCAGGCTCTTTGCACATGCTCTTCCTTTCGCCTGAAACGCTGGTCTCCCCATTCTGATCTCAATAACTCTTTCCCATCCTTCAGATTGCAACGTCAAGCTGCTTCTGGGAAGACTTCTCTGCCAGACAATCAGGGAAACGGACTACCAGTTTCTGGTTATACAACTACACGGGACCTGTCTTTTGTCATTCTGTTCAGCATTTTGATGAAAGTATCCAGGGTGCAATTATTGGTTGATTGCCTGTCCTGCTTAATCAAGTATCACTTCTCCTTGGCTACTGCCCACCTCGGGGCCACCATCTCCTTCCACCTGAGAGACCTGAGCCTCCTCCAGCCCCACGCGGTCTGCACTCTGTTGGTCACAGCGGTCGAGGGTCACAGAAGTCACAGTGCGCGTGTCCTCCGCTCAGCCCCTGCTCACTTTGCTGCAGCCACTCTTGTCTCCCTCGGCTTGTAGAAGGGGCCAAGCCCTCTCTTGCTCTTCTCTTGAATAGCTGGGCTCTCTCCTTTCTTTTCCATCTGTCCAGAAGGCTTCCCTGGCCACCTCTGCCCTGGCCCAGGAGGCCTCTCCCATGTGCCTGCCCCAGCGTCTGTGCCTCTGTCACATCGAGCGCATTTCATCAGCTCTGTGTTGATCTCTTACCAAGCATGTGGGGGTCCGTGACGGAAGAGCCCTGGATTTCTCTCCTGCTCAGTGCCAGTCCCCAGCACAAGGAAATATCTGGCATAAAGAAGTGTCCTGCTGTAGCCAAAGCGAAGCATCGCATGGTTTTGGCCAACTGCTCAGCCAGCCAAGATCTTGCAGTGGGGCTGCTGGATTTTCTTATCAGCAGAAATCTGGCGGCCTTGATTTTTGTTTCCAGCTGTGGGGAAAAATGCCACCACAGGGGTCTCAGAGCATCCTGGGTGCCTGTGGTGGGGGCGGGGACACCCTTGCCAAGGGAGGGAGACCCCTAGTAGGGAGGAATGCAGTTGCCTGGGAAGTGCACTGCCCAAGAGGAGGGACACATGCAGGAAGATGATGGGAAGGGGCTGAGCTGTCCTGACTCAGAGGAGTGAGTGCTGAGCCGGGCCGTGGCTGAGTCTTGCTCAGGACTGTGACAGTAGACTCTACTACTACTTGGGATCTTGTTTGCCCACACAGTGGCCCCAGCTTGGTATTTAGCTTAGAAGACAGAATGAATGGGGCACTGCAAAGCGTATGGACTTCAAATTCAGATGCTCCCAGTTTCACACCTCAGTGTGGCTGTGTATTACGATTTCTTTTATGACCTTCTTGGGGGAAATCACTTCACCTCTAAGTTTTATTTTCCTTAAAATGAATCATCTCTCCCAAGGATCTATTTGCTTCTGAGACCCCTCTTCCCACAACGGTCTTCTATTTCTTGAAACAATGCTGCCCCAGGACCTTCGCACCTGCCTTTCTTTTCTTTTTCTTTTTTTCTTTTTTGCTGATATGCAGAATTTATTAAGCTTTGCACATGTAATAGAGCAGTTTCCTTTCATCCAAAGTGCTAACAAAAGCTCTAGCAATCAAGAATGGCAGCACGTCATTTTATAACAATCAACATTGTAGCTTTTCAAATTTGGTTTTCAGAAGAATTTATCTTCGAGTAAATCTAGTCATGCTTTTAAAAATTGCTTTAGGTCACTCCAACCTTGGCACTTAACATTTGGCATAAACAAGAAAACAATCCCAATTTGATAAATAACAGATAACATTGTAGGCCATAAACATACAGCATGAGGAAGTGTGGTGTAAGTCAGTAGTTGTTAAACTACTAGAGTGCCTTGGCCTCTCTGTGCAGAGGGTTTGATTCACCAGCCTGGACACTCAGTTTTCAAAGTAGGAGCAACTTCTACAGTATCATTTCTCACACTGCAAACAAGTAGAGAATGAGGACTTCTTTTTTTTTTTTGGTACCGGAGATTGAACTCGGGACTTTGTGCTCACGAGGCAGGTGGTGGAACCACTGAGCTAAATGAGGAATTCATTTTTATTAGTAAATTACACCCTCAGGAGTTAGAATCAACTCCTTAGTATAAAAATGTTCAAGTTATATCAGTCATAACTGTGTGCTTATTTTAAAAGTTGCTAAACGGATTAAATGGAGACAGCAATGCTTCCCCTAATGTGATTGGTCTTACCACGTTTACAGCTGCGAAGACCTAAAACTTCAGGTGTTTGAACTGAACGTTGATGAGCATACTTATATTTCAACCTCATATGCTAGACTCTGTTATTTGGTCAACTGTTCATTTACTCTGAAATTAAAATTTTAATATTGTCAAAGTTGATATAAGTGGCATAATAACAAATATGCTGAAATGGTTATAGTCACAAGCGGGAGTTAGCAAGGATATGGGGAGATCCCACTCCCAAGCCACCCAGTAGTCAGAATTACTGTATATACTGTCACACAACTACAACAAATCAGATTTAAAGCTGTTTACTTTAGTCTGGCATCTTCACACACCCAAGATATGTACCTTATACGAAAACAGTGTTTATTCAAAAAGAAATTTTTTTGTAGCTGTTAAGTTCTTCCCTTAAATGCAAATAAAATGGCACAGAAACTTTTAATAACCAGGACTCAGAAAATTTAAAAGAATAATTTGGATTAGGAATCAAATATACAGAGTCAAAGAAGGGAAAAAATCATCTAGAAGACAAAGATCCAAGTAGCATCTCAGTTGTGGAGCAATTTTGTAAAGCAGGAAAGCGACTGTGATCACCTGCATCTTCTCATCATTCTAGCAAGTGTCTCCAGGTACCACCTGTGTCTGTATAATAGTATTTCCCTAGATAAAGGGCCTTGAGTGCACATTCAGTGTGTTTCCTGGGAATAGAAGTGAAGATATTTTCATTTTGTTTAAGTCACACAGACTATTTGGTCAAAGAAATACGTAAAGCTAAATGAAAGCACATCTGGTAGAAATCCATAGCAATGAATGTTGATAAGATGTGCTTGGATCTTGCTTGCAGCATCTGGCAGTGGGGAGTGGAACAAAGGTAGCAATCTCACAGGCTCTCCTGTGTCTGTTCTGGAGGTGGCTTCGTGGTGGTAGCACTAGCATTTGCAGTTGAATTCAAGACTTCTCCAAAATCACCGCCAGCCAGCTTGTTCCCCCTACTTTAGACTTTAAGTTTTCGACCTTTTCTTCAAATGACTTGAAAATTGGGGAATTTTTTACGTCTTCCAGCTTTTTGGTGATAACAGAGCCAACAGATGAAAAGGCCGCTGAAGCCTTCTGTCTGGCCTGAGATAAGGTTTCAGAGGTCTTCCTGTATGCAGACCTGGCTGTCACATCCTGCCACCCTTCGGCAATGTTCTGCTTTAGCTCCTGTAGTGAACCGATCCCAAGTTTCCACTTGATCTCTGCTAGATGCTTCTCTTTTGCTGCTAACTCTTGAGACAGAGTTTGGATTTCTTCTTCCACCTTTGCCAGCTCTCTTCTCAGCTCATTCTGCTCCTCTTCCGAGAGGGTCTCGGTGGTGCTGAGGGTGGCTGCAGCATCTTCTCCTTCCTCAGGTACTGGGTCTGTCCTCAGCAAATCAAGTTTCTCAGTAGGTGATCCGGGTGGAGACAAATGCCCACTAGGGGACAGGTAGAGGTAGTTTTTGTTTACTCCTGCACTGAAATCGGACGGGGACTGGTAGTCTTCATATCAGTCTGTGTCTCTGTGATCCATCATCCCAGGCAGAGGCAGAACGCATGGCTTTACGGACGCCTGAGCTCCCTCTGCAGTTGCTCGCCCCTTGGGCCTGTTATTCCCTTTGCCCCACCTTGCAAGCTCGCTGAGACTGTCTTCCCAGTTTGGAGGCCCCACCCCAAACCTGAGTGTCCTGGCTCCTGCTTTTCTTTCTGCTACAGTGTTTTGTAGCACAATCATGTGTGCTGCTGATTTCTTGTCATCCTTCAGATCTAAGGTCAAATGTTACCACCTCAGAGAGAGTCAAAAATTGCCTACAGCTACATATTAGGTAGCTACTTTGCTATATTTTCCTTATAGCACTTAATACCATTTAGAAGTATCTTGTATATGCATTTATCTACCTGTTTACTATTTGTCTGTTATTTCCCACTAGAAATTACATTCCAGATGAGTAGGTTCTTTTGTTTACTGCTTATTTTCTTAGCACCTGGGATCGTGCCTGGCTCATAGTAAGTGCTCAATAAATATTTATTGCAAGAATGGATAATGGTTTGTTGTAAGGAAGAGAGGGACTGTGGTAGAATAATTGCAAGAATGACTGTCATTCTCCACCCTTTCTGTACCTTTTGCAGCAATCCATAGCTCTTTTCCTAAAAAAGGTGGGGTCAACTGTCCTACCACTGAATTATTCCAAGCTGTAAAATGCTGCCAACATGACCCTGTGCCCAGGCCAAGCCTGGGCCTCAGAAGGTCTTGTGTGCATCTAATCTATTTCATGGAACCCTGATTTCTCTGTGGGATACACAGGGCTGAGTACCCCTGTTGCCTAACAAGCTGGCAACAGGCAGACACACAAGTGAGACCAGACTACTCAGCCTACCAGTTGGACACAGATTCGGGAGAGAATCCTACTACAGTCAGATGGGCTGCTGAGACAGAGACTTGCACAAAGCTACTGAGTGTGGGGCAGTTTGTTATGCAGCCATAGCAGCCTGATACATGGAACACACACACATACACACACATGAACACTCCTATCCAGCTTGGTGCATAGCAGGTGCTTGAGAAATAGTAGCTATTTATGGTATGGTTTGTGTGGATTATTTGGTGGTGGAGGGAGCCTTTTCCAGTTGGACAGTCATAAGCTTCACCATGGGTTAGCCATATGGTGACTAGGAGATGTGTCCCCTCTAGACTTGGGATGGTCCATTTCTGCTAATAGCAAATGTCTCTCAAGCTTTGCACTTGGTCCTTTGACCTCGGGGTCAGAAGAGCATCAAGGAGCTTCCTGCCAACCTGGCTCTCGTTGGACCTGAATAATACATGCATTTTCCTGTTTCTATGATGGTTTTAGGCCTCTGATTTATGGTGATGAACATGCCCTTCTGTTCGCCCTGGCTTTTGTTAATGACCTCTCATGAATTATCCAAGAAAGAAATGTTAAACGAGCTAATTAGGCATTAACCTTACATTATAGATCAACCACACAATTGGATCCTTCACAGCTCCCAGTGTGACAACAGAAGGCATTAAGTATTGATGGTCCCAGAAAGGGCTGAGGGAATGGACGGAGAGAAGTGCAAAGATGTGCGGAAGGAAGTGATGAAGACACCTCCTTGTGAGCCTGCTAGGAGGAGGAGAAACAAGTGTGATGCAGTCACATTGACTGAGGGTTGAATCCTAAGACACCTGTTCAGCAGCTGTGTGGGCTCAGAAAATAGGAACAGCACCCTCCTCCAGTTGTGGGGATCCAAGGTGATGCCATGTTGTAAAGACCTGGTGTGTTCTAGGGCCTTGAAATACATTCTCCCTCTTCTCTTTCCTTTAGGAAAATTTGTCTTTTGAGCTCAGAATTGAAGAATGCCCACCTTTCCCCTCCCTGGGTCACCCTGTGTCACTTCGGCATTGCTAAGGCACGGTATTGGACACCACAATATAGAAAGGAGAGGTTTATTCTGGCTCGCCTTTCAGTCCACGGTCAGCTGAGTCCAAGGCAGGATGGCATGGCATGGCATAGGGGCCTGGCAGAGGAGAGCTGCTCAGGGTGTGGTGGACAGGAAGCAGAGGGAGTAAAGGGAGGAGTGAGGAGGGGAGATCACCCCATGCCATGCCCCCAGTGGCCCCACTCTTCTGCAGACCCCACCTCCTGCCAGCAACTCACTATAAGCACCCATAATCCAGTGCCCTCCCCAAAGCCCCACCTATGATCCAGTGAGGCTTTAGGGGTGAAGGGATCTAGATCTAAATCATAATACTCTGTAAAGGGAAACCGTGTTTCATTCCTGGTAGAATCAAGGTAGCAGTCTGGACAGGAGTGATGACAAATTAGCCAAGTCAAGGTGGGTAAAATCCTTCTAGTAAGTAGCTAGGTGATCTTGGATGAGATAGAGTGACAGGAGATAGATGCATGAATAATATGTCGATAACCTGATGTACTGACAAATGCTGCATGTATATATATTTTTTACTGTTTACAGATATTTTATTATCTATCATTTAATTTTATCCATAGAGTATATCAGAAATATGGTCATTAGGGGCTTAGTTTTTTCCATTTAAAAGATGGGGAACTTAAGAGTCATAAGAGATGATTTGTCTCAGGGATGGAGCCAGGAGTTGGACCTCAGGCTTTAATTCCAAGTCTGATTCTGTTTTTATAATGCCATTTGACTTCTCCAAGTCACTTCCCTTTTCTGAGACACAGTTCTCAGTCACACAATGGGAGATGTAGTGGGCAAGTCTGCCTCACCTGCATCTGCTTCCAGTGGAAATTGCCCTGGTCAGGGTCCTGGTTGTGTAGGCGGCCATGTTGCATGTCATGTGATCTCACTCCTCTCACTCACCTGAGCTGTAGCTGATTGGGTGAGGTGGGCACCTAATCAAAGGCAGCCGATCACTAGGTTTCCTATGAGCAGAGGAAAGACTAGGTTGATTAGATTATCTCTTGTGGATGTGAACTAAGTGGACCTAGGTGTGAGAAAGAGCAGGCTGAGGTAAGAGTGGGCCAGACAGAGACCAACACGGAGCACTCTCATGAGGAAATGCGATGGACTTGAAAGAGAGGAAGCTTCTAGGGTCAGAAAAAAGAAAGTAGAAACAAGAGTGGGGAGAGAGAAAAGAAGGGAGGCAGCATGGATAGGGGAGGGAAGGAAGAGGAGGAAGAATGGAGGAAGGGAGGGACAGTTATATAAAAGATTGGATGGGAGAAGATGCAGGGGGATCGAGAAGTTGCTTTATGCTAAGATACTCCGATTTCATCCCTAGCCAATGTGAACCATCACTCCTTTTGTTTTGAGCTAGTTGGAGGGAACTGAACAGTGATTTTTTTCTTTTCCTTGTTCTTTCTCTCTTTCTTTCTTTTATTCATCTCTTCCTTTCTTCTCTTTTCTTTTATTTCTTCTCCTCCCTCCCTTCCTTCTTTCTCTTCTTCCATCCCTCCCTCAGCCTCCCTCCCTCAGCCCCTTCCTCCCTTCCTTCCTTTCTTCCTTCATTCCTTTCTTTTTATGGTACTGGAAATTGAACCTAGGGGTCCTCTACCACTGAGCTACATTCCCAGCCCCTTTAATGTTTTTATTTTGAGACAGGGTCTCATTAATTTGCCTGGCCTGGGCTGGAGCTTGCAGTCCTCCTGTCTCACCTTCCTAAGTGCCTGGGATTATAGATGTGCATCATCACACCTGGCTCACAATGATTTTCAAAGCCCAACCATGAAGCTTCATGAGCTCTGGCCCTGTATAGTTTTGACATGACATTGGAGCCAAGAGGACTGTCTTCAGAAACCTATTGGATGGCTGTGTGCAGGAGACAGCAGAGCCCAAGGCTGATTCCCAGTCCTCATGGACTTGAACATGAAGCCAGGCTGTGGACGCCATCACAGAGATGGCCACCCAAGGGGAGCCAATGGGGGCCCCATGGAGAACAGCTAACTCCTCCCCATCTGTCCCGGTAGCTGCCAGGCCGGAGAGGTCTTCATTACACGTGGTGTCAAATGTCCTTGTAAGATACAGTCTAATGAGGTCCCTGCTTGTTACACCTGTGTCAGGAGGTATCACGGGGATGTTGTCAGTGCTGTGTTACCTGACAGGTCCCTGGAATCCAACACCTCCCAGGCTGGGTGCCAGAAAGCACTGAGAGAGTGAACAGAGCATCAGGCAGCTCAGGGACAGAGTGAGGCCAGGTGACAGTGTGGCGATTCTTGAACCTGTGATCAGATCAGTTTCATTCTGGTCCCCATGCCTGATGCTAGGGCCAGATTTTCACTGTGAACTTGGGAGAGGCCAAAATCATTTGTCCCAAGAGTTGAAACAATGACCCATCCACAAAGCCTTCTTAGATGCTTGGAGTTTTATTCAAACTGAAAATAAATCTACATTCAGGATGAAGGGTGGCTAAATTTTCTTTTGCAGAAATTTGCTGCGGTCTTTGTTTGTTTTAGGGCTGTTTCGGAAGGGGAAGGATTTTGGAAACCACCAAATTACTCTTGCCATCTTTTCCCTTTTAAGCCCTAGGAGGACAGAGGCGCTTGGAGCGGGAATGGAGCGGGTATTCTTGGATACTTGCGGTGAGGCCCGGTGCCCTCTGAGGGCAGAAGGTGCTGATCACCTCTATTTTGCATGCTCCCAGGGCTTGCTTTTCACACTTCCCTGTTTCAGAGAGAAAAAGGGAGCGTTCAGCACCCATGATGGTCCTGCCTCCCAGAACCAGCCTTCCTGCTGCTAACTCCATTTTCCAGCTGCCTCCTTTATCTTTTCTTCCATCCTGAGATTTTTTTTTCCCTTGGTCTCTCTTTACTTTTCAAAAAATCATTAATCAGACACATAACATAAAATTTCCCATGTTAACCTTTTTACAAGCACATGATCTAGAGGCATGGAGCCTGCTCACATTGTTGCTCAGACATGAACACCATCCACCTCCATGTCTTTCTTTCTCTTCTTCCCAAACTGCCCCTCAGTCCCCATTAACCAGGAAGTCTCCATCGCCCTGCTCCCAGCCCCCGGAAGCCACACTCCACTTCCTGTCTCTATGAATTTGGCTAATCTAGGTACCTGGTGTGAGTAGACTCATAGGACATTGGTTCTTCTGAGTCTGGGTTCTTTCTCTTAACACAATGTTTTTAAAGGCTGTCTACTTTATTGCACGCAGAGAGTTCCCTTCCTTTGGCAGGCTGATTACTATTCCTCTATGTGGGCAGCCCACATTTTGTTTATCCACTCACCTGCTGATGGACATCTGGGCTGTTTCCACAGCTTGGCTGTCAGGGGTAGTGTCACAGCGCATGTGGATGTGCAGGATCCCTCCCTGCCTCTGCTGCCTTTTCCAGTGAGGGCTCTCCCTTCCTCTGGGACGTACCCAGTTGCCTTAGCTCGCTCTTTGGGCCAGTGTCAAGGTCGGTTGGCCCAGTCCTGTCAGCTAGAAGGAAGGAAGCAGCAGGTGCTGTCAGTCAGCTCGGTGCCTTGCTCCAGGGTAGTGGGATAGAGGAGACCGACAAGGAAAAGGCCTGGCTTCCCCCGGTACTGAGGATACCATCAGAGGTGGCCCCAGCAGAGCATGTGCATTAGCGGTGGCAGAGCAGGATGCTGCTGAAGGAAGAGCCTGGACTCGGTGTTGCATGATCCAGGTGTCCAGGCTGGGCTCTGGCCCTTACCAGCCTCTGCCCCTCAGCTGGAGAATGAGGATGGCACTGTGTGTGCCCCGGGCCATGCTGGAGTGCTGCTTCCAAGCCTACCTCTCTTCCCTGTGCTCCCTCTTCCTTGCTTGGTGTGCAGACCTGGGCTTCCACCATCAGGGGTCCCACCTGGCAGCCGAAAGGACAGAATCCTGGGTCACATACCCTGGCTCCAGTGGGGCACTTTTCAGATTTTGGAAGCTTCTACTTCCTTGTGTCTGATTCCATCTTGTTTTTTAAACAAAAAGAGGGCATAGTCTTGTCCACATGGCTCATCTGACAGACATTTCCTGAGCACCTACTATGTGCCCTGTTTGGTATTAAGTGTGCAAGAGCAGCGATCAATTGATGTCATCTTGTTACCCTCCTAGAGCTCAGCCTTTTTTTTTTTTTTCCTTGCAGCACTAGGGATTGAACCCAGGGCCTGTGCACTGAGCTATACTCCCGACCCCATTATTTATTTTTTAATTTTGAAACAGGGTCATTAAGTTGCCCAGGCTGAGCTCAAACTTGTGATCCTCCTGCCTCAGCCTCCCAGACAGCTGGGATTACACATATGGACCACCTGCGAGGCTCAGTTTAGCGTCTTGAAGGAACAAGGGAGACAATGACTCTTCAGTGAGATAACTGGAGGCCCAGGGCTCCCCAGGAGCAGAGGAAAGCTCTTGAAAGCAAGAGAGGCTTTCTGGAGGAAGGGCTGTAACCAGAGACGCTGCAGGAGGCTGATGGCCTGGCCAAGCTAAGCAGGACAGGGAGGGTATGCCAGGTGGAAGAAACAGGCTGCGTAAGGCCTGGGTGTGAGAAGGAATGTGGCTGTTTGGGAACTAAAAGCAATTTCATACTGCTGGAGAGGGAGTCCTCGCAGGATGGGGAGTGTGAGAGGCGAAACTGCAAAGGAAAGCAGGAGCCAGTGCAAGGAAGCTGCTGTGGGCTGAGGAGCTTGGATTTGATCTCCAGACCACAGGAGCCAGAGAGGCAATTCTAGCAGCAGAGAGAGGCATGGGCAGATTTGCATTTGGAGAGTCCTCGGCTGTCACCAAGCCCAGGCTGACTGGATAGGGGACGAGCCACAAAGACGAGGAAACTCTCAAAACTCAAAATTTGGTCTCGTGTTTGGAGTAACAGACGCCAGGTGCTACTCATCGCTCCATTAACTTGCAGCTTTAGCTCTTTATTGAGCACCAGCTGTATACCCAATGTGGTGCCAAGCCACTGGCCACAGAGACAGCTAATCAGGAGAGAGTGTCTGCATGGAGATGGGCTGAGAGAAGGAGGGAAAACAGATCTGAAGATGCAGTCTGGGCAGGGAGAGGGGGCTGGAGGGGGCAGGGAGAGAGGGAGAGGGGTGCAGAGGTCAGACAGGGCTGGGCTGGGCTTGGCATGAAGATTTATAACCACCCAGCTCTGCTCTCGCTCCCTCCCCTCGCCCACTCCCTCTCTCCTGGCAGCCTGTTCTAGAGACACACATTATCTCTATTAATACCAGCCACAAGGTCATTACCCAGGCACCAACTTTTCCTTCAGCATAAATATTTATACAGGACTGACCTGTGGCTGCTGCCTTTTCCTTTTATTTGATTCCTGCCGCCTTTTGTGTCTTGCTAGTCTGTCAGCTAACGTGTTTAGCTCCTCTGTCTGGAGCCCTCGGAGCCAGCCTGGTCTCTGGGAATGGCTGGAGTGGAGGGGTGGGGGGAAGAGGAGGGGGAGCAGGGTGGGCCCTGCTTCGGACAGCAGTGCAAGCCAAAGATGGGAAGACCTGATAGGGTAGGTGTGTGTGGAGGCTGGCAGAGCTCTGAAGCAGAGGGCTGATAGAGGGGCTCTTTTCTCTTTCTACCCTGCAACAGAAGCAAACCTATGTGGAAAATCTGATGTTTGCAAGAGCTCCTTCTCAAGTCTGAAGTGAAGACCTAGCAAAGAATGGGCATTATTCTTACCAAATTTGCAAAAAGATCATTTTATAGGCTTTCTCTTAGAAGTCCCTCTAATGTAATATGCTACAGACCCCCAAACCTGGACCTGTTGGTGATGCTTTGAATTACATATAGGTCTTTTGCTTGGAACAAAGACTGAGATGGAAATATTTTGCAGTACTGAAATACTATTAGTGTTGATAATTATAATAACAACAATAGAAGCAATTACTCCCCTTAGAATGCCAACTGCATGACAGATTCTTTTCATTGAACTCTCCCGATGATTCCAAGACATGCATGATCATCCTAGGACACAGATGAGGGGCCTGGGGCTCAGGAAGGTTGTTTAACTATGAGTCCTGTAACTGGAAAGGGGAAGAAATAGGACTGGCAACTCAGGCTTGGCGAGGCTTCCTCCAGGCTTGTAAAAGTGGGACTCATTGGAATTATGTACTGAGTGCCTGCTAAACACCAGGAATCAATCAGACATAAACATTTATTTGTTCAAACCCTCTTTCAAACAGTCCTGAAAAGTAGGAAGGGAATATTGGCTCTCTTTGTGCAAAGGAGAAACCAAGTGCTCAAAGGAGAAAATAGTGTTGCTAAGTCAATACAGTGAAGACATCACTGGTCCACATCAGAGACCTGATGTGTCAGATGCTTCCCCTGCAGGCCTGACCAGCCTGCAAATCAAGATTGGCCAGGGCTGGGGATTTAGCTCAGTGGTTCCACCGCCTGCCTCCTTGCAAGTGCAAGGTCCCAAGTTCAATCCCCAGTACATAAAAAATAAAAAAGACTGGGCAAGAACCCCCTAAATGAGGAGCTGTATTTTGTAGTGCAATGCAGAGCGAGCCCCCTCATATTTTCTTTTATCTTGTCAATTTCATCAAGGAAACACCACCCATTTCCTAAAGGGAAAATGAGAATGCAGTAGAATTCCTCTAGCTTCCCTCTGCAGGTGGATTGGGCATGAGGTCAAGGTGGGCACCGTTAGCCATGAGCAGAAGGTGCTGTGTGCCAACATCAGGCTGGCCCTGGTGCAGCGGAGGGGGTGGCTGAGCAAGAGCAGAGGCCCAGTGCTTTAGAGAACAACTGTCTTCTGCAGGATTTCCACCCTGCAGTGCCTGCCAAGCCCTGCACAACCCCACTGGTTTCCTCTAAGGGCAGGGATGTGTTTGTGTCACTCACAAGGTGCCTCCTGACCTAGCACAGTAGGCAACTCTTTGCTATTCATGAAGTGAATGGACGGATTCCCACCATGGACCGCCTCTTAAAAGCATTTGAATATGTATGTATGTATGTATGTATGCATGTATGTATGTATGTACTTTTTATTTATTTAGTAGTGCTAAGCAAACACTGTACCCCTGAGCTAAACTCCCGGTTCTGAAGCATTTGAACTTAAGGAAAGCTCTGAAAATGTGAAATCAGAAAATCAAAAATCTGAAAATCAGAAAAGTTCTAAGGGGCCTGGGTACAAAAGTTCAGAAGGGGCCGATCCAGAGCACAGCAGTAGAGATCCCAGGATTTGGGGTCAGGCCAGGAGCCATCTCCTTGTACAACCAGCTGTGAGCTTTCTTCCTCATCTGCAGAAATAGGGAGGGCAGTCGGGGTAGGAACAACAGCAGACCCTTTGGGCTCAAGTCCTGCCTTCACCACGGCTGGCTGTGTGTCCAATATGTGTACAAGTGACTCAACCTATTAGTGCCTCAGCTTCCTCTCCTAGAAAACAGGAGTACTCAGCACACCCCTCTCACTGAGGTTTTATAAGGATTAAATTAGTTACTAAGTATAAATATCAGCTCAGGACAATACATCACCCCACACTTGTGGTCAGCACATTTTGTCTACAATTACTATCCATATCAATGAACTTGGAGGTATTGTATTCACTGTGCCCACCCTAGTAGCTATTGTTGGTCAGATGCTCACAGTATACAAGACATTACCTCATCTGGTCCTTGCAAAACTATATAAAGCCTTTGCTTTCATGGGCATCAGTTTGTAGATAGAGAAACTAAGGCACAGACCAGCTAAGCCACTTGGTCAGGGAAACATAGCTTGTTAACAGAGGCAGATATTAGCCCAAGTCTGCCCTTAAAGTTTATAGCTACACATTCAAATATTCATTCAAATTCAAATACTCACCAGTGCAAGTATCTTCGGTGGGTGAAGAGGACCTGGCATAAGATAGGCTAGGTAGCTACCCATGTTTTGGTGAAGTCTGACACTAGCCTAGTTGCACTATCTTTTGAATTTAAACTTATTTTGAAGCTTAGTTGCATTTGTATCATGTAGGATTAAACAAAAACTGAGATTGTGACACAGCTGGTATGGGATACAGAACTGGAACAACAGGACTTAAAAGTTCCCCAGGTGATCTGAATGTGTAGCCAAGGTTGAGAAGTTTGCTTTAAAGTACCGAGTGAGCCAAATAAAACATCCTAGCTTCCATATTCAGCTGAGGGATCACACATTGGAATCTTTCATTAAGATATAATATATTAGGGCTAAGATGAGTCAATCTATTTATCTACTCATTTGCATACCATCTACTCTTCCACACACCCATTCTTCCATTCATTATTCATCCATCCACCCATCTGTTATCCATCCACCATTCATCCATCCACCATCCATCCATCCACCATCCATCATTCATCCATACATCCATAA
>NW_004624747.1:17316503-17462644 GCF_000247695.1 Heterocephalus glaber
ATCCATCCATCCATCCATCATCCATTCACCATTCATCCATTTATCCATCCACCAACCAACATCCATCCATCATCCATCCATCCATCCATCCATCATTCATCCATCCTTATAGTTACCAGTTCATTCATCTATTCACCCATCAACCTACCTATACATGAGTCCATCCACCTTCCTACCCATTTATCTTCTTATCCATCTATCTATCCTCTTCCCTCCTTTCTGTCTTTAATTCTTCCCTCTCTTTCTCAGCTTCCTCCTCTTTTCTCACTCATTCCTTTCCCATGACTAAGGTGCTAGCTAGCCTCTCTGAGGAGCCTGGCAGAAGCTAGCCAGAGAAAGGAACAAAATCTGTTTCTGCTTTTCCCTGCATGACCTTTCTTTCCCGAGGAAGTCTCTTATAAACACTTCCAGCACCCGAGCATGCCAAGGCTTTAGAGCGACTCCTTCAAGTCGAAAGGCAATCTCCAGTGCATGACTGGAATGCAGTGATGTGGATCTTTGAGGAGGTTGAAGCAGGGCACTGACCGTGCAACCAGGGTGCAGCCCAGGGCTTCCTCTCCCTCCCAGAGCTGGCAGGCTCAGGGGTTGGTGGGGGCAGGACTCCAAAGGCTGCTTTTGAGTTTCTGACATGACTTTGTAGCTGAAGAGTCCTTCTCTGTCTCAACTTCTGAAGCAGGCTGTCTTACCCTTAGCACTGCTGATACTTTACCACGGTGTAATAATAGCAGTGGTTGTTAGTCCTGATGGTCCACCCCATGCACTTGGCTTCACACACATCAAGAGCAGTGGTTCTCCACCGTGGCTGAGTATCCGAGTGCCCCAGACAGTTTTAGAATCCACAAGGCCCAGACACACCCCATTTCCGTCACATCAGGGCCTCTGGGAGTGGGCCTCAGGTATCTCATTGTTAGAGCTCTCCAAGGGGTTCCAAAGTGCACCCAGGTTTGCCCAAGATATTCCCTGCTTAGTCTGTGCTCCCAGAAAAATAGCAGAATAATACTTCTCAAAGTGCCTTGGTTTGGGTAATAAATTATGAAGTCATCCATCCTACATCCCATTTGGCCTTCTTACCAGTGTTTGCCGAGAGAACTAGTTATTGTCTGCAGATATGTCGGAGACCTGCAGAGATTAAGTCACTGGTCTGAGTTTGCACAACTTGTACGTGCAGTCAGAATTGGAACCCAGATCTCAACTCACCCTGGAGCTGACCTCTGCCTTCTACTGTCCTTTCCCACCCGCAGTGGAGGACTCAGGCATATTAATCAGCTGAGGTTTTATGAGCAGTTTTTCTATGACAAGGGACATTTTTCCTTTGTTGTAAAAGCATTCATGTTTTTTGAGATCTTACAGAGCCTTTAAGATCAGTAGATACATAATTTTCCTTCTTGGAATCTTCTTCCTCTTCCTCCTCCTCCTCCTTTTTTTGTATGTGAAAGCAACATAATTTTTCTTTCAGTCAAGATAAGATCGTTTATACTGTGGGAACAAACAACTCCCAAATCTCAGTAGGCTTAAAAGAAAACTGTGTTTCTCCCTTACAGTATGTGTCCATCTTGATTCAGCAAGTGGCTCTGTGTGTCATAGTCACTCCATGACCTTGGTTAGCAGAGCAGGTACAAGCTCAGGCATCGCTGGTCTCACCTTGGCCTTTCGATGCTGTAGCTTGGGGAGGGGGGAGGACACCTGTCACTTACACTCATAGCTCATTGGCTAGAGACAGTCACATGACCATAGAGACAGGAGCAGACTCCTACTCTGTACCTAGGACCTGGAGAGCTGACAACGTGGGGTCAGCAGCAGAAATGATGACTATCTACTATTAGTTTGTTGCAAAGAATTTGAATAAAGCAGAAAAACATCAAGAAGATTAAACAGGTAATCCCAATTCTCAGAAAGTCACTGTTAAACTGGTAATGTTTTGTTCTGTGACCTTTTAGCGTCTCTTCTTTACACACACATACATTCACATACACACACAAACTACAAACACACATGCACACATAACATGGTGAAATTTTGTTTATGCTGTCCATGTTTCTTTTTCATTGAGCAACTTATTCTTTCCTAATTTCACTTGTCTTGGTATATTTTTCAAACTTTTCAAATACACAATCTTCACCATTGAAACATATTCCATTATACAACTACACCTAGATTTATTTGCTTGGATCTTTATTGTTGGATATTTAAGGGCCTATAATTCTTGCAATGATGACCTTAAACACAAATCTTCATATGTCTCTAATTATTTGCTTAGGTTAAAGTTCTAGGAGTGGAATTGATGACTTGCTTGGAATCTTGCTTGGCATAAATATTTGGGATAGACGTATGAAGTTGCCACTGTAGGATTATACCTATTCATACACCTTAGGGAAATCCAGATACCCACTAGGATAGGGAGAAACTGTGCTTTGCCCTCCTTGGGGTTGTATTTTTTTCTTGCATTTCTTTATTAGTCTTTTTTCTTTTCTTTTTTTTTCAGTACGGGAGGTGGAAACCAAGACCTTCACACTGAGCTACATCCTCACCCCTTCTTAACTTTTTATTTTAGATTTTCTCCTTCTGTGTTCATGAACTGACTGTTGATGCACTTTTCTGAATTTTATATTAGAATGTCTACCCTTTTTAATTGATTTATAGACCATTCTAATTAATTATAATATACATTTATAATTTACACAATTATAATATATGTTATTGTATGATTGGTAAATTATAATTAACCATTATGAATCAAGCCTTGGCTATCATACTTTGCAAATATATTCTCCCAGTCTTCTAAGTTGTCTCCCCCCACCCATTGGTGTTTAGGTTTTGGGCGATTCAGTGGATTTTGATTTCTTTGGGAGTCATGCCCATTAATAATATTCTGTTTTATGATTGGAAAGACCTTTCCAACACACAGATCAGAAACTTTCTTCCCACTTAGATTTTTCATAGGGACTGCTTAATTCACTTGGCCTTGGGGAAGCCCCTTCTCCGCTCGGTGCCTCAGGTTCTCCACCTTAACCTGGGAATAAGAACAGTACTACTTCATAGGGTGGGAGAGGACTGATCCAGTTTATTCCTATACATTAGTGTCTGGCACAAAGTCTGCAAATGTCAGCATCTTTGTTGAGCTCATAATAATATTTCTATTGCAATGTTAGGTATCCTAACAACACTTAACCATCACCTGGCTGTCTAATTTATGGACCAATTTGTCTATTTTTGTATTTTCATCAGAGTTTCTATTATGGTATCTTTGAGTATCTGAATAGTGCGGGCTACATCTCTGCCTTTGAATCCCTTGATGACTTTCACCCTTTTATTTATGTACTTTTATTTTTCCTAAGAATCCCTTCATTGTACCTTCAAAAATTATGATTAACAGATTAAAGGGCATGGGGGAAGCCGATGGTTTGTGGTTCCTTGTTGACAGAGCCCAAAGCTGGAGAGAGCATAGGGATTTGGGGGAGCCTGGCATCCCTTGGAGCAGTTCGGACCCACAATGTGAAGACTCCTAGCAGTTCAAGGGCTGCCCCTGACCCTTTGTGAGGACGGCAGAGACTGGTGACTGAGAATGCATTCAGGGTCGCTGAGCCAGGCCCTAGCAGGGTCAGTGCACTGTTGTAGGATGTCCTTGTCAGTGGAGGGGGTTAAGCCCTCTCACTGCAGGCCACTCTGCCTCTGAATGGATTACCTGGGCCAGTATGACACCATTCTCTGGGCAGAAGCTGCCTTTGAATAGATGGAGGCCGATACAGGACAATTTTGAGAGGAGAGCTGAAGACAGTGGAATTCAGCCTGTGTGAGGACCACTGGTCTCTAGTCCCACAGTCGTCCATGCTTAGGTAAAGTTCTAGTGAAAACCATGGCTTTGGAGGCTGCTATTTCTTGGTCAGACCCTAGTTCTACCACTCACCTGCTGTGTGACATTGGTCAAGCGACAATGTGTCTATAGTAAACATTAAGATACCAATTTTCTCACTGTATTTTTGAGAGGCTTCAGTGAAATAATGTCCATGTCAGACTTACTATTGTGTCATGGTCACCATAATTCATATTGCTGATGTAAATGATTGCGGTTATCATGGTGAGGAGGGTGCTTCTTTCTCAGAGCCCTTTCTTTGTGGGAGGTTGCTGAATTTCTGCATTTATTCTGAAGTTTCTCATACCACTGTGAGCTGGGACTGTTGGCCAATTAAACTGTATCCTAGGATGAAGCCTTTTCCGGGTGGCTGGGCTTCTCTAGAAAATTCTTTGGTCTTCACGGCTATAATGGGCTGAAAAGTGGCCTCCACAAAGACACATCCATATCCTAAACCCCCGACCAGTGAATGTGACTTTATTTGGAAAAATCATCCTTGCAGATATAAATTAACGTGAAGACATGCAGCTGAGTGCCTGGCTGGGCCCCTAAATGACAGTACTTATAAATGTGAAGCAGAAGCAGATGACACAGCAGGGAGGCCTCATGAAGATGGAGACAGAGGTCGGAAGGGTGCAGCCCTCAGCCAAGGAGCCAGGAGCCACGAGAAGCTGGGAGAGGTGAGCAGACTGCTGCCCTGGAGCCCCCAGAGGGGTTGTGGCCCTGCCGACACCTTGATTTGGTCTTGTGGCCTTCAGAACCAAGACAGTAGATCCCAGTGATTGCAAGCCAAGTACATGCATGGTACTCTGTTACGGCAACCCTGGGAAACTCAGTGTCCTTACCAGGGGCCTCATTGCAAATACAGTCTTGGGGAGGCCCTGGGTTCTGGTAGGTGGTTCACTCTTCTAAGTGTAGTGGGGGGTGCAGGGGAGAAATGGTACCCGGAAAACGGGGTGGCTCCGGCCCCTCTAAAGGATGCAGCCTCACTCAACTCCTGTAAACTGCTGCCAGGCAAGAATTTCGGCCTCACTTTGCCAGAGATTCTTATTTTTTCAAAAGAAGAGAAAAATCAAGATTTTTGTGTAAAATCTGATTTTTGAATGTCTGCAATTGATTCGGGTTTCTTACAAGCATGACACGGGCCAAGCAAAGCAATGGCGCAGGCCAAGAGAGAGGGGGAACTCTAATCTAGCAGATCTTCAAGGCCTCTCCGGCCCCCAGTACTGCGATTTTCTGACTTACAGGATACCCGGCCCTCCAGAGCCCCATTCTTGGCAAGGCCAGGCCGGCAGCCAGGGGACAAGAAGGGAGAGTGATGGGGGCCCTTGCTCATCTGGTGGAGCCGGGCCAGACCCGTGGATAGGAGAAAAACTCCAGCCGCTTGGGCCACAAATACTTTGTTTGATTCCTTTTCCTTCCTCATGAGCTGAGGGGTTTCAGGTAGCAGCTTGGTCTTTATATGCAAAGCTTAAGCCCACTAGTCAGCCTGGGCTCTATAATGCCCCATAAATCATAGGCTGTTTTTATTATTAATAATAAAATCCAGCTGATGCTAGACGTGCTAAGGAAATGTGTCACGCGAGAAGGCAAAGCTGAAAAGTAGACTTGTCCTGCACCTGGGAGCAGAGCCCAAGGATAGCGCTTCACGTTCAGTGTGTGCTTGTGGAGCACTTACTGTGAGCTAAGCAGTTGGTGGGTGCTGAGGATATGGCAGTGCATAAGGCCTTCCTGCCATGGCAGGGTGGAGGCGGAGCCTACGGGGAGAGGAGTCTCTAGGACAATAATAGGTCAAAGCTGGAAAGGACAGAGAAAACTGGGTTCCTGGGAGATCCATGGGAGGGGTCTGAAATTACCGCAGTGGAGCTGCCACTTATGTTCTCACAAGAAGGACCTACTAAGAGCCAGTCATGCAAGGAGCTGAGCTAGGAGCATGATCACAAATGCCATAGTCCAGCGCAGGGGAGGGGCTCTTGTATTGAAGAACCAGCGATGTGCTTCACTTGTGAATCTTGGGGGACAAACTGAAATTGGGATGGACTGGGATACTGCAGTGCATGTTGGCTTTTGGGAGTCTGAGTAAAAATTGAAACAGCAGCACTGGAAACTGTTGAGGGTGGAGCACTTCCCCTCACATGGGTGGCAGTGACGCAGGTGCCCCTAAACTCATCTTGAGATTTCACACCAGGCTAGAACACTTCCGGATCTCAGAGTTACAGCTCTGAGATGGCTGTGGTCTGTCTCGGGCCAGCCATGTGTAGCCTGTGTTTGCAGAGTGCATCTGCTTTGTCCAAAGCACTGGACTGGGTGCTGGGATCCAGCAGTGAGGGGCCTGATCCAGGAGGACAGGGCTCAAGGGAGCAGCTAGGTGGAATGGGAAAATACTGGCTAAGGATGAGACGATGAAACTTAATAGTGAGCAGGCATGCAGGGAGGGAGGGAGGGACAGGGAGAGAGGGAGGAAGAGGAGGAGGAGGAGGAGGAGGAAAAATAACAGAAGGGGAGGAAGAGGAGAGGTCTTTTCTTTCCAAGCTCATCAGGAACCACGGACAGAGGTGAGAGGGGATGGCTGGCCTGCCTTCTTCCACTGTGGATGACAGAGGGCAGAGGCAGAAGGACCAGTTGGCCGAGGAGCTGGGGAGGTGTTCATGGTCGGGACCTACTTTGGAGAGAAGCCTGAGGCCTCTTGTTAATGGAGGGAATGCAGATAGCCAGGGGAGCTGCAGGAGTCAAAAGAGAGGACCCCCAAGTGCTCCTGTACTTTGGCTTGCTGCATCCAGTAGATTTTCTCATTGAATCCTCACAGTGGCCCTTTGAGATGAATGTCGCTGTTCCTGTTCTATGGTGGGGGAAACTGAGGTTTTCCTGAGGGACAGAGGAAGCTTGGAGCCAAGTCTCTTTGCCACCCAAAGCAACAGAGGATCCATCTGCCTGGCTTCCTGGCTTCCAGTTCCTGCCTGGAGGTCTGCTTGCCACCAGGGACCCAGCCCCTTGCCCTGTGCTTTGGCTGAGACTGGCTGGCGCAGCCCGGTTGGGTAACCCTGGAAATGGCAGATCCCTTCGGCTCCCCTGGGTGGCCGGAGGGGAGCGGGGCTGCAAGTGCCTCCTTGGAACCCGCTTTGGGAGGTGTCTCACCAACCCCCTGAATGCTACCCGGGATCTCTGTGGCCACTGCTCCGATGGCTTCTAGCCTTCCACTTGTGACAGCTTCAGTGATCTCCTATGACAGGGGGAATATGCAGCCACAGGGATGCAGCTCCGTGCCCGGGAAACGTCACCTCCAATTGATGTCAGGGAGGAGAGAGAAGCAATTAAGGCTCCAGCGCATTCTTGAAGCTCTGGCTCCCGGCAAACAGTGGGGGATGGAGAGGGAGGAGGAGGAAAGTGCTGGGGAGGGGAGGGCAGCAGGCAGAGAAGGGGTTGGGAGCAGGGGCTTTGGGAAAGGAGCACAGGAAGTCCCTGGTGTCTCCAGATAGAGGCTGAGTCCTGCTTCAGGCACTGCCCTGCTGAGCAGGAGCTGCTGGCCCCTTCCTGGTGGAGCCCAAGTCCAGGGACGTGTTGATTCAGGTGTACCAAGGCCTGCCCCTTGGCCTTGACTCGGGCAGCTCCAGTGGAACATCCCAGCTCATGGGATCAGCGGGCACCTTGGCCCCAATTGCATTGTCCCCCCAAGGCCTCCCTTGGCCTGGTCCTCCGTCCTCCTCCTGTGCCCCCAGGCACCTGCTGTTCCTCCCCACAGCTCCTCCAAAGCCTCTGCATCGAGCGTCCCTCGGAGAAGGCCATGAGGCCGACAGCTTACACACAGATCCTCCGGGCGAGGCGCCCATCCTGTCCAACTCTCACCTTCCAAATCCTACTGGGAGGAGGGCCTTGCTAGACGAAGGCCTAGCTCATCTTTGGCGCAGAGAATCTGGGTAGGAAGTGAAATGGGGAAGAAAATTAAAGAAGCCACAGAAGCTTTGAAAACTGTATTTAAGAAACATCCAGAGTTTAGACGAGAGAAAGAAAGAAAATATGTGAAGGTGGAGTTTCAGGAATTGGTATTTTAAAAGAGGAGAAAGGGTTTTTCCTGCATATCTAACATCTGAGTGGAGTTCCTGAGGGAAGTAGGATCGAGGAAGGGATGATAAAGATGTTTACTACATGTTTATGATGCTCTGCTTCCTTGGGGTTTGCCTGATGGAGTGAGCAGAGATCCGGAAAACTTTTCTCCTTTTCCTTTCCTTTCCTTTCCTTTCCTTTCCTTTCCTTTCCTTTCCTTTCCTTTCCTTTCCTTTCCTTTCCTTTCCTATACTTTCTTTTTTCTTTTCTTTCTTTCTTTCTTTCTTTCTTTCTTTCTTTCTTTCTTTCTTTCTTTCTTTCTTTCTGTCTTTCTCTCTTTCTCTCTCTCTCTTTCTCTCTTTCTTTATTTTTCTTTCTCCTCCCTCCCTTCCTTACTTCATGTTTATTTATTTTTGTGCTGGGGATTGAACCCAGGGCCTTCCTGCTGAGGTACATCACCAGCCCTTTTTTATTTTGAGACAGGGTCTCACTAAGTTGCTAAGGCTGCATTGAAACTTGCCATATTCATGATTCAGCCTCCCAGAGTGCTGGGATTACAGGCATGCATTACCATACCTGGCTTAGGTTTTGACTTTAGAGATAGGGCTACATGGAATTATGGGTTTATTTGGGGTACAAGTATGACTGAATGAAAAGGGTGAAAAGGTGACAGTGAAAGAAAAGAGGAGAACCACAAATCAGTGGGAAGGATGAAGAGTCAACTAGAAGCAAAGAACAAGAGGATGGAATTAAAGTGAGAAACATGTTCCTCACTGCATTGGAAAAGTTGGCCAAATCTCTCTCTCTCTCTCACACACACACACACACACACACACACACACACTCACACACAATGTCCACCTGTCATTGACCCCTCCCTGCCTGCAACACCCAGTGAATGAGCAAATAAATGCTTGTCTTTGGGCAATGTTGGCACGGATTGGCTAAATTCAAGAATAGTAATTAGGATAAAGTCTAGCAACTATAACAAAGGGCAAAATGGTAGTGACTTAGGTGAAAGTTTTTCTTTATAAGAGACCACTCATAGTTCATTTGTATGTGTCCCATAGTGATGGAGTCCTAGTCCACAGCTCCTCCTACCTCATTTCTCAGCATTGGCCTCCATCTTGGGCTCTAAGATGGTGGCTCCACTTCCTGCCATTAAATCTGCATTCTCTGCAAGAAGAGAATGGGGACCTAGAAGTCAGGCTTCTTCTTTAGGGAAATGACTGGTCACTTCTTTTGACTTCTCACTAGTCACATGGTCATGGAATAGTCAAAGGAAGGTTTAAAAAAATACAGTTTTCATCCAGATGGCTCTGTGCCCAGCTAAAACATATGGACTTCGCAATCAATATATGGACAAATGAACTCTACAGACATTTCTTAAAAGAAGAAGAGCAAATGGATGATAAGTATATAAACTGTCTAACATCTTTAGTCATTATGGACAAGCAAATTAAAACTACATTGAGAGTCCATCTCATCCGAGACAAAATAGCCATTATCAAGAATTTAAAAAATAGCTGGGCATAGTGGCACATGCCTGTAATCACAGCACTCTAGGAGGCTGAGGCAGGAGAATCACAAGTTTGGGATCAGCTTGAGGAACATAGTGAGACCCTCTCAAAATTAAAAACAAACAAAAAAAGGGCTGGGATTGTAACTCAGTGAAAAGTCTCTGAATTTAATCTCCAATATTATCAATAACAACAACAACAACACACACAAAAAACAATGAATGCTAATGAAGCGAAGAGGCAGGGGAAAGGAATTCTCTCCTACAATGCTGATGAGAATGTAAACTAGCACAATTACTATGGAAATCAATATGGACTTTCCTAAAAAAGACTCAAGATAGAGTTACCATTCAGTCTAGCTATCGTACTCCTTGGTTTGTTCCAGGAAGAAAGACAGCACACTAGAGTAATGTGTACATACCTATGTTTATGGTGATGCAATTCACAAGAGTTAAACTATGGAAACAGCATATGTGCCCAACAACAGATGAATGGACAAAAAATGCGGTGTGTGTGTGTGTATATATATATATATGCATGCAGTGGAATATTATTCAGCCATAAAGAAAAACAAAGCCATGTTGGAGGAAAATAGATGGAACTGGAGATGATTATGTTACATAAAATAAGCCAGTCTCAAAGAGCTAAATGTCACATGTTTTCTTTTATATGAGCAAACAATCAGTAAGTAAGTTCATAAAAAAAAAAAAAGAAAGATGACAGGAAACTAGAAGGTAGACTTGTAGGGTTGAAGAAGGGGATCAGAAGGGGAGAGGGGAAAAGAGAGGGGATAATGGGAACAAAAATAATGTTATAATATGATTATGTCAATATACCAAAATGAAGCACATTCTTCTGTATTATTGATATGCACTAATAAAAAAGAAAAAACCACATATGGTTTCTGTTACTAAAGAGGGCTGGGTAGTATTGGGGGGCAGCCAGTCTGTGGCATAGATGGGCATCTGATCAGTGGAGATCCCATGACAGACTCCTTGGGAGCTGACAGAAGGGGCCGACATAAACAGTGACTGGTTGCAATTGACATTTGGATGGGGACTGGGGAAGGGGGGCAAAGGGAGTGGGCAGGTTCTGGGGGAGGAGGAAGCAGCGGAGTGGTCAGGTGCTGAGTTGTGGAACCTCCTTCAGTTCTGAGCATGAATCTTGTGTCTCGGTAAGGTGCTTTTGGGTGGAAATAACAGCAAACTCCAACTTCAATCTAGGCAATAATAAAGTGGTAGAGTGTGGTCATGGGAGTTGAGATGTAGGGTGGTGTGTCAGCCAGGTTTTTGTCACTGTGACAAGATACCTGAGGAAAACAACTTAGAAGAGGAAAGATTTATTTTATTGCAAGATCTCAGAGGTTTCAGTCCAAGGCAGAAACATCATGATGGACGGGGATGGTGAAAGAAAGCTGCTTAGCTCATGGCGGCCAGGAACACCCCCAGAGATCCACTTCCTGCCACTGGGTCCTATCTCCTAGCATCCCACTATGAACTAACCCATTGGTGAGGTCCATGCCTCATGAGCCAATGTGCTCTCTGGGTCCCACCTCTGCACATGGCTTGTGTTGGAGATCAAGCCCTCCATAAATGAGTCTTTGGTGAATGCTTCATATTTAAACCTTAACAGAAGGAGTCCAGATATGGATCGCTAAGCAGCTCAGTGATGCCTCCAGTGATTCCAGAACTCAGGGTCATTCTTTACTCCATCACCTTTGTTTGTGCCTTCATCCTCAGAGTGAATGGCTGTACTCACAGTGACAACAGGGCAACCAATAGCCACAAGGCAACAAACTTCCTTGATCACCTTAGGCAGTAGAGATGGAAAGACAAGAAACTATTTATACTCAAATGGAGAAATTAACACTTTCCATTAGTTAAAATGGGCTGGTTTAGAAAATAAGCTCTTCCTTAAAGAATAAAGGATGCTTTTGAATGTTGACTAAGCAGCTTCCACCTCTGGAGATGGAATGGACTGGGTGGCTGGATAAAATCAGGTTCTGTTTGGAAACATAAAGTTTTCATTCCCCTTCCAATAAAACCTGTTTTCCTTAAGGTGGACTGAGAGTTCTTCATCTTTTCAACCCAGAGTGCTTGATTCAGGCATTAAGAAAAGACTCACGCTAGATGCTCCAAATGTGCTGGAGAAGAGAGGGAGAAAATAGTAAACAGAGATGTGGCCACACAAGCCAGTGAGATTCTAGAATGTCAGGGAAGGAAAGAGCCCTTCCAGTGATCTCCATGGTCTTTTGGGTCGATTTGTGTGATGGGCAGATCACATGACTTGAACTCATGAGAAGCCATGTCAGAGGAAATCTGGGCTCTTCCAGCAACACCTGAGCCAACTTGCAGCTTAGAGATCAAGAAGGGGAGCAGAGAATTCCTGTACAAGGGGCCATGAGCCCAGGAATAATGTGCCAGGTGGGAAATGAATGGCCGGTTGATGCACCAGGTATGGCTACATCTTGGACGGCAGATAAGTATCGTTCTGGAGGTCACCTTGATTGGCTGTAGCCATTGGAGTGCATCTTGAGAAGGATTCAGAGCCTTGGTTACTTGACATCCCTGAGCTCCTTACTGTAAATCTAGACATTTCATTCTTAGTTTCACTTTCTCTTTCAAAGTGCTATTCCTGAGGGGTTAGAATTTCACCATCCCATTCCTGTGAATCCCTCTGGAAGTGGGCTGAATGAGTTGCTTGTTTTATTTCTCTAAGAAGTAGCATAGCAGATAGGTAGGAAATAGTCTGAGGCAGAGTAGACCCAGCTTGAACCCCAGCTTCCTCACTCAACCGGCGAAGTGACTCCAAGACTCGATTTCCATTTTTTGGGGGGGGGTACTGGAGATCGAACTCGGGACCTTGCGCTTGTGAGGCGGGCAGCAGTACCACTGAGCTAAATCCCCAGCCCTTGATTTCCATTCTTCAAACCTAAGTTTCCTCACATGTGAAATGAAGAAAATAATGTCTGTTGGTATGGATGCTCCAGCGACCAAACCTAATAAATATAATAATAGATCCAAGGTGGTGCTCACTTTGCTTTTGGAGAAAATCTTGAAGCATTTCTCTGGCTTTGGTTCCTACAGTCCCCCAGACTGCAGATCACCCCCTTTCCTTAGGATTTCCTTCACTGTGTCTTTCATTCATCCATAAATGAATGCGCAGCTGTGCTACAGAATGGCATTGTCTTTCGTGGCTATTCAGATGCCAACACGAAGGCTCAAATAAGCTTCTTGACAGTGCTGAGTTTAGTTTTTCTCTTCCCTTTGGATTCCTTTCAGCCAGCTACATGGGACTCCACACTATCTTCTTTCAAAATGGCGCACCTCTGGACAGGATGAAATGAATTCGTGGAATTTCAAGGGCAGATATCTAGGCACTGACACCTATGAATACATAATTTCTTTTTGATCAAGCCAGAGCTGGCAAGGAGTAAAAGAACCAGAGAGAGCAAGGAGGTCATTGGAAATTACCATCCTTTTCAGATTTTATACCCCCATCTGGATTCTCCTGCTGAGAAGCTGGCTGGGCATTGAGACCTGGAAACTCATGCTAGACAGCTAACTAAGTCCTAGAAGTCAGCTCTTGATGGTATTTGGCAACCTTGGGCCTCTCTGGGCCAAGGGTTTAGTACCAAGAGTAATTGTGATTTACACCCCTAACCTCTTTGGGTGCAAAATGGTTTTGATTAGATGCATACCATGTTTATTAAGCCTTGCACAAGGCAGGCTGGGGGCCTGGCAGTTCTGCCATAAAAGGGAGGGAGATTTACACAGCTCCCTGCAGGATTCATTTAATCTCTCGGGGATTTACTGACCTTTAATTAGAACTGTTAAGTACTGTTTACACGGTCCCTAATTCATACAAGACCAATGTAAGGCTGAATTTTGCTTTCATTAAGCACCTATGAATCAAGAAAATAAGAAATAAAAAGTCTTTGCCAAGCAAGATGTAATTTGGGTAAGAAAAAAAAGAACATCAAAAATAAAAAACCATTAGCAGTTGGAAGCCTTACTTTAAGAGTAGTCTGATAGGGAAGAGGTGATACATGTTTTTAGGATGGATTTAAAACCAAAACCCCACCTGATTTGAAATTACTTGAATGAGGATTAGCTTTATAGTTTTAGAATTCTTTCTTACAGAGGCCTGGGAAAAAAGACTCCCGTGAATTCTTTATTATTGTTGAAGAATCAGGCTTCCCTTTGATCCACCAGAAGGAAGAGTGCCTGGTATCCTTTATGGGGGCCAACAGTGCACGCAGAAAATAACTTGGAGCTGCACCTTGAAACGTAGGTCTGTGAACCCCTGGTGGGTATAGATGGAAGACCAGGGCTACATGAAACCATGAAACTTTCTCCATGGGTATTACTCTGGGGTTTGGAGGGAGAAATACACCTTTTAAAAAGCATTGCAAAAAACACAGCAGTACTGATCTGAAGTCATAAACTCAAATGTGCACAGTGGTCAGGCAAGCGTGAGGCTGAGGCATTTGGTCTGGTTTGGGGTGCAGGGAAGTGCGGAACGCATGGCCCGTCTAATCAGGCACCCACTGCTGAGCTCTAGGCTCCGTAAAGACTGCAAGATGAATTATTAGAAAGCAGTCCCATTTACCCTTGGCTTTGGACTCATTCTTGAAGGAGAGCCCTATGCAAATCGCTCAGAGTCACAGCCTTATGCTGGGAGAAGTCATTTTCAGTCTTTGACACGTTAAGCTCACTGCTTTCCATTTCTTCCTTGGAAACAGAACACTTAAGCTATGACAGCCTTGGGTTGTGCAAAACAGATTAAACCCCAGGGTAGCATGATAACAACAATAGTCAACAGCCAACAATGATCAGAGTCACCAGATGTGCCGAGTGCCTTGTCTATATCATATTGTACAGGGCCCCCAGCTGGCTGTGTGGTTGTTATTATTGTCTTTGTGTGACAGATGAGAAAACAGAGTGAGCAAGGTAATGTCACTTGTGCAGATCACACAGACAGGAAGTGGCAAAGCAAGTCTCCTGCTCAGTCCCATAGCCCAAAACTTGTGTTCTTGAAGCATCGTGTGGAAGTCGGGGTGGAATTCTAGTGCTTCCCCCTATCATGCGTAAATGAGATCTTCTGCTCTAGATCTCTGCGGCTTCTTACAAACTCCCACCTGCTGGCCATCTCTGTCTGTGGAATGAGTGATTCCCTGAAAAGATGGGTTTGGGGATCAGGAATGAGGAGGGAGCTGGAGAAGATACCGCAACACGGCCCACATTTTAAGGCCCAATGCTAGGAGTGATGTGAGTCTGCATGTCCTTTGTTCCAGAGAAGAGAAGCATTTCAACACAGATGGAAATGATGAGACTTGCTTTGGTGACCCAGCAACGAGCTTAGCGTTCTTTTTAAATTGTGATAAGAAAAAAATATACAATAACATGAACTTCACCCTCTTAAACTTGTAAGTGTACAGTGTAGTAGTCCAAAGTAATATATATGTATATAGCAGATCTCTAGAACATTTTCATCTTGCATAATTGAAACTATATCCTTTAAACAATAATTTCCTGTCTTTTTCTCCTCCTGCCCCCAACCCCTGACATCCACCATGCTGCTTTGTTCTTGTCTAAGTTTGACTATTGTATGTGAAGGGTTGTTTTTTCTCTTTTTTTTCCAGTGCTGGGGTTTGAGTCCAGGACTCTGCCCATGCTAAACAACGCTTTACCACTGAACTGCGTGTCCAGCCCAAGTTTGACTATGTTAGGTACCTCATATAAGTAGAATGATGAAGTATTTGTCTTCTTATGCCTGTTTTTTCATTTAAGATGATATTTTAAAGGTTTATTTTTATTGTCGCTTGTGGCAGGGTTTTACCATGATTCCTTTTTCCATTCATCCATCAAGGAACACTGGTTTTTAGCACCTCTTGTCTCTTGCAAATAATACTGCAATGAACACAGGGGTGCAGGTATCTCAAGATCATGTTTTCAGTCCATTTGGATGAATATCCATAAGGAGGATTGCTTGATCATCTGGGAGTTCCACATTTAATTTCTGAAGAACCTCCCTAGTACAGTGCTAGCACCATTTTACATCCCACCAACAATGTAGGGGGTATCTGATTTTTCTACGTCCTCACCAACAGTTGTTATTTTCTGGTTTTATTTTATATTTTAAAATGTTGACCATATTAACACACATGAAGAGATGTCTCACTGTTGTTTGGATTTGCTTTTCCCTGATAAGTGATGCTGATCTTTTCATATGCACATTAGCCACGTTTATGTGTTATTTGGAGACAGATCTGTTCACATTGTTTTCTGCCCATTTTAAAAACAAGGTTATTTACTTTTTTACTGTCAAATTGTAGGAGCTCCTTATGTCTTTTGGATGTTAACTTCCATGACTTGCAGATATTTTCTTTCTCCCAGTTTGCCTTTTCACTCGGTCAGTTGTTTCCTTTGGTGTCCAGAGGCATCTTAGTTTCAAATAGTGCAATTTGTCTGTTTTTTATTTCATCACTTATGCTGTGGGTATCATATTTAATAAATAATTGCCAAAGAGTTTAGCTCTTGACCAGATAGATTCCAGAGAGCCTTGTAGGGAAAGCCCCGTACCTCTACCCTTAGTGGCCTAAGGTCTGTGTCTTAGGTTGAGTTCTGCTAGAGCAACTAGGATGTGAGGATAGATAGTTTAGTTGGGCAGAGATTCTAGGTGGCTTTGGTAGGGGAATAAGGAGATTAAAAATGTGCATTAATAAGCAAATTATAATCATGGGCAATTGGGGCTCTATCCTACTGATATAGGATTGCCAAATAATGTATCAGAGATCAGATAAATCTGAATTTCAATGAACAAAAATGTAAAATTTTAGTGCATATGCACATGTTGCATGGATTCTGCCTTAACAAAATTTTTGTCCATTATTTACTTGAACTTTAATTTTAATTTGTTGTACCTCTGTACCTGTATTTGGATTTGATTGATCCAGCAACAATATACTAGGAATTCTGGGAGATGATGGAGAATGTGTTCCAGACTTATGTCCCCTGAGAGTCAGGGAGGCAAGAGCTGCCTCCTCTGTCTTAGGTTTGTCGTTGGTTGAGGGCTGCTCTTGGGCTCATTTGCTCTCTGGCACTTTCAGTCTTCCCTGCCTGAGGCTGAGCTGGCTCTGGTAGCCAGAGAAAGCTCTAGACAGGAGACAGGAGGACAGAGGTGAGACAGGAGATTAGGCTGTGGCAAACTGGCTGGGCAAGTGGGTATGACTGGTCAATCACAGAGATCCAGGAGACATGCACCCAAGGCCTGCATCTGGAACCAATCAGAAAGTATTATCTTTAATTTTTTTTTTGCAAGAAATGAAGCAGGTTTTTGATAGGCCAGCCTAGATCTGACGTCAGCCTAAGGAGCAGGGGAGACAAAAGATGGCCACCATTAAGCTCTTGGCCGCTGTGTTCTCTTTCATAGTGGTCTACTCTCACCCTGTACTCCTTTTTCTACTGTCCATTGGTCAGCATTCACTCTACAGAGCATGTTTCTTTATGTACCTTCAATAAATGTAAAACCTCACTTACCTTTGGTGCTTTTGTCCCATTGTTTGCTTAGGACAAGAAGAATCTAGGAAGTCTCTCTAGAAGAAGTCCCCAGAACCCCAGAACCTGGAAACAGAGGTGGTCACACTCGTAGACCAGGGTGAGCAGAGAGAGGGGCCCAGGGTGCATTAATAAAGGAGGCTCACAGTTGGGATCAAGCAAGTGCAAGGTCAGGCTCTTTCCCTCATCCTGGCCTTGGCCCCAGCTTGTAATAAGAGCTCTTGGATACTTGAGGGGTAAAAGGTACAGGTGAGGCACCAGCAGCACCCACTGTAGTCTTCCATCCGTCTACAGACCAGCATCCCAGGGTGTTAAGGATTCCCCTTTGCCTCAAGATTTCCCAAACTTTATAAAGGTACTCCTGTTTGACACGTGGTGAAGAGAATATGCTGGCTTATTACTTATCACTCTTCATTTACGATGACTTTCTGTCGCTCTGTTTTACCAGGCACAATAGCTCTTTGGTAGTAATCCTGTCGTGATCATCTAGCCCAGGAAGTAAGACTGTTAGCTCTTTAGAAGTGTCCATTTTTCTAGGAAGAGATGGGGCAGATGACATCATTCCGAGCTGTAAAGGAGGTGAAGAAGCAAGGTTTGCCTAAACTCATGTTCAGAGGTTCTCTTCATCTGCTCTTGCTGGATGGAAATGTGGTACTGGCAACAGGAATGAAGGATTTCTCTTCCTCCTTTCCTCTCTCCTGTGTTTTGGTCCACATATTGAACATGTATTGAGTGTCTTCTCAGCCCTGGTGCCATACTCATTTTATCTGTATCAGAGGTATCAGTCTATTTTAAGCACCAAAATGTCTTTAATGCTCTGTTTTCAATTCTCAAAAAATGTGGGTTTTCTTGGGTAGGTTTTCTAACATCCCTGAGCTGTCAACAAACTCTTTGTGTTTTCAGACTCCTCCTATGATTTACATGTCTTTACTTAAGTGGAAATGAAAGATCTTTTTATCTGTGTAGCACAGCCGTGTTGAGCATAAGCTTCCTATTTACTGACAGAAATGGGTGTGGACCCTGCTCCTGACACTTGCTAGAGATCTAGAAATCGGGAGCTCTCCTAACCTTTCTGGGCTTGTGCTTCATGCCTGAAGGGCAGGGATGAGAATGGGATTCACTGTCTAGGACCATTAGAGATTCAGGAGGAGCTAGATCATCCTGTGCTCACTATCTGCCTCTAACCCTTGAAGGCCTGAACAACAGGGGGTGATTTCTACCCAGGTTCTATTCTTTGAAAATTACGGAGGCTTCTTCTCTATCACCCTCAGGGGAATTAAAAGCAACAATTAAAAGTGGAAGATAATTCAATATAAGTTGGCTTAGTGAGTTAGATCAACACCCACTTTATTGACCCTGTAGTGAGTTTAGCTCACCTCAAGATAATTCCAGATGGGTTTTTAAGGTATATCATCTGTGGATTAAGATTGCTCTTTTAGAAGGCAAACCCTCCAAAACAACTAGAATTTGCATGCATGACATTTTTGGGGAAGCAATCCCAGAAAGTGGTGGTCCAGAGAAGTAGGACCCTGAGAATGGAAGGGAGAGGAGCCAGGACAAGGTGTGTTAGTGGGAACATATGGCTCTCTGGACCAAGGGCCTCCATGGTGACCACAGCCCCTGCAAGTGGAATGGGCTTTTTTCCTGCAGCCGGGAGAAGATGGCGGGCATGAGAGGCACACACTCCAGCCGGGCAGTGGCAGGCATCATATCTCCCACATTCCATGGTCAGAGGGAGTCTTGGGGTCCAAGCCCCATGAAGGGGGTGTAGGTAGTTCTTTTGCCCTAGGGGCAGAAGGAGAAGCACACCTGTTGTTGAGCAGCACTTCTGGGTAGCCCAGGCCGTTGTAGGGATTCAATGAGGTCACAGTTACAAGGCCTGTGACGCATGGCCCAGCAGGAACTAGTGTGTGATGAGCGCTAGCTGCTCTTTGAATCATGATGATGTACGGCCCACTAGAGTACAAACAGTTTAAGAGGGACTCTGTCTTCCTTCTAATAGTGCTGATATTTATCCCTGAGTCCTTTCTGTGTGCTGGGAATCTTGCCAAACAATATCCTTACAACAACGCCACGAGGGAAGTAAGTATGATTTTTCAATTCAAGATAGGGAAACCAAATCTCAGTGAGGTTAGGAAGTTGGCACTGTACTGCAGCGTCTGTCTGTCCGGCCAGTCTTCAGCATCAAGCCTTACCGAGGGCGAGGGGTCCCTAAACGTTCTCAGACAGGGGTGATGTTTTTCTGACCTTATGGTGGCACAAGAGACCTTGCCGCTACTCCTTCCTCCCACATGTCTTTTCCCCAAAGATGGCAAAGCGCCCAATTTTTCCACACTGTTGGCCAAAATAACCTTCCTCTTGCCACTTGATTACTGTACATACTTCCAAGACTTGGCATTCCTCTTCACCCATCTGCCCCTTGGCTCCTCTCCTGGTCCAATCCAGAAATTTCCCTAATGCTCCAGGTACCATGCCAGGGCACATTTATAGGGACCATGACATTTGATGGAAAAAGTGGGCGGTGGGTTCCAGAAAGTCCCAGGCGATTAGATAACCTCCTATGTTTTCAGTGCTTAGTATCACCAAACAACACCTCTCCCTTAGGATTCTGATCTGACCCCTATTCCTAGTCTAGCTGTCTTTAAAAAAAATACTTGGAATTTCACTTGGGGGGCCCTTCTGGGAATTTGACAACCTCCCCTTCCTTTCATTCAACTAAAGGCTGAAAATATCAACTGGCTTTTATCCTACTCCTTGCCTATTACATTATGTTCTAAGGAGAATCTCTCTTACTCTGCAATTAAAAAAACTTTGGGGGGAGTTGGTGGTTATGGTAGACAATAAAAATAATTCCGAGGTTATTTGAGAGCTGACATTCCATACAATAGCAATAAGAACGTTTTCCAAATTTAAAACTCTGATGAAGGAAGTGGGTTACAATAGCAGCAACCTTTGACCCTGACCACTCATAATGGTTTCCTGGATTCAGGGATATTATGGGCTGGAGCCAAGGGTTTCTGCAGAGAGAGCACAAGATGGGTTAAACTTAGAACACAATGTGTGAGTTCCAGGAGGGGCTGGTGGAGGGCCGGCTTTCTTTCCGGTGAAAAATGATTCCTTTCCAAACAAGGATCTGGTTCTTTCTTGCTATCCTGCCAGTGCCTGAGTATTGGTTCTGCTGCTCACATTTTTTTTTTTTAAACAGGGTCTTGCTAGTGTAGTTTAGACTGGCCTTTAACTCACTATGTAGCCCAGGCTGGCCTTGAACTCACAGTGAGCCTCCTGCCTCAGGCTCTTCAGTGCTGGGATTACAGGCACGCACCCTGATGCCCGTCCTGCTGCTGATTTAAAGAGGAATTTTTCTTCATTTCTTGAAATTTCAATGAATCTGAAAGTCTTCTATTTCTAGCAATTATTCATCTCCAGAATATTTACTGAGTGGCTCCTGTGTGCCAGGTCCTGTTCTAGGTGCTGGAATGTAGTAATAAGAAAAAAATGTCAGCAAAAAAGCTCCATCCACAGGACTTCTATAGCAGCACAATTCCTCAACCACAGCTCTATTGGTGCTTTGAGCTGGAGACTCCCTTGTTGGGGGCTGTCTGGTGCATTGTAGGATGTTCCACAGCACTGCTGAACCCCAGCCACCAGTGGTGACAATGAACAGTGTCTCCAGATGCTGCTGGGTTTGAACTACAAGACCCTGAGCAGAGGCTGGAGACCCTGTCACATCAGGAGGGAGAACACTTGCTCTGTAGGCAGGGTGGTTCTCCAGGGAATGGACAGCCCATGAACCTCGGTAAGCTGGACAATCAACTGGAGGTGGATATGTGTATGGGGTAGGTTAAAGAGAGTTGAGTCTTGGTAATGGGGCCAGGATGGGAGGTTGTTGTCATTTAAATGACATGGTTGGGGGCATACTAAAGAAGTTGACATTTTCAAGTTCTTGAAAGAAGCACAGAAGTGGGATGTATGACTGCAGAGGAGGAACATTCCAGAAGGAGGTGACAGCCAATGCAAAAGCACTGAGCATCTGTAGTGCCTTCAGAATCACGGAGACCACTAGTATGACTGGAGTGGAGGAAGCAAGAGGAGATGCTCAGAGAGGAGGCAGAGAGACGAAGGGAGGAGCATTCAGAGTGAGAACAATGCTATACAATAAGAAGGCCCTTGCCTTGCCTCCATGTTTTTTTTCCACCAAATATTTTGTTCCAGAAATGTAAGTTTGTGCTGCTGGGCAGCACTCCTGCCCAATGTATCAAAATGTTTTGTAACTGTTGGAACTTCTGGCCCTCTTAGGAATGTTGTTAGCCCCGCCCCTTTATAAGAATGTTCTGTTAAGCTCCGCCCCCTCACAAGAATGTTCTGTAACTCTACCTCTCTGCTTCAGCGAGCATGCCTGCCTACCCTGTAGATTCCTATATAAGGAGTCTCTTATTTCTGGTAGGGTGCTCAGACTTCAGAGTACAAACTCCTCTGAGCCCACCAGCGTAATAAAGGTTTTCTCCACTTCTTCGAGTGACCATCGGATGCTTGAGTCTTCAAATCCTGGTGGCTGCGACACTGAGCTGTGACACTAGGCTGCAACACTGAGCTGTGCCTCAGAGCTGTAACACTTGGCAACAGCCAAGCTGTTCCGCTTTGCCACAGCAAGAGCACTCAGCACCAAGGGAGTTTGTGGCTGTTGTCAGGTTTTGCTTTTCTCTGGATAGAAAGGAAATCATCATCCGATTTTGAACTGAGGCACAACATCATCTGCCTTGTGTTTTTTTTTTTCCCTTAAATTGTTTTACTGGTACATTTTAGGTATACAATCCGTTACATTTATCATTGGGTGCTTGTACCTGTGCATGATGTATCTTGGTTCTTATTTTTTTCCCCATTACCTGTGCACCCTTCACCCCCTCCACCCTTCCATTTACATAGATTTACATAGATTTCGTTTCCTTTTTTTTTTTTTTCTCATAGTTTTTCATATGTACAAGAGGAAGAGGAAAACATGAACTTTAACAGGACAACTCCAGCTGCTGTGGCCTTGAGAGTAGACTTTGGTGGAAACAAAGACAAAATCAGTGCCTCAGCGAGTCAGACTCTGACTCCAGGACTCCCAAGGGTTGAGTAGGTGTCTGTGGGCTTCAGGGGACTCCGTCATCTCCACTCTCTGGTGAAGATCCTAGGTCCTCCTCATCCTCACTTCATCCTTCTCTCCATGTTACCTTTTATTGTTTGACTCTGCTTGAGGTAACAGCCTGATTTTCATTCTGGAAATAAGTAATTATAGTGACTAATAAAGTGTGATAGAAATTGCAAACTAACAGGTACCAAGGACTTACTACATGCCAGATGCACTGCTAAGCTCTTGGCCTTGTCGCATTTAATTGTGACAACAACTCCATGAGGCGGATACCTACCTCATCATTTTTCCGCAGCCCAGAGGAAACTGAGGCCCAGAGGGTTTCAGGAGCTCCTCGGAAGCTATCTCACCTCAGGCCACATCGGGTGTGGGAGGGGGATGAGCACGGAGCTGGTGTGGAATCTCCATGATTGCGCGGGCACCAGCCCATGTTCAAAGCTGTGCTCTCCTCCCCACCTCTGGAACTCATGGAGAGATTGGAGGGCGGCAGAGAAGAACGTGCAATCTCCTCTCCTCCACTCTGAACCTTGTCAGCCAGAGTCAGAGATGGTGAGCTGTGGGTGGCAGGTTGGAGCCAACCCTTCCCTCCAGTGGGTGGGGCTGGAGAGCATTGGAGTTCACAGCCCAGACTCTAGAATCTGCAGACCCAAGTTCAAATCCAGCTCCACCGCCTAGGAGCTCTGGGACCTGAGTCAGTTACCTCACCTCTCTGAGCTTCAATTTCCTCACTGCTGGGACTGAACAATGGTGTCATAGATGCTACTGGTGCCCATGCCATCCCGTTGCCCCCTCTCATCTCCCCAGCACTCCCCCCTTAGGGGAAAGGTCCCACCAGGCTGGGCCTCAGTTTCTCTGCCCCACAGCCCTGTGACTGTGACTATGCCATTGCCCAGGGCAGGCTGGAGAGATGGACCTGAGAGTTGGTGCCTTCCGGGAGGAACCTCAACCAATAAGGTGGAGAAAAACCTGTCAACATCCGCTTCTGTCCTCCCTGGGCCAGTTCTGAGGTGTGTTCTCCTGTGTCTCGGGACCACGCATTGTTGTGCCCTGATACCCACCGCTGTCACCTCGCATCGCTGCCACCCTTTGTTCCTGCTCTTCCCTCACTGCTCAGCCCCTCCTCCTTGCTTCCTGGGGCCACCTACCAAATAGGCCTCTTATACCTGGAGCTGTAGCTTAGGGTCTGCTTCGGGGAGGAAACCAGACCAGGACAAGGAGGGTTCACGTGCTTGGAATTGTGATGGTTATTTTAAAAAGTGAGTGTAAAGTACTCAGCAGATGGCTAGATATTGATGATAGATAGACAGACAAAACATTGGAAAATGGCAATGAAGAGGAGGAGGAAGAACGAGGTGGAGGAAGCAGCTCAGGAGGGGAGGAGGAGGAGGAGGAGGAGCAGGAGGAAGCAATGGAGAAGGTGGTGTGTGAAGGCTGATTGTGGAGCAGCACAGGGCATGACCTGCAGGGCCAGCAGCCCACCCAGATCCACACAGAGCCCGCGTCCACCCTCCTGCCACCCAGTGGACAATGTTCCCTAGGAGCAAGCTGTCCCCACTGTCCCTGTGCTCCCAGGCAGCTGATGGTCAGAGTAAGCGAGGGCTCACGAGTAGGGCAGAAGACCTGGCTGGAAGCACCCGGGATGATAAAATCAGGTCCCTCGTCTAAGCAACTCCTCTCTCACGTGGAAAGCTGCATTTCCTTCATCCGAGGCATCTGTTCTTGGGATTTCCCCTTGGATTTCAGTGGACAAGGGACTGATGCTCAGCCTGGGACAAGCCTGACTGTGTCGTCTCAGACTGTCGTTCAGCTTCTGGCTTGGGGTGGCTTGTTTCCTGCCTTGCTCATTCACTCCAGAACACCCAGTGTTTAGATCAAATGATCTGGAATTTTCCAAGCAGCACAAAGAGTTAGAGTTCACTCTTTACAGCTAGAGGAATGCTTGCAATCATCTCTTCTAACCCTCATTCATTCCACAAGAGGGAAACCAAGGCCCAGGGAGATTACCAGCAAATGCTACACAGCTAGAGGGTAACAGAGCCCAGAATAAAATTCCCTTCTGTGGACTCTCAATAGCTTTTCTTGTTCTGTTATTAACTTCCCCTGCAAGTCAAGTAGTCAGAAATGTACCGGGAATGCATCCTTTGGTCAAGGACAAATCTTTTTGTGAACAGTGGCTTCCTCATTTAGCTCTTTCATAAGTCTTGCTTTTCACTTGTCAGGTTTAAAAAAAATCAGGACAATTCTATGCTTTAAAATAATGAATCTGTAAAGACTTTCTATGTAACCGCAATGTTACGAAAGCATGAAAAGCTACATGTTGAAGTGAGTGGTTGATTTTTCATTCTAAATAGAATGTAATTCGTCTAATTGATTTGGTGGAATCTATGAATTCTGAAACTTTGTTTTTTCTGAGTAAAATGGCCAACCCGCCGATCTGGGACAGGAAAAAGGGAAGTCAGAATGAAGAGAGCAGGAGAGAGAGAGAGAGAGAGAGAGAGAGAGAGAGAGAGAACATAAAAACATAAGTATGTCAAAGATATATATAGAGAGAAGCCAGAACATAAATATATCAAAACTCTTTAAGGCACTAGAAAGAATTCACAGAAAAATTTAAGAAAACCACATTTTTGGCACCCATCTGAACCTCAAAATATTTACGTGTGTTCATTTATATCTTGCTTTATTGACCCAGAAAGGAGTGGGAGGAACAATGGCCTTCAGAAAAGATTAGTACACAGTATTTATTGACCATTCATCCATTCTGCACCAAGAGTTGCCTGTACATTGTTCTGTCCAACTTGCTTACCCAAGCGACTGTAGCAGGGGCCTCCTGTTATCTCCATGTCTAGTGGGTTGGATGGTGCCCCCCCCCACCATAAAGATACACCCACCTGGAACCTGTGAATGTGACTTTATTTAGAAAAACTCTTTGCAGATGTAATTAAGTGAGGTGACCCCCGAATCCAGTGACAAATATCTTTAAAGAAGAGAAGGCCATTTGAGGCTGGAGGCAGAGATTGGAGTGTGAGGCTAGGAATGCTAAGTATCACTAAAGAGCACCGGAAGCAAGGAAAGGGATATTACATGGACCCTCCTTCGGGGCCTCAGAAGGAGCTTGGGGCTTCCGCCCTCCAGGACTGAGACAGAATAGATTTCTGTTGTTTTCAGCTGGCCAATTTGTGGTAAATTGTTTCAGCAACCCTAGAAAAATGAATCCAGCATTTTACAGGTTGTGGTATAGAGACCCCCCTAGAAGTTAAAGAACATATCCAAGTCATATACTCCAGCGTGCCATGGGTGCAATTAAAACCCTCAAATTCACAGCCGATCCTGACACTAGGTGGGATTTTAAAAAGCAGCACACTGTACATAAAGAAATGCATGAAAAGCCTTTCGCCCAGCTCTAATGGTAGCTCTCTTTGGATTCGGAGATTTCAGGTAACGTTTTCCTTCTTCAGTGTTGTTGTAGGTGCTGCTCACATTATCTAATATCACCAATATTGACTATTCAGTTTGAAGAAAGAGTGAGAGCCTTTTCCCTGAAAGACAGTGCGTAATAGCAGAGCCTTAACTGAATTGGCAGCATGCAAAATTGCAGGGTATAAATGATGACTGTGATGCTCCCCATTAGTCCATCCACACACATTTATTTTCAGGGTCCAGAGGCCCAAGTTATGGCAGGGAAAAGCTCATCTTCTTCCCCCTTTCCCCAATCCCTTCCTGAGCAGAAAATCTAAAAGTTCCCTAGGATTACAGCCGCCAGTGTGGGTGTGAAGAGAGAAGACAGAACAAAGAGTTCTTAATTCCACTCTTTTGAAAAACCCAGCGAGCCTTGTTCTCTTAAGCTTACAGAGGAATGTGGATTTTTTTCCCCTTGGCAATTTTAAACCTATTTATTGTGAGCAATTTAATGTTATGGTTGGGGTCTTAGTGGTTTGGAACCAGCTTCTGTAGGGCCAAGAATAGCCAAGAATAGAGAAGCAAACAGGCTGAGTCTCTCAAGTTTTGAGATAAAGTTTCAGTCACACTGGGGAATCAGAGGGTTCTAGAATCCTGAGGACAGAGAAGTGGACTTGGGGGACAGCACAGTAGTGGCCCCCGAGTCTCTGCGTGTGTGAGACCCTCACTTTCTTTGCTCTGTGTAGACATCGTCTCATGGAGGCCTAAGAGGGCGACTCCATCCCTTCCAGCTTCCACACAAGGAACTGAGCCTGGAGAGGGCAGGGAGATTGAACACAGAGGAAGCTGGGAGGACGGACTCTCCACCCTCAGCGCTTGGCCTTCTGCGGAGGGCGCTGGTGTAGAGCAAGAGATCAGAGACGCACAGACGAAACGCTCTCACATCCGGGAGCCGCGGACTGCGGAATCTGCCCTATGCCCGAGGCAACGGAGGACAACTCAAGGGAGAGCAACAAATGGTGTGGAATTCATAATCTGTGTCAAGAACAGGTGCTTTGTGGACCCCAAGATGTTCCTCACAGCGGTGGGACCCTGAAAAAGTAGTTTCCCCTTTCTGGGCCTCAGTTTCCCAATTAACACATCAGGATATGGTTCTTTGATCACCTGGGAAATCTTTCTAAAAATAGAAGTTCCAACCACAGAGTGAAAAATAGTGCCCGATCCCACTTCTGTAAAGCATTTGAAATGGACCTGCAGAAGCAGAACAGAGTAGCAATTGCCAGGGTGGGGTGAGCTGCGGAGATGGGGAAGTGCTGATCATTTCATAAAAGCCCAGAGTGATGTCCCAGTGAAGGGTGGAGCTTTCTGGGAAGGTGACAGCAAAGCTGAGACCTGAGAGCCACGGTGAGCCAAGTTTTCTAAAACTTGCAGATGGGAAGGATATTGCAAGCAGAGGACACAGCAGGGCAAAGGCCCCACCATCGGCATTTATTTATTTATTTGCCTAAGTATTGGGGAGGGTAATTAATCTATAAATATATATAAAGACATGCATGCATTAAGTGCAGAAGGTAATGGCTTTTCCAAAGGTGTTTATTTCCATCGCCATGGCCCAGATACAGATTTTGAGCATTTCTGCCTCCCCAGAAAGTTCTCTTGCCTCTGAATCCTGGTCCCTTGTCCTATAATACTGCTCTTTTATTGCCTTTGAGTAGTTTTTCTTCTCTTTCTCCTCCTTCCTCTTTCTCTTCTCCCTCATCTCCTTTTCCTCCTCTGCCCCCTCCTCCTCCTCCTCCCCCTCCTCTTCCTCCTCCTCTCTGCCATCCTTCTCTTTCTTTTTTCTGGACAAGGGATTGAATCTAGGGCTTTCACATGAAGCTACATCCCCAGCCCTTTTTATTTTGAGACAGTCTTGCTAAGTTGCTGAGTTGTCCAGGGTGGGCTTGAACTTGTGATTCTCGTGCCTCAGCCTCCCAGAGTGCTGGGGCTACAGGTATATTCTGATATGCCTGGCTTTGACTTCTCTTTGAGTGTCATAGAATTGCAAACAGGCAGCATGTACTTCTCAATGCCTGGTGTTTCTTACTCAACACCAGGTCTGCATGATTGATCTCTGGTTCCACACCATTCCTTTCTCTTTCTTGCTGAGTAGTATTCCATTGTATGGATGTACCACAGTGTGCTTATCCATTTTCCTGTTGGTGGATGTTTGCATTGTTTCCAATTGGGGCTACCATGAATGTTTGTATGCAAATCTTCCTGTGGACATGGGCATTTATTTTTCTCAGAGGTCAGTTTTGGGTTACAGGGTAGACACATCTTTAACATTATATTAGAAATCACTGAACAGTTTTTCAACTGATTTTCTTGGGAAGCTAGGCTGGGATATCACAAGATTAGGAGGTTTCTTGGAAATTCTGACACTGCACAGTTATTTCCCTCCACCACTCCCAGGCTTGCAAATACACAGTCCTGTCTCTTGACCTGTCAGAGGGTTAACCTTCAGTCTTCCCTGCAGGTACCAGGCACACCCAGGACAGCTGTGCCCACGGATAGGACATCCTTTTCCCTCCCACCTCAGCCTCCCTCCTCCTCCCAGAGCTCGTGTGTATGCAGTGGTGGTGCAGGGACTAATTCTTTGCAGCTTGCAAGTTGCTGTCTCCCTTGGAGCAGACAGGAGGGCGCCCTGGTACTGTTAAAGATCATAAGCTTTGATAACCTGCTCTCCTGATTTATGGTAGCCCAAGTCTCCACATTCCCCTAATGAGTGTCAACCTATTTATTAAATGCTCAGGACCATGTGTGAGCCGGACCGAGGTAAGAAGCCAATCATATTTTCATTTATCCTGTTCGGGCCCCTCCTGTTGGCTGAGGCCCTCTTTCCCCAAGACCGTCCGCCAGCCAAGGCCTTCCCTTTTCATCTCCCAAGCAGGGGACTGCAGGATAGATCGCTGGCTAAGACGGTGGGATGGGGGCTGCAGGGTTTTCACTTTCCTACTGACTTCGTAGGTGTTTAGAAGTTAATGATACTCAGCACCTCATGATTCTTTCCCAGATGTCAAACAAAGACTTGAAAGGGAAAGTGGCCCGAGTGGAGAGGCCAGAGGTCCAGAGTCAGGACAGAAACCCATGCAAGCCTCTCTCTTTCCATCACCCAGCCCGAGAGGTGGATGAAGCCTAATGCAGGAGAAGACAGATGACTATTTCTGAAGTCCTTGGGATCTAATGAAGTCTTAATTCATCTCCTTTAATTCCCTTTGAAAAACATTTTTTTTAAAGCACAAATCAAAATAACAAATGGCTGGGCTGCTTTAATCTCCAATTCTTCTCACCTTTTCCCCTTTGCAGCTTGGTCACTGTCATTTTCTTAATCTCCGGAGATTCCGCCCAGATTCCTTTCAAGAGGCATCAGCTGTGTCTCTTTGGCTTGGTCTTCTGGAAGTGGCATAAATATTTCTGCCTGCTGGAGGCCCCTGGCTGTATGCTGACCTTGGACGTGGTGGGGAGAGGGGAGGGGCGGGCCAGGCTACAGTTCTCCTGGCAAGGGACGCTCTAGACAGCTGGGACTGGAGATGCCGAGCCATTCTGGATGCTTGTGGGGCTGGGGAAGTTTGTGTCTTGAGCACTGTTAGTTTAAGAGCAGCTGTGTTTGCCCTGTGATCAACAGTTTCATTGATTGAATGGTTCCCTGGCTTCATTTACAAAAAAAAAAAAAAAACAACAACAAAAACCTCAGCAGTAAGCTTGCAAGCAGTGTGATCTTTTCTCCCCATCCTGATTCATTCTTAGATCTTGGAACTTGCCTAGACCCCTGCTTAGAACAGATGCCATATAAATGTTTGTTGAATGAATGAATGAGCAAACGAATGGATGAGGGATCAGGTGACAATGGTGAGAAACTTTGCCTTGAATAGTGTTTGTATAATGGGCACAGAGAGAGCCTGGGCTGTGGCAGCTTGGGCTTGCTGGACCCCTGTAGCAGACACTGGTGTTCATCTAGCCATGCTCGTTTCCTCTTTCTACCTTAGCAATGGAACCTCCATGTTTTTAGCTGGACTCTGGAGGTGTGGAATAGAGACCCCATTTCCCAGGCTTTGTAGCAACAAAGCATGGTTGGGTATGTCCTAGTCATTGAAACGGAAGTGGTGATGTGTGACTAATGGCTTTAAAAGACAGATGGGACAGACCCTTTTCTTCTTTTGTTTTGTTGTCCATATGGCTGGAATGCAGACATGAAGGCTGGAGATCAAGCAGCCATAGCGGACTTTGAGGCAGGAAGTTAAGAGTCTTAAAAAAAAAAAAAGGCTGCTTGGATCCCTGTGGCATGTTAAATGGGTATATCACCAGGACCTGCCTGCCTCTTAACTTCTTTGATGTGTGAGAGAAGTGGACTTCTCACTTATTTAAGCCAATATTTTGAGTTTTTCGTCACCTGCAGCCAACTTAATCCTAAAGCATTCAATATGATTTGGAAGGCCTGACCTTTCACTTACTAATATACTGGCTTAAAACACCTTAAAAATAAAATGCCCAGGATACATTAGCCAGAGGACAAATGACTCACAGTCTGCTGACTGAGAAGCAAGAATTGCAATGAATCAAAAAGAAATCAGTTTGAAACTTCAGTGATACAGATAAGGTTGACACTCTGTTTTTCTTTGGAAAGTATATCAAAAACAAGAAAAATATAAGCCCAAGACCTAGGCTTGATAGTTAAGCAATTGAAAGCAGACAGACCAGGCTTGGCAGAAGCAGGCAGTGCCTGGCGTGGGACTCAGTAAGATGCAGTCACGTGGCAAATGCCAGCTGTCTTCATGCCAATCTCCTGCACCTTCAGCATCCTCAGCTTTGCCAAGTGAGCACAAGGTAGGTCCTGCAGAGCTTACTGCAAGGCCCGATTGGAAAACAGAGCGAATATTTAGGTCAAAAAATAAAAAGATGGTATAAATGTGTTTGAAGAGAGAAAGTATGTTGAGCATTTTCAGGGGGATTAATGGGAATGTAACTTTTATTATAATAAATTGATTAAAACATTCACTGTATTTCGTGATCACCCCTCAACCACATTTACAGCAATTTCTGTCAAATAATAACATCCCAGTGTGTCCTCACCGGCCTTATTCACAGATCTGGCACCATGCAGTTTCTGGCTCTTCCTCAAAGTCAAAATGGCCACGAAAGGTAAACGTTTTGGATCAATTCAGGGCACCAAGGCAGCCACAAGAAAGCATCTAAAGACATTCAGGAAAGAGGACTCCAGAGCTGCTTCAGAAAGTGGCAAGAACAATGGGACAAGTGTGTTCAGAGCGAGGAAGATTTTGAGGGGGATTCGTGGCCGTGTGTCTCTTACTGTAATAATCCTTTAAAAATGAAAACATTCACCATCAGTTTTGATCACTCCTCCTACATAATGCCAAGAAGATTGGGTGCTATCCTGAAGGCGCTAGGGCCACACAAAGGGAGTTCAGGCTCAAGGTCTGATGGGGATTTTAGGAGGCCCTCAGATTGTTCAGTAGGCAGAAGGTTGGGCGGTGATCTGTTGCTGGGGAGAGGAAGCCTCAGAAAGGCAGGGAGGTCGCCATGTAGGGACCCAGGAGGCAGAGGATGGTGGCAGGACAGGGACTTGGTGGTAGCAGAGGGAGGCAGGGAGAACAGGGTGGGAGAGACTCGGGGCATAGTCCAGGCAGTCGGCAGCTGGCTGCAGGTTTCCTGGGAGGGGTTGGAGAGGTGAAGAGAGAGGAAGTCCCAGGAGCGGATGAGGATGCACGAGTGGCACCACTTGACAAAGAGCAGTGGGCTGGGTGTCCCTGCCCCAGGAAAGAGAGCCACACGTGCCTCCTGTTGCCGCCTGCAAAGTGCCAGGGGCTCCCACAGCAAACGGGGGACCCATCTGTGAGCAGCGGAGATCAGGGTTCTTGGGACAGAATCAAGGGCCTGCAGCAATGGAGAGAGAAGTGGGCAAATGGCTTCCGGCTGGCGCTGCTCAATCCCTGCGATGGGCACCTCAAGGAGGAGGCAGCTGCTGGCCAGCTGACTGCTGAATGGGAGGCTGTCAGCTCCTGATGGATCAAGGGAGTGGGGGACAGTGTCATCCCCGAAAGCTGCCAACCAGAGGCACTGAGGGCGGCAGGCCCTGCACAGTCTGGAGGCTCCCTCTATTTTTAGGGTGAAAACCAACCCTACTGTGAATTGCTAACCCTCTGCAGCTGGCTCATAGAATGGGGCTTGGAATCCTTGCATCTCCTTCGGCTGAAGCAGCTTGCATCCTTGGATTGCTGTACGGTCGATTATTATCCCCAAATGTAGGATCCACTGGCTGAGTCTTTTTTTCTCCATTCTTTCCTGCTAGTTATCTCATGGGGGAGAAGAAAAGCAGTGATGTTTTAGAATCGTGCACCTAGCCATCCACCTCCTGCTCATCAGGAGCCCGCAGTGCTCTCTGAGAAGCAGCTTACTCACCTGTCATGTGGTTAACAGAAAGTTAGCCTTCATCGATCCACTTCCTGGGCCTTCCCTGCTGGGCCGGACTCCTCAGCCCGGGGCTCTCCGCTCTCCTGGCTCATGGAAAAGGGTTAGCCAGGGAGAGAAGTGCTGGAAGATTGAAGGCAGGGAGGAAGAAAAAGCCAGGATGTGTGGACCTCAGTCCCTGTTTGCAGGGGTGTCTGCAGCAGCTGCCTCCTCCTCTTCCTGGTTCCATCTCCCTTAGGCTCCCCGCTCTGCCTGAGCTTGGCTTCTTAGGCAGCCCCTGGCAGGGCTTAAGCATGTTCTGGGTGTCCCAGCTTCTGGTTCCAGTGAAATCCCTTGCTCTTGTCCCATGAGTCCAAGAAAGGAAGGCACAGCATCTCTGCTCATGCCAGTCTCCTTCTCTGGGGGCCTCACCCTTTCCTGTTGGCTTCTGGACCCTCACAACACCAGGGTAGTTGATTCCCTCTATTAAACTCCTGCTGTTGAAAGGCCTTTAGTGGCTTCTCTTTTTTCTATGAATCCTGCAAAACACAGGTAGCACCTCACAGTTAAAATGTGTTCCCTGTTCCATGATGTTTTGATTTTCACACACACACACACACACACACACACACACACACACACACAGTCTCACAGAGGGCATCGAGGCAGATACTATAACACCAATATGCAAATGAAGTCAAATTCAGAGGGTAAAATCCATTGCCCCAAGCCAGGATTAAGGCAGCACAACTCTTGGAGCCAGGCATACCTTCTGTGAGTCTCAGCTCCACGGATCATCTGTGTGACCTCTGGGGATTCCTGTCCCTTTTCTAAGAACCTGTTTCTTATCTCTAAGTTGGAATTAAAAATGATGTAAGATTTTAACGATGTTGTTATGGAGAACACGCTGTCTGAAATGCTCCAGAAGCACACCATAGGTTAGAAACTCCAGGAGAAACTGCACTGTGCTCTGGTCAGTGGATTCAGCAAAGGGCTGGTTGTCTCCTTTCTCTGTGCAGACAGACTTAGTCTGTGCAAACCTGGTTGTCTGCTCCGGGCCTGAGATGGATCCACCTCTCTGCTTTCATCACTCAAAGTGCTTATTTACTACATGCTAGTCACAGTGATTCCAAGCCCTTTTTGACCCAGTCATTCTTGTTCTCAAAGTGCAGAACTAAAGACGCCTAAGCACAGATCCCTCCCAAGGCCCTGGGAGGAGCCCTGACAGTGTGATCACTAGGTCATGATGTTTGCATTTTTTTGGCTCACAGTAAAAGTTGGAGAAATGTGCAGAAATGAACCATGTGCCCCTTCCCCCATACATGCTCAGCTTGTACCCTCGCCGTCCTTTCCCGGACTGGGTGGTGCATTTGTTATGACAGATGATCCCACCTTCAAACCTCAGTAACCTCCAGAGTCCGTGGTTTGCATCAGGGTTCACTCTGAGTGTTACGCTTTCTGTGGGTTGGACCGTTGCACAATGACATGCATTTACCATTGTATTATAGTATAAAATAACTCTGATTCCCTGGGCTGCATCTCATTCATCCTTCCCTCTCCTAAATCCCTGGCAATTACTGGTCTTTCACTGTCTGTATAGATAGTTTTGCTCATTTCCAGGATGGCATGCAGCTGGAATACTACAGCATGTAGCCTCTTCAGATTGGGTTCTGTTATTTAGTCACATGAAGTTAAGCTTCCCCCGTCTTCTTAGGGATGTGTACTATTTCATTATCTGGAGGCATGACATTTTAAATCCACTTACCTGTGGGAGAACATCTTGGTTGCTTCCAAGTTTAAGTAATTATAAATAAAACTGCCATAAACATCTGCACACAGGTTTTCCTGTGGACACAAATTTTCAATTCATTTGGGCAAATATCAAAACATGATGACTGCCAGATCATATGGAAAGGTTATATTTAGTTTCTTAAGAAAATGTCAAACTTTCCTCTAAAGTGGCTGTACCTTTATGTGTTCCTACCAGCAAAGAAAGAGAATTCTTAGTGCTCCTTATCTTTGCCAGCATTTGGCATGGCAGTGCTGTGGATTCTGGTCACCTAACAGGCAGGCGGTGGTAACACATTGCTACTTTCATTTGCGTTTCACCCATGACGTACGACTCAGAACCTTTTCATACACCGTAGGTAGCCACCACAGACTTCCTTTGCTGAGGTGTCTGTTCAGGGTGTTTTGCCATTTTTTAAAAAGACATTTTTCTTATTAGTTTTATTTATTTTATTTTATTTATTTATTTTTTGGGGGGATACCGGGGATCAAACTCAGGACCTTGTGCCTTCGAGGCAGGTGGAGGAACACTGAACTAAATCCCCAGCCCCATCTTACTAGTTTTAATTTTCCCATTGATAAATTTAAGAGTTCTTTAGTTGAAGAGCTCGTTGTTGACTTAAGCATTTTAGATAACAGTCCTTTGTCAGATACGTCTTGTGATGTTTTAAAATATTTTTTCCAAGCGAAATTTTTCTACTGTCCTTGGTTGAAATGACTGTCTCTTTCTACTTCCCCTAAGTGTTCCCTGGGGAGACTGCTAAGGGGAGCTGACTTGGGGATCTATTTATCCTGGATTTAACGGGACGCATGGGTGTTGGTGGGATTCATTTCTGTGTGAAGTAATTTCTAGCCATCGCAGTGGACAGGTGGCTTCCAGAATGCTCCTTCCACCTTCCGTTCCTGCAGATGCAGAATCAGAAGGCATCTTACCATCCGGATGCAGGGGCGGTCTGTATATTCCAAATATTTAAGAAAATTGATCACCTATACCACGAACCATTGACTTACAGTCTAGTTTGAAGGCATTATTTTAAAGTACTGTCCTATAAGAAGTGATTAAGAGTATGTAGAATTGTAGGATAAAAATATTTTAGAGATCAAGAGGCTGTTTTCTCTCTCTCATTCTTTCTTTCTCTCTTTCCTTCCCTTCTTTTTTTGTTTTGTCATAATGGGAGTTGAACCTAGAGGCTCACACAAACTAGGCAAGCACTCTACCTCTGAGCTACATCTCCAGCCTCTTGTTATTTTGAGGCAGAGTCTTGCTAAATTGCCTTGAACTTGGGATTCTCCTGCCTCAGCCTCCCAAGTAGCTGGGATTCCAGGTGTGTGCCAACATGCCTGACTTTCTTGAATCTAATTTTATATTTATAATTTCTTTTCTTTTGAAAATACCTCCAAACTCTAAGAACTTCAGACCCCACAAAATAGGAATCTACCCCTTTCCTGTTACTGTCATTATGTAATTTAAGGAAATTTCTTACAACTATGAAAAACGAGCATGGACAGAAAGAATGACGTCAGTTAAAATGAAATTGCGGGCCTTGGCTGGATCTGCAGACCCTGTTGGATCTGAGTTGCTATAAACACGAGCAGCTGAGTTAGGCACGGTGAGGAGCTTTGGGGGATCAGGGGAGCCCATCTGGACTGTCACACTCTTTCCCTTAATGCTCTCCAGTGAATTTAGGGCCCAATTCCCGCTCACAAGAGCCACACTGGACCCTGCAGGCCAGAGGCGTGGGTGAGTTTATGGAACTCGGCAACGTAGAAGTCTAAAAGCCAGGCAAGGGGCTGGCTGGCGGGGCATTGGCCAATTTACTTCTCCATGGAACACTTGGGGCGGTCTCTACCCATTGGCCAGAAATGGCAGCTGAGAGAAAACCTATTTGCTACTTGTTTCTCATTTCCTTCCTCCACTCTACAGATGGGCAAACTGAGGCCCAGAGAAGCAACGTGGATTTCCCAGGGTTACACAGCCACCCAGGGCAGAGCTGGGACCCTGGTTTCCAGACCAGACTCCCTTCTGAGTCTCTGTACAACCCTGGGAGAGGAAGCCGGGGAAGGGACACAGGGCATGGATTGCAGCCACCACGGACTTGTTAGGGAACTCATGACGTCACAGGGGAGGAGGAAACAAGGGGGCACCTCAGAAACCCCAAGGCCCTCTGATTGCACGCCTGCCAAATCTGGTCCGTGAACGACCCCGTCACCCTACAGAGGCTGCGGTCCAAGCCTGAGGTAAAAGGTCACAGGAAGGGCACTGATGTGACTCCTCCTACCAGCGCCAATGTCCCCTCGGATAGATCCACAAACACGGGGACATAGAACACAGTCTAAACACAAACCCAACAGTTGCCATGGTAACCACCCCGGAGTCCTTTTCTAGAGCCACCGGCCAAAAAGGACTCAGGAAGATACACTGCGTTCTCAGAGGGAACGGCCAGCTGCCACCTGGCACCCTTGTTCAAGAGGAGCACAGCCCACCAGCCCGAGCAAACAGGCAAGGCATGCGTGGGGCTGCTGCCCAGGGCTGTGGGGTCCGGGCTGGGCCCAGTGTGAGCTGTGAACAGGATTTCTAAGCTTGGGTGGATTCTCTATTACTACCTTGTGAAGCAAGGCAACTGGGCAGTGTCTTCCTCTTCTCATCCCTCCCAGGTTGCACGAGGAGGCTGAGCAGGTCTGCCAGGGAAGCCACTGTTTTGTTTTTGGAGACTTTGGCTGCAGCGATCTGTGAGGCTGGTGTTCCAGCTGTCTCCCGTAGAATCCCAGGGAAATCCTGAGCCCCAGTAAAAGTGGAAAGGCTGGGTGCAGGGCAGGGGATCCCCAGGCTGTAATGAGGCCTGGCCAGGGGAGCAATCCCGGGGCTGTGGCTCCTTATGCTGCCCCACGCCCACTCTAATAAGCACACATGAAAGTGGGGTGTACACTAGCTGAGCCCCAGAGCATCTGAAGGCAAGGTCAAGCAGGGAGCCACATCGAACAGCCGCCCAGAGGAGGTGAGGACGGGGCTCTAAGGGCCCGTTTACAAGAGATGAAATTCCTAAGTCTTAGGTGAGTACGACATGAAGACATTGCATTTTAGAGGTTTCAGAAGAGAAGATAAAAAGTCAAAGAAGTAAGAGCGACTGCCTTCTGGCAGCTTCCCCGAAATATATGCAATTCAACAAAGTCCCTGGTGCATTATGGGGGTGCCAAAAAGTATCTGTGACATCAGTGGATGGGATGTGACTTCCCCTCGGCACTCATTTCTGGAGCCCAGGCTCTGATTTATTAGCCAATGTGTCCTGCAAGGGACGAGACAGACAGGCCTCGTGGTGGTGGGGGGATTCAGACCACATCCCAGAGCTGCCCTTTCCCCGCTCCCAAACTCCACCTGGGCAGAACATCCTTCAAAGCAGGGCTCGGAAACTCCAAGATTACAGCCTGGTGTGATCGGTGAAGGACATGGGGGTGGGAGTGACAGGGACTCTGGTGGTGTGGAAGGCTGTGTCCCCTCCTGAGGGAACGGCCACTGTTACCAGGCAAGGTTTTAGGGTCAGCTGCCAGATCTTCTGGTTTAAGAGTTACAGCACTCCACATTTTTCAAAGGTGAAATCTCCTACTTTTAAAATTATGGGCAATTCATTCAAATTGTTAGAAGCACCACATTAGTCCCAAAGTAGCTTCTGTGACCTGGTGACTTCATTTCCAGCACCCACCTTGTGCCCTCTGTGATTAGAGCTATCAAGCACATTGGCTTATGTAGCCAGCGCTGTGTCTTGTTCTTGCTCATGCAAGTCATCTCGTAATAGAGAACTTGATTGTGTTCAGCTCCAAACAAACAAGCAAACAAAACCCCCCACATGGCCAGACAAAGCTCCTTGGGGAGTCACCTCTGAACCACTTGAAGCCAAGTAGTGAACTTGGTCTTAACATTTTGCTTCCTCCACTCAGCTGGGCTTGGTTATGGGAGATGCTGGCCAACATGGGTTGGAAGGGCACAGACAGGGCAAGACCAGCATGCCAGGCAGGGGGCACAGCATGTGCAAAGGCCTGGGGAGGTACAGAAGGGTGGTGAAGGGCATAGCTGAGATCTAGGGAGTGATTTGGGAGGGTCTCAGAGTTGGGGACCTGTGAACACTGTGATGTGGGCCATTGGAAGGGACCACTGCGGGGCTGGTGGGGGAGCCATTGCTTGCAAAGGAACTGTTCTACATCCTGTTAATAAGAGGCTAAGAGCGGGGCGCATGGCTGAGAGCCACAGCAAAGACTCAGAGCCTGTGCTACAGTGTGACGCCAGTGGGAACTTCCTGAAGACCCTTTGTGGGAGCCTCACGTCCCGGGTTCCAATCCTGCTCCCCCACTTATGAATTGTGTGACCCAATTTACCCATCCTCTCTGATTCTCAGTTTCCTCATCAGATGGCAACAGTCACCCTCTCTTGGGTTGGAGGGTGGAGGGAGTTCAGCACCTCAGGAGCCCGGAGCCATGCTTGGTGTGTGGTGAGCACTCAACACACTTCCCCTCTGTGTGCTGGAATTTCTCTTTTGTCCTCCCTGAAAAGGGCCAGATGGGGTCACCACGCCTGGTCCTGGCCCAGAAAGACAGTGTGAAGCAGGGGTTGAAAAGCTCTTTTCCAGAGCTGAAGATTCTGGTTTCTTGGCTCCGCAGTGAGGAAATGGACTGTGAGGAGGGTGAAATTACAGGGTAGTTGCTGGGAGCTTTGTGCGGGGCTTTCACAGCGAGATCAACCATTAATCATGCACAATTATCCTGATCTTGGCTGGACCAGCCTCTTGGACATGCCGACTTCCCTCCTGGTCCAGAGAGGCAGGGGTGATCGAGCAGCATCGGGACACAGCGGGCCACACCAGGTCCAGCATGCAGGTATCTCAGCTCCCCTCTTTCAGACCAAGTGCCCTGCCCGAGGGCAGGTAGAGGTGGTTTGGGACGACAGCCCTGTTGGTCTCTACTACTTAATAATTTTAGGTATAACAGTGGGCAGGTGCTGAGTCCTGTCTCATAGCCTCAGGGACAGATATTTTAGTCCTCGGAGAGCCTGGCAGGCCAGCATGAACGCTGGCTTTTGTTAAGAGTAGGAGAAGCTGTTTTGAGCCCAAGAATTAGATGGACTAGGTTGAGACTTTTAAGGCTATCAATGGTTGTTGTGTTTTTTTATAGGCTGAGGGGGCATGAGGTGGGGTGGAAAGCGGGTGACCAGGTTAGAGACCACTGGGACAAGCAAGGTGGGACAAGAATGCCCCTCAATTCCTAGTAGGACCTTCATTTTTAATTAAAATTAATTAATTCATTTGTTTTTGGTTTTTTTAAAACAGAATCTTGCTATGTAGGTCAGGCTGGCCCCAAATTCACTATGTAGTCCAGGCTGGCCTTGAACTCATGGTGATCCTCCTGCCTCAGCCTCTCCCATGCTAGGATTACAGGCATGTGCCACCATGCTTGGCAGGACCTTCATTTCTAATATGGGTTTACTCTTCTGTCACACAGCCGTGTTGGAAATGGCTGTGTCACTCAGACATTTCCCTAGAGTCAGACATTTGGCCCCTCCCTTCCAATCCGGATGCTGATCCCAGCTGTACTTACAGAACTTCCCAAATCATTTTCCTCAACTCCATTCCCAACCTGAACACCATATTATCTCTGAGGCAGTCAGGAGAGATTGTGAAGCGTGTTACTTGGAAAGGTTCAGAAGCAGGACGGAGCCCTTCCTAGTGGTGTAGACAGGATATGACATGGAGAGATCAGGCTGTACTGGGGTTCATCTCCCTGTGCCTTCTGGTGGACTTTGAAGTCTATTGGGATGCTGTCAGTGTTCTCCTCCATCCCTGGGGTCCCTTTTTCCAAGGAAGGGTGCCCACCTCCCACTGTTGTGCGGATTGCTTCTAAGGGTGCAATCCTTCTTCAGAAAATTGCTTGTGGCTGACACCATCTCACTCGGAGGTGCCAGGGCTCTACTTGTGCTGTAACACCAAAGCCATGTCTGTCTCAAAGTGGCACACCCTCCAGCGCACAACCCAGAGCTCCCTGTGGGATCAGGCTGAGGCTGGGATTCCCTGGAAAGCAACTTTTTCTCTTCTTTTCCCACATGGACATAGGTTAAGAGGACTTTCCATAAATCCCAGCAATGGAAGCACTACCTCTGGGCATCTGAGCTGGGCAAAGATATGTCTTATGCACACTCAGGCAACACAGATGAAGATGCTACCAATTTCTTTATTCTGTTTACTTGCCACGATGCCCATGATCTCTGATGTGACATTGACCCTGCCTGATGATTTCCAACTTGAAATGATGCCCAGAACCATAATGAAGAGTTTCCTAAATCCAGTGGACCGTTCAGTATCGGAAGACCTGGGTGTGAATTCTGGCTTCCCTAGATTGCTAATGATATGCCCTGGGCAGTTGGAGCCTCAGTTCCCTCAGCTGTGAAAGGAAGTGACTGTACTTCATATATCAGGGCAGATATGTGAAAAGCCGCCCACAGCTGTGCAGTTATACCCACAGTAAGTATGCAAGCTGGAGATCATAACTGGAAAGTATTATCTGAATTTTTATCAGATACCGAAAAGTGATCTTACCTGGTTTCTTTCTCCCTTTTGGCTTTATTTATGATGAATCTCTTTTTAATTCACAAGTTTCACTCACAATTTAGATTTGGAGCCACTTTTTTTTTTTCCCCAGCAACTTCAACTGCAACATTATCATATGACCTAAGCAAAGATGTTTGTCCCTCACCGTCCAAAGCTATAAAATTTGATGATATATCCCTTCCATAAATTGCTATTCTCTGTAAAACCACAATGAAGTTATGCAGAATTTCTCAATGAAAACTGTGTACTCACCAAGATATTTTAAAAAATTTACCTGCAGAGTGACTTAGCAAAAGTGGACATTAGTAATCAGATTCTCTTAGAGCAAAAAACAATAAAATTCCCAAAGGATGGAAAGATTGGGAGGAAGTTTCCTATTTGGAAGATGGTTTGGCACAGGAAGTGGTTAAAATCCAGGCTGTTGTGTTGTGTAGCGGAGGAACATTCTACTTGTCATTCTTTAAATTCCATTCTACAAGGAACAAGGCCTACAGTAGCTGCTCAACAAATGCTAACAGAGTCAATCTGTTAATCAATGGGCTCTTGCCTGCAGGGACAGATGATTAAGGACAGTCCTGGCAGAATGCTTCTCTATAGAGTAGTATGAAGAAACTCAGGCTAGAGATGTGTGCTTCAGCTTTTGTGGGAATTGGAATTGGGTGGGGTTGAACAAATCTTGTAAATAGGTTGTGATGCCTGCAGTCCTGTAAACTTCCTGTTATAGCTGAGATCATTGGGGAAGGAAGTTGTTTGGGAAACTTTGCTATAGCTCTTAGGGAATTTCCAGGGCCCTTGGTAAAATCAACCTCAACGCCACTGCCACCACAGTATCAGGGAAGGGAGAAAATCACAGGCCTTGGTTTCTTTTTCCCCAAGCCATTAATACCCTTGGCCAAGCCACATTCTCCATGCAGCAATCTCGCCCAGACAGAGTCATAGCTCCCCTTCTAACTCCAGGTAGCTGGTCTGAGCCAGGCCAGGATGTCAAATGCCACTTCGCTAAAGGCTCTGCTATGACATGAGGGAAATAAACTGAGAGCATAGAGAACAGATAGATCACCTGTCCCATTTGCCTATGTATGTGCATCTTTGGCAGAATGTCTTTCTGCCTATTTTCTGGCTATTTAGAAAGCAGAAGCCAAAACTGTGCCTCAAGCTGAAGTCCTCTCCATGACATCAATTCTGCTTGAAGTCAAGATCCCAGGAAGCAGGGAGGGCCTCACTGTTAGGAATGAAGATGATGGTGATCAGAGAAAACGTCGTGATAATGTCTTAAATCACCCACATCCTGAAAAGTCTGTGAGTAGGAGATTGTTGGTATTGACCCAATAAGCCAATAGGATTCTCCTGGAAGCTGATATAATTCTCCTGGGCCATTGCTCGTGGCCACAAAATGATCACTTCCTGCAATCCTAGAGGGGAAGGGAGAAAGGGCCAAGGGAGAGATCATGCAGTGACAGCTGTTTCTTTTTATCAAATTAGAATGCTTCCAAAATCCTTCCCCCGAGTAGACTCTCACTGATGCTCCCAGAACCAGGACTAGAGTCCATAGCTGCAAGGGAGGTTGACAATGTGGGTAGATAGCTTTCAAGCCAGGGAGATGGGAATAGGAATAACTTTTGGGTCTCTAGTCAATAGTGTTGGCTCATTTTCTATAGCCTGCTTTCCACATTCCTATTTCTCATCTGAGGACCTGGGTCTCACCCAGTAATTTACATCTGTAAGGATCACATGTATGAGAAGACACTATTTCCTTTCTGCCATAGGCAGTGACGTGACAATAAGATGCAGCTCTACCCACATATGAGATGCCCAAGACAGTAGCTAACATCTCTTGGGAATTACATGCCAAGCACTGTGCTTGGCACTTTGCATTTGTTAATTTCTAAAACTCCTTACAAAACTCCTTGCAGGGGTGACTAGTAAATCACTTCTATGTTACAGATGAAGGAGGGCTTGTCTAGCTGAAAGGGGGCAGGGTTGGGATTTGAACTTAGGCGATGGCATGTCCTGAGCTGCTACAGGCACGTGCTCAGATAGTTTCCTTTGAGGGTGGCCTCACTCTTTCCATCAGGGCCCGTGCTTTCCCTCTTAGTCACCGATGTGCCCGGGGTCCCTCCACCACCCCACATTCAGCGTCTGTTGATGCTATTCTTCTAGGCCGGCAGTAAAATGACATTTATGAGGACTTTTCCCTTTGAAGTGAGAGTGTTTGCGCATTTCACTTGCAAGTCAGAGGAAAAAACAAGAGCTCAAGCAGATAAATAACTGCAGCCTTGGGGAAAGTGTGACGTGGGTGAATGTACTGTCTCCACTCTGCTATCAGGTCATCTCGGAGGGAAAGATCTTTCTTTGTCTTCTTTCAAGCAACTCTGTATAAAGTCCTTGCCTCTGCCTCTATTCCTTTTGCTTATGAGGAAACTGGCTGGTTATATGTTTCTTTCCAGTCCTCCTCCTCCATTGTTTCCTTCTGTTGCCCAGTAGTTTTCTTTGGGGCTGAGCAACATTCTTCTGAATTCCCAGGCTGCAGTATTCATACTGAAGACTCGGAATGATGCAGAAGTTTGGGATACTTGTGCTGCTACTTAGCTAGCTAGCTGTTTGACCTCGAGGGAGTGCCAACTTCCTTGCATCTCAGTTTCCTCCTGTGAAAATAATTATCTGCCTTCAGAATTGTTGGGGGAGAGAAACAATCACTCTAAAATGGAAAATTTCATGAGGGAATGGAATTGCTGTATGTGTCCTGTCTAGATTAACTAACAGTCTCGTTGGCCTTTCCCAAATTCTGGTCTGCTCACTTATGCAATATGTATTATAATATTCATGCAGCATCTCCATCCATCCATCCATCCATCGGCCCACCCATCCATCCATGCATCAGTGTATTTATCTCTTACGTGTATCCAAAATATACCACTGACTCTTTTCACTACTGTGACCAGAGAAACCACCACCATTTGTCCCCTGGATCATTCCAGTGGCCTTCTAAGCAATCTTTCTGCTCCTATTTGTGTTTTTCATCACAGACATTTTTAGCACAAAAGCCAAATTTATTCTGTTAAAATATAAAGCCATGCCATTTTCCACTCTAAGCCTTCCAGTGGTTTCCATCTCATCCACAGTCACAGCTGAGTCTCTCTTATGACCCCACATCCTCATTTCATCCTCATCACCTACTTCTGTTTCTGCTCTGGCCATGCTGGTCTCTTTGACGTTCCCCAAACCCTTCAGGCAACCACCTGGTTTGGAGATTTTGGACTTGCTGTTCCTTCTGTCTGGAACACTCTTCCAATAGATATTCTTGTAGACTCCTTGCTCTTCTTGTGCAAATATCCCCTTCTCAGTGAGGCCTTCTCTGATAGTTGCATTTAATATTACCACCTCTTCCATACTCCAACATTTTACATGCCTCTTTCTTGTCTTCTATATTTTCTCTTTTGCACTTATTATCACTTACCTTGCTACATATATCACTTATTGTCTCTTTCTTCTGCTAATAGAAACTTTATAAGGGAAGGTTTTCTTTACAAATGTCCTTTCTTACATTCCTAGCATCTAGAAAGTGCTAGGCATACAGTAGGTTGGCAAAAACTATTGAATAAATGAGTGTGTGTGTGTGTGTGTGTGTGTGTGTGTGTGTAACAGCCACTATCACACAGTGACAGAGAAAAGGGACTTCTCCAAGGCCGGATTCATGATAGAGATCAAAGGTCTTCACAATATGTATTCACTTGGGTCCGGCAATACTAGGTTTTGAAATGTTTCCTAAGAAAGTCTTTATAGATATGTGTAGTAATTTAGCTCTGGAGATACTGATCTATACATTACTAAAAAGGATTTTTTAAAACTATAAAACAGCTGAAATATCTTTGTAATTGGAGAATGGTTAAATAAAGAGTAAGTATTAATGATATGCTACAAAAGGCTACCGATGGACATACAACTGCACATCTTTCCACATTAGGTTAAAAAGGACACACATCCATAGAAAGCTACCTAAAGCAAAATAACAAAATAGCACTGGTACTCTATCTTGGGGAGTATGTGTAACTTTTTATCTCTTTATGTCTTTTTTATAATTTTTCTAAAATAAACTCATATGGATTTTGTGATTTCAAAAGTAATGTTTCCCAAAAAGAAGTGGAAATAATAGAAGCATTTTTAAAAAGTGATCTCAGGTGAACAAAGGCCAATGAGATCTACCAAGCTTAATATAGTGATAATGGACAGTGAGAGCCAAAGGATTTGTATTTTACAAACTTCCTATCCTGCCTATCAAGCTCATGTTTGTTCTGTCTGCTTGTTCATATCTCTGTATCCAGAAGTTAAAATGAAGTAGATAGTGAAGGTAACTTATGACAAATCAACTCTGGGAGGATAGTACACACTATGCTAGTTTAACCTTCAGTGACACAGGCTGGGGGTTTCCATGGATATAGTATACCCATGGCCACGCCTGCCTTCCCTGCACAGGTGCAGGCTGGGAGCAGACTCAGCGGCAGGGAATGATGGATAGAGCCAACACTGCTGCTCACCCTTCCAAGTACCTCAGCCCCAACAGCACTTCCTCTTTTAACTCCTTAGAGAGTTGCAGACTTTCTGCAAAGGGCCTGATAGTAAATATGTTAGGCTTTGCAGATCATAAAAGCTCTATCACAATGACTTGGTCTGTGATTATAGCATAAAAGCAGTCATGGATAATGCACACAAAAGTGAGCATACCCGAGTTCCCATCAAGTTTTATGTACGGATACTGAAATTTGAGTTTCATATAATTTGCACATATTACAAAATAGTCTTCTCTTGTTTGTAGCCATCCTGCTATTTAAAAATGAAAAACCCTTAGAGCCCGTGGGCCTAGAGCAATAAGTGGTGGGCTGAATGTGGCTGAAGTGTGCTGACTTCTGGTGCAAAGAATGAAAAGGAGATTTATATCATCAGAATTAGTATTTTTAATGATGTAGAAATATTGATTGTTTAACTTAAAATAAATAAGTATATGTTTTTTCTAACAGAGTACCAGATGTCATGAAAATATATATTTTTCTGATGTACAATATGTAATTTCTAAACTGGCTACGATATTGTGTCAGATCAATTGATAACTGCAATGTATAAAACATATGAAACTAATTCCAGTAAATACCTTATATTTATGTCTTTGGGTCTGAATTTCTGAGCGCTCTGTGTTTTGAGATGGAATTTGGTTTATTCAAAGAGTAACAGGTTATATATCTTGATGGCTACATTAGCTCAATATTTTCTTTCCTTTCTGGACCAGGTAAGCCTCACAGACTGTTTTAGTTTGCAGCAATTACATTTGCTTATCGCTATGAAACAGAATTTCATTTGAAGCCAGTTATTAATGTCTAAAATGCACTTCCAGGAAATAATTTTGAACATTTTATTTATTAGAAAAGAACTTGATATTTGTTCAAAGGCATTGATGTAATTTACAAAGTTCGATATTACGTATTTTATGAGGGAGTATAAAAATGCCATTTTGTGAGACCCCATTGCTTAATTATACCGTGTTATGTTCAATGTCAGAATAAGGTGCTATTTTCTATTCTGCTTTTGCAGCACTAATCCGGAAGTTTATTAAAGAAATAAAGAGAAAGAATAACTTCAACTTTCTTCAACCATGATTCTTCTGTGGATTTGTTTCTATGAAACATCTTCAAAAGGCCTACAGAAGAATCCACTTCAGTTAAACACTTTTCAAGGATTACTTTTATGGAAAAAGAAGATTCAGGAACATCTGGAAAATTGAGGGCATATACCACTGTGTCAGACCCAGTCCACACCTCACCAACATCCTCTTGGCTCTCACTGTCCAAATACAAATATAAGCACCTGAGATTTGAGGGCTTTCTCTTGGCCCCAGTGAAAGGCAGGAAAGAAACCCTGTGGAGTTAAAGTCCCGGGAAAAGCCCTCTGCAAATGAAGGGTGGATGCTGGAAAGTTGATACCCCAGCCTCTTCACCCCTCAGGGGCCATAACAGTGATGTTCTGTACAGTCTTCCAGAGTTCCCCATAAGAGTGAGTTCCCAGTTAGCCACCATGTCAGTCTGTTCCCTAAGGCAATGCATCAGTTATCTATTGCTGTGTAACAAGTTATCCCGAAACTTAACAACTTAAAGCAACACACATCTGTCGTTTTCTAGTAAGGCAGAATTCAGACATGGTTCAGATTGGTGGATCTTCCTTAGGTTTTCCTACAAGGCTGCGGTGACGATGTTGGCCAGGGTTGTGCTCTCACCCAAAGGCTGGACTGGGATTGGAGAATCTGCTCCCTAGCTCACTCCCTGGTGGTTGGCTGGGGGCCTTGGTTGAGCAAGATGTTGTCTTTTCCACAGTGCTGTTTGAACATCAGACACACTTGCTGGGCTTCCTCAGAGTGAAAAGTCCCACAGTGGAAGCTGCAGTGTCTTCTAGTCTCAGAAGCCATGCACTACCATTTTTACTTCATTCTATTAGAAATGAGTCCCTAAATCCAGCCCGGACTCTAGGGGAAAAGAATTAGGCTTTCCTGTCAGCCTTCCATTGGCTTCTTCTCTGCCATGCTGTCCATACCTCCCCTCAGTGCTTCTTAAGATCAGCTCCCAGATTAACTGCCCTTATCCCAGAGTCTTCATGGAGATGCCTGACCCTCCACAGCTGACCTCAAACACAGTACCAGTAGCAGCCAGCATAGCTGAAACAGCAGCATCTACCACTCATCAAGCCCAACTCTGTGCCCAGCACCAAACACCACTGTTTCAAAACTTTATTTTTTGTTAATGGTAACGAAGCATTTTGTATTTATTTGATAAATTAAACTCAGAAGAGTTAGATAACATCTTACTGGGGGTCATTCAGCTGGTGAGTGTCAAAGGCTGGTCCTTGGTCATTCAATCGAGTGTTAGATATTAAGATGAAGGAAGAAGTCACTGCAGATAAAATATGTTATACAAATACCATTTCTGCCTTCCAGGCACTTGCAATCTGGAGACAGGGAGAGGCAATAAGCAAGCTATCAGGCTGATAAATATGACACTGTGTGCGGTGACAGGTGCTACTATGAAAGGAAAGGGCCACGACTGTCTGAGAGGCTCCTGGTGCATTGGTCCAGCAATGAGGTTCAGGAGGGCCTCCTGGACATGGGGCTATGGATTCTGATGCATGAAGGCTAGTAAGAAAAGTTGAACTTGGCAGGAAAGTTATTCCAGAGAGAAGGAACTGCTTGTTCTCCTAAAACCAGACTCGGTGGCCTCCTATGGCACCCAACTATGGACTTCCAGGTCCTGAGGATCCCTAGGAGACACTAGAAGCCAAAGTGGGCTCTGAGGCTGACCTGAGATGGTCCTTCAACACCTCATCGCCCAACCCTTCACGTGGCCCAGGGGACATCTTGGATGCAGAGGTTTGTCTGGGAGGTGGCTGAAGCTACTCCATTTATGGCAGCTGAAGTGTCACAAGGGTGGAGCAGCACATAAGAAGTACCTATGTGTGTCTACCAGGCGTTCAGTGGAGACTGTCACCAATGCACATGTTAAGTGATGTTTGACTTATCCCTTGAGCTAGATCTTGGGTGTCTCTTTCCAAGGGAAGAAACTGAAGCCCAGAGAGCTTATTCCATTTCCTGTGTGACCAAGATCATACAGGATATCAGTTAGCTAACTCTGGAGTACCTGCCATGTCCAATGTGGAATCTGATGCTCTTTCTAGAATGTGGCAAGAGCTGTCTACTAAAACTAGCAATCTGTCCTTCCTCCCGGTCTGGGACATTACGGGTCCTCTCCATGATTCAGGGTAGACTGGTTCCTAAAGTACAAACTCCAAGATAGCTGTGGTTTAACTCAAAACAAGCTTGCTTCTTGCTCATCTCAGCCTGGGCTGGTGGCAAGGGTGGGGTGGGGAGGACCCCTATTCCTGTAGTCACTCAGGGCCCTGGTGCCCCATGCTGGGTTCTGCCTCCCTTGATTCCTTAGCACCTCACCATACAGTGGGTAGACGGGGAAGGGGGACAGAGCATGCGCACCGGAGAAGGAGGCTTTTATTACTGGGGCAGCCATACTTCTGCCGCATGGGATCAGCCCCAGGGTTCAGTCACGTGGTGGTCGCTCCTAAGTGCAAGGGAGGCTGGGAAATGGATGTCCTTGGGATTCCAGAGGAGGAACCAAGGGGCCCAGGCAGCAGTCAGGGGGGCTCTGCTACATCTTCTAGCCACTCTAAGAGAAGGAGTGACAAATAAAAATACCAGGTTGTAGGGGATCTTCTGATTCAGGTCAAGCACTCCCTGTGCTCTGCTTTAATAATGTCTGGCTGGTAATCATAGGCGCAAAACACAGGCTACTGATCACAGGAGCGTTATCCTCACAACCGCCGTGTCTGCATTTTAAAAAAGAGGAAACTGAGGCACAGCGAGGGCCACTCACTTAGGCCACACAGCTCACTAGAGGTGGAACTGGACTTCAAACCCAGCCTGCCCAGCTTCCAGGACGACGCCTCCCTTCCTTCCACCAAATTTACTGGATGCACAGCGTGGAGCAGAGGGGGAAACCTGAAGCCCAGAGGCCCGAGCCTGGATCTGCGCTCAAATCCGGTGTCCTTTCTCAAGTCCGCGGGGCCAGGACAGGACTGGCCTTGTTTTGATATTCCGGGGGTGGGGTGGATGCAACTTGCTGTCTCCTCTGATAAAAATCTCCGCGGCCGCTGGAGCCAGAGAAGCCTCTTCCCAGGCCCCCCTCTTCCCCTTCCTAATGAGCCGGGAGACGCCGGCCGGCCGGCGGCAGCAGCCCCTGCACAATTAGCGGAGAGGGCTGTCCCTGCGCTGCGCCTCGCCGGCCGCTTCTGCTTATTAGATCACAGCGCCGGCCGCGGCCCGCCCACCTCCCCTGGGAGCCGCGCACCGCGCTGGGCCGGGCGGCCCGGTCCCTGGAAAACGCGGCACAGAAAGGCAGGAAGACGCTTGAAGGCCCGGCGTCAGCGGGGACGGGTGGGCACATTCCTCGCAGGGTGGGCGACAAGAGACAACTGCGCGGGGTGGGAGGCCAGGCCCCTTGCCTCGCTGGGCCTCAGCTTCGCCCTCTGTAGAGTGGGGTGGATCTGAGCCACCAGGATGTAGTAGAAGGACACGCGTTAGCTGTCATTTAGTAAAATGCAGATTCCTGAGCCCAGCTCCCCACCCACACAGTCAGTACAGGGTGGGGGTCGGGAGCTGAAGCCAAGGAATTGCTGAAGTTTTGCTTTGATTTTTGCAATACTGGGAGACTGAATGAATCCAGGACCTTCCCCCTAAGCTACATTCCCAGCCCTTTATCTTTTCTTTCTTTATTTTTATTTTGAGAGAGGGTCTTCCCAGGTTGGTCTTGAACTGGCATCCTCCTAGCTCAGCCTCCCAGACTGGTAGGATTACAGGTGTGCACCACCAAACACATGAATTGCGTGTTATAGGTTCTACATCTCAGGCAGGTGCATAGTAAAGGCAGAAAAATGATGTTTTCACCGAGGATTTAGCTCAGTGGTGCCACTGCCTGCCTCGCAAGCACAAGGTCCCAAGTTCGATCCCCAGTACCCCCCCCAAAAAAGAGGGGGGGTTTCTATCAAGAGTCAGCAAATGGTTTTCTAAAGTTCCAAACAGGATTTCCAGCTTTTTGGGCTGCATGACCCAAATGACTTGTTTCTGTTGTTACAAAATGAAAGAGCAACTAGAGACAGGGTGCCATGGAGTGGACCCCGAGCTGAGTTCCAAAACAACTTCATTTGTGACCACCAAATTTTAAATTTCAAGGCACATTTTCACATGTCCTGAAACATTATTTTTAAAAGTTTGCTTCTCTCAGTCATTTAAATCAATGAAAACTCATCGGCTCATGGGAAACATAAAGAGATAATGTGACAGATTTGGCCTATGGTCACTCTGTCAACTCCCCGCCTAGAGCGGCCCTGTCGTTTAAAAATACAATGTGAGAGGTCTATGCAATTTTACATTTTCTTGCAGCTACATTTAAGAATAAAATAAAAGGCTCGGTGGTAGAGTGCTTAGCACTTGCCATATGATACCCTGGGTTCCATGCCCAGCACCACCAAAACAATAAAATAAAAAAGCAGAGAAAAAGATAATTTGAACTTTAGGAACATTACTATGTCATTCAAACCAATATATGCAAATATTGTTGTTTTAATATGCAACCGATATAGAAATATTAAAACGATGCGGTACACTCTGTGTGGAGGCAGCAAGCCTCTGAGACGTGACGTGTGTTTTTCACTTACAGCAGCTCTCCATTCAGCCCAGCCCGGTGCTGCACTTTCCAGCCACGTGAACGGGTGTCCTGCACTGGCCAGCGGCACTCTCGATGGCCTTGCTTCTCCCCAGTGTCAGCCAAGTCTTTATAGTGGCTCTCCGGCTCTCTGGGCCTGACCTTCCTCTGCTGATGCACCAGGACCCTGAAGGCCACGTGACAATGACACCAGCACCCTAGTGCTCCGTCCCCCAGCTTCCTCCCTTTCAAGGTCCCTCCTCCTTCCAACTGCCCACACGTGCATCTTATCATCCTCCCTGAACTCCAACTCCCAGCAGCCACTATCTTTCCAGCACCCCTCTGCATTCCTACCTCCAAGAGTCCCCCCTCCAGAGGATTCTGGTGGCTCTTCCTGTCTGTCCTTCACTTCCTCACTTCCCTCCTCCATCAGCAGTGTTTCCAAGACCAAGCCCCAGCTGGGTAGTTTTAATTGTCAACTTTACGGGATGAAGAGCCTCGAAGGGAGGAGCCCGGATCATGGAGGTGCTGTGCTCCTCAGTGGATTATCCACTGACGTTCACAGCTGAATGTGCTCTTAGGGGCTGGGGTCCAGTTGGAGGTGGGTCATGGGGCATCCTTAGGAGGGTGCATCTCTTGCCGGTGCTCTTCCCCTGTCTTCTGCTTCCAAGTCACCAGGAAATAAGCATCTTTGCTCTGCCATGCTATTCCGCCATGAAGTTCCTGCTTTGGAACCAGCAGACCATGGACTGAGACCACTGAAATTGTGAGCCAAACTAAGCCTCTTTTTCTTCTAAGTTGTGGGTGTTGGGAATTTTGTCCTAGCAAAGGGAAAGCTGGCTAACACATAGTCGTGTAAGTCGCCTGGTCTACAGCCTTGCTGGCCTTCCTCCGTCCCTCTCTTACAGGTACTCACCAGACACCAGCTCTCCTTGCCTGTGGCTAGAGGCCCACTGTGTTGGTGAGTGCGCCGTGCCCTCTTGGCTGATATCGGTCACACTCTGATCGAGGTGCTGCTGTGAGACATCGTGAACTTCTATAGTCAGCTGACTTAAGTAAAGCAGAATATCCTCCATAATCTGGATGGGCCTTATCGAATCTATTGAAGACCTTAAGAGCAAAGACAGAGGTTTCCAGAGAAGAAGAAAATCTGTCCTTAAATGTCCTTACCTCTTGCCTGGGTTTCTGCCTGCTGGCCTACCTTGTGGGTTTTGGACTTTGCCAATCACTACGGTTAGGAATCCAGTTCCTCAGAATAAACCTCTTGGTCCATTTTCTCTGGAGATCCCTGCCTGAAGCAATGGCCCACTGTTGCTGATTTTCTCTTGAACTTCAGGGCCAGTCACCTCCATCCAGAGAACCATCAATGTGGCCTAGTAGTCTGGCCTTTGCCGCCACCTCCTCCTCCTCCTCCTCCTCCTCCTCCTCCTCCTCCTCTTCCTTCTTCTCCTCTTCCTCCCTCTCCTCTTCCTCCCTGTCCTCCTTTTGCTTCCTGTTATTTCTTTCCTCTTCCTGCTCCTCCTTCTCTTCTTCCTCCTCCTCCACTACTGCTTCTTCTCCTCTTTCTCTTCCTTCTTCTTCCCCCTCCTCCTCTCCCTCCTGCTTCTTATTCTTTTTCCTTCATCTCCTTCTTCTCTTTCTCCTCCTTTTTTTTTTGCAATGCCAGGGGTTGATCCCAGAATCTTGTGCATGCCAGGCAAGCACCCTCCCACTGAGCTACATCCCCAGCCCAGTCCTGCTCCCTCCTAGGTCCTTCTGCTCCCTGACCATCTCTTCTCTATCTTCTGGCCTCAACATCCCTTTCTCATCCTTCCCTAACCACTTGTACAAAAGAAGCCCCCCGATCTCCATCAAGGGCAGGATCCCCTTAGGCCTAATCCATGCTCCTCCTTACCACCGAACTTGGTTACGTTAGCAGCCTAAAATAGCAATGGCACACAGTAGGCACTCAACCATGAATGAATTGCCAACTGTTCAGCTCATTTATGCTTCCCATCTTCCCTGTGGAGTGGGCATTCGTATTGCAGTAAGGAAAATGAGGCTTATATTTAACCACGCATCCACATCCACAGGGCGAGGAGGTGGCACAGCAGGGTGTGACCTCAGATCTGCCCGTCTGCCCGTCTGCCTGTCTGGCTGGCTGCCTGCCTGCCACCGTTGACCACATGGTGCCAGCTTGGCTTGCCTGGCATTCTGAATGACCAGTGGAAGGCGCTGTCCACCCCAGCAGATGGAGCCCCCTGAACCAAAACCTAGGGCTGCAGCCAATCACTTGCTTTGCTCAGCCTCAGTTTCCCAATATGCACTATGGTGAGCACCACATCTGCACTGCACGTTTCCGCTTTTACTGCACCTGCTAATGCCAGCCAGCTTCCTCACAGCTCATGCTCTCTGGAGACCCTTTCCCCTTCCTCCTGAGACCTCAGGGCTGGGGGTGGCTTCTGTATTCCTCCTTGAGCCTCCCAAGTCCCCTGTCTCTTTATACCCACCTCCTTCGGGCCAGGCCCTACTTACTGAGTGCCTTTTGGATCAGAGGTGTGGGTCCAGGCTCTGTCACGTGCCAGCTTGCTGAGTGACCATGGACACTCACATCCCTCTGAGCCTCGGTTTACCCATCTGTAAAGCATGGCTAACAGCACTTTCTCGCTCAGGGGGTTGGTGTGAAAACTGGAAAGAGAAGCCCAGCCCTACCTCCCATGATCCCTGTGGCCTTGTGTAGGTGGCATAATCTGCGTGCTTGCTTTCTCTTCTCTCCTGTCAAATGTGAGTAAAAATGTCACTTCCTTCATGAGGTGCCATGGGACTGTTAGAGATGGTGTCCCTGGCAGAGAAGGCTGCAGGGCTGACAGCCATGGGCTCCTCCTCTTCCCAGTTACACATGGAGTCTCCATGTCTCAGCCTTTTTGCAGTTCAGGGTCAGACACATGATAGGGTTCTGGGCACCGGATGTGGGCCTTGCCTCTTAAGAACGCTGATATGAACCTCCCTCTGTGCCCTCTCTGCCCTCCCAGTCAGTGGGATGCACACATCTTGTGATTCTCATGTCCTGGGGCCTTAATTCCCATGGGTGCTCTCTGAGCCAGTAACAACAACACCTCCGAAATACTTGTTAGAAACGCCAATCTGGGAGTCCACGCACGAACTACGCAATCAGAAAGCCCAGGAGTCGGGCCCAACAGCCTGTGTTTTAACAAATCCTCCAGAGGGTTATGCTGCATGTTTGAGGTCAAGCACCCCAGCTTTAGGAGAAAGCAAAGGTACCAGAGAGAAAGACTAGGTCCCCAAGGAGGCAGAGCGAACCCTGGCTGACCCCTCTGAGCACCTGCACTGTGTTTGGGAGGCTGCTCGTGTCTATACTGCATGCCACACCACAGTGCGACCAGGTGTGGAGAAACTGGGGCATCATCACAGTGGTCAGCACGGCTCCCCTGTTTAGGCTCAAGGCCCAGCTTGGGGGTTTGGGACGCACTGCAGCCCAATGGCAAAGACAGGGCTGGAAGCCGTTTACTGGGGACTCACAGCCTTCGCAGTGGGGAACACGCTCGTGCGCACTGCAGCAGCTGGGGTGGGTGACAGTGGGCTGTGACCTCCCCTGGCAAGGTGGCAGGAAGCCGGAGACAGGCATCAGCCCGGCATCCTCCAGTTAGCGGCCGTCGCTGACCCGTCAGGAAGGGAGGAAGTGCCGGGCTTCCGGCCCTCAGGCCCACCTGCCCGGAGAGAGGCTGGTGGGCTCAGCAGCTGGGTGGTGGCACCTGAAGGTCCTGGCCTAACAGAGCCCTGCTTATTCCGGAGATCTGCAAAGGGTTAGTGGGATCTGCAAAAGGCCAGCAGCAGGGCGGAAGCACCAAGGCGCAATCACATGGGGTCAGGCTGACCTCTCAGCCCAGCCCTGGGGGCAGACAAGCCATGTGCAGCAGTGGCCGGATCTCTTTCTGTTGGAGATGGGGAAGGAGCTGCACCAGCAGTCAGAGAATCTCACTTCTCTCTGCGTGGCTGGGAGGAAGGGTGGTCACCCTGGCCACCTTTTATCATGGTGGGAGGGCCAGGTGGTATCCACCATGCACAGCGATGCTCAGGGCCACCTGGACACTGGGGTCCTCGCTGCTCCTGACAGCATCATGGAACACACCCACTGATCACACACTGATCAGGCCATGAGCATTGCTACACTTACGACTTGGCACCTGTAATCCTGACTCCTCAGGAAGCTGAGGCAGGAGGATTTCAAGTTAGAGGCTAGCAGGGCAATTTAGTCTTGTCTCAAGATAAAAAATAGAAAAGGCCAGGTGTAGAAAGGTTAGAGCACCCCTGAGTCCAGTCCTCAGCCACTCCCCCACCCAGTAAAAGACGCTGGGCATCACTGTTCCCAATTCAGAGAAGGCAGCAAGGGACAGTCACAGTCGCCTGTCCTGGTTTACACTGGGTGAAAAGATCCCGTTGAGATTTGAGTTAAGCATGCTGACCTAGGGACCTGGAATTCTTTTGTTGTTGTTTTGTTTTTTAAATGGTGGTGTAAAATTTATATAATATGATATATCATTTTATTCCTTTCTAAGTGTCCGATCCAGTGGCAATAAGCATATTCAGCTGTTGTGCAACCGTGAACACTGACTCCTTCCAGAACGTTTTTGTCACCTTGATCTGACTGATATCACCACCCCTGAGACACTGACTCCCTAACCCCCTCCCCGCCCCAGCCCAGGTGGCCCTCTGTCTCCAGGAGTCTGACTTCTCTTCCTGTGCCCCGTGAGTGGAATCATGCAGCCTTTGCTCTTTTGTGACTGGCTTATTTCACATATGTCCTTGAGATTCATCCATGTCATAATATGTATAAGAACCTCTTGTTGAGGATGAATTCTCTTTCATTGTATGGAGATACCACATTTTGCCTATCCATTCATCTGTGGCTATTTCCACCTTTTTGGTTAATACAAAATAGGTTGCTGTCAATGCTGGTGTCCAAATATCTGTCCCTGCTGTCAGTTATTCCACATATGTACCTGGACATGAAATTATTTAATTATTGAGTCAAATGGCTATTCTGCTGTGTGTGTATGGGGGGGAGCGATTCTGGGGACTGAATTCCAGCCTTTGTACTGAGCTATAGCCCCAGCCCTTTTTATTTTTTATTTTGAGATAGGGCCTCAGTAAGTTGCTAAGTTTTCCAGGTTGGACTTGTGGTCCTCCTGCCTCAGCCTCCCAGAATGCTGGAATTAAAGGTGTGGGCCACCATGCCCTGCTAATCGTGTATTTTAAGTAGAAAGCTCCTCTGAGTCTCAGCTAAGCCTGGTGCTTTTGCGGGGCACAGGCTGGGAGGAGCCTTAGGGTAAAGGAGTCCTGTTCACAGGGGAAACCAGGGAGCCCACAGTAGGACAATCTGGGGACAATGGGGACCATGTGTTCCAGGAAGGGGGCCGGGCCAGAGCAAGGTCCCCATGCAGGAGTGAGCCATTGATGGCACTGGCAGTGGGGGACACGGGGCGCCCAGGAGGAGAGACAGCAGGTGGAGTGGGCCCCAGGGGTGGACCGGGGGAAAGGAGGAGCCCTGGGCAGTTCGGCACTTGGCGGTCCTCTGCCTTCACGGGGTGCAGCACCATCAGGCACCGAGGTCGGAAGCTGCTCGGGTCAGGGACTGCTGCGGGTGCCCCCATGAGACCTGGGAGACCCGAGGGGACAGGCAGACTGGGCTCACAAAGGACACAGACGACACCCTGCAAAACCAGCCACAGATCCACTGGTGGGAGGAGAGCAGAAGCAAAGGCGGATGTGTGTCCACGGCTTCTGGGCCCCTATGCTCACCCCAAATGGTGCGGGAGAATTTGCACTTCCTGCAGCCATGGTGTGTGTGGCAGGGAGGCTGAGGGAGAAGGTGATTCTTCCCAACAGTGCACAATTGGACTGGGCAACCAGGAAAGGGCCACCATTTACAAGAGAGGGCAATGAGTTTGACCCAAATGTCCTAAATACTAGGGATTTTGAAGCCAGAAGCTGTTTTGGTGCTTGTCATTCAAATGCCTGGGACTGAACCCAAGATTGGCTCCATATTTGCTGTGTGGCCTTCGGCAAGTCACTGTATCACTCTGGACCACGATTATCTCATTGTAACCGGAAGCAATAACACTTTCTTCTTGGAGATGGTGTGAGGGGGCATTAAAATATTTACTCTGGATAGAGCAGGAATTTGGTGATTAAAAATATCTGTGTAGTTTTGAGTATATTTATAATGATATATTATTTATAGCACGTTACGCATTTTAGATAAAATGCATAAAGAGCATTGTGATTCCACAGATGCTATTGCTCACAGTGAGGCTGAGGAATGGATACAGATAGAGGCTGGGTTGCCCATGAGTAGAGCGAGGCTAGAAGGCAGATCTGGGCTAAGGCAGGGCTGGGGGGCGGGCAGGCTGAGGACGGAAGTGTGCTCATGAACTCGGGGGCAGGAGGGTGCCCCAGAAATGTGGGTGGAGTGGGTGCCTGGGGGAATCCAGCGGCACCCGTGCTCCCCAGTACCTCCCCTTTGCTGCCTCCCCCTCCCTCCCCCCTTTACAGCTTCTAAAGACCATTCTGCCCCCTCCCAGTGCCCCGACCCTATGAAAGAAGATGAATATTTTATGACCTTGATTGGCAGCCGTGGAGGACCTGCTGGGCCTGTGGCGCCCACCTCTAGTGACAGAGGGTGGGGGAAAGGGAGGGGCGGGGGAAGCCCCCGACCCAGCATTGATCCTCTGGGTCCAATCTGCAGTGATGAAACACTCCGCTCCCAGCTCCCGAGCCCAGGGCAGCAAGTAATGGGCTTTAAGAGGTGCGTTGGCTGGTGACAGCCCAGTCCCCCCGCCCCCTTGGGGCCCACACAGGCACCACCAGGCCCCTGAAGACTCATTTCTCTGTCTCCAGCTGAGGCCCTTCTGTCCTCTTGGTGCCAGCCCTTATCCCCTTACAAGTGCTCTGCCGCCTTGGTCACCACCCCTCAAGGCCTGACACCATGCTCCCTGCCTCAGAGGACCAGGAAGACAGGGTGGCTTGGCGCCTATCAGCCTGCAGCCTCTCAGGAGGTGGTGAAGACCCCAGGCAGCCTCAGTGACCCCAGGGAGCTGGCGGTGACATCCTGGGGTCATCTCTGCCATCTGCCCTTGCATGCTGACCAGAGGTGGAAAGAGCCTCTCTGAAATACAGATTTGTTGCCCTTTTTATTCTGGCTGTTCCTGCATCCAGAGCCACAGAGGGGACTGGGTGGAAGAGGCCTTCCAGTGTCTCCCACTGTAGCAGCGACACAAGGAACTTGTTGGGCTTAAAAACCATTCGGCCATCATGGAAAGCAAGCAGAGGATCAGGATTTGGGTCATCAAGGGCGTGGCCAGGTGGATTGGTTTCCTAAGGTTGTTATTGACAACTAGGAGCTCAGTGGCTTAAAATAATACATGCCAATCACCTTCCAGTTCTGGGAGCCCGATGTCCAAAATGGGATTCATGGGGTGAAAATCTAGGTGTGTACAGGGCTGTGTTTCCTCTGCAGGCTCCTTGTTTTTCCAGCTTCTAGAAGCTTCCTGCATTCCTTGGCTTGTGACTCCTCCCTGCTTCTTCAAGGCCAGCAGTGTAGCATCTTCCAATCTCTCTCTGGATGAAGTTCCAACGTCTCAAGTCCTCCTTGGACTCTTAAAGACCTTGTGATTGGATTGGGACAATCTAAGTTCATTTCTCCATCCCAAGAGCCTTAATTTAAAAACATCTCTTTTGTCATAGAACCTATCTTACTCCTAGCATGCAAGGGCTGGGTTGTGGACATGGCAGGAAGAGAGGGGACCATGACTTGGCCATGGCCATCACCAAACTTTTTAGGTACCTACCTTGACTCTGCTTCTTGCTAACTCTGTGAGCTTGAGTAAGAAGCTCATCTCACTGAGCTGCAGCTTTGCAAAGTGGAGCTGAAAGAGGTGGCTTCTGGGTCACTGGCAGTTGAAATTTTCACCAGTAAAAGACCTGGCATCTCTAAGTGACTTGCCCCTGCGTGAATCTATTATTTGGTGGACACTGCTCAGCTGAGCAGACCAAGACAGCTGCTCTTTGTTCTGGGCTGGAGGTATTGGTTTAGGTCTGATTGGGTGAAGTTTCTAACTTTTAAAACTTTAGCCAGGTGGACACTGCCCAGACTGAAGGGTGGGTAGGGGTCTGTTGGCCTGGTACTGCCTCACATGCATGAAACGGGCATGTGGGTGCCACTGGTGCTGCTTCAAGGGTGCTACCCTCTGCTCTTATCTCTACTCTGCTCTTGGGAGTCTGTCTCAATCCTGTAGCCCGCCGATGGCCTCTGGACACTGTGAGCTGAGCACTGGGACCCCCAATCTGAGGTTTTCTTCCTGAACTCCAGCTGGGCTTCTTTTAAAGTCCCTCAGTGCCTGTCTTCTCTGGAAGCCACCTCAGATGGTGTCAGGATACCAGGGTGCCAATGCTCCACATGGCACAGACAGGCCTGGGGAGACCACGCGTCTTAAGAGCAGGTCTGGGGTTGGATGGCAGGAGGCAGAGGGTTGGTCCTGCTTCCCTACAGCAGGGACAGAAGTGCAAAGGAGGGCCACAACTCTCCATCAGCCCCACCTCAAAGAGGTCCTGGGGTCACCATCGCCTGTCAGTGGGATTCCGAGGCTGCTGGTTGACCATTAGTCTGAGCTTCTCTGTACTTCCAGTGGGAGCCAGTGACAATCCGTGTGTCCTTGTCCTCTGGCCCTGGGCTCTCGCCCACACCTAGGTGACTCTTTACCTCCATGAGAACTCCCAGGCATAGAACACAATGAAAAAGGAAAAGAGGAAGAAAATATAGAATTGCTGCAGCCTGTAAGTTATCAGATAACACGACCTATTTAATATCAATTAGAGTTTTTAACAACCAACTACTGTGCCATTACCTTCCAAGAGCAACCTTGGGGGCATGCCAACATGTGCCAGCAGATGAGCTTGGGCAGTCAGTTGGTGCTGGTAGTGCAGAGCGGATTCAGATTGCAGACTGATTGTGAGTTGGCATCGTCCCGGGACTGGTGGGCGGGAGAGGGTACGGAGGAGCAAGGCATTTCACTAAGTGGATATTTATATCAGGGCTCTTGGAATAAATGAGCCATGGAGAGGGCAGGAGGGGTGAGGCTGCTGGAGGGGGGCCAAGCCTTGGGTGCCGGATGTTGCCAAGCTGAAATCTCAGTGGCTTGGTCCATTCCGGGATCCCGGCCACATCGTGCAAAGGAAGATGGGGGAAGCCTATTGGGGTATGAGTTAGGCTCAATTTTACCTCTCAGTCTTACAGTCCTGAATGTGGACCTTAAATCACTTGTTCGCTTTCTCTGGCCTTCATTTTCCTTAATGTTAGAATGGCACGATGTTCCAGCAGATAGTAGCACCAAGGCTGACATGCCTGTGTTTTTGTGTTCTGACTATGGTAGCCACCCTTTAAATGTCCCACAATGGGCCCATCTTCTGGTATCCACGTCCTTGTGGAGGCACCTCCTACACAGAATAGGGCTGACTGGGATACCATAGAAATGATGCTGGTAACAATCAGCACTGGCTCATAGAAGACTGGCTTTGACCTTGCCCATTCTTGGGTCGACTGCTCTGGGGAAAGTCAGCTGCCAGTATGTGGAGACGCTCAAGGAGGCCTATGAACAGGTCAGCTTGGGAGGAGCTAAGGCCTTCTGTCATCAGCCAGCATTCGCTTGCCAACCATGGGAGTGAGTCACCTCGGAAGCCAGTCCTCCAGCTTCAATTGTGCCTTCAGGTGACAGCAGCCCTGGGTGGCATACTGACTGCTACCTCTCGGGAGACCCTGAGCTGGGACCACTCAGCTCAGCCACTGCTGAGCTTCTGCTCCACACAGATTGTGTGAGAGCAAAAAGTGATTCTATTTTAAGCTACCAAGTCTTGGCTATCTTTCGTGCAGCTGTGGATAACTAATCTCCAACACTATCAACTCCTGGCACATGGTGGGCGCCTAACAAATAGCTGTTTATGAATGAATGCATGCTACTACTTCAAAAGGCCAGTTTTGCGGACAAATGAGATCATCTGTGGGAGTTCAAGGTATAGTGCCTGACAGAGAGAGCTTAACAAATAACTCTTCCTGGCTTCATCAGTGTCTTTGTCGATATCAGCATTAGTAGTTTGGGCTGCTTTAGGGTTGGAGGTGGGTAGAATCTTTAGTGCCAGACTCTCAGAGGATATAACCCATGTCTGGGGAGGAAGAATAAAGGGAGAAGCATAAAATGAGAATGGAGGGCATTTGGAGAGAAAATGAGAAAGACTGATGGAGAAAAGAGGGATCTAAAATGAGCAGAATTCCCAAGGCAAACTGGTGTTTGCACATGGTAGTCCTGTGAGGAGCTTGAACATGTGGCAAGTAGAGCCAACTTTGGTAGAAGGAAGTCTCAACACCGTGCCTAGGAGGTGCTCAGGTCCCCAAACTCCTACTAGTGCCCTAAGACCACTATATTAGAGGCCACCAGGAGGATGCATTTCTAGAGATTTTGTCAGGCATGCTGCTGAGTGTACATGGCTAGATCTGGTTCCAATTCATTCATTCCCATGCAACACTGGTTGTTAAAGATTTTGCGTATTCTGCACAGAAATGAGAGTTGAGTAGAGATTTTCTGCTGTCCTCACTTCTGCCTGGCATCTCCATTCTTGCTGACCTCGCTGGCTCTATACATTTAGAATTTATGGAGTCAACAAGTGGCTGCGGAGTGTCTATTCTGGGCTGGAGCCTGGGAATTTGAAGGTGGCTGGAATACCCATAGCCAGCACTCAGGAGGCCTGGAGTTCTTAGGGACTGGTTTTCAGGTCTCCTGGGTGTTACCAGTGGTGGCCTTCAGGAAGTCTGGAGGTTTTGAGTCAGAGAAAATCTCCCCAAGGAGGAAATGTGGAATCTGAGACCTCCCCTGGTCCTGGAATTTGGAGGATGCTCTAAGCACCAAGACAGCCTCTCAGTATGGTCCAGGACAACAGAAAATTGTGTCACAGCTGGAAGCATCTTGAATGAGATATCTGAGTCTGGGAAATTCAAGACCAGAGTGCGCAGATGGCTCAGGGTCTGGATTATTTCAGATGCAAAGGACAAAACTTCCTCAAGTTGACCTGGGGCCCAAAAGGGATTTATGGACACATAGCTGAGAGTCCAGAGGTCCCATTAGCCTCCAAAGGTGCAAGGACTCAAGAGACAGCACAAGTTCCCCTCTCTCTCTGTGTGTGTGTGTTCCTTTGTCTCCTTCTCCCTATCTTAAACTCTAGGTGTGGCTTCTCTCCATGCCTGCCCTATACTGTCCAGCAGAGGATGGGCATTCTGCCCCTGCAAGGGCCTGAAGCTGGGAAGAGAGGAGAGTGGCTGCCAGCAATGCCAGGCCTCCTACATCTCAGCCTGCAGGGCCACATGCATACAAAATCCCAGGGTAGAACTCCCATTGGTCCAGCTCGAGTCATCCTCCAATCATGAGCCAGGAGTGGCAGCAGCCTCATCAGTACCCCTGGGAAGAGTAACCCTAAGGAAAGTAGCCACTTTTTTTCCTACCAGAATAGCAGGAAAAGGGATACTGAGCTGGTAAAATGATCCCACCTATTCTGCACGAAACCACGGACTTGAATATGCACTCTAGTAACCATATCCAGCCATGTAACACGGTGACTTTCACGTTCCCCTCAATCATCCCAAACTCCTGCCATTTGGCTGGGTTAGAATGCCATTGAATTGGAAGTATGTGTTCATTTTCTGCTTTCAGTGGGTGCTCTAAGGAGGAAAAGCATTTTTGAAGCTGGGCGACAGGTTCGTGGGTGCGAATCAAATTGTAGTGTGTGAACCATTTATCTGAGTGTGTTGTTAGGATGCAGACCCTGGTTCAACACATCAGAAATGGGGACCGAGAATCTGCCCTTCTAGCAAGATTCCAAGCAGTGCTGATATCTACTGCCCACGGACCCTGCTTCGTGCAGCACAGCTTTATAGCAGTCTAACACTTGGCCTGGGAAGGAAGAATCGAAGGAACTATGTTTTGACAGAATCAAGTCAAGATACAATCTCAGACTTGATGAAAAATTTAGAGCCCACCTTTTCTCTCTAGAAGCTGCCGTCCACTTTCTGATGGGCAGCAGACACTTTCTCTGTCTGTGGTGCATCCTCTCCCAGACATGGACTTCTCATGGAACCTGGACACATTTGAGAGCAGGGCTGTAAAGCAACGGCCATTGCAGGGTCCCAAGAAAGAGTTAAACTCGCTGGGACACAGAGTCTGACAGTTCCAGGCAGACATGGAAGGGCTGACCTGGCTCCAAGGGTTAATACTATTTTGTTTTGCAGGACTATTTGTTATATTGGGTTAGAGCAGGCAGAAGGTCATGGGGGTCGGGGGCCCACCTCGAAGTCTCCTCCCTCCCCTTTCCCATCTCCTCCATTCGCAGCCTTGCTGCCTCCTTTAATCCGATGACCCCAGACACTGAGTTTTTCCTTGGGATCCTCCTGCCAGTGCCCTCAGACTCTGCAGCCGACGCCAGGCGTCTCTGGCCGGGCCCTCAGAGGCAGGCGTGCGAGCTAAAAGGCACTTTGTACTTGGGGAAGCCTTCCTCTGCAATTTGTGCTGTGGTTTCTCTGGACAGCAGCGGATCAAGAAAACGGCCCTTTGTCTTCTTTTGCTTTTTCTTTCCTTTATTTCTTTCAGTGTTTTGTTTCCTCCCTCTTCCTTCTTCTAGTCCCCATCCTTCTTTTCCTTTTTTATCTACCTTATTTGGTCATGTGAATATATTCTTTCCTTTCCTCTCTCTTTCCTCTCCTCCTTTTCCCTTTTTAAGAAAATTTTAAATTGGTAGCAAGAGGACAGATCTACAAGGCAGCTTGAGCAGGGTTCAAATACCAGCTCTGCCCCTGGACAATAGAAAATAGATTCTGGGAGAATTCTTTACCCTCACTGAGCCTCAGATTCCTTTTTAGAAAAGAAAGTGAAAAGTCTAGCCTTTTGGGTTCAGTGTCAAGTTGTCCAGAGAACATATGTGATGTACGAGGTCCAGTATGCAGAGTGCCCATAATATTACTCCAGGTCCTTAGCTTTTTCTCTTTCCTTTTCCCTCTTCTCTTTTTTTCCTTCTCTTAGTTATATGTCTTTGCATAACTGTCTTTCACATTTCTGGGTGATTCTCTGCAGGTGGGAAGCCTCTCTACAGAAAGTGTGATGGTGTCATATCAAGGAGCTGACCTGCCCCTTAGTAGCTATGCAGCCATGGGCAGATTCACTGCACCTTACCTTCCTCCTTTGCCAAGGGGAGTATGCACTCCTCCCTTATGGAGCAGTGCTGAGGAGAAAGAGAGGTAGCATGAGGTAGCACCGACCAGAGAGCCTGGTGGTCCTTACTTCATCTCTCTCCTGCCACTCATTTCCTCTCAGCTGGGTTCTATGTCCACTCCACAAGGTATGCTATCAGTGCTTGTATGGACAGCTTAACCTGTTATAGTTCATTTCTTTGCTGAGCCATTTAGTCATCTCTCCACCTATCTTTCATCCATCTGATCATCCAACCATTCACCTAATTCATGTCCATTCATTCATCTATTCATTCACCTGTCCATCATCCATATATCCACCCATTCGTCTTCTATCCATCCATCCATCCATCCTTCCTTCCATCCATCCATCCATCCTTCCATTCATCTGACCATCCATCCCTTTCACCCACCCATTATCCATCCATCCATTATCCATCCATCCATTATCCATCCATCCAATCTCCATCTATCCATTCACCCATACCTTCACTCATTATTTACCCACCCGTCCACCTATCCATCTACCCTCCACTCTCCCATTCATTTATATATTCCATTTGTTGTATAATAATGTTTGCCTAATCATGCCTCATAAAATTCTACCCAATAGTTCCAGAAACAGAAAGAAGCAGTCAAAACAACAACGATGACAGCAACAACATGATCTTGGAAACATAGGGTTCTTCCTGCCAGCTTCCTTGGGGAGCAGGTGGTTGATTCAGAGGGAGAAGCTTTGACCTTGAAGACAGGACATATGGAACTGAGTGGTTAAATGGGTTTTCAACTGGCTTTACTAGAATCCAAAGACTGGTTGTGCCGAGGGGGTTACTGAGGAGGAACTGTGACCGCACATGGAGGAACTGTCCATCTCATCTGCTTATTTATAGGGGTTTCTGTTTAAGATGTGATTTAGAAAAATAAGTGTCAATCTGCTAAGTAAAATTTTGCAGTATAGAAACAGCTTTATTTGAAAGATGGGGCGGGGTGGGGGGAGCTGAGCCCTCCTATCCCACAGTCCCAGTGGTGTCAGCCTGTGGCTCAGGGCATCTGGGTGTCCTCCCCCCAGAGGGGGGTACCCTGTGCCCCTGCTGAGCCCTGGTACAGTTACACATTTTAGATACGAAAGAAAAGTTGAGAAAAATTATTTTCCATCTCGCTAACCATAGAATAAAAATAAAATCACTCACCTGTAAAGAGCTTTTAGTACTTGGCATGCTACTTGCTAACAATTAAATGGATGCTCCCGTTTAACCCAACAAAACTTGTGTGGTGGGTACTGTTATTGTCTTCGCTCGTCAGAGGAAGGAGGTGTGACGAAGAGACATCAATGCACCGGTGCAAAGTCAGGCAGCAATTAGAGTGGTGGAGCTGGGATTTGACCCCAGGAATTATCACCAAGATACACCCTGCCTGCAGGAGGAGGGTACTCGATACACGATGGCCAAAGAAACACTGGAGAAGAAATATCAAAAGCGGCTCGTGTCCTCGTCTCTCGCTTAGTCCTTTCATTTTCTCTTTCAGATTTTACAGTGAGCACAAGGGAGATTATGGAGCTCAAACATCCAACAACCTAAAACTGGAGATTCTTAGACTGAGAAAGGACAGAGTTGAGTGGTTTTTCAGACTGGCTTCCTCAGGCCCTGAGGTGTCTCTGTCTCAAGTGTTCCGTGGAGAAGATGAGAGGTCACCGTTTCAACATGACGTTGCACAGAACTGGCTGCCTGTCAGAGCTGACCAGGTACTAACTGTGTGGCCTCGTGGAAGTGTCTGCCCTTCTTGGACTCTCACATTCCTCATTCAGAAAAGGGAAATAGAGATACTATGCTGCATTCCAAATGTAAATAAGAAAAGCATCTAGGGTGTTAGAGGGTCTGACATACAGCAGTCACACAAACATATTAGCTACCATCACCCCCCCTCCCCGATCTTTCTCCCCCTCCTTCTCTTCACCATCATTGCCATCTGTGGCTCCATGTCAAAATCTGTGTGACCAAACAGCGCTGAAGCTAGAGACACAGTTCGAAAGCCAGTGACTGTGCCAACCTGTATAAGTATCTTTGAGCTTGGAATGAAGGAAGAACATGATCTACATCCCTCATCTTGCCAGACAAGGGTGTTTTTTCCATGACTTCTTTACTGGCTTTACAGTGACCTCCAAGATCTCTGTGGTGCTCACCGAAGTCATTGCAATAGGACCGAGAACATGGGATGATGATGGCTGAATGTGGGTCGGAGTTTTGCTACTTTTTCTTGTAAAGATGATCTGAGTTCAGAAAATGTGAGCTTTCCCTTCGCAAGAAGGAAAGGTGCAATGTAATTTTAGAGAAGAAAAAGGAGGAGGAGGAGCAGGAGAGGAGGAAATGCGAACTTGCATCCTTACTTCCCCAACTAGGAACATTATGTGCATTCATGATCAAGAGGGAAGACAGGAACTTGGGCAGACTCTTAAACTACTATAAGCATCATTAGTTTGCCTGCAAAATGAGGCAAACACTACCAACTACAGGGGTGTAGAGAAGACAAACTAGAATAGGCAACTTTTGCTGAAGGACTTTTCTATCCCAGGCCAGCTGCTTCCACACACATTATCTGTCTCACTTCATTTGCATCACATTTCCATATATTATGACCCTAAATTTCCCGATGAAGAGCTTGAGGCCCATGCAGGTGCTGAAGGTTGCCCCACGATGGCCATTTGGAAAAAATCTTCATTCCACCATCTCTTTATTTAATACTAGACTCACTTTATTTATAAGACTAAAATTCACAGCCCTGTGTGTTTGCACTAGGTCCCCAAACAAGCACACGAGAAGCCCCCAAACCCTCCTTTGAGATGGACATAGACTCTTCCATTGGTGACTTTTTTTTTTTTTTTTTTTTTGATACTGGGGATCGAACTCAGAAACTTGCACTTGCCAGGCAAGTGCTGGGCCGCTGAGCTACATCCCCATTGGTGACTGTACTGTCACATGGGACAGAGGATCAGCTGTACCAGTGGTGACAGTGGAAGTACTGATGTTATGGATAGAGATGGGGCAGATCTATCTGCTTAGGTTTGATCTCCGTATTAACTTATAACTATGCATAACCACCCTTGTTTATCAAGCACTAATCAGGTAGAAGTTCTTGATTTAATAACTCTTTGAGATCATCTCACTTTCACCTTTGGCAGAAAGCACTATTTTGTCTTCATTTCCAAATGGAGAACTCGAAACAGTTAATCATTATTTCTGTAGTACCTACTATGTGCTCTCTTTGGTCCTGGCACTGTGAGAACAGCAGAGACATTGACTTAGCCCCTGACCTCAATGAGCTGTGTTCTATCTGGTGGATGGTGGGTATGGATTAACAATGAATGAGACAATTTGCATCATGAGTGAGTGCTGAGGAAGAAGTAGGGTAATAAGATAGAGGGTAAGTATTAAAGGAAGTCAGGGAGGATGGTGGCTTTGTGGAGATGATATTTGGTTCAGATTTGAGTGGTGAGGAGACAACTGGAGACCAAAAAATTCCAAACAGAAACAGAGATGCATGTACAAAGGCCCTGGGGCAGGTATAGGATGGCTAGAAGTGGATTCAGGGGCCTATGTTCCACAAGCTAATCTCTACATTTAGACCCATCTCATTGTAGGGTGGTGACCAAAAAAGTCACATTTGTCCTCATCAAGAAATACAAATATGAGCTGTACATTTTCTATGCTGGGAGTGGGGGCCCCTGGGCGGTACAAGCCAGAGCTCCTCAGACTTCAGGGTCTACCTCAGACTCCTAGGCATCACACTACAATAGAGATTTCCACGAAGGTCTGTGGGAGGGCCTGAGACTGAATTTCTAGAAGCTGCTAGGTAAACTGAGGCCACTTCATTGAACAAACCTTGAGTAGCAAGAACATACAATGTGGAATATTCAAGAACAAAAGTCACAAAGCAGGATGACAAGAACCGAAGCTTCTGGAGTATTCGTTCCTCTTCCTCCCCAGATACCCTTTCATTGTGGCCTTACAGACCTTGCTTTGGCTCAGACACTGGTGTTGCCCTTGTTGGACAATGGGGCAAACTGGAGCACTGAGAGGCTGTTCTGTCTGAGGTCACTGGATGCGAGGTGCCACTCTGTGGAACTTTCAGAGCCCTGTGCCACATGAGTTTCCTGTGTCCCCCACTTCCTACCTGGAAGATGGAGAGTGGATGCAGGTGAGAAACTGCTCTCCCTAGCTGGACATGGTGGCTCAGGCCTGTTAATCCCAGCTCTCCAGGAGGCTGAGGCAGGAGGGTTATAGGTTTGAGTTCAGCCTGAGCAATTAAGCAACTTTGGCAGACCCTGTCTCAAAATAAAAAATAAAAGGGCTGGGGATGAGGCTTAGTGAGAAGGCCCTGGGTTTAATCCCCAGTACTGCAAAGAAACAGAAACTGCTCTCTGACCCCCACTGAATTCCACGGCTGAATTATTCAATCCTGTGCGGTTTCCATCTAAGCAGGCACACACCCAGAACTGTCACCTGCCAGGCGAGACGGTTTTGGGGACCTTAACCGCCAAGACTAAGATTCTATCCCTCCCAAGGACGTACCCAGATTGCCTTTGGAGAGATTATGGTGTCAATGAGGTCACACCTGCGGTGTGTGTCTCCTGGTCATCTGGACATGCTCACCCCCTTCTCACCTACTTCCTGGTCTGGATGGATGAGAAAAAATGCCTGGGGGTCGCATCGCTGGGTCCTGGGGATCCAGCCAGGGTGGGCTCAGGCTCAGGGATGCTCCCCACCTTCCTGGTGGGGCCCGGAGCAGGGTGACTCAGTGCCACTCCTGTAGGTGACGGTGCCGGGGTGAGGGGCGCACAGGGCTGCTGAAAGGCTGAGGTGGAGGAGGCGAGCCCCTCTCCCCGGGCTGTCAGGGCCTCCATTCCTTTTCCTCCTACTGCATCCGGGGCCAGCGTTTCTCCAACACCTGCAGAGAACCCCTTGCTACCCCGCATAGCAGACACGATGAATAGCACACAATAATAAAACATCGATGGAGGTTGCCTCGCCCAGATGGAGAGGAGGGAGGCGGGGGCCGGAAGCGCCAGGGTTCCCCTCCCGCCCCGGCCCCGGAGGCCAGGGACTTGGCAAGACATCTCCTGGCCAATCAATCTGTGGTGTAACAATTAGCACTTAGGCACCACTCCTGCTAAACACACGCGTAGAAAACACTTTAAAAAGCGGGGGGGGGGGCGGTCATCAGAGTGGGGAGCCGGGCTGCATGGCGGGGCGGGCGGGGGGCTGTCAGGGAGCGGAGCCAGGAGGAGCCGGGAGGAAACAGATCAATGCGCTGCCGAGTGGAAGGCATCTAATACCCCGTTATTGACGAGGCCGGAGCACTCTGAGGCGTGTTTGCACCGCGAGCAATTAGTCCGTGCGACCGCAGGAGTTAAGCTAGCTGGGAGCCCTGTCCCCGCTCGCTGGATGACACCCTCGCTGGGTAGCGACCCCCAGGCAGTGGCGCCAGCCTGCGCCTAATGGGCCTCGCGGAAGGCCCAGCGCCCAGCCTCCCCGGGGCCCCGCGCCCCGCCCCGTAACAGAAGCCAGTCGACGCCGAATCTGTCTGCGCCCCGCGCGGCCCAAATTGATTGTAATGGTTTTCCAGCGCGCAGAAAGAGGTGGCTGTTTTCTCGCCTGTGCTGTGGGCTTCCATAAACGCGGGCAGGGGGAAGCGACTCCTCTTCGGGGCCCTGGATCAGATGAAAGGCGGCTTTTGTTGGTCAGCCAGGGGCTTCGCAGCCTCCCTCCAGTCCTCTGGGCTTCCTCACTGGGGCACAGACGGGGGGCTCAGAAGGTGCTCCCCTCAATCAGCAAGGACATCTCCACTGGCTTGGGTGTTTGGGGAAGAGGTTTCCCGGGAGGGAGGAAGGGAGGGAGAGGAGTTAATGCAGATGACAATGATGCCCATCTCCGTAGTAGACTGAAGGCTCACTTGGGGTTTCTTCTTTACCTTCCGACTCACCCTGCACATAGTAGGGCCTGAGGGCCGTCAGTTGCATGAAGGCTAAGTAAGATCGTGGCCAGCCTCATGCTTTTGTAAATAAAGTTTTATTGGCCCAGGGCCACATTCATCCATGTATGTATCAACTTTCCTACTTCAGTGACAGAGACTGTCTCAGAAGTCTAAAAGTACACGACCCAGCTCTACTTAAAAGTTGGCTGTTGTGTGTTTGGGGAATGACTGGAGATGCGATGTAGTCTATTCTTACACCCACCCCTTCTTCCTCCTTTGGGAAGCCTTTTCCACTGGAGAAAAGTGGGCAGAATCAAGGGAAGGAGATGCCAAGGAGATGGAAGTTTTCTCACAATGTCAGAAGTGGTCCCACCTCTTGGAGGATGGACTCAGTCAAAGCAGCTGGGATTGTCTGGGTGTCTCTTAACCACATTATCTCAAATAACCAAACTGGGGTGTGACCATGAAATGATGTATCTGCTGTGCTTACCTAGGACACAGCAGACCAGGAGTCTGTAAAAAACTGCAGGAACATGTCACGCAATTATTTATTTCAAAGCCCGCGACAAAACCAGCAGATAAGTAGAGATTTCTATGTGTTCGTTGTGATTTCTTTTTTTTACTTCCTTTTCCTCCCCTGTTCTCTCCTGGGTCCACCTGACACACCAGAAGGAACTGTGGGAAAGGCAGCTGGAGACAAGGGCACCTCAACTAGAGGTGCTGGCTCCTTGTTTTTCACAAGCAAATATGATGGGTCTCACTGGCCCCTTGGCATTGGTGGGAATTTCTTACCCACATCCTGGGGAAAATCTTGCAGGCAGAGGACTTGCATGTGGTCCTCTGTCATGGCGGAAGGGGAAGCTGGAAAGCAGGAGCACAGATGCTGTCCTAGCTCCTGGCAGGAGACATCCTCAGGCTTTCACACGATTGCCTGCGTGGGTCCACACCTCCCTCTCAGGCAGCTGGAGCATAGCTGTCCTAGGGACAGGGCTGGGATGGAGGGGATTGGGCTTGGGTGAGCTGCATCTCGAGTTGGAGAGGAGGACATTTCCAACCCAGATTTCCCCTGAACACTGCCATGGGGAGCGGGGTTTGCTTTGAACCACAAAGGGAGTCAGAGGCTGGTTAAATGCACCTGTGAGCTCCTCCCATTTCATGAAGCACACGCAGGGATTGTTGGGATGAACTAATGAACAGATTTATTCATGCATTTCTTGTCTTTCTCTTAGCATCTACTGGCTGCTGGCAATTCTTGGTGTTCCTTGGCATTCCTAGATGTATCACTTCTATCTCTGTCCCACTGTTGCATGGGCTCTGTCCTGTGTGTCTTCACAGGGTCTTCCCTCTGCATGTATCCAGTCCCTCCCTTTCTCCTCCTCATATATGGACACTCATCGTGTTGAGTTAGGCCCATGTTAATGGCCTCATCTTGCTTGATTCCATCTGCAAAGACTCTGTTTCCAAATAAGTCACACTCACAGGTATGTGGGTTAGGACTTTGGCTTTTTTTCCTCGTGTCTTTCTCCTTTTGCCATTTCTTTTTTGCATATAACTGGTATAGAAAATATGCAGCATGCTGCTGTCTTTCCCCATGGCTTCACCCATGGCAGACATCACTAATGGATCACAACACTCTTTCACTCTGCATCCTTCCCTGATCCTAAATCCTCCTTAACATGAACCAGTCACAATCAATCAATCAGAGGTGGCCCTAAAAATAAAACCAGTTTGCTGTGATAGTAAGAAGAAGAAAATAGAAACAAAAATAGTGACAAAGAAGTTTGAGAACAAATGAGTCCAAAGCCACAATCAAACTGTGCTTCCCAACTCCTTTGTCTCCCCCGGCTTCACCTTGCTGTAGTCGACTGCAGTGGGCAGACCCGAGGGCACTCCCTGCCAAGCCGTTAATCATTTGCCTTGTTTCTGCAGATGTTCTTACTCTTGCTGTTTTCGGGGACCATTGGAATCACTTCCCGGGGGGCCTCGTGTGGAGTCTGACCGATCTTTCCAGCTCAGCAGGGATGAATATTTCAGCACAGACATTGGTAGCCTTCATGGCCCCAGGGTTGAGAGCCAGATTCAGCAGTATATCCAGTTCTCCAGTGTAGATGGCTGACTTTTGCCTGCTGTTGGAGCCGCCTCTGCAGTCGGCCGCCCCATGGTCCTGGCACCTGGAAAAACATAGCCTCTTAATGTTTCCCCTCCGGTCACCACCTTCCAACTCTCACTGCTAAGAGGAGGAGAAATCAGCTTTTAACACCCTCCGGGCGGCCTTTCTTCTGCATTTGATCTGGCAAAGTGGGGAGAGGTCAGCCAGGCCCGCGGTGCGAGCGGGAGGCCTTGTCAGCAGGCCAAGTGTGAACCGGGTGATCAGAGGCACGTCTGGCCGGGCAGCCTGGAACTCACCTGGAAAATATTCTGGGAGGGCTGTCAAGGGCACGCTGAGTGCGAGTGCCGACAGGGCGCGTCGGGGAAATCGGCGAGTGCTTTTGGGCAGCTGTCGTACTCTCAAGCAGATTCCTGCTGGTTCTCTAGTTAGGGGCTCAGAGGGAGTTGGTTGGCATTGAAGAATTAGCCAGAAGATTTGGAGCAGCAACTCTGGGGGTTCAGCACTGCTGGGGCTGGAACAAGGGCTTTTCTTAAATCATATTTGCTCCCGTCGGCCCCTCTTGAACCAGGATGCTGCCTGAGGCAAAGATTTGCCATCTGCGTTCCCCATTTGCACTTCTGGGGTTTGAGCCCCACGTCTCCCACTTGTCAGCTGGGTGACCTGCAGCAGGTAACTCGACCTCTCTACATCTCTGTGTCCTCATCTGTACAGCAGGGAGGATACCAGCACGTGCCCGGGCAGAGGGTTGTTAGGAGTTATGAGGGTGGAAAGATGAGCCCAGTTCATCCTCCCAGCACTGGCTCTCCACTTCCCAGAGGAGGAGGGTGAGGTTCAGGGAGAGAAAGTGACTCTCCTAAAGGCACACAGTTGGCAGAAGGCAGAGCAGGGATTGAAGCTCAAGTCCTGTGACCCTAAGGATCTGGCCTTACCCATTTTGCATGTGAAAACAATATCCAGCCAAAGCATAAGCAGCCAGTTGAATATGCAAAGCCAGGTCTGTCCAGCTCATGTTGCAAGGACACCGAAGAGGGAGAGAAAGGGCAGCCCTCCTCCTATCAGTGCTTCTCCTCGGGTGTCAAATCCGAAGTCCACGCCCCTGCAGCCCTGTCTTCTTGGAATTGCAGAGCAAGCCAAGGCAGGGGAGTAACCCAAGGCTCAGAAGAGTCCACTGGCTTGGCCAAGGTCAGAACTTGCCTATTTCTGCTTCCAGATGAGCAGCCGGGCACTCAGCCCCAGGGCTTCGAAGAAAAGGCTGCTGGACCCAGATGCCCCGGTTGGACAAGGTCTTGGCCAAACATCCATCCCCAAGGGCTGGGGAGTGGAGCTGGTAGGCAGAGGTGCCCTCATTCAATCCAGTTCCGCTTCCATCTTGCCTCTTGCAAGGACTCAGGGCTCAAGGGCAAAACACTGGTGAACTCCAGAAGCGGGCAAAGACAAAGGAGAACTAATTAAGACTGAAAGCAAGACAAGGACCCCAAGCGCTGCCTCCTTTCCCCATAGAGACCTTGGGAGCCCTGCATTTTGCTTCTTTGCTGACAGCCCCAATGCATTCTCAGAGCCCTGTATGCACTAAAGGGAGATTCCTTGTCTGGGTGGAAGAGAGGGCCGCCTGAGGAGAAGCCAGCCTTGAATCTGCAGATGCCCAGATTACAATCAGACACCCCCATCCCACACAGGGTTCTGCCTGGTGGCCCTAGTTGCCCTGGCTCCATGTTCTTTCTATGGGGGTCTGGAAAACACGGCATCGAGGCAAAGTGATGAGCTGGACAAATAGACTGTGGTTCATCCAGATACCGAGTGGTTCCTTCATTCATCCTGGTAATAATCTCCAATTCCTTTCTCCTTTCCTTCATTTTCAAGACTTACTTCCCCTCTTCCATGGGCTTCCTGTACAAGGTTGATTTTTTTTTTGTCTCTATACAGTTTAATCATGATTCCTATGAACAATCTTTTTGAACAGCCATGTGGACAGAGTAGCCAGTGTTTCTACTTTTTTCTTTTTTATGATTTTATAAAAAATGATAATACTGACCCCCTCAGCCCTTCTTTCAGCTATGCTAACTTTATGGCTCCATTCTGGGAAATGATGAATAAACAGTCAAGAGGAGAAGATTTTAGAAAAGCACTTTTTTCTTGATAAAAATGTGGATGGGCATGGCTACTCAAGGTCTTTGTATACCTCCCTTCTCTATCTAATCTGGAAAGTTGATGCAATACCCTCAAGGCACTGCAGCCATCTTGTGATTATGAGGTATTTCTGGTGAAGTAAATCAAGCTAAGAATATCACAGGGATATATGTGAAATGCTACACTAATTTCAGTATCCATCTTCAGAAATTCTTATATGTAAGAAGAACAAGCCTCTGTGTGAGTCATCTAAGAGTTAGGTTTTCTGTTACCAAATGTATGAACCAGACAGGCACAGAGCCTTCCCCTCAGGGAGTTCTAAAACTAGTGAGGAGGAGCAAGAAAAAATAAGAGAAAATAAAAATATGTGCCATGTTCCAAAGGCTCACCTGCCACCATCGGAGGAATATAGGCAAGTGCATTCTCTCCCCAAGCCATGCTCACTTCCTGTCCCAATTCCTGGCTCTACAGGGCATGGACCTGTGTGCCCAGCCTGTGCCCCTGCTGTGTAGGGGAAGTCCGAGAGGAAAAGGAAGTTGCCTGGGGCCAAGCTACCAGCCAGTGGTTGGCTGCTACGGGGCACGTTCAACATAATTCAGGTGTGAAGAAGTAGAGGGACTTCACTTGTTTCCACTCTGCAGAAAAACTAAAGCTCACTGTGGTGCTACAGGTTGTTCCTGGTAAATAGCACCTCTCAAGCTATACCAGGCGTACACCCCTGAGAAGCAGATGTTGGGGAACTGACTTTTTCAGAGCATTAGTTGAAAATAACATTTTTTTCTGCTGATTATCAAAAAAAATCCTGGGTCTGGGGCTCTAGCTCAGTGGTAGAGCACTTGCCTAGCATACACAAGGCCCTGAGTTTGATTCCCAGCCATTCAAGCAAAAAGTTCAAAAAGAAAAAAAAAAAAAAGTCCTTTACAAAGAATTCTGGGTAAGTCTTCATTAAATAGCATATTCCCTTCCTCTTGTCTCTCAAAATCATTCTCTAATTCATTCATTCAGCATGCATTTATCAATTCTCTGGTACATGAAAGTGTTACAGCCAATGAGACCTTACCTGTGAATAATACAGGCAAAATTTCTCCCTCCTGGGGCTCATATGCTAAGTCAAGGAGACACAGATGATGTGGCAGGCTGAGAAATGGTTCCCCCCACACAAGCATATTCATGTTTTGAGTCCCCATTACCTCTGACTGCTACTTTACCTGGTTAAAGGAAAAAGAAATGTCTCTGCAGGTGTGACTGAGGGTATCGCAGGGCACAGATGGTCCTGGCTTGTCCAAGTCCCCCCCATTACTGATAGGAGGAACAAAGAAGGCAATTTGCCCCACCCAGGAGAGGGCGCTGTGCAGTGGGGGCAGAGAGAGGATGACATTCGCTGCGATGGAATAAAGAGCTGCTGTTTTATGCCACAAGGTTGTAGTAATTTATTACAGTAGCCATAGAAAACAAACGGGGACAATTTTTAAAATGTAAGGCAAACTTAGCATAATCCTTATGCTCTGAGAGACTGAGGCAGGAAGATTGCAAGTTTGAGCCCACCCTCAGCAACTTAGGATGACCCTGTCTCAAAGTAAAAATATATAAATAAATAAATAATGGGCTAGGGTTATAACTCAGTGCTAAGGCCTTGTGTTCAATCCCCAGTATTACAAAGACAAAACAAAAACTCCAATGCATACACAGCATCTCTGGGGGATGCACTGATAGGGCTCCGTGTCTCCAGTGTCCAGTGCGCTCTGCTCTGAAACGTCTTGTGCCAGGAAAACCTTCACTTGCGGCTCCACTTTCCTTCGCTTTCTGCAAGCACAGCCTCAAAATCATCCTGGACCCCTCCGGGGCTCCTGCCTACATCCTGTTTGAGCCAGTGACTTCCCTGCTAACAACAGGCTTCCCCCTCAGCTGGCCCTGCTGCCCCACACCTGCCCAGGGAAGCAAGTGGGTCATCAGCCCCTATTCATGCCACCGTTCCGGGTCACTGCATTGTTCCCGAGTTGGCAGCTCCTCTGCAGAAATGACCCCATTTGGAAATGTTTGGGGGAGACTGAGCAAAAGACCTTACACAGTGGGGTCCCAGGGAAATAAAGCACGGGGATCACAGCTACTGTTCTCATGTGTCTGCTCTGTGCCCAAGTCCTGAACATTCTCGTGGGTGTGGCCCGAGCACAGCTGCATCTGACCTGCCCACCTTGCAGGATCTCAGGTGACTCCTGTGCTCGTAGGAGTCAGAGCAGCCACGGAGGTAAGGACGGAGACCTCGGGCCCTACCCCGGTTCATGGATCCCCACAGTTAATAGTTTTGATCTGTGGGCCAAGTGTGCTTAGAGCAGCACTGGCAAAGCCAAAGATACCAGGTTCTGCTCGTTTTCATTGTCCTGGGTCATTGGTGGTCTTCACTGGTCCCTGATCCACTTCCTGCTTCTCCAGCCGCTGCCCCTGGATGCAGGTGTGTCTGTCCCTAACATCTGGGTTGCAGAGTGTGGAGGTGTTGACAGTGCAGCTGGCAGACGTCTAACCACAGGAGGGGAAAGTGGCCAGGGATCCAGCGTTAGCGAACATGGCAGGAACACTGAGGCAGGGGACTTTGTGGATGGCTGACTTAGGCTCCAGGGTCCACACCTTCCCCTGTGGCTTTGCTGAGCTTCCAGGGCCACAGAGTGGTCTAACTTCTGCCCAAATGCTCTGACCTCCTCTTCCCGCTAGGTCAGATTTGCATCACTGACATCTGATGCACCAAACCCAGCCTCCTCCAGGCCCCTGCCCATGTCTTCCCCTAGGTATTTCTCTTGCCAGAGTAAAATGCTTGCATATTAAGATGCATTATATACATGTTCCAACTTCCTACAAGGAACGTAAACATGCACTACACACATACACTGATAAACTGAATTAAAATTTAAAAAAATAAAAAGTCGACATTGAAAAAACATAAAATGCTTGCACATTTATCCCGCCTTGGTGTTGTCTTCACATGACCCCAGACTCATGCACAGAGCAGGAGCAGGAGCTGGAGCTGCCGGACTCCACACTCAAATTCCATCTATAACCCACCAGGCCCTAACAACCAGCCCTTGAGTCTCAGGGGAACAGGGACTATTGTACATTAGGAATGAATAGATCCTTGTGTCAAGAACCCACCACTGGGGACCTGGGGTGAGGGACGTCTGTGTGGACCCTGGGATAAATAGTGTGTGGAGTTTAGGAGCTCCTGGTACTGAGACAAGCCTTCCTTTTGGTCCCATGGACATCTCTTCCTGTGAGAAGGGGCACAACCCAAACTGCACAAAAGAACCGTACCACATGGCCAGGCTACACGATGTTATTGGATCCAGCTGTCCCCACCCTCAGTCCCATGCACCCAGCATGGGCCCCCACCCCTAGCTCCAGACAGACAGTGTAACCTAGGCAACAGTTGCTCCATCCCTGCCATTGGCTGCCATGATGGCTTCTTGCATGGGCAAATGACCTACTCACTCATCAATGCCCAACTCCTCTGTGGGAAGGGAAGGAAAGAAACAGGCAGAACACCAGAGACCTGGCCTGAAAGTGTGCTTTCTGGAGCCTGGACACCATCTTTCCTCCATGGAAGAGGGCTCAGGAGCCCAGAGGCTGCCCTATAAATCCCAGTCATGAAGCCAGTCTAGTAGAAAGCAGGGCCATGAGATGGAAAGCAACAGAAGCGATGAAGGCAGCATTGGCCTGGACTCTTCAGGTTCCTGTGATGGCATGGTGTCTTCTGACACTCAAGACAGAATGAGTCCAGACAATATGGCCCCCACCTTGAGCCTAGTCTTAGAATAATTAAGAACAAAAGAGCAAGTATCTTCCTACAAACTCTGTTCTCACATCTGAAAAACTCAAAGGGTCACCAAAGAAGAGCTTACCCTTACCACGCTACCCAGTGATACAATCCCAAGGGGTTGACCCAAGAGCAATGAAGACCTGAATATCAGTGTCCCCACCAGCAGCATTCATAATCATTGAAAACTGGGAACAGTCCAAATGTCCATCCACCCCCATGATGAAATATTACTTGGCAGTTAAAAGAGCAAACTATGAACACATACAGCAATGTGACTGACTCTCAAAAGCATAATGCAAACTCAGAGAAGCAGGCATGTAAGGCTCTGACATGCTAAGTGATTCCTTTTACAGGAGATTGTGGAAAGGACAAAACCACAGAGACAGCAATCAGGTCCATGGTGGCCAGGGGTTGGGGTAGGTGAAGGAAGGAAATTTTCAGAGTGATGGAAATGTTTTATGTCTTGATTATGGGTATGAATGTAACCATAAATATTTCTCAGATCTATCTGGACATAAATTACACTCAATAAAGCTGATTTAAATACACACCACCACCACATGAATCTCACAGTGCTTATTATGATTTTGTTTAATGGTTTTGTTCTTTTTTTTGGTGGGGGACAGGGTCTCCCTCTGGAGTTCAGGCTGGCCTTGAACTCAAGATGTAGCCAAGGCTGGCTTTGAATTTGCAGCAATCCTCCTGCCTCAGCCTCCTGAGTGTTGGAAATGTTGGCCCTCTCCAAGGGCTGAATTACACAGCATTGGGATTAATGGGAGACAGAATTAGCTCTTTGTCTAAGGGCTTCCATTCACTTGGCCTTTCACTCATATGCTTCATTAGTGTGTGTGTGTGTGTGTGTGTGTGTGTGTGTAGTACTAGGGATTGAATCCAGACCCTTTGCACTGAGGTATATCACCAGCCCTTTTAACATTTTTTAAAAATTTATTTTGAGACATAGTCTTGTTAAGTCACTAAGCTCCAACCTGTGATCTTCCTGCCTCAGTTTCCCGAGTGCTGGGGTTATAAGCGTGTGCCTCCATGCCCAGCTTCAACTGCTGCTTTTTAACACTGAACCTACTGTGAACACCTGACACAGTAACTGTGGATATGCAATAAAATGAAGGGAAAAAATAAACAAAACAATTCCTGGCACTTGCTTAAACCTTCAGTATAAGATAGTTCTGTTAATAATAGAATATCATGCAATGATTAAAACTATATATTTACATTTATTGACTGATAAGCAATTCATAAATTGTTGTCATGAGAGGCACATATTAAAAATCAAATGTATGTCATAATTCTATTCTTATAAAATAAAAATGTGTATATATACATATAGACAGAAATTTAGAGAAATATACAGAGAAATCTTAATGAATTAAGCCCAAGTAATGAAAGTATGGGTGGCTTTTTATTTTCTGTATCTGAAAATCAATTTTTCACTCATCTATCATGAAAACAGGTGAATTTTGTAAAATAATGTAAAAGTCTATTTTTTTTTATTAAGTTTATTGGTACATTTAGGTATACAATACAGTTACATTCATCACTGGGATCTTGTACTTTTTTTTTTTTTTTTGATACCGGGGATCGAACTTGGGACCTTGCGCTTTCGAGGCAGGCACCGGAACCACTGAGCTAAATCCCCAGCCCCTGGGATCTTGTACCTTTACATGATATATCTTGATTCTTATCTTTTCCCCATTTCCCTGGACTCCTGTCACCCCCTCCACCCTTCCCTATTTACAAAGACTTTCTTTCCATTTTTTCCATTTCTCATACTTTTTCTTTTCCCTTCTTTCCTTTCCCCTACCCCTCCCACTTCCCCTGCTCCTTTAGACCTTTTCTTCCTATTTTTGACATATAGTTAGTATCTTCTATTGCTCAGTTTTATGTGTGGAAATGTATTTTCCTAAGAAGATTTTTTAAAAAAATTATTCTATTGGTACATTTTAGGTATACAATATGTTTACATTTATCCTCGGGTGCTTGTACCTGAACATGATGTACCTTAGTTCTTATTTTTTTCCCCATTACGTGTGCACCCTTCACCCCACCACCCTTCCCTATTTACATAGCCTTTCTTTCCATTTTTTTTCTTTTTTCGTAATTTTTCCTTTCCCTTCTTCCCTTCCTTCTTCCCCTCCCACCACCCCTACACCTTTGGACCTTTTCCTATTTCACATTATCAATTATTCATTTTAATCATTTTCATCCTTATTTACACTTTCAGTTTTTCATACTAGATAAACTATTCGGTATTTACACATGTGTGTCCTATTTATTAAGTTTTTAAACATTAAAAAAATTGAACATGATCATCCCTGGCTGCCTTGTTAATAACAGAGGAAGGGGAATAGGATGGGAGCAAAGGCCAGGTAAGAGGTGACAGCCACAAGTGCTTCCTGGGACACCTGGCTGCTCTGAGGAGTGGGGCCCCTGCAGTGAAACACTCTAATTGCCCGGAGACAATGACCCTGTTGCCTTCAGGGAAAAAACTTCCATCTTGGAATCTATCTTTCACATTCTCCTGCCCCTTGCTAATATCTTTTTTAAAATAAAATGAAAGCAGTCACAGGCGAAGCATTCAGACAGGCAACTAAGATTTAATAATGTATCTGTCTCCATAGCACTCATTTCTTAATGGCTTTATTAAAATACAATTCACACGCCATACAACCCACCCATAGAAGGTGTGCAAGTCAATTGTTTTGAGTGTCCCTATACAGTTGTACATCTATCACTGCAAAGGATGTTGGGATATTCTCACTTTTCCCCAGAGAAACCTGAGCTCTGTCATCATCTTTGCCTGCCCTGGGCCACCACCAATCTACTTTCTGACTCACAGGTTTGCCCTTTCTGGACATTTCGGGTACATGAAATAATACCCTATAATACCAGGCCCCTTTTAGGGCCGGCTTTTTTCTCCCAGCGTAATGTCTTCAAGGTCACTCCATGCTGGGAATGTATCACTGCTTCCTTCCTTTTTATGGCCTGACAATATTCCTTTGCATGGCTACAGCACATTTTGTTTATTCATTTGTCAGTTGAGAACATTTAGATCTCCACTCTTTTGCCACAGCAAACAATGCTTCTGTGAACATTCGTGTGCTGGTTTTGGGTGGATGTGGTTTTGATTTCTCATGGCTTGATGCTAGGAGTGGAATTCCCAGGTCCTAAACTTCCGAGAAGCTGCCTGGCCATATCTCATGGTGGCTGCAGCACTGGCTTTCCCACCAGAGGGTACTTGGACCCTGGCCCTACTGCAGCCTCCTGACACTTTTTATTTTCTGTCCCTTTTTATCACGGCTATCCTGCTGAGTGTGTTGTCATCTCACTGGGGTCTTGGCTCGCATTTCCTTCAGGACTGATAATGGTGAGCTTCTTTTTAGGTGATCATTGCCTATTTTTATATTTTCTTTGGAAAAAATGTCTGTTCAAATCCTGTATGCATTTTAACTAGGAGATATATATATATATATATATATATGTATATATTAATATATATTAATCTATACCAGGAACTGAACTCAGGACCTTGTGCTTGCCAGGCAGGTACAGGCCACGGTGCTACATCCCCAACCTGGGTTATTTATCTTTTAATTATTAAGTTGTAAGAGTTCTTTATATATTCTAGACACAAGTCTCTCACCAAATATATGCTCTGCAAACATTTTCCCTCATTCTGAGGGTCCTGTTTTCATGTTTCTGATTCATTGCTTTTATTTTTAGTTAGTTTCTTATCTTTGGCAAGAGTAGTGGTTTTCCAGGAAGAATAAGAATGCAGATTTCACATTTAAACGAATGTACTTATGTCAAAATGGTGAAGCGGTATCTGACCCTTCCATGAAGTTTGATTGAAAAATATGGTGTATGTTTAATTTTTAAAAATGTGTTAGAGTGGGCTGGGGATTTAGCTCAGTGGTGCCGCCGCCTGCCTCGCAAGCAAGCACAAGGTCCTGAGTTCAATCCCCAGGACCAAAAAAACAAAACACCACAACAACAGCAAAAATAAAATGTATCGCAGTGAAAGACAGATTACCGTGAGTGTCCTTCAAAATTCTCCCCCTTGCTTCAAGCACACTCACCCCATCATTCTCGCCACGTTCTATAGCAGCCCAGCTTTGTGAGTCCCGTGGTCTCTGTCACTTCTCAACTCTGCCTCAGCTTGTAAAAGAAAGGGCTGGGCTGTTCTCCAACACTGCTCTCTTTACAAAGGCAGGTGATCGGTCTTATTTGCCCCCCAAGTTGTTATTTGCTGACCTGCTGTTAAAGTATCTTATTTCCTTTCTTAGCTCTGTCATTTAGTAGCTGTGTGACCCTGGGCAAGTTACTGAACCTCTTTGAGCCTCAGTTTCCTCACCTGCAAAATGGAGATAATAATTGCTCCCACGTCATAGGCTGTGGTGAGGGCTGGAGGAGATATTTCACAGGAAAGCCCCAGCATGGTGCCTGGCATGTAGCAAACATTTAATACTTGTGAACTACTGTAGCAACGTGGTCATGTGTGTGCATGCATGTGCCTTGTGTGTTCACTCTGTGTGCTCAGTAGGTGAGTGTGGCCTCGGCATGGATGGCAAGTGTGGGTGACCATAGGGCTGTGCTCACAGTGCCTGTGATGTGCAAGTGTGCAATGGGTGTACATGCATGTGAGCTGACATTGGTACTGAGAAGATTCATACATGGTGTGTGTGTATGAAAGAGAGAGGGAGGGAGAGAGGGCTTTGCATAATTAAATACAGGGCAGAGGATGAGTTCAACGAAGACATAACAGGAAGATACAAGCTGAGAGGAGCCTGAGGTCCTGGGGGCTCTGCCAGGCAGGTCTCTGCCAGATAGGGTCAGAGGCCGTGGCATCCGTGGGCCCTTCCCAGGGAGAAGGAGGTGCCTGTCCAGCCTGCCCTGCCCTTGGTTAATCCAGAGCTCAGAGATCAGGCCCCACAGTTGAGAACAGAGAGCACCACGGAAAGGAGGCTAGCAGGAAGCCAGCGTGTGTGTCCCCGGGAGCCGCCCAAAATTTGAGAAGTTCGTGGGCACAGGCTCTGGCCACAGGGACCTGGCTTCCTGTCCTTCCTTGCCTGTTTGTCTTCAGACTGTTTCCTCAGTCCCTTCAGCCTCCAGTTGCCCACCCAAAACAGTAACCATTTCTAAATGCTCACAGCTACTGTTTCCCCAGTGAGTTACAATGTATCAGAGCTCTGAGCTCCAGCTGTGCTAACCCACTTAACCCTGCCACCGCTCGTGAGGCCAAGCCTGCTGTTCTCTTCCTTTGGCAGAGAAAGAAACTGAGGCTCTGGGCAGTTGTATCACAGCTAGGCTACCAGCTCAGGCAGGAGGACACTCGAAGCCCAAATCTTCACCTTGTGATCCTTAACAAACAATTGCGCAAATAATCGACTCCTAGCAATGAGCATGCAGTCTAAGAAATGTGAGCAGTGACCCAAGGAGGGTGGGGCAGAGGCACACAGGGTGCATACTTGCCTTTAGGCACTCACATTTATGAATTAAGGTGCAGTGCAGGCTGGCCTTGACCTCATTAGGTAGCCCAGGCTGTCCTGGAACTTGCGGGGATCCTCCTGCCTCAGCTTCTGGAGTACTGGAGTTACAGGTGTGCAGCACCGTGCCTGCCTAAGGTCCTTTTCCCACTAGGAGCACTGAGGGGAGGGCTGGCAGTGGGTGGGGAGCAGCACATCGGCTGGGTGGTGGGTCCACCCTGGGTTTGGGAAGGCTGCTCTCTGACAAGGGGTCAGGAAGGACCAACTGTGGCTTTGCCGGTGCCTCTACCTTGCTGGTGTGTTGAAGCTTTCTCTGATTTAATTTTATGAATGCAACTTGTGGCCCCCACCACAGCCACCACTTTGATGTCCACAGCCATATGGATGTGGTGGTGCGCACTTGTAATCATGGCACTGGGAGGCTGAGGTGGGAAGATCATCGCTAGTTTGAGGCCAGCCTGCACTACACAGTGAGACCTTGTCTCAAATCAAACAAGCAAAAATCTCCTTGCACATTTAATCTCTTTGAGCACCTTGGAGAAGCCAACCAATTAAGGGAAACAATTGGCCTGATTGTGTGGGTTCCTCTCTGCTCTCAGTTCACCCAGGAACAAACAGAAGGTTGGGTGACTTTCCCAAAAGGCCACACCCCTACCTGCAGCAGTAAAAGCAGGATGCATGGTGACATCAGTCAGGATGAAGGCTTTGTTGCCAGGGCATGAGCAGCCTTGCCCAAAGGACTTTGTGAAGAGTCGAGTGTTTTTGCAGGCTCTGTACATCAGGCTGCAGCCCTTGAGAGCTGAGCCAGTAACTTGGCAAAGTGCTTACCAAGCTGAGACTCAGTTTCTCCATCTGCCAAATGGGGCTTCCAGGCAAGGGACCTGGGAGAAGTCAACAAGACGGCTCAGGGCAAACACAGCAAAGTGTCTGGTACACAGTAGGCGCTCACTAAATGTGAGCTCTTCTGCCATGTTTGCTGTTACTCTCCTTTGTCCCATGTCATCCTATTTCCTCTCTCCTCCACGACTCTTGTGGCATAGGGATTCTCATTGCCGTTTGGGGGGGAATTCAAGACTCACCCCTGGGTGCCAGAGAAGAGGAGGCCAATTTCTAGGCATGGCAATGAACAGGACTGGGGACCCCATTCTCGTAGACCATCCAATCTCCTTTCACCTTCCTGCCTGTCCCTCTGCCTCCACCCACAGAAGACGCCCTGGTATTGATGGTTCTCTTAACCAGCTCCAGCAGAGTCCAGTTTCATTGCGGGCTATCAGGGTTTCTTTGGGACAGGAATTAACCACTGTCTCTCCACCAGGCTTCCTAAGAATGGGCAGACTCCTACCCAGACTCTCCAGCTGGGCCAAGTGCCTGAGACAGTGCCCAGGGCATGGACACATCCCAGCCAAAGAACTGGAAAAAGAAGAAAGCCAGTGTGGAGCTGCACACTAGAATCCTAGAACTCTGGCAGGCTGAGGCAAGAGGATTGCAGCCTGGACAACTCACTTAGTAATACCTTGCCTCAAAACAGGGTTGGGGTGTAGCTCATTATGAAGGCCCTGGTTCAATCCTCCAGAAGGAAGGAAGGAAGGAAGGAAGGAAGGAAGGAAGGAAGGAAGGAAGGAAAGAAAGAAGGAAGGAAGGGAGTCCAAACCAAGCCCAAACCCAAGGCCTCTCTCTGGGAAGACGCTGGTCCATATATCACACAGACTTCTCCAGGCAGAAAGTGCCAGGCCTGCAGATACCTCGCCACCTCCAGTGTCCGGCACAGAGTGGTGGCACTTGCTGCTTGGCTGCAGGCACTGGGCCACCCAAGAGCACCTCCTGGAAGCTGATTCTCTTCTCTGTGTTGTTCTTTCATCCCACAGCCAGACTGTGCCCCTGGAGAGTGGGTGCTGTGATGTCCATAGTCAGCCATTTCTCCACTTGGCCAGGTGCATTCTGGGTGCTGGGCACTGCTCAACTCCTGTTAGGCAGGAGCCAGGGGCAGGGGCGTGAGGCTGCTGGGGTGGCACAGGAGGGACACATGTGCCCCAGACGCCTGGACCTCTGCCCTGCCTGGGGTTAGCCTCTGTGGCCCAAATGCACTCGAAGACGTAAAGCTCCCATCCGATCACACCCGGGAAGGTCACAGAGCACTGACTGTCCCTCAGAGCTGGGTCATCTTGACGTCCCCAGATGTTACATCAAAGAAGAACCCAGGGAAGGCCTCAGTGCGGGAGCCACCTTGGAAACACAGGGAGACTGAGGCACAGAGTCAGAGAGAGGCTTGACTACACTAATACTCCTGAGCCAGTACTGCAGAGAAAGCCAAACCCACCATGTGAACCAACCCCGAGAGGCTTCTACTTGATGCGCTCAGGTTTTCGGTAGCAAGTAAAATTTTTCTAGCAGCGTGGGTTGGGTAACAGTGTAGAGCCCCTGCTCCCGAGTGGAAAGGACCCGGCTCTGCGGTTTACCTCCTGTGCCCTTGGATAAATGCCTTACTCCTTTGACGCAGTTTCCACATCTGTGAAATGGGCTGATATAAGTGGAGTCCACCAGTACCAAAAGAAAAAAAAAGTGGAGCCCAAGGGAAGTGATGTTTATGTAAGTAGTCAGTGAAGGACATTCCTGGGATCCTGCCATAGTAAATGGCCAGGTCAAGATGCCGAGGAGAGTTCCCTTATCATCCTGCCCCTACCCCTGTCCCAAGCCCCAAGCTAGGCCCTCCTGCTACCTTCTGTCTCTGGGTGGATCTTGAATCTGTCTTGGTCATTTGGGCCTATAACCCTGGAGCCCTCTTTGATCTTCCCCCGCCCCCGCTCATAGCCTGGTAGACTCTTCCTGAGACCCCAGAAGCAGAGCAACTGTCCAAATGCCAGCCAACAAAGCAGTCTCCAAGCTCCGCCCTCTTCCACTTCTTTCTTCCAATTTCCCCCTTCCTTTCTCTTCCTTTCTTTACCTCAGCCACCCTGGCTTCTTTGGCACTTTGAACGTAGCAAATAGGTGTCTGCCCCAGGGCCTTTGCACTGCTTCTATCTGCACCTGCAGGCCTCTTTTCCCAGAAGAATAGGACTCACGTCCTCACTTCCTTCCAATCTCTACCTAAACCTTACATCTCGATGAGACCCATTCCAACCACCTGGTGGAATCCTGGACCCTGCTTATACCTCTTTGGTCCTCTGATCCTTCCTACTCTGCTCCTTTTTTCTTTCTTTTTCCTGTAGTACTCACTGCTCTCTTGCAAACTAGCCAATTTACTGATCCATTTTATTTACCATTACATTGACTCTCCCCTTCCATTAAAATGCCAAATACCCCAAGTCAGGCCTGTTCATTCAGGTTTGACCATTCCTATTCCCAAAGCCCTGAATGAGTACACTACCTGTGCAACTACACAGGGCCCCCATGCTCAGTATGACCCTGCCCTTTGGCTCAGTGCTCTGGGACTACCCCTTTGAACTTTATCATTCTCTAGCAGTGAGTCTGGCATTTTCACTTGCAAGGAGCCCTGCAGATTGCAGACCCTGCCCTGGCTATACAAGCATGCTGGGCCCACAGTGTGTGTTTGTGGAATGACTGCCTGGTCCACCTTGCGATTTAGCTCCCTGCCTCTCTGGACGCTGCAGCCTCTTCTCCCCGGGCCCCTCCACCCTTGCTATTTGAAAGAGTCTATATTGATGTAAGTGGGCAAGGAGAGGAGTCAGTCTGGGCATCGGAGAGCCGGGAGAAGATCGCCTGCAGCAATGGAGAAGACACAATTACTCCAGCAACTGTCCGCCTGCCCAGCCACAGCTCGGAGCCGCCACTTAATGTAATTGAGTGTGAAGGCCGGCTGGAGACACAGGCGCCCGCCGCCCCGCTCCATAACATAGACACTATTGGCTGCTAATTGGCGCCAGTGGGTTAGTGCTAATTGTCCTAATGCACTCGCTTGATGGAGGACGGGGCTTGGGCTGGGGGCTCCTTGGGAGATGGAGGAGGCGGTGGGCGACCAGCACCGGCAGACGCTGCTCATAAAAGTTGGAACGAGCTTTAATTTTGCATCAAATATTTAAGCGGGTTTGGGGCGGGGCTGGAGGGGGAGGAGGAAGATCAGCTTTGCTTGCGGTAACCCACAGGGGCCTGGGGAATAGGCCCCCTGCCATCCTTATCAATGGGTTATGCAGATGGCTGTGTCCCCGGCATGGTCTAATTAATTGTGTGAATTTCTAATGACCCTTTTAGCCCCCACTCCGGCCCTGCCCTCCCGTGCTAGCTCTTTCTGGGCACAGAGGGAGGTAGCCTTGCTCTGAGAAGCAGGGATGGCCTTGAACCCTCCTCATGGCCTCCATAAACTCACAGACCTCCTCTGGGCCTCAGGCCCCCTAAGCAAGGCCTGCCGGGCAAGGGAGTGTAGAAGAGCTGTTCATCCTCACAAGAGGCTGCTAGCTTCGTCCTCTCGAAGCGGGAAACACATTGCTATTGCATAGGATTCCACACACGTAATATTTGTTTGTTTGTTTGTGGGTTTTTTGGTACCGGGGATCGAACTCCTATCCTTGTGCTTGCGAGGCAGGCGGCGGAACCACTGAGCTAAATCCCCGGCCTTTGCACATGTAATATTGAATGAAGACACAAAGATGCAGCAGGCTGGTATATGTTTATTAAATAACTATTTCTCCAGGGTAGCGGGGACCCTGAACTACAGCATCTGCCAATTTCCATGGTGTAAGTAATGCTGGCATGGTTGACTTCCAGATGACACGATGACATTACCAAGCACTGTTGGAAAAAAAAATTCTGTGGAGTGCTATTATGTAATATTTCTACCACACAGATAAAACTAATGGAATGACCTCAAAAGTACAGATAATAGTAAAGTGCTGTAAAATAATCAGGGTACAATGGGTTTGGGGGTATATATGATCCCTTCTTTACACTAGTTTAAGTATAAGTCTGCATAGTTTAACCTTTTAAAATGACTATCTAATAGCTGATGAGCAGAATTTCTGAGAATTTAACAACTGGGGATGTTGGGGGCTTCCAAAGGCCACTTCCAGCACACTTGTGTACATGCAAGCGCATGTGTGTGTGAGTGTGCAATGCGGCACGTCACCCATAAACCTCATGATTTCTCCGAGTGTCCTGCCTAGGACAAAATAAGTTTCAAAAGTATTCAGCTTAAAGTCAATTTAAAGAAAAATAGTAAATTAATAATGCCCAAAGGGTCAGTACTGAAATGACTGCAGAAGCTGAGCATCCCTGATCCAAAATGCGTGGCACCAGGACTCTTTAAAACTGGGATTTTCTCACAGATTTTGGACTATTTGCCTATATGTAATGAGACATCTTGGGGATGAGACGGAATTCCTTTATGTTTCGTGTACACTTTGTGCAGGTAGCCTGAAGGTAACTGTAGCTGGTAGTTTTAGTGGGCCTGTGTTTTGACTGAGGAGGTCAGGAGGTCCGGTGTGGAGTTTCCCACTTCGTGACAGCTTGTCAGTGGTACTCAAAAAGTTCCCCATTTGGGAGCATTTCGGATTTTGGGTGTTTGGGTTATGGACGCTCAACCTGAAGTAGCCTGGGGATCTTCTGGTTGTCTGGAGCGCACTTTTGCAAGCAACTGACCAGTGGGTGTGAGGGGGTGGTCAGGATGGCCAGGGTTCCCTGCCCTCCACTGTGTTTGCCAGAAGGCACGAAATGGCCATTTCACACCCTTCCCATTAACTGATGGCTTTGTTTCTTTCCAGACTCAAGGCACCTTGTCTGGTGACAGCATCTCCACCTCTTTGACTCACATTTCCGGCTCCTCCCTGGGCTGTTTATCCTTTCCTAGCCACTCCTTTCTTGGCACTTGGCTGCATGGCTGTGACACTTGGTGGCCCTGTAGTCCATGATGTCCTCCCTCTGATGAACCTTAGAGACTCTGATGAGTGAGAAGGGAGAAGAACGGCGTATTCTACATGCAAGGCAGCATTCTCTGAGGACAGATCATCCCAGTGTGCTTTGCTTGGATGTATGAAGCTTATCATACCATCATTGCTTATCAGCTATACACCTGGGTTGGGGGATTGCAAGCTCAAATGCCCATGGGGGCAGGCAGGGATCAGAAATGCAAAAGGCAGGCCAGCTGGGGGCTGGAGCAAACTGGGAGGTCCACACCCTCCAAAGAGAACAGGGACCAGCACTCCTCTAGTGCAGTGGTGACCAGAATTCTTCCCAGAAGCTGGAGAAGTTTATTTGAAAGTGAACTCTCCTATGCTTAAAAATCGGTCTGGGGATTTAGCTCAGTGGTTCCACCGCCTGCCTCAAGCTCAAGGTCCCGAGTTTGATCCCCAGTACCAAAAAAAAAAAAAAAAAATCACACAGCATGTTTAGGGGCTGGACATGGCCTGGGAAAATATTAGAAAACACAGAAAACAGAAGAAAATAAAACAACTCACCTTCCTAGCAATGAGAGACGGTATTTTAGCATTTACAACAAGCTGTTTATTACATTTTCTAAAAACCTCGATTTAGCATGAACATTCTACCATGTCTGTAAAAGACTCTTCATCAACATCGGCGTGATGTCATGACGCTGTGTCTCGTGGTGACAGCAAAGCCAGCCGCAGAGGGTTACAGGTGACTGTGAGCTCTTCGATTTCTCTCCCATCAAGCGGTGGCAGGAACTCTGGCATCTGTGCCTTTGATTGATCAAAACATCAGACAGAGTGCTGTGTTCCCTTTCCAACCATAAACTTCAAGAAACTGACACGTTCTACTTCTGTTTCCTTGGGACACTACATCTTAGAGGCCTGAGGCACTATGGACCAACTCAGATGCTCAGAGGCTGCCAGATTGGGAATCCATGATGCCAACGACCCCAGCTCAAGCTGGCACTGTGCCTTGGGAGTCCACCCACCTGAGGACCGCCTCTGACAGCCAGAAGAATACATCCCCATCAAACCCTACACACAGGGCTGATTCTCACATAAAATACAGAATTGTGGCTCTTTTAAGTCACTACATTTGAGGAAATAACCAGAACATTGACTCTGCAAGCTCCTGATGCTAACAATTCACACATTTCCAATATTCTTGACTCTTAGACTTAACACTACAGTGAACACTCATTGTAGCATCACTGTTGCCTGTATTTCAGGTTGTTTGCTTAGGTGAGAGTTCTGAAGGCAGAATGGTAGGATGGAGGGGTCTGGAATTTGCTGAGGCCTTTAAGAACTACTCTGCGGGGTTGTTGTTGTCTCAGCTATTTGTGGTAGTTCCTCTGCTGAATTACTCCCCCCGCAAATGGAACCAATTCATATTCCAACCAGTAGTGAATGAGTCTACCCTGGAGGCCATAGATCAATGATACTAAATTTAAAGCTGGAGCCATAGATTTCCACATCTTGATGGAAGCTGTAGTTTTGCTGGGAATGTAGCTCAGAGACACACACCTGCCTGGCAAGCTCAAGGTCCTGAGTTCAATCCTGGTACTGGAAAAAAGAAAAAAGAAAGAAGGAAAGAAAGAAAGAAAGAAAGAAAGAAGAAAGAAAGAAAGAAAGAAAGAAAAAAGAAAGAAAGAGAAAGAAAGAAAGAAAGAAAAGAACTCACAGCCATCTTTAATTTCCTGCAATAGGTTTTCCTATTGTCATATAATGCAATGCTATGGCATCATTAGAAATGTTGCCTTTATAACGATATTCATATTTATATATAGTTATGTGAATGTAGCTCCTTCTGTGTTGTAGAGAAAAGAAGAAATAGATTGGAGAACCTTAAGTTTGCTGGTCCTCTGATGAGACAAATGTCAAGTGACCATGAAAATTCATTCCAAGCTGCAAATTTCCTGCAGTTGGAACTGAGTTGAGCCTGTGAAAAATATTGGCTGAGTTAATTTCTTGCACACACAAGAACTCAGCGTCCATCCTGGTGTCTGTCCCCTGCCTCCCTCCGTAAATCCAGCTACATTCTCGTTACATCTTTTGTTGCTGTAGTGATCACATAAACACAACATAAAACACAGCCAATGTTCTATGTGAGGGATTGAGGCAAATGTGGGCTCTGCGAGTGTTGCTGTTATTAGAAGCCAGGATTGGACTGGGGCAGCCTGGGAGAGAAATGCCCAGACTCAAGGGGGCCAGGAAGCTCCCATGCTGCCCCTCGGGTGGGATGGCTGGAGAGCAACAGCAGCAATAAAAAAGATATGAAAGAAAATAAGGAAGCCTTTGCATCTGCCACCAGCAGAAGAACCAATTCCCAAGTGGAGAAAACAATTATGATCTTGTTTTAGGACTTGTCTCTACAGTTAATGGGACTAGATCTCCTCCTTCCTCCGTGTCCTTCTCTTCTTCCTCCTTCTTCTCCTTATTCAGATAATATCCTTATGGCATTGCAATAGACATCAAGTACACAGCCCTTCACACCAGGAACCACAGTGAGTTGATTTTCTCCCTCACTCATTGCTTTCTCTTATTTGTATTTTCTTTCTTCAAACACAGAAAGTAGGGATAGAAATTCTGTTACAAAATTAGGTCACGGTGTGTGTAGGATCAGGTCTAAAGTCTGTGGGGCTCAGGGCAAAGCAAGGATGCAGCGACCCTTCCAAGCGCAGGGCAGTGGCCTTCAGTGTCCACAGAGAAAGCTGTCTTCTCTCCTCCATGGTCTCTCTCCCCTCGACATGATGCTCTCCTGTGCTCATTGTAGCCAAAGAAGATGAGAGTATTGACTCACTGGAAATACTGTGCAGCTCATTTTAGGAGCGTGCAATCCTAGGGTTAAATGTAGACACCACAGCATTCAAGCTGCCTGCTGAATCCTCAAAATAGCATAATTTGTGTTTTGTGGCGTCTTCCTGGAAGGTACCTCAAGCATCTTTGGACAATTAATCTAATCTATTAATTAACCCTTCCCACCTGGCCGGAAGAGACCAACATAAGCCAGAATCAGGAAGGTTGAAAGGAGGAAAATGTTCCCCGGGCATAGGCCAGGGCAAGGGGTGCTTTCCAGGCTCAGGGATTTCCAGGGGGTCACGCAGACTTTGAGGCCCCCTGGAGCCCTGCCCCCCATGAGGTCTTATGCCTGTGAGTTTCCCTTTCTGCCCTCAGCCCTCCCTTCCCACAGCCCACGGCCCGACCCTTGGTGGCCCAGTGACCCCCAGGGTGCGGCAAGTTCTGCAGCAGGAAGTGCTGGATTCTAGACGAGCCCTGGTGAGGGGCAGCCTCTGCACACCTCTCACTGGCACTCGGGGGCAGTCTGCATGCTCCCTGTGCCCTGGGCTTCTCTCATGTACCCGTCCTTGCAATGGGGACCACAGAGCACGAGCCCCCTTGAGCCCGCAGGTCCTTATGAATCTGCTTGGGTTGCCCGCCCTCGAAGCTGCCTAGCTCCAGGAGGGTGGCATTAGCATGAGAAGTCTGGGGTTGCACCATCCTCTGCAGTCTCCATTGTTTTCTCTGTCCTGAGGACTGAACTCAGGGCCTTTCTAGTGAGCTACATCCCAGCCCTCTTTATCTTAGTGCTACTTTTCCTCCTGCCAGCCATTGAACCCGGGATTTTACACAATACTATTCCACGTGAGGGTAATTGTGATCCCATTTGCAGAAACAAACACAGAAGTACAGGAGAGCTAGCAAACTGGATACCCATCCAGGCCAGGCAGCAGGAAAGTAGTAAAGCTGCTGCTCTGATCGTGAATGCTCTGGAGCCAGAGCATACACTGGGCTTTCTTAAATGTTTGTTGAATGACTGGCCGAGAGCCTTTACGGGGCTGGAATCAGAAGTAGCACAGGAGGTGGCGAAAGGCAGAGTGCACTTCCGACACCAGCCTGGTTAGTGATGGAAGGTAGAGATGGGGAGGGTTCTCCACCCTGGGGTTCTGGGAGGCGGTGGGACAAGCAGAGGGTCCATGGGTTTCACATCCTGATTCCTGCTGTTCAGGAAGAGAGTGTGCATGGAAATCTCTGCCTCATCCCTTGTCCTAAAACAGCATGGGGGCTACAAATAGCAGAGGGAAGGGGAAGGGAGCTGGCCTGGCCCCACCAAGATATGTCAGCCCCTGGGACGAGGTGACGCGGGGTCCCCCTCCCCTGCTCTGGTGATGCTCAGATGAATTCTTCCTCCACACTCCTTCCTTTCTGTCCCATGCTGCCTCCTCTGGAGCTTTTATTACTGTCCAGGGATGGGGACACTGGACTAGCTGACCACTGCTGGGCAGTGTCCCTGCGTCCACCTCTGGGCTCAGCTTGGCAGGGGTGACTTTGCCTAGAGTCTTTGGAATAACAAAATGAAGCGATCTACTTTTCTCACTTTACACACAGGAATCACTAAGCCTGAGAGACTCTGTGTTAATACAAAGGCTGGATTTGAACTTGGGTTTTGTCCTGTCTTTGCAACCCAAGCTCCTACATCACACCATGCTGATCCCCAGGGTCTGGAGTTGGTTAAGGGCATGCCCGGTGAGCCACATTGGCTAAGGTGACCAACTGTCATCTGCCTATGACCAAGGGACTTCGGTTTTCAGTAAAACTGAGACCTTCCTGAGCAGGTTGGGACAACTGATCACCCAGCTCCTGGGTCTGTTAATACTTGGCTGACTTGGGTTGGGTAATGAACTTCTCTGTGCCTCAGTTTCCTCTCCTGCAGAAAGGGATAGTGACTGTGATTCCAATGTAAAACATCTCAGAACGGCGCATGACCTGCAGGTTGGAGGGTTGTGTTGATTCTGTGGTGGGTGCAGAGTGGCCGGTTCTGAGACTCAGAGGTAGTTTGGGCGCCTTTGCTGAAAGCTGAGCATTTGCAGACAGGCAGAGCCAGGGCACTGCCAGCTCCTCCTTGGGCTGGCAGTGTGACCTTGAGCAGAGTTGCCCAAGGGCTTGGCTCTGCCCTCTCAGGACTAATGGTCCTGGCGAGATGGTGCAGGTTAAAGTCCTGGGCACAGAGCCTGGGACAGGTGAGGCCTCAGCAAATAGCAGCAGCTTGTTTGTCACCAGCTCTCTCCCTGGGCAAGTGTCCCCTGTCCCCCGCCCTTATGTGAAGGTCATAAGGGGGAACAGGAAGGACAGTCCATGTCTTATTTGTGTGTGCTTCTCCCAAGGAGAAAGGGCGTCAAGAGCCCTGACAACGTGCTCCACCTGCCCCCCACCCCCACACTGTCTTCCTTTGCCAGGCAGGTGGGGGTGCAGCTGGCTTTGTGCTTCCCTAGAGGAGTCAAGAAACAGAGGCTCTGGGGCCCATGGTCCTGCTGGCTTTCTCCTGGCTGTTTGAGAAAGGGATTAGGATCCTAAATTCTGGGAGAGGCAAGACCTGTGGGAGAAGATTAATTTGACCCCCCCTTTTCTGGCCAAATGGATGTGGGTGTCCTTCAAGGCCAGTGTCTGAGACTCACTGAGATGTGGTTGTTTTATGGGGTGTGGTACATTATTAATACATTCCCTCATCCATGCATTCACTCACCCACTCTTTTATTCACTCCTGACCCACTGTGGCCAGCCCAGCATAGGCTCTGGAAATGAGACAGACAAGACCATTTCTGCCTGACCATAATGCACACATCTATTTTTTCCCCATGAGAAATTACAGCTTTTTTTTTCTTTTTTTGGAGGACTAAGGATTGAACTCAGGGCCTTCACACCAAGCTATAGCCCCAGCTCCTTTTCTTATTTTGTATTTTGGGACAGGTTTTCACGAATCACTCAGTTTCCAAGGCTGGGCTTGAACTTTTGATCTCTTGCCTCATCCTCACAGAAGGCTGGGATTTCAGGTGTGAACAACTACTTCTGGCAAGATATTACAATTTTCTGAACAGCTCAAATGTCCCAGCTTTTCAGGATGTGGAGGAGAAATATTCAAATGTCTCATTGTGATATTTGATGCATTAACTTAATCACATAAATGATATTTTAAATCACTTTCTTTGAATTGTCATTTCTTCTGCCCTACATTCCAGAAATCTGAATGTCTCTCCATTCATCCCCTGCTGCCTCCAACCTGTATCTTTTTGTCATTTTTCCTGGCATTGCACAAGTGGCTCTGACAGATCACCTTTCTTTTCGTCTCCACAATTGAAGACACAGACCCTTTCTCTTCCCTCTTGGGATGACACCATCATGGGAAAGCTTATCCTGAGCTGATGTATCCACTCATCCACTCACTTCCACCATGACAGATTTTTCATTCGTCCTATTGCTGCATATTTACTAAGCCTGATCTATGAGGCTTCCTAACAACAACATCTAACCTTGCCATTCATAGACCATATTCTTACACCTATTGAATCGATATGGAGATCTTTGCTTCCTTCTCTTTTTAAAAGTGATGCCACTGGGTGACTGACAGGAACACTAATTTAGGTCATTGAGACTAAAATGTTCTTCAAAACAAGTGATGGGGAGTGTGGCACCTTCTGTGGATCCTCCGTGAACAAGGTGTGAACGACAGGGCCATGTGGAGCAGGGTCCAGGATCTCTGTCACTGTCCCCACCAGCATTAGCATTAGCCATCCTAACCTGCAAGCTCAGCCACGCCGGGGCACTAATGACACAGAGCTGCTTTGGTGGCGTCACCAGCAGGAGACATCGTAGGAAGAAGAGAGCGACACAGCCAGTCTCTGTAGGAAGTTCACGTCTGCCGGGAAAGGCCTCTTTGGCAGGCTTTGAAATTCCGAAGGGCTCCACCTGCCTCCATGTTCAGGCTGTGGGGTTCTTTGTGCACTAGGGTTCTTCAGGGTCACATGGCTCCCTAGGGCCTCTGTGGACCCCCTGGGGATCCCCAGGCCTTTCTGCCTCCCTCCCCTGTTTGTCTCCAGCACAGCACTGTCTCTCCATTGCCAGAAACATGAGACATCAGTATGGTCTTAAAAACCAAACCAGACAAAACCCAGGCCTTCTCCAGCCTCTGCTCCTTTGCCTCTCAGCTCCTCCACCACGGCCTTGGTCCATCTGTGCTTGGTGAACAGCCAGGGAGGCTTAGGATTTTGGCATCCAGTTGCAATCTGATGGCGGTATGTTGCAGGGGACAGTGGATCCCTGACACCCTTTATGTTCCAGCCCACAACCCCTGACAGCTAGGCAGAGGCCAACCCAGAAGAAATGTCCCAGCCTCTTGGCAGTGAGCTGACTTCCTCCTCCGCTGCTTGAGCTCAGAGGAAGGTCTTCACCTGATGGTGTGGAAGGGACGCCCCCCAGAAGGCAGGCTCCACCTCGACCTTCTCTTCCTGTGCTTCTGGTCCAGCGAGCCTGGTGAGCACCACAAGAAGGTGCAGGTGGCCTGGGGGAAGGGATGCGTCACCCTCGAGGAGACACAGGAGCCCAGAGACAGAATCATAGCTTGTGGTCAGGCCCTGAAATCAGGGCTTTATAGCCGTTACTGCCAAACCTCCCAGCAACACTGCCAGTGTGCATTCTGACCCCTTCTTAGGTATGAAGAGGAGAGGAAATAAAAGCTCAGAGATGTTAAGCAGCTAATTCAGAGTCATACAGCCAGAGAGAGGTGCACCAAGGATTAGAAGCGAGATGGTTCAGTTCTGAAGCCTGCCATCTTGAATTGCTGGGCCCCTTCTGCCAAGTGTAAACAGGAAGTGGGAAATTGATCTGCTCAGGATGAGGAGCCCAGTAGAGCTGAGGGGAGGGCTCAACAGGGTTAATATTAACCCATGTGACCTGGAAATGAAAACCCTCTGACTCTACAATTGCACTACTAGGAAATTATCCCACAACTCATACATAGGGCGAGATTGGATGTATAGGATTCTCATGAAGCATCTTAGAGCAAACACTGGACATAACTAAGTGTCCAGCAAAAGGGGAAGGGCCAAAGCTTCCACAGCAGCCAATGGCAGGATAACGGAGTGACTAATTCCCTGCGGCATCCAGTGCAAGCTCAAATGGTGATGATGTCACTTTCCTACACATGATGTACGATATCATCTCTTTGATAAGAACTAAAAATGAGAAACAAAGAGTCCTGGTCATGACATATCTACAAGGAAATCATAGGGGGTTGAATTGTGGTCCTCCCAAATTTGCATCTTTCTGAACCTCAGCATATGACCCTTTTGGAAATGGGGTCTTTGGGAGTGAATGTAAGTAGTGATGATGAAATACCCAGAATTTAGGATGGGTCCTATATTCTTGGACAAGTGTTTTTATAAGAGAAAAGAGAGAGAGAGAGAGAGAGAGAGAGAGAGAGAGAGAGAGACAGAGAGATGCACAGGAAAGGTTAAGGGAACAGAGGCAGAGCTCAGGGTGGTGCAGCTGCAGGCCAAGGCTGCCCGGAGACACCCAGGCTGGGGGACCCCAGGAAGCACCTGGCCTTGGACCTGTGGCCTCCAGAACTGTGATCGAATATGCGCGTCATTTTAAGCCAGGCTTGGAAGTCACAGAAAATTAGCACAGATCCTGAAAAACTGCCCAGTGCTCTGATGGTTGTAGGTTTCTAGTTCTTAGTGGTTCTCATGTTGGGATGTTTTCAAACCATAAAACTATATTAATTTTGGAATTGAACATAAAGTTTGAAAAGGGACTCAGGGTCTCATGCAGGCTTAGAGAAAAGAGACAGAGACAGAGCCGTCTTGTGGTCCGAGCGATCGTGGCCTGGCGGCTGGCTCTCTGCCTACACAAGTGTCCCCTGACCCCGAGCCTTCCCAGGAAGCCTCAGGCTCACCAGACCACTCCAGTCCTGCTCTTCTCCCTCTGTCATAGCCTCGGCTCAGATTCTCAGCCTAGGACACTCACGGGGAAGGTAAAGCACTTGCAAAAAACCTTGTTTGGAGAAAGCGAAAGTCTACCATTTTATTTTAAGACACCCAGGTCTCATCTGCAAAGAAGTGAGTCGCAGAAACAACGTATTTGCTGGTCACCGCTCGAATCTTGGAACAACTCCAGACCCACGTAACTGGTTGAAATGCTAGTTGTGCGTCCGCACCAGCCCATGGAAATCTAATTTGGCTTTAGTGTAAAAATGAGTCAAATATAGTTAAACAAGTTGGTATGAACACTTGAATCGCCTTCACACTCCCCAAGTTCATTTAGTTTCCAGCTTCCACCACTGATGTGGGAATCATTTTACTTTATTTTTTCACTCTACTGGGGACAGAACCCAGGGCCTTGCACATGCTAAACAAGATGTCTATCACTGAGCTGCAGCCCAAACCCTTTTTATTTAGAGTCAGGGTCTCACTAAGTTGCTCAGGCTGGCCTAGAACTTGTGATCCTCCTGCCTTAGCCTCCCAAGTAGCAGGGGTTACAGGTGTGTGCCATCAAAACTGTCCATGTGAGTATTCTTATCAGTTAAAGTTCACTGCTTGGCCCAGAGAGCCATAGAGGTGGCCAACAGGATTGGTGGTCTTCACTTGACAGTCAAAACAAGAGCCACACAGGGTTGGGGGTGTAGGACAGTGTACAACGCTTGCCCAGCATTAGCAAGGCCCTGGCTTCCCTCCGCACTACTACAAAAAAGAAAAGAAAAAGGGGCAACAAAGGCTTCCGCTTAAAATGTGAGCTTGCAGTCAGCAGTAATCTTTAGATCCAGACACAGTAATGAAGATAGCTAGGAGACCGGCAGGGACCCCCAGAGGGGACATGGATGAGGAGGCAGCATGGCCAGCTCTCCCTGTGCTGGTCTGCAGCCCCAGCGGGTAGGTGTTTCCCTATGTACTTGGATGGATGCTGTTTCCCTTCAGAGAAGTCTCCCCAAACTTTGCATTTTGTTGTGCCTAGTGACTTTGAAAGAATTTAAAAATTTAAAGATTCCTCCAAATTATCACATTTTTAGAAGAAATATTATATACTGAGTGACTGATCTTTTTTTTCCTCCTTGGAAATTTTCCTCCTGTTTATTTTTCTCTTGTGCTGGTCTTGGCAGTCTAGGCCTAGACTGTGGGAGTCCACCTCTGGGAAGGCCCCAGTAGTATTATTGGATTCTCTAAAGGTCCATCTCTAAGTTTCCCCAAAAGGATAACAAACGTGGCCCTAGTGGCCTTAAAGACCACAGGCCATAGATATCATCAAGCATGTTTGCCTCAGCAATTCTTTTATTTTGTACACTAAAAATGTCTGGCTGGTTTCTCTGTCCTAGGAAATTTCTGTTCACCCTTTGGGATCCTCATTCAGTTTGAAGGAATCAGCATATTCCAAGCTCTGGCCAGGGATGGGAAACACAATGGTCTAAATAAAGTTCATGGTCCTGAGTATCCTATTACATAGGTTTAATTGCCAGAGTCCATTTCAGAGCTGAGATTCAGAGAGGCTAACTCACTTGGCCAAGACACACAGCTGGAAAGTCTCAGTGTGCCAAGATGGTACGCAACAGGGATGCTCAGCTGCTGCAGCATTTTTTTCCATATGGGACCAACTCAAGATTATGAGCATCCCAAGTTTTCTGCAAGAGTTTGCTGAGGGTCTAACCATCTTGTTTAGGAGGGGAGAAAGTGCAGTAATATTTATTGTACATCAACTGAAACCCTGTGAGCTGATAACACTTCTCACTGTATCCTCACAATAACCCAAGGAGTATTATTGCCCCTACTGAACAAACTGAGAGAGTGTGATTCAGAGAGGTGAAGCAACTTCTTCAAGGACACACAGCACAACTGTGGCAGAGCAGGGGTGGGGACAAGCTTCTGTATGCCTGGGCCCCTCTGCCTCTCACCCTGCCCATATCTCCTTGTGTCCGAAGGGTGAACTGAAGTCTGGGAAACATGCTTTGCTCTTGCCCATCTCTGAGGTGGGAGGAGCCAGAGAAAATCGAGAATCTTTGTTCTATCTTGAAGGCAAACAAGGCTGAGTCCTCAAGTTCAGACTAATTCCACTTCAGACGAGGTGTAGCCATTGGTTGGGGGTGGGGTGCAATGAGGGTGAACTCCTAGAATGTCTGAGAGGATGCACAATTATTGTTCTACAGTGGATTCACACTGTTTTGAAAGGCCAAGAGGCATGGAGAGGAAACCGACAGAGGAGCATTACAAATTCATTACAGGAACTAACTGCTTCTATTTGTGCTGGTGGCTGAGGGCTGGGAGGCCGAGTCAAGTGCTTAATTCCCTTGTACATAACTGCCCTCCGGAGTCAGGTCCTGGGAGGGTCATACCTCATGGGACTGAGAGGTGAATTGCTTAAGACCAAGGACTCCGTTTGGAGAGGGGTGGCTGGTCCCGCGTGAGGTGGGAGCATGTCACTAGAATCGTCCTGGGAAGACATATTTTGTGCCCTTTGATTCCTCCTTCTTATGAGAACAGGGCCTTAGGCGCTGTCATTTGTAGAATGACAGCAACCAAGACCAGCAGTCGGTTAGGCAGATTTCAATAGATTATGCCAGTCCGAGTCCTGTTTGGGCAAATTGAATTTGGGAAAATAAAACACTGAGACAGGGAAGCTGTGAGTGTTGAATTGAAAGACCAGGAAACAGATACCAGACCAAAGTGGCCATTTTAGGTCACTTCCAACTGACATTCAGAAGAAATTGATTTTAGAAGAAAATATAGCAAAGCAACAGAGAAGCAGAGGCCACGATTAAAGGGTTAGGAATGGAGCATTAGAAAAAAGAGAGAGAGATTATTATTGGTACCATTTTCTTGCCAAAAAAAAATCACTTTTTTCTAAAGGTCACTTGAATCTCTGTATCAACCAATGGAATTTTAAAGAAATGGCGGCCACCTCTTGTGAGCATGGGAATCTCAACCCCATGCTAATAGGGACGAGGAGAACACTGCAAATGCCATAAACAGGGTGGACATAGAAAAAATAGGAAGCACTGAAAACTGAGGAAATGGAGACCGTGTGCCTGGATAAAGAGGAAGCTTCTCCAGAGCTCTGGTCAACTTTGCCATCTGAGAATGTGGGTTCACATTCTGGTCATCTGCATTTTATGTGAACTACCCTCTAATATTTAAGTATGGAAAACTAATTCCAAACTCTAGTGAGAGCCAACCAAGCACACACTTCCATGTTTGCTGCACCCTGTGGTCCACTCTTTGTAACTTTTTGGTGTAGATTTTAGAACCTTCTCCACAACCGAATGGCATTCAGTATAAGGCAAATGTGTCACAGGTATTTTGTTACTAAAGACGCAAAAGTCACTGGTTATAAAGCATTTTCTAGCTACAAAGCCTCTGAAACTGGTGGTATAGTGATTTTTTTCCCCACTGAATTTTATTTAATTCAGAACTTTGTGGTTTAGAGGTGTTACACAAGGTCAGGATTCCTGAGGAGTTAAAAAAAAATCTTGCAATTACTCATGCGACATAAAACTCGGCCTAGAATCGCATATTTGATCTACTGGTCTGCAATGTAGGCTGCTATGGATCTAACCTACTTTGTTTATTTCTATTGTATTTTCCCTAACAATTTATAAGCTTCTGTGGTGTATTTGAAAGCATTGAAATATATTTCTTTCCAAACTCTTTACTTTTTTCAAAAAATAATTTCCTTTTTTGTGAATCTGATTTAATTAGGTTTTGCTTTATTTCCTTGAATCTGGTGTCTTTCCCCCTAGAGATAAAAATTTCATATTGTAGTTTATTTTCTTAGTTAGATGCCTGGGTGATGAAGTATGGCCATCAGTCACATATGTCTAGGAGACTGCATGATTTTTAGAATGATTATGCGGTCTTTCAGGGGGATGTTCATCAGCTCTCCTACCCTGAAAGCAGCTCCAGGCTGAGTGTGGAGATTTGAGTCTTGCACTCAGGTTGTCAATGAAACTTCAGTCTCATTTTTCTTATGCATCGAAAGAGGATAATACCCACCCCCTACACACATACACACAGTTACAGTGAAAGTGAAAACAGAGTGAATGAGCAGGATGCTAAAGCTCAGGGAAAAGATCAGATTTGTGTTCAGTATTTTAACTATGTAAACTATAAGCATGATCTCTAGAAACTCAGGACACAGTCAGTGTTAGGAAAGGCTTCCTGGAGGAAGACGGTTCATCCAAAGAGAGACCTGAGAATGGGAAGAACAATCCAAAGGTAGGAACATCATGTGTAGTAGCTAAGAAACAAGAGCATCTTTGCCGTTTTATTAGTCATCCGCTGTTGCGTAAGAAAATGCTGCACTCTGAAGTAGAGCAGCTCAGAACGACAAAAACTTAGGAAGTCAGGGACTATGAGTTAGGAATCCAGGGTGGCTTTGGCTGAGATCCTCACTGACTGTTGTTTTTTCTTTTTTTTGGTACTGCGGATTGAACTCGGATCCTTGTGCTTTCAAGGCAAACGGAGGAACCACTGAGCTAAATCCCCGGCCCAGATCCTCACTGACTGTTGAGCTGGAGGCATCAATTTGTTGCTGCTAGGGCCTCTCCATAAAGCTTCAAGAAACATAGCAGCTTGCTTTGAGAGAGAGAGAGAGAGAGAGAGAGAGAGAGAGAGAGAGAGAGAGAGAGAGAGAGAGAGAGAGAGAATATGAATGAATGTTATGAATTCCAGTCTTTTGGTAACCTAAGCTTGGAGCTGGCATCTTAACACTTTTGCCATAATCCACATGTGTGTGAGTCCTGGAGGTGGAGTCTCAAGGTCCCTTTTTAGGGCCTGCCTGGCAGAGCCACATGCCCAAGGATGGACGGTTCTGTTAACAGGCACACACTGTGTGAAAGGGAGGGCCTGTGGGATAAGACTGGAAAGGTGAACAGCACCAAGCTCTGAGGCATACTGGCCCTTGTAAGGATTTGGGATCAGAGCCCACCTTACAGGGAAACTTTGAAGAGATTTGAGGAAGGCTGGGACATGATCAGATTCAGACTTTAGAATGGCTACTCTGGTAGCAGCATGAGAAATAGATGGAAGGGAGGTGGTAGCTGTGACCAGAAGACTAGCTCAGTCATCCATGCAAGCAAGACAGGGGTCAGAAGTGGGGAAGTGGTGGAAAGGATGAATGGAAGTGGATGGGTTCCAGGGATATAAGCAGAACTAAGTGAATAGGTGAAGAAAAGGGAAATGAGGGAGAAGAAGGGGTCAAGAATGAGCCCCATAAAGCTGAATTGGGCGTTTGGATACATGATGGTACTTTCTTGGGGTGGAGACCAGGAGAGAAAGGGTGAATCTGGGCAAAGTGATGACGGGGTTGACTTTGGACCCATTGTACTCGATGGGTCTGCAGTGCACCCAGAAGACATGGCCAGTGGGCAGTTGGCTCTTGATCCTTAAGCAGGTGGGGGATGTGGGTTGGAAAAAGATTTGAGAGTTACCAGCATCTGGTAATTAATCGAAGCCATGAGGCTAATGTGAGGTCTCCCAAGGAGAAGCCTGGTTTGGCTCAAAGAGGTGTCCAGAGTAGACCAGGGGCCCCAGGCCTGAAACACATGGGACTTGATACAAAGATGTCACATGGATCTGCTTTCTTGTCACCTATTGGAAGGCAGCGCTGGCTCTTGGGCATTTTCTTGACCTTGTAGTTTGCTATGGTGCTTTGTTTTCTGAATTATACCATTACTAATTATTTGCAGATGGTGATGATTATGATTTGTTCCCACTTTCATTCCTGCCCTCTGAAGCAATGGTCAAAAGTGAGAGGTTGGGGAAGGGATGAGTGGGTTGGAATGACCAGTTCATCTGGCACTGTAGGCCTGTAGCTTACTCTGGACTTGTTACAAAAATTTTAGGGTTTTGAGGGCTTAAGCTTAAAGCTTGAAATGAGTTGAAGAACTCATGGATAAAGATCATTGTTTTCCTCTAGTTAAATTTGAAAAATAATAGAACATAGAGATTGAAAGCACAAATCCTGGAGTCACACTGTGTTGGTTCAAATCCCAACTTTGTTGTTTACCAGAAACTGGAAAACTACTTAACACCTTTCTTTCCAAATTTCCTCACCTATAAAAAGGGCTAATGATAGAGTGTCTCACAGGTCTGCTGTATGTAAAGGAAAGACTTAGACTAGTGCCTGATGAATAAAAAGTGCTATATAAAGTGTTTTATAACAAAAATAGACCAGTTGCAATAACGGATACCCTTGAAAGCAGCTGTCTGGCCCTTAAACCTCCATTTATGAGAAGGTGCCTCTCATCCACTGGGATAATCCTTAGCAGCCATGTTGAAATCATGTGACCTTGCTGGCTGAACCTGATTGGATCAGTCATAAGCTCTAAAATCAAGCTGGGCCAATCAGGTTCTTTCTCACTAGACAAAGAAAAGTGGCTAGTTTGGATGGGTTGCTAACTTCTCTTATTTTATGAAGAGAAAGATAGCATAGCAGCCATGGTGAAAGGAAAGAAAGCAGAGCCCAGGTGGTCACTGAGAAGCTTGGAGAAAGATTTTCTGGGCTTGTGAGGTCTTTTTATTTCTCCCCAGGGCTATTCTGCACTTCCTGCCACTGGCTTCTAAGGACACTGTTCTTTCCTTACCCTGATTCCTCTTTAGAGTTTGTGCTACTTTGGAGTTTTGGGCTACCAGATACATATGATAATTTTCTCGAAGACACTTGAAATCACCACATCTCAGGGGTTAACTAGACCTCTTTGGGATCTCTTCCTTCTGGCCCTTCTGGTCTTCTGTTTTCTCTTCTCGGTCCTGCTTGTTGTCCCCGAGGGCTGCAGCTGTGGTTCACACTGTCCACACAGCCTGTGGCTGCAAAGTGAGCTCACCAAGGGGAAGGGTGAAGGAGCAGAGCATGGATGGGGTGTTTAGTTCCCTGCACTGTTTCCTGAAGAGGCTGTCAGGCCGCCACCCTCCTACAGAGGTACAGTCCAACATGAGTCCCTCCTTCCTGCTTCTGTAAGTGCCCCATGGGCCCAGAGATGGTAACTGTTGTAAGGCCACTAGCTCCCTGCCTTTGGTTTTCCTTACCCCTGCACCTTTGCACTTTTAACTATAGTTCAGTCAGCCCTCTGTATTTGTGGGTTGCGCTTCAGCGGAGTCAACCAACCACAGATGGAAAATATTTGGAGGAAAAAAGCCCTTTTGTTTGTACTGAAAGTGCATGGACTCTTTTCTTTTATTGTATCCCAAACAATATAGCAAATTGCTATTTCCGCAGCATTCACACTGTATTGAGTATGATAAGCAGTCTAGAGATGATTTGAAATATGCAAGAGGATGTGCGTGGGATATATGCAAACACCATGCCATTCTATTTAAGCAGCATCAGATTTGGGGAAGCACAGGGGATCCTGCTGCAGATATTGACAGGCAACCATGCTTTCAGAAGGAAACCTCCCTGGATGACCCTGATCTGGATGTGCTCCTGCTTTCCTATCGGGACTCAGAGGGAGTATCTTAAACACTGAAGGTCCAAGTGTTCAGGAACGTGGTCTCATCCCTGCTCAGCCATGTGGGATCACGTGACTCTACAAGCTGAACCCTGCAGAACAATGCTGATGTACGCAGGAAAAGTACAATTGTTCTGTGGCCTTTAACAAGTATTGGTTAATATATTAAAGGCTCTTTTACTATTGGGTGTAAATGTATAGGGATGTGTGAAATAAAACCCCACTAAAACTATTACTTTGTGCCTTGTATACTAGAGGCTAAAATATTGAGATTTCTCGTGTTGTATTTCTGTGTTAAAATCTTGTCCTGAGTGGTTTGAGCAGCGCCTGCCCTCAACCTAGCTGTAGCATCTTTTCAGTGCCCTGAGAATGAGCCATCTGCCTTTCTATGTTTGAAGTAGCTTCCAACATTTTACTCTTGGTACTTTCAGTGCTGTGCGTTGGCTCCGAGAGTCCCCCTCATGTGACATGTTTTACTGGTGCCACGTTTCCTAGGACACTTTCATCCTCTTTGTCACTTTCCTCATTTATGTTGATTGGTTCCCCTTGCTGTCTGTCTTGAGTCTCGAACCTATGGCAGTGCTGTCCACATTTCCATAGGCAGCTATTGATCCTCTCGCTCTGTTGACATTTGATGACAACATCCCTTGCAGCATTACTGGCTTTCTCTGCAGCAGGTTCACCTTTGTCAGCCACTTCCTCCTTTGGATTGTCCAGTTGTGTATAATGGCATGTGGGTTTATCCCTGTGAGACAAGGAGGTGACCCAGTTACTTGGTTTGTGTCCATCTGTGAACTGAATAACAGATCCACAGTGGCCAGCCACCCACAGACCTTGAAAAAGAACGAGGAGCTCAGTCATTGTCACAATGCGCATCTGTTATTTCCATAGTGACCCGTGAGTGAGCCGAAAGATTTGGACTTTATGGAATTACATGCAATTAATATACTGCGGTAACTGAAATTGGAACCATGTCATTGGGGACTGGTATTATTTAAAATTCGAAATAAGTAAAATCTGTGCTTATTGGAATTATGCATGTGGAACTGTGCACACTGGAACTAACCACCGACTTCCTGTGCTCTAATTGCCTGCTTGCTTAGGTTGTTCCAGTAAATTAGAGTCTCTGTGAAGGCCTTGCCTTTTGGGGTCTGTATATTCAGCATCCAACCCAGAAGGCAGCAGAGAGTTGGTACCTAGAAAGAGTTCACTGAGTGAATGACCAAAGTTCCTCCCCATCATCTCAGATGTCACGAGAGACGTGTGGCGACGTCAGGCCAGACCAGGAGAGCTGGCTTCCACTAACCAGTGCTCTATTGAGGGTGAACCCTTCTGTTCTTGGGCCTTAGTCTTCTCATCTGTGTCACGGGTGAGAAGAGTTAGATTGCTTTAGTTGTCCCCCTCGCACCCCCGATATTTTCCAGGACAGCTGTCCTAAAAGACACTTCTGGGAAAAGATTCTGAGCTCCAGTCAGCTTGGAAAACTTTGCTGAGTCTGTCTCCCTTTTGAAATGCACAAAGGACTTCAGACCCTGAAAGCTCTGCAAAGTCCTGTGAGAAGGAAATAGATTTCATGTTATTGAATTTAGAATTTCCCACCTCCCTGCTCCCCAGTTTTAGACCATTTTGTTATTCTAGAGAGACTATTTGGGGCTCACTCTTGTGCTTTTCAGTTGTAGCATTTCACAGGTCTGGAAATCAATGGGGCGCTGCCCTGTCCTACCTGACCCCTGGGCCGAGCTCATTGCTGTGTGGGCTGCTGGAAGTGCATCTTCCCTGTCATCCTTCCAGGGAGCGCATGTGTAGTTGTGCGAACAGTAGCTGAGGACACCCAGCATCCTGGCCTCCTGGGCCCGAATCTCTGCTCCAGCACAGGGCGCGGCACACATGTCAGGCACATGAGCAAGCCCCTGTCCTTCTTCCTGTTGCAGACAGGACTTTCCAATTTAAAACATGTAAGTGTGCATCTCTGGGCTTCCATCTCTAACCACCGTGACATCTGCCTTGCCTCTGATACAGCTCAATGTTTAGGATGTGGACATTAAAAAGACAGGCGTAGGATGTTCCATTTTTATTGCTATTCTCTGAATGGGCTGAGGTTGTTCTGATGTGTGTGTGTGTGCGTGTGTTTGTGTGTGTGTGTGTGTGTGTGTGCTTTCCATAGCTAGATCTTAAATCTTTTCCCTCCATCCATTTGACCCTCAAAGCTACTTTGAAGGTGACTTTACTTGAAAGAGATATAGAAATTGTCGTGCCATTGCTGAGATTCACTTACTAATTGTCACACTAGGGAGGAAGATGAACGATGGCTGTGGAGGTGAGACTGGAACAGGGAAGTGACCAGAGAAAAGGGGATTGCAGACGCAAGTAGTAGTGAAAGGTCAGGTTGGGCTGATACATCAAGATCTGGTGAGCGAGCAGGAGGGTCGCGGTGACTGCTGCCAATTGCTGGTCCTCTTATGGTGTCCTGTAGGAAGGCAGCAGACACATCTGTGAGGCTGTACCCTGCTTGGAGAAAAGTAGCGCAGCGTGTGCATCGGCTTTTCCATGGTCTATGTGGGTCTCACGTGTGTGCACAGAATAGTTCACATTTTGATATACTGTCTCCCAGTGTGTGCACGTGTGCAGATTCACACATTTGGTCTGTAATTCTTTGATGCTCCAGCATACGTTTGAGCTTTTACGATGAGCATCTTTCAGGCATAAATTCTTACCAGGCTTCTCTAACAAGCCTTATTGTCAGATGGACACAAGTTGCCCAAATCACAAGACCTTCTCAAAGATTCATAGCCAGGAATAAAAGTTAGCATGGGAATAATGTTCCCTCACTTTCTCCAAGAGGATGGCTTTGAAAGTCTCGTGGATGAAGAGGAAAGGTTTCACTGGGTCCTTGGACAGAGGCATCAAGCAGAAGTGACCAAGGGTCATGTTGATGGCCAGCCCAGGAGGGGAAGGTTAGTGGGACTAGCTCGGGTATCACATAAGCCACCAGGAAGTCAGCGCAAACAAGCAGATCAGTGCATCAAGAGCCACAAAAGCCTTCTGTATGTGGTTGTGCAGCCAGCTTGGATAATTCAGATACCCAGGGCCCACTTGTGCTTTCTGATCATAGCTTCCGGGGCTGGACCCTTGAACCTGACCTCGAATGATCTACCTCCTCAGGGCCTTGGTAAAGCCAGCCTGGAATCCTTATAGGATGACTCTGTAGGTGTCTCCACACCAGCTAATCAATCGGTGTTAAAAGTTTAACTGCTCCTCCCTACTTCTCTGCCTTAGTCAGAATGGAGAGCAAAAAGCCACACCTCCCATCCCCAGGGATTATCTGGATCGTTTTAGTGACCTTTGAGGACTTTGGGTTTCATTTTCTAGGGCTGGCCTTTGCTGGGCAGGGCATAATAGTCCTCTGTCTCTCTGTCTGACTTTCTTTCTCTTTCCTGTCTTTTACGTTTTTCTGGCTAGGTGGCCCAGGGATGTAGCCCGGCCCCTTAGAAGCTGGCTCCCACCTTGTAAATGTCTTCTGTCAGTTTCCAGCAGAGGCCACATGGGGTGATGGGGGAGAAGAACTCAAGGTTGAGTCTGGCCTGAAGCTATTTAGATGGCAAGCATTGGAAAAGGAACCTTCTGAGCCACGTGACCCAGCCCAGGTGACTCGGCCCCACCTTGGGATTTGGCACCAAAGCCTCCGTTGATTGCACAATGCTATTTTGCTTTCTATTCCTCTGGCATTTCATGTGGTGACACCTTCTTGGGAAAGGGCAACTGTCTGGACATGGTATTTCTGGCTCCCTGTCCAGAATACTTGCTAAATTTACTGCAGATTCAATTGGACTTTCTCATGCATGTATCCAATACTTAGAACAAAGAGGGAAACATTTACTTGAAGACCTACTGTGTGCCACATACTTTAAACCCATCATCTGCTCTGACTCTCATAGCCTTGTAGGTTTAGCATTTTAGCCCTTTTTGGTAGAGGTGGAATCTAAAAGAAGAATGGCCTTTTCTTTTTCTGGTGGGTTGGTACATGGTACATGGTGGGGGATGGATTTGAGCCTGGATTTAGGTCTCTTAAATATATATTTTCTCCTGGTCATGGCCCATCCTTGGCAGCTTAGTCCCAGCAGCCTCAAGTTGGCGCCCAGTTGAGAGTGATGAAAGATGAATAAAGGGTAAGACTCGTGTGCTGTGGTAAATATTGCCTCGGTGGTTATGCCGCTTTGGTGGAGAACCATTTTTAATTCCCCTACCTCTCTATGTCTGCAAGCTGGATTAACCAGACCACAAACTGAGTCATGGGCTCAGGCCATTGAGGGTGGGACAATGAGAGTATTTGTTTTTTTGTTTTTTGTTTTTAATCAGGTGGTGTACCTTGTACCACCATGTCACCTGATCCTGACACAATATCTTCTTGTCATGAGTCGGGAAATAAATGTGCTGTGAAGTGGCAGTTTGGGTGAGAATGAGGAGGAGCTTGGGAATGTGGGTTTGGCAGGAGTTTGGCTGAATTGGGGTGTGGGGAAACAGGGTAACCACAGTGCTCCTTTGAATGCTTCTGAGTTCAAAGGGATACCACCGTATTGTTGCTTTTCTAGTTCTTTCTTCTCTAGGTCACTCCCAAGATCTAAGAGATGCCTTTCCATTTCTTCCTTCCCCAGTTAGCTGGGTGTTTAGAAGTTTCTCAGAAGAGAGTTGAAAGGCTCCTGCTGTGACAGAGCTTTCTTTTTGGGAGTGGGGTGGAAGAGGTGGGGATAGTCCTGCCTTTAGAGGCACCACCTTGGAAACTACAAGAAAATTCACCAGTCCACCAGATGGAAGTCATTTTTATGGAACAGTTAAGAACTCCGATTCTAAAAGAGTGCTGCTTGCTAGAACTTTCTGTGCTGATGAGTCTGTGCTTCCTACATCTGCACTCTGCAATATGGTAGCTACCACCTTGCATACTGCTACCAAGCAGTGAAAGTGCAGTAGTACAACTGGACAACTTGGTTTTCATTTTAAGTACTTTAAAATTAGGGAGTCACACGTGGCCAGTGACACCTCTTTTAAGCCTCACAGTCCAAGTGTGTCCATTTCAAGAGTCCCGACTCTAATGCTTGTCTGGTGCTACCTTAGGGAGTTTGCTTCACCTTTCTGAACCACAGTTTCATTATCCTTAAATGAGAATAAAGGTAGTTTTTACCTCCTATTTATGTGAAGAGCCAGTGAGAGAATGTAGTGAAATGTTTAGCATGACGTTGAGCATCCAAGATTCCAATGTTAGAGCACAGAATCTGGGAGGGGAGGAGACCATGAGAGTGGAGATAAGAGATATTCTTGGGAGCCTACTCGGCAGTCAGTCTGTCCATTGTAACTTGAAATGAGAAAGGTACAGTGGTCTCTAGAGTTAGTCAGTTGGGTTCCTGACTCATGCTTAGGCCGGGCCAGTCATGGTGGTGGCTTCCTGCTCTTCAGCCCAGAACTCATGCTGACAGCCACTGTCCTGAACCATCTCCAAGTCTCCACTACTCCTTGGAAGTCTCCAGAATGTTGTGTTAACTTTCTTTCCCACTAGCCACACTTGAAAACCAAGAGTGTGGATGTTCTCAGGCCAGAGAGGAGAGTGTCTTTCCATCCTTTTCTGGTTTCCCTCTTTGCCTAGACTTTGGTCTGCACATCCACCTCCTTCATCTGTCTTCTCCTGAGATTTCCCTTCATTTCCCACCAGATGACAATATTGGAAATCATTGTGCTAGACAGCTGCTGAGTCTTGGGCTCTTTGAATTTCAGGTTGTTAGTTTTGGTGGCTGAAAGCAACTCATGTCAAGAAGTTACTGGAGGCACCTAGGTTTCTTCTGGGTTTTGTCTGGAGAATGTGCAGGCCTTGAGGTGAGGAAGTGGCTGAAGCATGGCCGAGTCTGTCCTCACTATGGCACTACCTACTCATGGTCAAGACTGCTTGATGGGTCTATCCAGGCAGTACTTGAGAGAGACATGCTATTAGGAGTTTTCCTGCCTCGCTGGGTCTTTGGAGCCCAGGTGGTATGTGTGAATGGAAGAAATGAGTACAAGAAACAAGAATTCTTGGGAAAGCTGATAGCTCACGAAATCTGTTTTACCCATGGCTGTTTATCTCTAGGTTTGTTTACTTTATGTCTCAAAACTACTATTCTTCTTCCTATATGTCAAAGGTTTCTAAACATTCATGAGCTCACATTTATTTTAGTATACAGATCATAAGTCTTCAGATTAGGGGGAGGGATGGTAAATGGCGCCCGGCTCCAAACTCTTCAACTTATTGAAGGCTTACTCCATGTCACATGGCAGATATGGAGGCTGAATCCATGGCTGCAGATTCCCAACTTAGTATTATTTCTACCAAAAAACTTTTGACCTGCTCTACACACTTCTAGCACTTCTTCTAATGAAGACCAATGCATTCTTCCTCTGAGGAATAGTTTCCTGAGCTTGCTGTCCCTGCCCAGGCTAGGAACTCAGTTCCACATTCCTGCAATCCCCTGTACTTTGTTGCCTTACAAAAATGGCCAGTGTCCAGGCACTTTCTGTTAGCTATTTACTCCCTACCACTGTGATTATTCTTTTAGTATAGAAGCTACTTTGGTTGACTGTTGCCAATGGCATAAATGTTTAGCAAGTGGGCCTCTTCTTCAAGAACGGATTAAAAAAAGATCTTGATTTATATTGTTTGCTAATTTCTGTGGTATAGCTGGTCCCACCATGACCAATTTCAAGCTACTGATGTGACCACAGTGGGCACAGAGTTGAGAAGATATGCATAGTAGCTCAGTGCTCAATCATATTTCTACCACACAAATGCAATAGACAAAAATAACCCAAAGAGCACAGGTAAAAGGAGAACATAAAATAAGCAGGAAGTGGTAAGTTCTGAGTACTAATTACCTTGACTTCAATATGATTTATTTCAATGTTAGTGTATATAATTTAATTTTTACTAATGGTCATATTTAACAACTAGCTGGCAAATTTCCTGAATATAAAACAATGGACTCTTTGGAACCTCTCCAGGAGGGTTCAAGCGCACTCCTGGACATTTCCAATTCAAAGTATAATACTAGGTCCTCCCAACATGCTTCCATTTTCTTACTGTCCTCTCTTCCTGTCTCTCTACTCTAGCTTCTTATCCTTTCACCCACTTTCAAGCAAAAGTCAAATTTGGTGCAGAAAATGTATCTATACTGTGTGTGGGTGCATGTGTGTGTACGTGTGTGTGAGTGGACAGCTACTTCCTTGGTCCCTTGCCTAGTGGCCACCTTAGCATCTCCCTGAGGACTTTCTGACCACACACTGACCCAGTATCTCTGGTGCCTTTCAAATACCTGTGTCTGGTTTGATTCCTGAAGTCAGAGCCCGGTTGGTCACTGTATCAGCTATCTCTTGCTGTGTAACAAATTCTCCCATAAATCAGTGCCTCCAAACCACAGACATTGATGATCTCACAGATACTGTGGGTCAGGAGCCTGGGCAGTGTGTGCTTCACCTGTCTGTCTCAGGCTCCCTCACAAGAGTGCGATCACTGAATCACCCAACCAGTCTCCTCTGAAGGCTGACAGGGGGAAGCTCTGCTGTCAGGCTAGCACAATTGTGGGCTGATTCAGTCCTTTGTGGGCCATGGGGCAGAGTCTTTCTGGCTGTTGACTGGGGCTCTGTTCAGTGCCTGGTCACATGAATCTCTCTAAATTGTCATCTGGCTGCAACAAAAGGTAGAAATTGAGACGGTGTGCACTTTGAGAGCTAGTCTGCTACCATGACAGAAGCCAAACCTATTACAAGCTAATCATGAAGCTAACACTCCTGGGCTGAGGTCTGTGAGTTAGTAAGGGTTTACCCAAGGGGAGGGGGTTCCGCCAGGCCATGAGCAGCAGGAGTGGGGGTGATCAGGGACTCTTGTAGAAACCTACTTGCTGCATTGTCAAGTGACTGTGACATCACCCTCATGGCTTGCTTCAGACTCCATTAAGGCAGGTGTCAGGCTGCATGTATACTCGTATTTCTTGTTCCTCATAGCTGGCACATGGTACGTGCTCTACAACACTGCTTCCTTCTCACTGCTCCCGTTCTTCTGTCCCATTTCCCATTCCCCTTGCACTTCACAAGACAGATCCGTGTACAGGCAAATGTCTTTCTATGCAATCATTGTTGTGATAAAAACATAGTGAATGTTTAAATTTTACAAATTTATTACAGTAGAAGGCACACTGCCATTAACCCTCCTCAACATACCCACTCCCTTCGCTTTGAACACACCTATTCCATCACTGCCTATCCAACACTACCTTCTGAAGAAATTCTGGACATCTTCTTTCATGTCTTTAGTTACATTGCCCTGGCTGCCCTGATGTCTTAAATTGATTCAAAATGTTTACCTTTCATGGTCATTTTGACTTGGGGGAAGAGCCAAAAGTTCTGTCTACCAGATCCAGTGAATAAGGTGCATGACCACATTATAAGGTATTTTATAAGCCTGTCTTGCACTGGAAGGCACTAGGTAGCAGCATTCACTGTATGTATCACAGCTCCTAACAACACTCATGAAAGAGAACTTCCAGAACTGCTTCAGAAAGTAGCAAGAGTGCTGGGATAAATGTGTTGGAAGGGAGTGGGAGTATTTTGAGAAAGATTAATGGCAATGTGTCTTTTGCTGTAACTTTTTGTTTAAATATGCATTATATGTTTGATCGGCTGATGTATTTTTTTGAGTCAATCAGAATCAGCTGTAGAGTCACCTTGAGTTCTGTGGGATCATTTGCTGCTCTTCCTCCTATGATTAACAGGGTGAAACAAGCAGACTTGTCCCCTGCTATCAGGTCTCCAGGACTGCAATTCCCTAAAATATCCCTGACACAGAGAAGCTCCCCAAACACTTCACACCACAAAATAATTACTCAGCTGGCTCCTCACTCCCGAAAAGGCCCCTGTAACTGAAATGTAATTTTCCGTAAGGACTCGGGTGGGAAGGACCCCAACCCTCAAACCCCAATGACCCAGGAACATCTATTTCCCATCACACCTTTCACCAAATCTATTTGTGTATTCAAATAAAACAGCCTTGAATATCTATTAAATAGTACAAGAGATCATAGTCTAATATTGCCACACAATTTCTCCAGGTACCTTGAGGGGAAATAATTTCTTATTATTTTTCTATATAACTCATAAAATGGGGAAATGATTTAATACACAGAGTAGAACTAAATTGTTTCCAAAGTGGCCAACTTTCACCATGTTGCAAACAGTGCTGTGTTCCCTCACGTGGTTCCAATATCCTCTGACACTTGGAAAAGATTCTGGGCAATGTCACCGAGTGCAGGTTGGGCTCCAACTTCTCTGGGTCCCTGCAGGGTTTCCGATCATCTGGGCCCCGTGGAGGGCAGCCAGCCACCACCTGGAGTCCCACCTGAAACACAGGCTCTGGTGGTTTTGTGCCCTGCAATCGCCCATCCAGGAAATCGTCTTGCCTCCATGTAAGGACTAAACTTCACTGAAACCCTTTCAAAGTCACAAGCATTAAGTTTGGTTCTGTTTAGCATTTTCAGCCAATTTCAAGTAGTTCTTGTGGGAATAAAGGGGAGATGTATAAAACACCCAACATGCAGCAGTAGATAACACTTACAGACTACTTTATGAGTGCCCGTGTCAAGTGTTTTGCATTTAACGTTTCCTTTTATTCTTACAGTGATCTCACAAGGAAGGAGCTATTGCTCTCCTCATTTTGCAGATAGGGAAACAGAGGCAAGGGGGCGTGGTCTCCTAGTCTGCTCTGAACAATGATGGAATCCTGCTTCTCTCAAAGATTCTGGAAGATTGGTAGTGATTCTTATTTTCCGAAGATTCCTCAAGAATGCGGCTGACCCATGAAACAGACAACTGGGAAGGTTTCCACAAATTCACCAGCAACCAGTCATTTCCTACCGTGTCAGTGTCCTGAGGTGCTGGATAAAAACTCGAAGAGCTTCGTGCACACTAAGTTTGGGAATTTCTCATAATTTGGGACCAAAGGCTTGGGGAAGATCTGCAGAATAGAAATTTATTTAACTTTTTTTAACAAAATATTTCTTCAACCAAGCTGGCACAGGATACTTTCTGAGGCATTTTCTCTCCTCCCTTACCCTCCTGTGGACAAGGGCTGCACAAACACCATGAACAGCACTGCCCTGCGGCAGGGGCTCACACCTCTCTCTCCTCCAGGGTCTTGCAGAATGAGGATGGACTTCATTCTTAAGGATCCTAAAAGAACAAAAATAGGTAGAGAACTTTCTCTCTGCTGCCAAATATGCCTAAGGCTTGATGCTTCTTATACCAGTCTTAAGACACTGGCAGGTGCTTTCCATGTGCCCTGGGGACAGTGGGTGTCATTTCTGATGATGTCTTTGAGTGGTAACCTCATGAGCCTGACAGATGTCCTTCTTTGGGAGGTGTCATGGCTTAGATCTGAGGAGTTCCCCCAAAGCCTCCTGTGTTTGGAAGTGATTGGACCACAGTGGCCCTATACTCATTAGTGGATTAATCCACTGGTGAATCATAGCTGATGGTGTTGTTGGAAAGTAGGGTTTGGTTGGAAGAGGCAGGTCACTGGGTGTACTCCCCTCCCTGGCTCTTCCCTTCACTTTGTTTCCTGGTCACCATGAGGTAAACAGCTGGCCTCCACAGCAGGCCTTTCCACCATGCCATTTCTGCATTTGAGCCTGCTAACCATGGACTGGACCTTCTGAGACTGTGAGCTAAAGTAGACCTCTCCTCCTTTAAACTGTGGATGTTGGGGTTTTTTGTCCCAGTGATGGGAAAGTAACTAAGACAGGCATTACTGGCTGAAATTGCTGCCTTTCTGGTTCCTTCACTGCATTCCTTCTCAGACAGGCTTCTCCTGAGCTGCTTCCAGCCAGTGACAGAGCTGGGGAGATATTATCTCAGGCTGTTTCTGCAGGCCACAGTCGGATGAGGTTAACTTGCACTCCATAAGTCTGTTGAGAGTTAGAATACACTGTGGTCAACAGCTCTTCCCTCCCTGACCTCTCTCCTCCCCGCTTCTCCTTTGGAGGTATCAGACTGGAACTATGGGCTACAGTCTTCTGCCATGGAGATTATGTGGTCTCCAAAGCCTAGTATAGCTGCTCTCTGGCTGCGGACAGTAAAGGCTTGCCACCTCCCACCAGCTAGAAGGGCATAGCATAGCTGCCTTTCAGTAGAATTTGGATAAATAACTTGTTCCTGCCCTTGGTGTCCATTAATTTCTTTAAGAAGTAAGACATCCAGGCATTGGCAACTGATTAAAGTTCATTTGATGGATGATTATTGAGCAACCTTGTTGCTATTCAGGGCACTGGAATAGGCACAGTCACATATTCTACTAATATTTGCTGAGTACCTGCTAGGTACCAGGTGTTACACTAGATGCCAGGGTGGATGTATTCATCCATTCTTTTGACAACAATTTGCAGAGACCCAACTCTGTGCCATGAGAGGCAGGATGGACAAAGAGGAAAGTCCCTTGTGATATCTGAAGAGCATCTTTGGGGACAGATGCTATCACTGACCTCCTCACCATATTTTTTTTCTCTCCTCTTTGGATTTTACCTTAGGAAGGCTTGATGTCAAAGGGGCTGCAGCCACTTTGTGACCAAGAGGTGAAGTCCAGGGGAATGTAGGCACTGCCCTTCCCCTTTGACATCTTTGGCCACTCCAATGACCCTGGAGCTGCCTCTGACAGGATTCTTGCTACATGAGAAAAATAATCTCCTATTTTATTAATCTCTTATCCATAAACTAGATATTTTTTCCCTGGAATCACACAAATACTCTCTCTGATGCCTTCCCTGGAAGAGAACATATTTAACTCAAATCCCATTCATCAAGCAAATTGGACTCACCCTTGCCACTCCTGAGATCAGCCTGCTGAGGTGGAACTTTTCTCTCTCCATGTGCTCATTCTAGAATATCCTTTTGTCAGCCAAAACATGGGCCAATAATTCAGAAAATAAGTAGCCTGAAACCTCACGATTTGGCAAACGAGGGAGATCTTGTTCCTATCTGTGGCTCTGCACCTCTGCTCACAGCTGGTTGGGGAACTCAGCAGCTGCCAGGGAAGTGTGGCCAGGGACCCTTCATAGAGTGAAGGTCACAAAGGCAGCACAATGGCAGCTTTCAGAGGGGAGACAGGATGGGCTGGGAAGATGGCTTCAGATCCCTGGCACCACAGCTGTGGTAGGCATGGGCAACAGCCAGGGTGAGACCAGACAAGAGATGAATTCTGGTGTCCGGAGCAGCCAGAGGAGGTACAGTGACTCATTCACCCTTTTAATAAATCACATCACTCAGAGTCTCAAGAAAGACTGTGATGTGTAGAAGTTTTTCAGTTTCAATCTGTGTCTTACAATCTCTGCAACAATCGAGAAAGGACGATGTTGTGGTCATTGCTTTGCAGATGAAGAACCTGCAGCTTAGAGAGGTGAGACATTAGTTACTCAGACTGCCACAGCAAAGGGGCTCAGGTGGCTGGAACTAGGACATAAAAGCCCACACTGACTCCGCCTTTCCCTAGCTTCCTAATAAGATTTCTCTCTTTCATCTTGTCATTTGGATCAGGAGGAGCCTTGAGGATGAAAACACCCTCCAAACCATGAACTTGATGCTACAACAATAATGGTAAAAGCTAATCATGGTAATAACAACATGGCTATTATTTATTGAGTGCTGGGCTTGTACCAAATGGTGCTAAAATCTTTCCTTCCATTCTCTGGTTCAATTTTCATTAACAATCCAAGGAAGTGACAGTAGTATGTTACAGGAGGAAACTGGAGTTTGGAGATTAAGGGACTCACCCAAGGTCCCAGGACTCGTAAATGGAATATTTCAGGTGCAACTGAGGCTCAGCCCAGAGCTTGTTGCCTCCTCGGGGTTTTGCCTCTCTAAAGAAAGCCTTTCCTTTGTCTCCATCTCTGCTATCAACTTAGCCACCTTTCTGTGGTTTGTTTCCTTTTCTAGCCCAAGTGCACCTCCTCCACTGAAGTTCATGCCCATATCCACCTTCTTTGCCCTTGGCATAGATCCCAATGGTATGTGTTTGGGCAGCATCTGCCCACTCTGTCTTCCTGGTGTTCTGGGCCTGACAGGCCTTGGGGCATTGCAAACAGGAGTGGAGGAAGCAGGGGTTCCCTTGGGGCTGGAGGAGGGGATGTTATTAACTACAGGCTTTTCCAGGGAGCCCGTGTTAACTATTATGAGCCAGCAGGTCAACTGCTCTGAGGTTGCCACATCTGCTCAGCAGCTCAGCTCCCTGCTTGCAATTTGTGGCTGGGGATTTTCCCCCCACTTCCTTGGAAAAGCCATATGATGGCTGAATAGAGTTTCAAAGGGCAAATGACAGAGCAGCACAAGTAGTTGTGACAAGCAAAGGCACAACCTTCATGGGCACTGTTGCAGCTGCATCTGGAGGGACATTGGCTCATCTTCAATGTCTTCCTGTCCTGCCACCTGGAAGGAGAAGGGTCAGGGTGGAACTTGCAGCCTCCAAGTTCTAGTTCCACCCAAGGCAAGTCAGGGATGCATGATCACAAACTGGGCTCTAGGGTCCGAGCAATCAATGCTAGAATTCTAATTCCTTTATTATATGCTTTTGAAAAAGTAGCTTTATGTCACTGAGCCTCCATTCAGCCATGGCAGTTCCCTTACAAGAGAGCTGTGAAGTTTGTATGAGCTCCAGGAGGTAAAGAAGTCTGTATAATTTGGGCACATAGGAGGTACTCAATTAATGATAGCAGTCTTGTGATTGTGAATTTTGGAGGAAGGGGATAGTTTTATTGGTCTCCTTTGGAAGCCCTACTTCTCATCCCTGTTCCAGAAGAGTGTTTTCTACCTTCAAGAGTTTCTTGTTTGCAAGATTTTAAGCAAATATGTTTCGATTAGCATAAAACTCAGTACAATTAACAAGTACAGCCAGTGCAGATGGGTAGAAGGAATAACTTCTACTATTCTACAGCACAATAGGGTAACCATGGCTGACAACAATTAATTGTATATTTTAAAATAGTTTGCAGAGAGGATTTTGAATATCCTCAACACAAAGAAATTATAAACATTTTGATAGCTGTAAGTGCTAATTATCCTCATCTTATCATTATGCATTATATGCATTTACTGATTATACTCGGTTGGCAGTGATGGTGCACACCTGTAATTCCAGCATTCTGAGACAGGAGGATTGCAAGTTTGAGCCCAGCTTTGGTAACTTAGCAACTTTGTAAGACCCTGTCAAGAAAGAAAGAAAGAAAGAAAGTAAGAAAGAACAGTGCCCCATCAATATGTACACTTATTATGTGTCAGTTAAAAAAAAAGCTTATCTAATAGTTGTTATTAGGAAAAGTAGAATTTACAAAATACTTTTGAGAATAAAATAGAGTCTATCCAATCCCACCATTCCCACAACAAGGCCTTTGGTACATTTCCTCCCCAACAGTCCTTTGGTACAGTACACAGGCCTGCATATTTTTTTCTGTAAAGGGCCAGCTAAAGACCCCTGCTAGAGCCACCTGCTCAGCTGCCACCAGTCAGCTGCCATGGTCATCTGAGGCATCCACAGATAATATGTAAAGGAATGAGCATGGCCCCGCTCCAGTAAAGCAGCATTTTTGAACACTGAAATTTCAATTTCATATAATTTTCATGGGTCATGAAACACTATTCTTCTTTTGATTTTTTTCCCCCTCCAATCATTTGAAAATATGGAAAAACATTCCTAGATAACAGGCGGTTCAAAGAGAGCAAGCAGGATAAGGCCCGCAGGGTACAGTTTGCCAGCGTCTGAGTCTGTGCCTAAGTACTGGCAGGCATCGGCATATATATTACAAATTTACACACAAACTTCATGTGTATTGCTTACCACTGCTTAGAGACACACACACACGTATGGAAGAATTTTCCTGAATCTCCAAATCCACAAAAATCTCATTTTTAATGGGTGCTCTCTGTTACAGAATATAAATGTCATACATATATTTATTCACATTATATATATATATACACACATATATATATATATATATATACACACACACATATATTTAGCAGTGTTGGTTGTTTCCATTTCTTTGGCTATTAGGAAGAGGCTGAGATAAAATTTAATCTGTGTCATCTAAATGAAAAAAAAAGATCCGGTTACAAACTCCAGAGAGTTCTACAATGTTCTCTTCATCCAAAACCCAGAATAATCCTTGCTCATGATCACCGGGGGAAGAGCTTGTCAGGAAATATCTTGCTCTGCATGGGATTCAGTAAATTTGTGTATAACTTTAGGCTGTGTAGCTGGAAATTTGGGTAACTCAGGACCCCTCCAACAAACATCTTGGACCACGAATCTCATCCTCCTGTCCTTCTCCCCAGTCTGGCTTACATAAGCAAAGTTACCACCAGATGCCACTCTGAGAAACTGAGGCCTGTGGAGGTTAAGAGATTTGCCTAAGGTCATTCAATTAACCAGTGGTGAGATTAGAATCAGAGCTCATAACACATGGGTTGCTAGGGCATCTTGGTCAAGTAGCTTGAACAGAGAAATTATACTAATAGGATAATATTAGGAAAAGGAACAATAACAATGGCCACACACACACACACACACACACACACACACACACACACGACAGGAAGAAGAAAGAAATACAATGGCCCATCCAGTCTCTGCTGATTTCCCCTGTTGGGATTTAGCTTAATTCAACCTTTCAGCTTGTTCCCCGTGTACATCAATTTCCTCTTTTCCCAGAAACAAATCGAGGTGTCTCTTGAACTCATGTATACCCTGGCTTCCCTCAGCTCCCCATCTAACATGTTCCATATGTGTGCTAACCCACGAAATGCCAGCTCCCTTGTTTCCCAAGATATCCGATGATGCCTGGGGAATGTTCTCGAGTGTGTCAACCTCAGTAGTATGAAAAGTCTCTCTCTTTTCCTTCTGCCCTTTCATAAATGGGGGCATTTCTTGGGAATCTCATTTCCTGTGTGTGCGAGTTTGATTATTTTATTACAAGCACACGTAAGAGGCCAATAGCTTGTTTTGGGGCCTCTGAAATGGCCCCATCTCCACCATTAGGACCCAAGGAATATGGCCTTCCCTTAACTGACACAAACCAGGAGCCTAGGACTCTGGTAACGAGGGTTGGAAGAAACATTTGTGCTGGTTAATATTTGCAGAATGGGAAACTGAGGTCATGAGAGATCACATGGCTTGCCCAAGGTCACACTGCTGGTTAGGGACACATAACAAGCATCTGAATCTTCAGGATCAATCTAATTAGATCCAGGGAGAAGAAAATTAAAACTCAGCTTCAAATTCCTTGAACTAGTAGCGTGAGGTCTAACCTTTAATGATAATTTACTCTGTAGCTGTTACTCTTCACCTGGTAGTTCCTGTTATGGGTAGCTTTAGTGGAGGTGGGGAATAAATATCTGTCTATCTAAATTATAACAATATCATTAATATAACTACTAATAATTATAATATATCAATGTATGTTAGCATCTCAGATATGTTTATAAAAATGAGTAAAAAGTGGGTTAAAAGTGAGCATGATTTTTAACATTTGAAGTTAAAAATAAACTATTTTTGCCTTATTTGTTGGACTGGGCAATAGCAAATTAAATGTTTGCATTATTAAAGGTGTCACTTCTATAGTCCTTAATAGGCATTTAGAGTTTATTTGACAAATAGTAGCATTGATAATAAAGATGAGGGCTTACATTGGCTGACTTTCGCCTGAAGGTCATCTGAATTGATCCTATTGTTTCTTTCAAGCTTGCTTAGGATTCTTCCCTGCCCTTGGCAGCCAATTATAACACAGAGGGAGTGGAGAGTTCTAGATGGATCCCTTCCTGCACACGGGTTCATCCATTCTTCCACCTATTTATACTCCTGGCCACTACTGGACAGGAGTAGGGGCACCACTTGCTGACATTTCTGACGGAGTCTTGATTTTAAGGAGTCTATCTGACACTTAGTCAAGCCAAGAACCCCAGCTGAGGTTTGACAAACCTAGCTAATGTAGCTGGGCACATGGGTCACCGCAGGCAGGGACGGCTGCCCTGGGCTGCCATATTTAAGCCAGTGACAAAGCCTGCAATTCCTTGTTCTTTGTGGTCATCCCTAAGTTACTGCAGAGCAGCCCTTGGAGGGGTGTTGGTACTGCAAAGTGACTTCCCCAGGCCTTCATCTGGAATCTCTGTCCTTGTGCTCCCATGTTCCATATCAAGTCGGAGGCACAGGGGAAGCGCTGGACCCAAGCCGAGGCTCTGCTCTCCCTGAGGGTCCAGGCTGGACTGGAAGTCAGCCACAGTGCTGGCCCCTGCCAGAGTCACCTCTCCACTCTACTCTGCCAGGACTCTGCAGACCTCACGTCTGCTTTACTAAAAGCCCCTTCTTTGGCTCTGGAAATGGGAGCAGTGGAGGGAGACTGGATGGGTTGCCCTTCGTGTTCCTGTGCTTTCCTGTGAGTGCTGCCCAGCAGCAACGCCCCACCCACAGTGCCAGTGCCTGTTCAAGTCAGTGTCTGGATCTTGCCTGCGTTTTCTCCAGTGGCTGAGCAGCCAGCTTCTTCACACAGCCCTTGGAGACACCCGCAGGAGCAATGGTGCCCTTCCTAGATATCAGCACCTAGTGCTCTGGGGACCCCAGAATCACCAGCCAAGCTTCTCTCCTCCATGCCTGTAAGTTCTGAGAAATTTTAACTTCTTTCCCTCAGTTTCCACTCCTCCAGGTCTTAGCAGCTACCTGCAGTCGCTACCTTTGAGAAAACTTTGCATCAGCTCCCGTTACCTGGTCAGCAGTTCCTACATTAAATTCTCCCTGTTAAAATGACTGGTGTGACTCCTATTTCCTGATTAAACCCAGGCTAAGAATCATCATCAAAGCCCACACATCTGTAATGACAATTGGCGACTGCCATGTGGGAAAGGCTCAGGTCCAGGGGGCCTTTTCAGATTAGGGTTGGGGTCCCAGAAGGGCAGCACGAAGGGATTGGTGCAGGAAGGCAGGGAACAGTGTTCCAAGTCAAGGAGTAGCATGGGCAGGAGCACCAAGAGTAAGCCACACTGCCTTTGCGGTGGATGAGGGGAGCAGTGGTTGGTGCAGATGAGAGGGAAGAGGATGGGATGGTGTGTGAATCAGGCTGAAGCAAGGTGAGCAGCACTGAGGACTCCAGGCATGGGCTGCTCTGCACAGGGAAAGAGTAGCCCAATGGTTAGGACCCTGGCTCAGCTCCGCAGTGCAATAGAAATGCAGTGTGAGTCAGTCAGATGCTTTTACATTTTCTCATAACCATAGTTTTAAAAAGAAAGAAACAGGAAGGACTTATTACAATAAAAAATGAATGATCCAAAACATTCTCCTTTTAACAGGTAATCAATGTGAATGATGAATGACAGATTTTCCATTCTCTTTTTCATGCTAAGCCTTGAAAACCCAGTGTGAATTTTGCATGTATGTGCCTCTCCACGAGGACTCAGCACGTTCTAGGCCTAATAACCATATGTGGCCGGAAGCTGCTATAGAGCACAGCGAACTCTGTGCCAGAGTGTCTGGATCTTCCGGTTCCTGCTCTGTGACTGTATCAGTCCATTTTCCATTACTATAATGCCATACCTCAGGTTGGGTAGCTTATAAGGTTAATAATGGACCTCACACTTCTGGAGGTTTAAGAGCATGGCACTGGCTCTGGCAAGTGTCCCCCAACTGTGTCACATCATAGCAAGCTGGGTCACAGAAAGGGCACCTTTCAAAATGGAGAGCACAGGGTGAGACCAGAAACCAAGCAGAGGAGGAGCCAGAAACCACCTCCTGCTAGGCCCCGCCTCTTAAAGGTCCCATCAGGTCTTAATATCACTACTTCAAGGACCAGGCTCCTAATGCATGAAGCATTGGGGGATGCACTCAAACCATACCCAAACCATCACGGCTACTAATTAGCTATTTAACCTAGCTAAGTTCCCGAGTCTCTGTTTCTCCATCCATAAAACAGAAATAATAAGTCCTACATCTAGGACTACTGGGGAAATGGGATAAGCTAATCAATTTCACATGCTCAAAACACACGGCGGCAATTAGCACTGTTGTAACTGCTCCACAAGACCTGGTGAAGGTCTAGGCCGGGCAGAGGGGCCAGGAGTGGCCACAGGTAGACCAGTGGCGCCTGTTTTGATGGCACCTTCTCAGCCCAAGACACTGGGGACTAGAAGAGAGGATGTTTTCAAAAACGCAGCTTGGACCCATGAGGATCAATTCACCCCAAACTCCCAAGGGCTCATGGGATCTGAGGACAGTCCTAAAATCAGGGATCCACTTCTACCTCAGTCCCAGTGTCCCCAAATCCCACTTGTCAAGGGACTCGGGAACTCAGAGAGCAGAGAGATCCTAATGAAAACTGGAGCATTTCTTATCCCGAATCTGGAGCTGGGGGAGCATCCTGGGCTCTGGGAAGGTGGTGGAGAGGCCAGCCCTTCCTATCGAGGGGGAACTGGCCATTCCACTGGGAGGATGCAGCCAGCACACCAGCCTCGGCTCAGGTCGAGCCAACCTGCTCCTATTAGTGCTTGAGACACACACACACATGCTGGGCCCCCAGGCCTGAATGAAAACCTAGAATTCACTAGGATTCCAAGAGAAAATAAACTCCTCTCCTCCCTCTCTTCTGCCCCATCTGGCCTCCCTCCTCCCGCTCCCGAGGTGATAATTACCTAAGGCTTAACACCTCTCCTGTACCTTTATATACCAGGCTTGGGGGAAGCAATTCCCAGGCTGCAGAGAAGCCCAGCCTCTGGGAGATGTCAGGTCAGCGTGGGCAGGGTGGGAGGGGGCTCCCCCCGCTGTGCCTCTGTGGGCTGCTGGAAAGGCAGTGGGCAAGTGCAGGTCACCTGGGATGGAGCAATAGGGATAGGAAGGTTCCTCCCTACCCTGAGTCCCCACCCCGGGTTTCAGCCTGGCTGGGGCTTTGCACAGACTAGGAAGCTGTTGTCTTTAACTGCTCCAAATGCATGGCTATGGTGGCTTTCTGTGCTTTTAGGATGGAGATGGGCCTTCTCACTGGAACGACCAACTTGATGGGCCCCAGGGCCTTTGCATATGCAGTTTTCTGGAACTCAACTCTTTTCTTCCTCTTCTTTCAGACTATCTCTCTCTACCTTACAGTATTTTGGGTCTCAATTTAACTATCATTTCCTTAAGAATGGAAATAACCTTAATGTGGACTAGTTAAATAACACACGACATAAGCACATATTAGACCAAGATCCAATTTTATCCAAGAATGAAGATCTTATGCTTAAGGAATGGACACCAGGAATGAAATAAAAAAGAAAGGCATAAAATATGATGCACAAAGGTTTCCACTTGTGTAATATTAGAAAAAACACATAGTAACTTGTTGCGTGTCTGTGTGTGGGTGTGGATATCTTACAACATCTCGCTGGTCACCTCCACGGAAGTAGCTGGGGACAAGATATCCCTGAATATCCTTTTATATTTCCATGAAGTGACAGAGCAGTTTACAAAAATATACGTCAACAATTTCCCCACTTTTGCATAAATTATGCCCAACCTTGCGCAATTGGACAAGAAAATATCTCGGTGTGGTAGTGTGATCCTTTTTCTTTCGTTTTGTACTTTCTGATTTCTTTCCCCAATAATCATACTTTTCGTCATATGAAAAATAAAGCAAAGTTTGGCCTACAGGGTAAGGGCGCAAACCTTGAGGCATAGTGGTTCAGTTTGAATCTCAGGGTGCTGGTCCCACACAGGCTGTATGACTTTGGGTAAGGGACTCAACCTTTCGGTGCCTCGTTCTCTCATCAATAAATAGATGTGCTGATCTTGGCACAGTGTTATTGTAAGGGCCAAATAAATTTATATATCTGTATGGAAAAAACACATACTAAATACTATAACAGTTCTATTATTTTTTAAGATATTGAAAGGTACCAAGTGCTATTTATTTAAACATATGTAGGATAACAATAAACTAAATTCTAAAAAATATCTTAAAACAGCAAAAAGTAGAACGTTATATATACATATATGATTGTCTTTACAAAATGTGATCAAAAATACAGTGAATGTCTCTGCCAAGTGCCGTCTAACCAGAAGCCAGGCTGGCAGAGACATCACAGCGTGTCCTCATCCACCTTATTCACCAGAGCTGTCACATGGGGCTTCTGGCTCTTGCCCAAAGTCAGAATGACCACAAAAGGGAAACTCTTAAATCAGATTCAATGCAGCTGACACTCAGGAAAGAGGACTTCCAGAACTGCAAGTGGTATGAATGTGGGATGAGTGTGTTTGAAGCGAGGGGGAGGATTTTCAGGGGGATTCACGGCAATGCGTCTCTTACTGTAATACATTTTTTAGAAATTTATGTATTCACCATCTCTAAGGTCACTGTGATGCGTCTCTTACTGTAATGCATTTTTTAGAAATTTATGTATTCACCATCTCTAAGGTCACTGTGACCTGGTCCCTCCATGGAGTGGCTGCTCTCTGAAGTCTGAGAAGTCTGCGATCAGAGCAGCCCTGCTGTGGGCTGGATCACCCCGCCCTGGGGCCGGGTGTGGACTGGGGCCACTGCACACCCAGACACCTTGGAGCTGGCAGATGCCAGGTGCCAAGTGCAAATGCTTTGAATGTGCCCGGGTGGCCGATGCTCTTCGATCGGTCTCCGTCTCCGCAGTGCAGTGCAGACAGGGAGGAGAAGTCTGCCTTATAGTCCCCTCTTGGAGCCGGGGCCTCTTCCTGGACAGGCACACACTGACTCACTGTGACAACTGGCTGAGCAGCTTTGATTAATTAAATATTTCACCCCGAATTTGCACAACATTGGGCCCAGCAAGTCCTCCCAGCACCTGAGATGCCGGGCTAATTAGGCAAGCAGGTCCCTGGCTGGTGACACACACAAGCAGAAAGAGCCTGGTTGCAGGAGACAGGGGCAGGAGAAAGGACTTGGGCAGCCTGTCACTCTGCCTGGCACTGAGAGAAAGATTTCCTTCCAGAAAACTTTTTGGAAATACCAGCATATCCACGTGTATGGGCCCTACTGTGTGCTGATACATTATGAGCCTTATGTCTCGTCTAGCCCTGTAAGTAAGAGTGAGCAGTTAGGATACGATTGTGAGAGCTGAAAAGCTCAACTCCTGTTAGCTTATGTCAAAAAGGCATAATTGAAAATTATGGAATTGTTAATTATTATTGACCTCTGGAATTGAAAAGCCCTGGAGAAATTAGCTTCAGGAATGGCTGGATCCAGGACTCAGCTGTTCCCTTGATCACAACTCCTGTGCTGGCCTGGTTCTCACACAGCATCCCCTCAAGGCCACGGGATGGCTGCAAGGACTCCAGGTCTTATTTCCTCAAAGAAGCATTAGCTAAAGTCTTGTTCCTTGGAGAGGCATCTGCAAGCCAGTCCCTTTGGCCACAAGTGAGGATGCGCTGTGTAGCTTGGTTGAGGAGAATCAGTAGCTAGGAGAGGGGGCCCGGGCTGCAGAGGAGGAAGTGAGAAATTCACAGTGCTGCTTTTCAGAAGAGTGAATGGATATTGAAGAAAACAGATGTCTACAGCACAGAATTATTATCAAAATTCCCACTGTACAGGAGGGAAAACTGAGGCTCGAAAAGGTTACTTCACCCTTCCAGTGTTACATTATGAGTTATATGATGGGTGGGTGCTTTGGATTCTGGCTGTCTTGCTCCTAAGCCCTTAATTGCAACCCTGGACACCTTCTCCTCCATTGTACCCTGCTTGCCTTGTCCCTCGGGCCATTTGCATCTCAGGCTTTGGCTTGTCACTTGCTCACTCCTCGCCCTGGTCCTCTGCTTTGGGGACAAAGTTTATCCCTGTTTTGCAGTGGACAACGCCGTTAGGGAGAATTGGTGTCCAGAATCACTTCCCTTTCTGGGGAGAAACTACACAGGTGGCCTTGGCATTATTTGGGTGTGTGGTTCTGGGGATCAAACCACTGAGCTACATCCTCAGCCCTTTGCTGAATTTTTATCTAGAGACAGAACCTCACTAACTTGTATAGGCTGGATTTGGACTTGTGATTCTCCTGGCTCAGCCTCCCAAGTAGCGGGGGTGGCATTTCTGTGCCAGCATGTCTTGACTTCATTTGTAAGTATTACAAGTTTTAAAATATATTTTATTGATATGATAAACATATAGTGGTAGTGATGACAACAGTATTACAACAACTAGTATCAGCCAAGAGTTATCTTGCACCAGGAACTGGTAAATCTGGATTAATTTTCAAGACATTGATCTACTACCATTATGTTCATCTCACAGTTAAAGAAATAGATGGACACACGCATGCACGCACACACACGTGCATGTACATACATAGATACTCGCATTTTTTTTTCTCTCAGTACTAGAGATTGAACCCAGGGCCTTTGCACTGAAATACATTCTCAGTCCTTTTTAATTTTTAAATTTTACAACAGGGTCTGCCTAATTTGCTAAACTGCCCAGGCCGTGTTTGAACTTGCCACCCTCCTGCCTCAGCCTCCCAGAGTTCTAAAAGAACGCATGTGCCACCACTTCCGGCCCTTGCTTGCCTCTTGCTTCTGTCTCTCCTAGTGGCTGACCCCACAGCATGGAGCCCTAAGAGCTGTAGGGCGGTGAAAGGCACGTTAGAGCTGCAAGCGAGCCTGTGTCCGGGCAGAGCTAGGAGTAAAGCCAGTGCTGGCCTGAGACAGAGGTGGGAGGAGGACGGGGCACCTGGGTCCCCAGCCTTCATTCCTGATCCAGTCCTTCCGGGAGTCCTTCGTCCTTTCTGTTGGAGTCTGCATATGAAACCTCCAGTGCCCTCTTTCCACGCACAGTGAGGGGCGGGGAGGGCTGGGGGTCAGCAGATCCTGGCCCAGCGATTCCCTCCCCACAGCCGGATTGATCCTCTTCCCGGGCTGTGTGCCCTGCTGTAGGAGGAGACCTGTCTCTTCTCTGCGATGCCCTGGGGCCTTGTTAGGCCTCTCTTCAACCCAGGAGTCAATGTCGTGCTCAGAAATGGCCCCACCTCCGGATCCAGGCAATATCAAAATCCCTGGTGTCACCCCGGAGTCTTCCTGTCTCTCTTCAGGGTCGATGGTTAAAAATTCATGGTTCTTTCAAAGGAGCAAAAATGCTTAAACTGCTTTCCTATTTGCAAACGTTCCTTTTTTTGATTCAAAATCAAACTTTTGTCTAGACAGACCAAGGCTTTTTGCTGACCTACATCTTGCCCGCTCAGAAACCTCGAGTTTTCCAAAGGCGAAACCCTCCAGCCCTTGCCCCTTCCCAGCCCAGTGGTGGCTGCCCCGCCCCGGCCCTGTTCTTCCAGACACAACCTGGGCTGGCTCAGGACCCAGCTCCTCTGACGGGGAGGCCTGGGACGGCATTGCCACCTCTTCCGGTGGCTCCGGCATCTGCCTTGGGGAGTTACCCACACTGCAGCTACCCTAGCTCTCCCTCACAGCCTAGGTTACTTCTTCAGTGGTTGAAGCAACAAATTAAAGTCCCCTCCATCACCAGACTGCTGCTGCTGTTTCCTTGGCCCTTTACGTTTCTTATCTTTGCTCCTATTCCAAGTTATATGTGTTCATTGTAGAAAAATTAGAAACTGGATTAGTGCTAAGAGGAAAACAAATACCCCCTTTCAAACTCATGTTCTCAAAAATTGCCTCTTGCTAGGTGTATGTAGATATATAGGTACATGCAGTGTGATAGAAGTACAAGGTGAAGCTTTAAATTTAAAAAAGATGACAGTCAGAGACATGTTGCCATTGATTTCCCTCACAATACTCCCCCTCACTTCAAACACACTTATCCCATCGTTCTTACGGCTTTCTGAAGCCATTCTGGAAGTTGTCTTTCGTGAGGGTCTTTACCAGGTGTGACCTAAAATATGGTGAGTGCTGCTGCCTCCTGCCATCCAATGGAAAGGCAGATGTGACAGAACACAGTGCTGCGTCCTCATCCACCTTATTCACCGTATTGGGCACCATGAAACTTCTGCCTCTCCCCCAAAGTTAAAATGGCCATGAAAGATAAACATTTTGAATCTATTCGGGACATCAAGGCAGCCACAGCAGTCCATCTAAAGATATGAAAGAGGACTTCCAGACCTGCTTCAGAAAATGGCAAGAATGATGGGATAAATGTATTTAAAGTAAGGGGAAGTGTTTTGAGGGGAGATTAATGGTAATGTGTCTTTTATGGAAATAATTTTTTAAATTTAGGCATTGATTGTGTTTTTCTAATACACCTCATATACGTACATATATATTTATACATACATGTATTGTACAGGCACACATATTATAGATGTATATGTATCTTAAAAATTATTCCCAAACTTTTCAGTCAAACAACAAAATTGATTTCTTCAGTTTCCACAGGTCAAGCATTTATAGCAGCTGGTATAACTGGCTGAGTGAGATTCAGGATCCCTCCTGAAGTTGCCCTCAGAGAATGTTTTGGCTGTGTCTTCCTTGAAGGCCCAATTGATCTGGAACATCTGTCTCCAAGATGGCGCACTCAGGTAGCTGGTTGTGGACCTACACTGTTGCTAGGAGACCTCATTGCCTGGAGACCTTAGTTTCTAAGTAGGTAGACCTTTGTTTTTATTGGCTGCTTGAGTGTCCCCACAGTACGCTGGCTGGCTTTCTCTAAAGTGAGTGATCCAGGGGAAGCAAAACCGAGGTCACAAGGATGTTTTTGATTTAGGCTCAAAGTCATACTCTGTCACTTCTGCCGTATTGTATTGGCCGCCACGATCAACTCTGATGTAGTGTAGAGATGTTGGGGAAGATGACCCAAGGTTAGGAAGCAAGGAACATTAGGCGCCATGTGGGTGATTGGCTACCATTATGGAAACATCATGGCCATGGCTTATTTTATATCAAAGAATATGTGTACCAACTCACCAGTCACAAGAGTGAGTCACCCTGGAGCAGCTACTCTGGCCAGCCAGACCTGCTGTCCCCACAGCATCCAGCTGTGAGTCCATGAGAAACACTGAGCCGTGGTGTCCTGACCCAGCAGCAATGAGATAGATAATACACTTACTGCTGTGAGCACCCAAGTCTCTGTCTGCCCCTGTTATGAGCACTGGTACATTATGATCATCTTTTACGGTAAATAAAGATAGCATCATTCTTAATGGGTCCTGAGCAGAACAGCTGGAAATATGCACCTTGTATGTGTGTGTGTGTACGGAGGGGGGGTGTTTTAGGCTGTTAGAGTCACTAGCACACACTTGGACCTCAGTGGGAGCCGGGGAAGAGAGCTGTGGTAAACATAAGTGTTGCTCACCTGTATTTCCCTCTAGTTCTTCCCCCTTAGAGCAGAAGAAAGGATTACATTTCTCCCTCACTTGGAATTCATTGTGATCACTTGACTGCCTGGTCAGTGGACATGGGTGGCCACAGTGGCCATATGACAGAGGTCACTTCCAAAGGAAAGCATTTAGATGCTAGTGCCAAGCTCTCTGGCCCTCTTCTTTTGCTGGGACAGCCCTGGAAACCCATATAGATACAGTGCCTTTATTGGCATGGGAACGATGACAAACAGACTCACTTCTTACACAGTGTGCAACAGGAAGGAACTGCTGTTGTTCTGGGTCACTGAGGTGAGGATGCGTTTGTTACTCAGCATTACTACAGAATCTCAGGGCAGAAAGACACCCAGGTCTTTTTAAAGGTTAGTCCAGGATCCATCTGCTGTCAGGTGTACCCTCACCTCCCTCGCCCTGTTCTCTGTCTTGGGGGCTAGCCCCTCTCCTCTGCAAGCTGAGGCTCCTAGCTTTTCTTTTTCTTTCTCCCGACTCCTCCAGTACTGGAGATCAAATGGGGGTGCTTTACCACTGAGCTGCATCCTTAGCCCTTTTTATTACTTTTTTAAAATTTTGGGACAGGGTCGTGCTAAGTTGCCCAGGCTGGCCATGAACTTGGGGTCTTCCTGATTCAGCCTCTCACATAGCTGGGATTACAGGTGTGCACCACCAAGCCCTGCAACTCCTGGCTTTTCTATCTCTGTTTTCACTATCAGTACACAGGATATACTGGAAGGCAGGAGAAAGAGGGCAAGGCATTTTTTTCTCCTCCCTTCTCTCTCTGGAGGCATTTCCAGCAGAAACTCCATCTCCTCTTCGGCCTGTTGAGGTGCCACCAGGAGATCCCACAGGCTCTAGTCTTGGCTCCTCTTCTTTCTGTCTTTCCTTACTACGCTTACTGGTTGCTTGGGTTTTTCATCCCTTAGGTAACCAATTCCTTGCCTTCAAGTTGCTCAGTTTCAAATATCCAGAGTGGATTGTTTCTGATTATTCCCTGATCGTCCCCTGCTGGTAACCAGGGCTGCTTCTGGGCTGGGCTGGGTGAGAAAAGAGCAAAGAATAAGCTGGGTCTAGGTCTGCACCAGATGCCCGTGTAATGATGGAGGAGACAGGAGGATGAGGCCATCTACTTCCAGAGGAGCATCAGTGTTGCAAAGCCCTGCACCCCTGGAGCCAGGTCTCAGTCTTGGGGCCCAGGAAAGACGCCCCTGGATCAAGCAGCCCTTGTAGGCTGGGTGGAGAGGGATGAGAGGAGCCCTGGGTGGGAGGAGCTTTTGGTTCTCTCTGGAGAGGAGGCAGGGCTGGCCCAGATGAACCAGTGTAGGTGGCAGTGAGGGGCTGCTCTGGCTGCTCGCTGCCAGCCCTGTCCTGGCACTCCTGCTCATTTTGCTTCTGGCACTCGATGGCCAGTTGAGCCCATCTGGGTGGTCTGGATCCAGCCATCGGCATTTCTGAGCCCTGCTTGGCCCTGCAGCCAGCAAGGCTGTGACTCCCAGGGAAGCCAGCAGGGGCATGTGGAGTTCTTGGCTCCTCTGAGAAAGTGCCCAGAGGACGTGGGGAACCTGGCCAGAGAATCCCTCCATCCTTGCAGCCTCCTACTGATTCTGAGTACACACTCTCTGCGAGGCACTGGGATGGGAGGCAGGAACAGGATGGAATTAAATGCTCTCCCTTATTCTGACCAATCTGTAGTCGGACAGGGGAGGGAGAACCACAGAAAAAGCACAACGCACTTCCCAAAGTGCAGAGGCGAATGGAGAGCAGAGAGCGAATGACTGTGCCTGATTTATTAGGAGCTTCCTCAGGGGAAGTGATAAAGAACAGAGTTTTGAAGGATGAGTAAAAGTTTGCCAGGTGGAGGAAGCTGAAGCATTTCAGACAAGGAAAGTAGCATATGCAAAGGTATAGAGCTGAGAATACACGTGCACATGCACACCCACACACACGCACACATGCACACAGGAATCTGTGTGTGGTGCAGGTCTGGGAGAGCAGAAGAAGCTCTGAGTGGCTCTGAATGGCAGGCTGAGGAGTTCGGGTACCAATGTTGTAGAAGGTTAGAATCAGAAAGTGCTACAACCTGCCCTGTACTTTGAAAAGCTCAAGCCAGCTGTTTCGCATGGGGAGGACTCACTCATTTATTCAGCAAACACTTATTGCATCCCTACTACATGCCAGGCCTCCTAGGAGGAGCTGGGGATAGCAGTAAGCAGGAAGAATGAGCACAGCCCCCTCCTTGGTTCATCAGTCTGTGCGGGAAAGCAAATAACAAACAAGAGCATGTGGATGTACGTGCAATCGTATGTATGGTCGGCACTCCACAGGTGTGAGCTCCACATCCACGGATGGGACTCACCACAGACCCAGCACATTTGGTGTGCACAGGTTCTATGCAGATACAGTGCCAATTCATGCAAAGGACTTGAGCATTCTCGGGTTGAGGATCCAGTCCTCCAGGATCCTGAGGGATGACTATGCACACACAGACACAAATGCAACCATGTGCGCGCGCACGGATCCACACCCATACACACTGGAGCTAAGTGCTATGAAGGAAAATGTCTTGGCCTTGTGATGCTGACTGCTGGGGGTTATTTCTGTTGAATTCTCTGGAGCTGATCTCTCGTGTGAGACACTGGGAGAAGGTGACACACTCAGGGCTGGGCCTGTTGAGTTTAGGCTGGCAGGGCATACTCTGTCACCTAACCTTGGTTTATTTTCCCCCTGGACATACAAGACTACATTTCCCAGCCTCCCCTGCAGGGAGTGAGGTCCATCCGGTGCTGAATGGGCAGCGGTTCTGGCTCTGTGTACCTCCTCCATGCCTGACCTCTAAATCCTCCCACACCATCTTCCATGCCTTCTCCTGGTTTTGCAGAAGACTGAGCCTTGCCAACCACAACCAGGAGCAGAAGACCGGGCAGGGCACTGTGTTGCCCAGGAGCAAGTTTCCTCATCCACTGATACTGTGGGCCAGGTCATTCCTGGTCACTAGTAAAGTGGTGCCTTCAGCAGCATCCCTGGCCCCACCACCGAGATGCCAGCTGCCTCCACCTCCGGGTAACCCAAATATCTCCAGACATTGGCAAATGTCCCCCCTTGGAGAAAAGCTGCCCAGGAAAGTGGCAGAGTCACTTCATGCCTGAGGGTATGGGTAGAGCAGTGCTTTCGCTGAACTGAGATGTGAGAGAATTCTTCAGAGATGTTACCCTGACACCCTCTTTGTATGTGGAGCTCATCTAAGGCTGGATTAGACATCCAGATGTTGGAATTACCATCTGAGCAGTGACAGAGAACCCGGAAGTGAACAAGAAAGGATGAGATGAGAAAGAGAAGGAGGCCTGCATGCTCAGGAATGGGACATTAAAGATACAGGGCTAGGAGCAGGAAGAGTTCCCAGGGGAGGCTGCAGCAGGGAAGGAGGTGGGCTGATGACGAATGCTAGTGGAGGGAAGATGGCGACGGCGAGGCCAGCAGGGCAAGGGACCAACAAGATCTTACCTGAAACGCTACCTCTTGGATCCATGTTAATTCCAACCTGGAGACTTTAGAATCGAATAAATAAATCATAGCCAGCAAGGAAAAAAGACATAGAAGGTCAGGCGGGCAGCTGCTTTCCAGCCTGGGCATGGATCTTTGTCCATTAGACACCAGTCATCCCAGCTTTGCAGGATAAATGAAGGAAAATGTATGGCAGCCTTTCATCTGGCTCCCACCCCATTTCAGTCCAGCCCTGGTGCCCAAAGAAAGGTGTTATATAAATAAAAAATACTGTCCTGACAATGTGCGGGACAAGCGTGAGATAAGGATCGGATCGGGAGAGCTGAAACCCTTCAGGGCTGCTCCAGTGGGGGAGGCCCGATTCCATGCTTGCGTTTCAAGAGCACTTTGTAAAGGAAGCCATGTGACAGAGACTCACTGAGATGGTTTAAAAAATGAAGGAAATTCCCCATTTCCTGGTTGTAAGAAAATATGGGTGGAACAAGCCTTAAATGAGCTGATCATGGCTCCGACTTTGATGTCGGATGAATGACAATGATCTCCAAGGCAGGAACACAATGTAATGAGCTCGCCCCAGTTTTTCCCTGCAAAACAAAATCACTGAAGGGGCCTTGTGTGGAAAACAAAGGCGCTCTGACTCTGACGGGCGGGTGGGGCCGCGGAGGAAGGCTGGGTGGTGATCCTCAAGTGTGGCGAATGGGGGACAGAGACAGAGGGCAGTGCAGGGTCCCTGATGGATTTTGTGGCAGCGTCTCTGCTTCTGCTGCTTCGTTTTACTTTAGCAAACATTTGTGAAAGCCCTACTAGGTGTCCAATGTGTGCCTGGGTTTGTCAATGTGGAGGTCAAATAAGGAAGCTCACACGGCAGTGGGAGAGTTGGAGCACTCGATTGATTCCTTTCTTCTTTCTTTTTTTTCCAACAGTATTTACCCAGTGCCTGCTGTGTGCTAGGGGCAGTGAGATACCAACATGAACAGGGTAGACCCGAAGTTGGTTCTGGCTTCAGGGCCAGGGCCAGGATGGGAAGACAAAGTCGTAGGAGAGCCACAGGGCTGAGGGGCTAGGAGGTTAGGAAGTTCTAAGACTTTCGGGTGCTCACAGGCAATAATAAAGAAGGCAGAATGGGGTGGACCCTGCAGGGCAAATCGAGCTTGAGGGTGAAAGGAGTGACCCCAGGTAGAAGGCTGGGCAAGGGTGTTCCAGACAGAGGGAACAGAACGCCAGAGGCACGGAGGCTTGAGAGATGCACTGAGTTTATAAGCAACTGCACACTTGCTGGAACAGTAGGGGATCATAGAGGAGCCCAGAGCACTAAACGGAAGTGAGGTCATGGCGCATCTTTTGGACCGAACTGTGAAGTTGATTCTGAAAGCAACAGGGAGCCATCAAAGGATTGTGAGCAGGGAAGCAACATGATCAGCTTTGTGTTTTGCCAAAAGCACTTGGCCACTGAGTAGATTTTGACCCGGAAGGGTGAGACTACAGAGACAAGTCAGGAGATGCCATCCCAGGTGGCATGCCTGGTCAACTTTGGTTTCAGGGAAGGGATCTGTGCTTACGAATACAGGGCCAGGGTCTGGGCCCTTTCTGCAAACTGCCCGCTTCTTGGCTTGCCACTGGCCTGAGTTAAAGGCTTGGGATTCCTGCATTTTAATTGTCACCATTGTATGATGAAATAGGAATCCCTGAATGAAGAGATCAAATCACCACTGGAGGTTGATTAGGGGATTGGGATTAGACTGGGTCAGAAATCAGATCTGCCACCCAATTTCTTCTTGCTGTGTTGGTTTTGCATGAGCATGTGAGGCGGGGGGAGGTATTGGTGCCTAGGGACACACAGAGGAGAAAAGAGCTCAAAGGTGAAAATCAAGCTGGCATGGTGGTGCACGGTTGTACACCCAGAACTCTAGGAGGAAGCTGAGGCAGGAGGATCTCAAGTTTGAGCCCAACCTGGGCAATTTAGTGTCTCAAAAAAAAAAAAAAAAGGCTGTAGCTCAAAGGGAAGGCCCTGGGTTCAATCCCCAGGACCCCCCTCCCCACCCAAAAAGGTAAAAGCCTTTGGTGGTGGGGTTATGGGTGTCAAAAAGTGCCTCTTCAAAAGGAAATGAAGGGAAAGCTTCTTGGCCAGGAGCACAGGCTCACACGTTAGCAGATTCAGCCTTGATCTTCTCAGTGAAAATCAGAGAACCAATGTCCTGTGTCTGAGGCTCAGTTTTACTCATGTGTGAAATGGGCAGAGACGTGGCACACAGCGAGAGCTACTCGGTGGGTGTTTCCTGTCATCAGGTCCGTGCAGTCTTGAGAAGCCATACGTCCTGTCGCTCTTTCTGTCTCTCTTCCAGCCTCCTCAGGCTTCCAAGCGCAGCCATTTGCTTTTCTCATCAGGGCCGCTCTGCTCCAGCCAGCCGTCTGCGCTGCGCTGCAGCGTGGGCGGGTCCACCGTGCACAGGATGCGGTGTCGAGCCTCTCAGTCTGAATCAGTCTGGCTTTTCCAGAGACAGAACCCTTAGGGTGGGTGGGCGTGGGTGTGGGTGTGGCGGGGGGCGTCAGAAATTATTTTAAGGAACTGGCTCACACAATCGGGACCTGGCAAGTCCATCAACCCGGGTGACTCAGAAGGTGAGGGCCTCAGGCAGGAGTTCACTCTCGGGGCAGAATCTGGTAGGATTTAGTTAAAAGGGATTTGGAGTCTTATGTAATAGTTTGTTTGTTTGTTTGTTTATTTATTGAATTTGGAGTTTTAGAAAGGAACTAGGAGCCCATAACTATTACTGGGCCCACAATGAACAAAAATATGTCCATATGTGCACCAAAAATTGGACATAGGATGTTCTTAGCAGCAAGTGACTTGAGACAATTTAAATATCCACCAATGGCACAATGGACTCATTAATGATGCTGTCTTTTCACAGTGGAATTCTATACATAGCAGAGAATGTGGAAATAATGCTCTGAACAACAACATGGGGAAATCCCACAAACAAAATCTGGAGAAAAAGGATCAAGAAACATAACAATGAAGTTCTTGGGTTCTATTCATCTACGGTTAAAAAGATTAAAAAGTAAAGAACAGGGAAGTAGTCAGTGCATCCAGCCCCCCTTCTGGCAATAGCACCCCATTGCTTCCTCGATATCCCATTCCTTCCCTCACTTTGGTCTTTGACCTTCAAGGGGACTGGAGGCGCTTCCTCCTTCAGCTTTAGTACAATTAGCTCAGTGCTTCCCCTGGATTCCAGTGGTAGGTTCACGGGTGGTCATGTGACTCAAGAATGGTCCAATAGGAGTCAAGAATCCCAGAACTTTGACTGGAAATGATGAGAAAGATGAGCCTCCTTTGTCACTGGAGTTGCCTAGCTGGGCACCAATTTGCTGGGCTCTGTAGGTATGGGAGCCTTGCTGTAAGAGTTAAGCAAGGCTGAGAGATGAACACTGGTTTCTGCCGAACTTATTTCGTTTCTGTGTCTGGAATAGGAAGTGTCTGTCTCTCCCACCACCCACATCAACACCTGGCTGGCTCTTCAAGGGAATGCTGGGGAAGAGAGGGTTGAGATGTCACTCGCTACTTCCGGTCACTGCCATTTTTCCTGGCTGGTAAGAATTCTGCTAAAATGTCTTGAACTCACCAGGTGCTACCGTGTTAGAAAGTTTGTCCCTCATCCCCTGTCATTTTGGCCTCCTAGATCTTACTTGTCCTCCCATAAAGTGAATAGGGCGTGCTAGGCAGCCATTGTGGTTAGACCACATGCTGGTTTCCATTAATTACCTGTCTAGGTCCGCTCCTGAAACCTCAGTCTTCATAGTAAACAGGTAACATGTTGAGCACTCAGATGCCAGAGTCTCAGAGCTGCTTCTCACCCCATGAGCAGAACGGTTCATTTTGCATATGGGGACCCTGGCCTGGGCTGCAAAGCTTCACAGTATCCAAATGAGATTTATCTCCTCTTTGGTCCTTGTCTGATTTCTGGAACTGATCGCTTATTTCCATTTGACAGATACAGAAACTGAGGTTCCTCCAGGGGCAGAGAACCTGTCCATAGCTGCACATAGCTGTTGCTGCTGCTGCTGAGGATGGCTGCTGTGCTGTAGGGAGCTCCTGACGAAGCCACAGACGCACGCAGTGCAGGAGCAGGTGGTGTGATTATGCCCATTGCACAGACACAGAAAAGAATGGAGGCTTGCAGAATGAAGTCACTTAACCCAAGTCACATAGCTAGTTACCACAGAGTCGGAATTTGAATCCAGGCAGCTGGAAGCCAAGCTCACTCTCTGAACCACTGTCCTTTGCCCACTTTCCAGATACAGGCTCTGAACCCAGTCCCCAGACTACTGGAGCTTAAACGGTCCAATTATTTTGAAAGGAACTCAGTATGGGGATAGAAGGGAGACTCAGTCTCCACACTTGACCTCATTGTTCCCTACTTGGCAGCCCCCTAGGTTCAGGTAAATAGAAGGGATTCCATCATTGTTTGTTCCTGGTCCTAATGACTTTTGTCTTTGTGTCTTGGAGCCAGACCCTGCCTCTGGGAAGCTGGCCTGGGGCCTGAGCGGCTGGTGTCACCTCTGGGAACAATGCTCTTTGTTCTTCACACTTTCCCTATCAAAGCCTCCCAGCAGGGATGGCCTTCATGGCCTTCAGAGGTGACAGCAGCTGAGATAATGCTTGTTCCAGAGGTGGGGGCCAGGACAGGAAAGGAGTGGCCCGGGTCAACTTCAACCCAGTTAAGTTATTCTGGGATAGCTGCTGTCCTGGATGGTAGGGGTCAGCCTGGGCAGGGGCTATGCAGATCCTGGACTTATTCACACCCTGTATCTCCTTCAAATTGTTCTCTCCTTAGCTTCTTGATGTGGCAAGGCTGGAAATGAGACTGATGAATGAGAAGGCCTCAGTAACAACAGTGATATTGTTTTGGGCACTCTGCTGAGTATCAGATATACAGTTACTTCCAATTCTAAGGAGAAACCTGAAAATTAAGCTATTATCATCCATATTTTTCAGATGAGGCAAATGAGGATGACGGAGAATCAGAATATCACCCAGGGTCACAAGTTAGGCCTTGAACTTGGATCTATGAGACTCCAAAGCTGGGGCTCTTACCCAAGGGTTCAGGTGGCCTTGGTAGCCATGGCCAGCTCGAGGACTAGAGCAGCTGTGCTGGAGGCCTGCACACCCGGGCTCAGATGCTAAGCCGAGCTGAGAGTCCTTGGGCTGCTGATGCCCCTCATCAAAGAGCCTCTGTTTGCTCACCCATGCAATGGAATGGGGTGTCTCAATGTCTGCACTCTGGTCAGGCTCCTTACAGGAAACCAGATATACCCTGAGGGTCCAAATGATGTGAGTTTAATCCAGGGACTACAGATAGACGAGTGGGTAGGGCTATGCAAATGAACAGAGGCTGCCCAGGCAGCGCATCCTGGCATCCATGGGCAGAAGTGCCAAGGGCAAGGGTAGAAGGTTTGGGGAGCCCAGGTAGGGTGGAGGTCGAGGTGGCTGGGAGAGAGCACCCTTGCCAGGAACGTAGTCCTGAATTAGGAAGGGAACTGGAAAGACACTCATTTGTAATGACAGCAGTGGCTACACTTGGTGGGGATGGAGAAGGACTGAATGAGTTAAAATACTCGGAGCCCTTAGGAGGGTACCCGGCTCCTGGTGGTCCTCAGTAAGTACAGGCTGTTCTTACAAATGCTTATGTATAGCAGGGCTGTCAGAGGAATCTCCTAAGTACGAGTGTGGCATGTTTTCTCAGTCTAAGGAGTAGATATTGATTGGGAAGAGACAGGAAGCCGGTTTCGATCAAGTAGGTTTGAGCTGAGACCTGAAGGATGGTTGAGAAGCCTCCAGATCCACAGGGGAGTGGTCTTGGCAGAAGAAGAGCAGGTACAAAGGCCCTGGGGCAGAATCAACTTGGGATGCTCAAGGAAGAGCAAGATGAGCATCAAGCCAGGGGATGAGGTGAGTAGTTGAGCTTAGAGAGGTACTGGGACTTGAAGGCCAATGTCAGGAATTTGGGTTTGCTTCTGGAAGAGCAAGAAGTTCCAAGAAGAATGTTACACCAAGAAGAGACAAGACTCAGTACAGTACACTCATCTAGGTTTCCAAGAAGCGGATGCCAAGAGGGAATTAATTAGTCCCGGTTTTATTAGGGGAAGTGCTAATATTTGAGAAGATGCAGATGGAGCTGGAGAAAGCTTCAGAGCCATGGAACTGGCAAACAGGTTGGATTCCTAGTGAATGAGAGGAGGAGGGAAGGGTGAGCGAACTTGGGCTGCCAAGAGTCTAAGGAAGACTCAGAAAAGTCATAGCAGGGGGTCCACAGAGCTCTGAGCCTTCCAGAAGCTTGCTGCCCACGGATCCTGCCACTCGCCTATGCTGGCTGGGGACAGCTGGAGGAAGTGGTGCTCTGTACTCACAGGGGGCTCCCCACCCTAGCAGGTGGATCCTCTATGCCAGGTGCCCCCTGTGGTTGTCGGCCCAAAGGTACTGGCTTGCATTTCAGACATGCCCTGGGGCTGTATCAAGAAGCTCAGCTGGACCTGGGCCTTGTGGTTCAGGGCTCTAATCCCAGCACTCTAAAAGGCTGAGGCAGGAGGGTCTCAAGTTTGAGTCTAGACAGGGCAACTGAGTGTCTCCACAGGACTCTGTCACAAAAAATATAAAAAGGGCTCGGGAGCTAATTCATTGCAAAGGTCTTGGTTCAATCCCCAGTGCCCTCCAAAAAGAGAAAAAAGATAAAGATTTGATGGAAAATCCAGTGAGAGGCACCTTGCTCCAGCCCAAAGCCCCACCCGGGGGCTGCGTGGGCAACACCGGATGGCGCTTGGTGCAGGCCCGACAGAGGGCTGTGACAGCCAGTGAGTCAGGCGCTGCCGGCTCCTCCTGACACCCTGCAAATCCCCTGTCTCCCTGGAGGAAGTCAGGCCTGTAGCCGGGCTTCCTGCTATTATGCCATTTTTTACAGCCTGGATTGATTTAGGTGTTACGTTCTTGCTAAGAATATGCCCTGACACTTGAAAGGAACCTTTATTATTGTCCTAATTTGTGAAGAATTAGTTGTTGCTTTTTTTTTCTTTCCCCTCTCCCCTTTTTTCTCTGCAGGGTCAGGCTGGAGCCAGATCATTGTTGTTAAATTTAGATCTGAAACTATATCAGGCCTTGGGCTGGTGTCTCCAGGCTTTCACTTCTTAAAACAGGAAGGAAGGCCCCAGCTGGAGACTTGCAGAGAGCCAAGAAGTTGCTTCGAAGGCTCTTAGGGCCATGCCTTTGGGTGGAAACTGCTGGAAACAGTTAAGATTCAGGTTTAGAAACTGTTTTTTATAGTTAAATCCAAAGATCCAACCTTCCCATCCCAGCCTTCTGGTCTACCTGCAGGCCAGGCCTATACCCACGATGAGTTAGAGCATGGGAGGTAAAGGTTGCAGGTGTGGGTTCAAATCCCAGCACTGTCACTTCTTAGCTATGTAGCTTTGAGCAGAGAATGAGGCTTAGCTTTCCCACTGCCTCAGTTTCCCCGTCTATAAAATGGAGATGAAAGTATATGGCTGGTAGAGCTGCTGGTGGATTAACCAAGGCAGCATATGTAGTGTTCACTGGAATACCTGGCTTCTTTCTTTAATATGTGTTAGTTATTATTACAGGCTGAGTTGTTCTAATCCAGAAATCCAAAATCTGAGGTGCTCCAAAATCTCAAACTTTTTTTTTTTTGGTACCAAAGATTGTACTCAGGACCTTGCACTCAGCTAAGCTTTTTGATTGCCAATATAAGGCCACAAATGGAAAACTTCATACCATGATACTGTTTGGTGCACATTACAATTAAAGATATTACATGAAATTATCTTCAATCTATGAATATGAGGTATATATGAAACCCAAAGAAATTTCATGTGTACGCTGGGGTCTCATCCCTATGATATCTCACTGGGCATGTACAGATATCCCCAAATCTGAAAAAAATCGGAAATTGCAAACACTGTTGATTCCAAGTACTTTAGATACAGGATACTGTGCCCATACTAGCTCTGGTCTCCTTGCTAGTGGTGGTGAAACTTAGAATATATCAAAGAGAGTCTTAGACATAGAAGTGATTCCATGGTAAAGCATTCAATCAAGCATTGAATGATATTAGCTAATGTTGGCCCAGCACTTTCTATATGTCTGGCACTGAGCTGTGTCCTTCGTGTATGAAGCAGCTCAGGGCAGTAGTTAAAAGCAGCCAGTATGGACTGGGTCACCTGGGTCACAGTCCTTAGTCTGCCCCTTAGCAGCTGTGTATTCAAAGGCTCACTTCTGTGGTGGCAACCCTCTGTGACTCCCCACCCCAAATTGTGTCGCTGTCCTCACTAAGACTGACTGTGCTCTAGTGTTTTCTCCATCCATTTCCATCGGAACACACGTGGTCTACCATATTGTTTTTGTATTCATCTTATTTATTTTGTTTTCCACCGCTAGGATAGGAGCTCCTGAAAGTAGAGATTTTGACTGGGCATAGCAAAGTTTTAGTAAATGCTTACTCAGTGAATTAACCGAAGAAGGAAGGATTGAAAATGTATGGAAAGAAGGAGAGATCTGCTTTTCCCATCCTCATTGCCATACATAATTCTGGAAGGTTGGAGCTATTGAAGATTAGAGCTTCATGAAGAAACAAAGGGCTCAGAGAGGTAGACACTTCTTCAGGGGACACACAGCTAAGTAATTACTGCTGATACTTAAACAGTACCCATGTCATGGCATGGGCTGTTCTCGACCACTCAATGGGGCCTCGGTAACAAACTAGGTGTCTCTGGCAACAGAAATTAATCATCTTTCTGTCCTGGAGGCTGGACTTCTAAGGCCAAGGTACTGGCGTGGTCACATTTCCTTTGAAGGTGCGGGCTTCTCTCCTAACTTCTTAACCTCATCTTAACAAATTATACCTCAACACTCATAGTCCCCAAAAGGACCAGATTCTGAGACACTAGGAGTTAGAACTTCAAAACGTGAAATTTTAGAGAACACAACTCAACTCACAAGAAGGAATGGAGGTGAACTTCCACTTTCTTTCCCTAAGTGAATGTCGACAGGAAGGGGCAGAGCCAGAATTTGAACCTTGTATCCTCACCCGAATGAGCAGTGAAGTTGAGCTCTCAGAACCAGGGCTGGATTTTTGCATGCTGTTGGCCTGAAGGGAAAGGGTGGTGAAGGAGATGGAAAGAGGAGTCTCTTACCTGGGCACGTTGCTGACACTCAGAGACTTGGCCCTCCCTCAACCCACTATCGAGGAAAGGGCTGCCTGGAAGAGCTCAACTGTGTGGTCAGGCAGAGCTGATGGAGCCTGGGAGGTGCTCCCCCACCCCACCATTAATCCCCATTGACCCAATCCCCCCACCTGGCTGGGCAGCAGGAGCCCGCTCTCCACTGGCTCAGGGGCCGATCAGAAGGAGGCACCTTAGCAGGGCAGACATGGTTCCTTCAAGGGCTTTGTAGATCTCCCTGTGTGGAAGGGCCTTTGCAGTCCTCGGAAGGGTGTGGTCAGAGCCACATAGAGACAATCGTGCCTCTTGTCCTTTTTCATAACACGGGAGCCCGTCAATCGCCAGAGGGGACCACGCTAAGATAATCTGGTGACGATGGGGCACGTGTCAGTGGAGGGATCTGAAACCGTGGAAGAAGGGCTCCCAGGCTACCCAGCTGACATCACAAGTGGCTGGGGACTCGTGGCATTACCAGGCACATTGGGGCCGCAGGTGGCCAGAAGACACGCTAAGCGTCCAACAGGAGCATTCTAGACGCGGCTGGCTCACCACAGTCTTCCCAGTGTCAGTAAGATTTACTTTAGAAAGTTTCTTATTCTGACACATCACCTGAAATCCTCATAAAGCCCAAGAAGCACCACCTACCTTTTGCAGAAGAAGAACCTGAAGCTGAGAAAAGAGGCCAAGTCAGGATTTGAACACAGGAAGTCTGGCCTCAAAGCTCACACAGCTCATCACTACAAAAGCTGTCTTCCTGGAGGAAGGAAACTCCTAGTTGCCTCCAGCATACTCCTGGCCCTTCTCTAACTAGGAGCCCAAAGCCACCACATGGGAAAGACCTGGTTTGTGTTTCACACACATTTGCCTTCTCAGCCTGTAGCCACCAACCTAGACCAAGTCTCCATCTCCTTCTTCCTCTTCCTCTTCCTCTTCCTCTTCCTCTTCCTCTCCCTCTCCCTCTCCCCCTCCTCCTCCTTCGTCTTCATCTTCATCTTCGTCTTCATCTTCGTCTTCATCTTCGTCTTCTTCCTACCAGGGATGAACCTGCGACCTTCTGCTTGCAAGGAAGGCAGCAGAACCACTGAGCTAAATCCCTGGCCCATCCCCATCTCCTTTTGCCCCGATGGACAGCACAACCAAAGTAGCTTCTTCTCAGGCCTCTCAGCCCTTGCCCCATTTCCCCACTAGAGTGACTTTTGAAAGAAAAATCTCAGCAATTTCTCAAAAAATGAGCCCTAAGATTACCCTACAATCCAGCAATCCTATTTCTAGGTACACATTCCTACAAATTGAAAACAGGGTCTAGAAAGAGTTATTTGCACACTCATGTTCACAGAATTATTCACTATCGCCAAAAGATGCAAACAGCCCAAGCGTCCATTGATGGATGAATGGATAAATAAAAATGTGGTGTATCCAGACCACGGAATACTGTTCAACCTTAAAAGGAAAAGAATTCTGAGACCTGCTACAATGTGGATGACCCTTGAGGGCAGCAGCTAAACCGAAATAAGCTCATCTTTAAAACTCAAATATGATGTTCTTCTGCTTATGAGGTATTTAGG